>JAOUZG010010951.1:3699820-3737025 GCA_026289955.1 Argiope argentata
CCCCCCCCTTCCTTCCCAAGATGAAAAACCAAAGACAGAAGCACATGAAGAATACAATTTTCCAGAAAACTCAATGAAAAAAGAGACTTTATACTTATTTATAATTCACATATCCACTTTCAATTTCAAAAAATGAGACTCACAGAATCTGAAAACTATTTTTGGATAAAAATCAAAATATAATCAGTTTCGGCCATGCCTAATAAATTGCGTTTCAAGCGGTGTTTGTTTTACTTATTTATCTAATAAATAATTTATTAAAATGTCAATAATCAACAGTAAAAAAAAATCTTGCATACCTATAAATGTAACTAAGAAACATTGAACTAGTTACAATTAAAAATATTTCAGAATAAGAGAGAGAAAATGTGAATGAAATATTGAAGGATAATTCATATCATTAAAAAACTTTGAAAATTGTCTTTACCAATATTAGAGCCATAAGTGTGTAACAGTGGAACTTTAGACTGAGGTGACCACAGTCGAACAGTACCATCAGCTGAACAAGAAAGTAATTGTAACTTTGAGCTGTGTATTGAAAGACCCCACACTGCATCCGTATGTCCTTTCAGAGTGTTAGTTAACACACTAGGATCTAAAAGAAAATAAATTGAAGGTATCAAGCACACAAATTGAGAAACATACAAAAAGTTATAATGTAAATAACTTAAATGTACAATACACTCTCAGGTAGCTTATTAAAATATCCCTTATAAAGCATACTAGCTTTAATTTAAATTCCACCCAAGAATTTTCCATGTGAATAATAGCTTTTGTGTAAGTTTCTACTGTTTCAGAAATTTATTAATCAAAATATTAAATAATTAGAACAAAGAGTAAAATTTCAGTATCTATTTAATGGTTTAAAATATTACGATTTCACTTTTTAGAAAAATTCGCAATCAGAATTATACGACAAATTATTGCTCAGCCGAAATTTAGAAATTAATAAGCTTTCATACTAGGTTACATATTTAAAATGCAAAAGAACACTATTTTTCAAGTGCCTCAAACAAAATACATTAAAACAAGCATGACAAGTATAGTATTTTAGTGAGTAAATTACAAGCCTTAGAACTTTGTATACTCAATGAATTTTCTGAGTTGAGAATATTTCCCACCACAAACTAACTAGATTTTGTATACCTATTCATTTTTGCATAAAAGTAAAATTAAGCAGCCAAGGCAAACTTCTGATTTCTGCTAATGCTAGCAATGAACGATCATGTATACTTCCAAATATGCATTATATATACCCCAGATTATTAAATGACACTTGCAAAAGCAAAACGATTAAGCATACAAGATAAGAGGGAATTTTTTAAAGTCCATATTCAAAACAAAGTAAAAGCCTTTGGTTTTTATAATCCCCGTAACTACTAGCCCTTATATGTTATGATTTCTAAACAACACCCACAATTAGAGTTAACCAATATATTTAAAATATAACTTCAATAATTCATTCTCATTTTTTAGCTAACAATAGTGAGCCCTAGATCTAATAATCTGAACAAATTCTGCTAATTCTTACTAGTATACATTTTCTAGACTAAACATACCAAAGGAATCATATGGATCGCTGAGTGAACTAGGAACATTCCAACATCTAATTGTACCATCCATTCCCCCACTGAAACACTGGTCTCCAGAAGTGCTTAGAGCCAAACATAACACAGGACCTCTGATATAAAAGGGATTTATTTTAAACATTAAAATTTTATTATTAAATAACTTAATAACATTCAGAATAAATTTAACAATTCTAAGCCTGTTTAATACACAAGAAACTTACATATGTGCTCTAAACGTATACACTGGTTCTACATCAAGTGAAGCAGTTCTAGAAGGAAGAAATTAAAAATATTTATAAGAAAACATTGTTTAGACTTCTAAAATTCAGTAAGTACTAAATATAACCATTACAATTGGCATGTATGTAAGAAAGCAGTATACCCCAACTCTAGATGGTCTATATAAGAGATAATGAGAATAATCCGAGCTATATAATTGAAATACTCAGCACAAAACTTTACTGAATTGGGGGGGAGGGAATTGCAACTTACTTTTTAGCAGGTACAGTTTTTTGTAAGTTCCACAATTTTAAGGTATGATCTTCTGATGCAGTAATTAAAACTGGTTCAACCGGGTGAAATGCCAGAGCTCTAACTCCATCAAAATGACTGCAAGAAAAACAATTAAATAAGTCAAAAACGAATGGCGAAAATGACATTTATTTTCAATAAAAATTATCTGTATAGGAATAACAGACTAAGATTTGTTCAGAAAAGTAGAATCTTCCACTAATATTAAGTTGATAGAATTGGAAATGCACTGTTCTAAATTTTAAACACCAATTTACAGCATTCATAAAATATTAACCAGATAGAAAACTAAGCATTTAATACCAGCCAAGACACCAGACTGAAATTTTATACTATTTTGAATCGAATTTTGCATCAGTATGTGACTTATAAAAAATACTTTGTTTTTTAATCCCTTTATATTTATTTTCCAAAATTTTCTGCATGCTTCAAGAAAATACATACTGGTAATTACGGATAGCTGCTTTAAAAAAGACCATACCTTCGAAGTGTATATTTTGCATTCCATGTCTTTCTAAAAGCTTCTTTAGCTGAAGATATCTAGTAAACATTAAAAAAAAATAATATAATTAAATATAAATATTAAACATACAACAGAAGAAAATTTTTCATAAAATCTTATCAGAAACAACTGCTTTTCAAAAAAATTTGGATAATGGAAAGTATGAGAAAATACAGACTATACAATTAAAAGATGAAACAATTGATTATTCTTCTAAATTAATTCAAAACACAAATGATCCAGCTTTTATAGATTGTCTAAATGCTATAGATATATTTAACGGAATTTTTTAAATACAGAATATTATATAGGTTGGGAATTTTACAATCATATATTACTATATTCTAGTAAAATATCGCATTGTAGCTAGTATGGTATTAATTAAATTTTTTAAAATTTTCATTCATAAAGGAAGATGAAAATTTTAAGGCTGATCTATTAAGTAAAAGAGAGCTTGTCTTTTATTGTTTTTTTATATAATTACTTATAGTGACCAGACATTAATAACTAAGCCATTGCCAAAACTGACTAAACTATTCCATGGTCATTTCATTAATATTCCAATTTTAGCTGTGATCACATGCAAACTGGTCCAGTAGACAATTATAGAGATGCACAATAGTTACAAGAGACCAAAAAGGGCAATAAAAACAAAGAAACAATTTGCAATGGCAAACTAGAAAAATTAACATTCATAATTGAAAGAATAATAGTAAAAACATAACATCAATTTAGGAAGACAAAATTGAAATTACATTAGCTAACACTTTAAGATTATAACACACAAGTTCTGAGACATCCTTACAAATCTTAGTTTTATATTATATATATATATATATATATATATATATATATAAGGTTGAATTTTTCAATAAAAAATTTTGTGATCTGATTTAAAACAGATACTTAATTTGCCTTCTTACTATCTAGATTACAGCTAGTTTTATTAAATATTCTTAGAACAGGGCAAAACCGAAAAAAAAATTTAATCAAGGAATAAAACAATTTACAATTACAGCCTTTTATAAAATAAAAATTTCAAGTAAATAAATCAAAAATATACTTTAAAATTATACTTTAAGGTATTGAAAATTTTCTATTTGATCAGATATAGTTAAATAAGAATCAGCATATTTTTGAAACTTAAAGCAACTTCAAAATAAGGATAAGCTATTTACAATTTGGACATTCATCAATCATTTAAACACATAATTGCAGTGTATTAAAAACTCAATTTGCAATTTCCTTGCCATAAACCCAAAATTTTATCACTAAGTGTTGCAACAATGTAGCATCTATATGTGGATCTAATAATAGCCTCTATCGAATAGTGAACACAAATTAAATACTCTTACCATCCATTTTTTGAACATTCAAATCAAATTTTATAGAATATTATAAATACTTTTAAGAATAAGAATCTAATTATTCTAGGGTATAACAATACAATAAAACCTAAAAAAACAAACATTACAAACTTTACATAATGTGTACACAATGCTTATAAAGAATCATAATTTGAATTTTTAATTTGCAGGGTAAGAAATTCAGCCTTATTCTCTTTTGATTAATAAAAATTTTATTTCTTTAAAAAAATCATATTTTAACTATCTATCAGTGTCATAAATAATAACTAATGCTTCATTCAAATGTTTTTCTAGGGACACATTTTTCAATGCATGGCAGCTGAAATGATTAAAAAGGAAAGGGACAACATTTTTTCCCCAATATTTTTGACAACTGTGAAAATTAATTTCCTTATTTCCTTAAAGTCAGCTGATCAATATATGAATGATAAATAATTCTAACTTAAGATATATAAAAGTAAGATATAAGAGAGTAAGAGATGTAAAAATAAATTACAACTTTGAGCTGTTCAAGTATATAAAATATTTAAAGATATTGCAGCAAATCTCACTTATCATAAGAATAATAAACAATACTAAATTGTAATAGCTCTGACCAGGAATGTCTAAATGCAGGTCTTTTGAAAGGATATTCCCTAAATAAATCCCTATTGCTTGCAAAAAAACTCTCAAGCAATAAAATGCCATTTTTTATTATCAATCTTTTTCTAGAAAATTTTAGATTCATTATTTTTTTACTGTACCCTTCTTTTTAATTTCAAGAGCTATGAAATGGAAAATTTCCAAATTGCATTCCTTTTATAGCTATTTAACCTATTTATATTAAGAAAATATAGGAAATTATTTAAAGTAATTAAAACTATATATTATTTTTATATCTTACATCATAACTAGTGTCTGCTTCATTGTTGACTGTTAGACTTGCTAATTCACCAAGTCCTAAAGCAGCTTCTAAAGTATCATCTTCATTACCTGGGCCACCTAAAAGCGGTCTTCTAGAACCTGGAGGAAATGACAATGGAGTTCCACCTTGAACACCTAAGAATATAACTAAGGATGAAAGTTTCTTTTTGTAATTGCAAAAACAATTTTAAGATATAAAATTTGGTTTGGGTTAATGACACAAAAATCACTTTTGGCTATGTTGGACCAGACACCTATGAAATAAATATGAAAACTTATAAAGAAAAGGAGAATAGAAACCCTGTAAAAAAAGCTTTCATTTTAATTAAAATATTTCTTTAAAAAATATGAAATGAAAAGATAACATTAATGGAAATTTAACATATTTAATTTCTCTAATAAAAATGTTTGATAACACAGGCCTGCAAAATTTGAGCCATGAAAAAGTGTTTGCAATGTAGTGATTGATTTTTATATTATTTAATATGCTGATTTCAAATATGATTAATTTTTCTCAATCGTGTAAAGAGTGCACATAAATTATGAGTAAGAAAGCACAATGGATATAGTGGGGGGGGGGGGGAGAATATGGTCATTTAAAACTATTTTTATTTGCAAATTAATTAATATATTAAATAATTGAACATGATTTGCTAAATATACAATAATTTTATATTAACAATAAACTATCGTTTAATATATCCTTGACTTATAAATCCCTAATGCTTTCCTTTTCCACTGAAAGCAACTTTTGGCACTTTTTCCAAAGGCAGTAAGTATATGGGATTCTTCCGTGCAGCATTCAACTGTGGTCTGCCACAATGTAGACAATTGACTTACCTTAGTATGCACACACTAACCCTTTGATATCTTGGTAAAATCTTCCCACAGCTTTTACAAAAATTTTGAAAAACTTTCCAAAAAGCAAATTTTTCGATTGCAGTTTTAAGCTCATGAAACAATCTGCCTTTGAATTTCATTAAAAATCTTTTCAAGAGAGATTTAAAATTAGTGTAGTAAGAAGTAAAAATGTAGTAGTAGTTAAAATCTGCAAGAGATTTTTTTGACAACTTCCATTTACTTTCAAACATTCTGTAACTAACAAGTTTTTGAAAATTTGGACCTACAAAAACGCCTTCCATTATTTTTGCTTTCAGCAGTTTTAAAACTTGATACTTAGGTATTTTAACTACTCTCCTTCGTTTAATAAGAGTTTAAACATATTGTTTCATCAAGCCAAACTTAATGTAAATTGGAGGCAAAAGAACTTAACTGGGTTTTACCAAACTTTCCTCAGTACAAAGATTTTAATACTTCCCTATGCAGATTTTTGATGCAATGATTCTTCTTATCCTGATTGTCCCATTCACATAAGAAGCCAGGGCACTTGGTATATCATGCTTATTGATCAAGAAGTAAGCAAAAAATACTTTTAGATTACCATATCCATCCATGTTCTTTATATTTCAAACTAGTGAGAATAAAAGCTAAAATCTTGCAACATAGAATGGCCAAATGACACCAAAGCATACTTATTGTCATTATGTAGAAGCACTAATTTGAGCTTTCTTTTTCAGTAGTTAATACAGATTTCCACCAATTTACAACATACTGTAAATTAAAATTTTCTTTGAATCCAGGAACAACGCAACAGTAAATCAAGCCATTATATTCAGAAAAATTTGGAACAAAATTTATTTCTAAAGAAATTCTAGAAACTAATATATTCTTTTGCTATGACATATTAACCCAGGGGATATTAATTAATTAAAAAAATTATGTGTTTGTGTGTGTGTGTAATGATATTTTAAACTCTAATTTTAATCGTAATTAATCCCAAAGTTGTCTTAATTTTTCACAGTAATTTCATTCTTAACGGCTTTATTATTTGCTGATCCATTCTCTATGTAATAAATCAAATGAAATATTATAAAGATAATACATAATTACTCCTCATTCGAGTGGATGGGTAATAAATTCCTGGTGTAAATATTCTTTTAGAGGATTTCTTGGATGAATCATAAATCACTGATTCCTGCATTTCTCTTGTCAAGATCAAATGTATAAGAATTCCTGTCAGAAATCTACATGTGTGATTTATGAGAATATCATATTATACAAGACCATAGATAAGTGTTTCTGCCCTTTTTAACCTTTTTTATGCCTTGTAAACCTTCTGCTATTGTGCTACACAACATGTTTCTCAAGATGGAATAAAACCGAAATTAAAAAGTTCAACCTGTGTTTTCTCCATGTGTTCAGCCACGATTCCGCGCCTTGTTTTCCAATAAAAATTAATATGGATTACATTACATATATATTTCTTCGTATGAGACAGAAATATCTCCAGTTTTGGCGTGTAATGACGATTTATGACACTATATGTTCACCCCGTTCCCCGATTATAACACAATCCTTTGATAACAACGAAAATCAAAATTTTTAATTTGTGAAAAAAAATGTCATGGAATTTTTGGGCCCATTTTCCCTAATATTAGTGTTCAAAAATCTATTATTTATTCCCCAAATTAACACTAAATCTACCGACCCTTCACTGAAATAGCGAAAGGAAAACGCTCACATGATCACTTGCGGTAGTTTTAGAGTTGGAATTGATGGAAACAGAAAATGCCTCATAACAAAAAATACACCAATCCCACTTACTAAATTATTTTCTACCTTATTCAGTGAAAATACCTAAAAATTAAATATGATAAAAAGAGATATTTTGTAATGCATACAAGAGTACAATTTTACTTTTAATTCATCAATACAGCATGAAAATGACCTTAAATAATTTAAAAGTTATTTAATATTTAATATTTCATTATTCATTTGATTTATGAACCAAGGGAAAAAATTGAGATTTGGATTATTCAATGATAAGACAAAGTTTTGATCTGAGATGTTCCAAATAAATTCACTTTTGTATTCATAATTAACTTATGTTAACGCCTTATAAATACTTACATTGGAGAATTTTGAAATGTACGGGTAATAATTTAATATCTACAGAATTTTTTTTTCTGTGCCATTTTAAAATAAGCAACAGTAATACAAATAATCAGTAGTTCAAAAGCAATTGTAGAAAAATATTTTTTATGGCATATGTAGAAGAGTGGTAACAAATACGTTTTTACAATAATCTATTACCCTCTGAAAAATCAGATTAAAAACAAAATTGCATTTTAAATCTCCTAGTCAAAATAGATGAATGCTACCACAATAGTCAAATAAGACAGTATTTTTGATAAGTTGAAGCAATAGTCCTACAGTAAAATTATGAAATTGTTTTATTTTTGATGTTAAAGAAAATTCCTAACATATGTTCTAAACAAATTTTAGAATACAAGACTGAATGCCATTATCTTAAGCTCACAGGAAACTTTTGATTTAAATAGCTTTAAATGAGATTAAATTAAATTTTTGTAACTTAATTGCATAGGTTATTTTTAATGGAAAATATAATTGACTAAGTACTGAAATTAATATTTCAAATATATATATATATCAATCTATAATTAAGGGAAGAAAAAAAAGAGTATCTTTTAAAAATTTGTTTCAATTAAGATATTAACATTACAATTCCAGACAAACATTTAATCATGATGGTTGAGTTTATAAGAACCTTTAGAATTTCAGTTGGTCCTATAAAACAATCAACTTTAATGTGTTCTTGTTTTAAGCAGTGTTATGAGAACATACCATTTTCATCAGTGTCAACTTGAGTATTGCAGTGCGGAACTCCAATATTCAAAAATGAATTCAAGCTTGGTCCAAAACTAGATAAGGAACTAAGGTCTTCCCTCATAGATTTACTGTCAATAACATTTTCATCACAGATGGCATCTGTCTTCAAATCTATAACCTCAGCTGCAACAGATGTTCCTGACATTACATCCGAGATAACATGATCTCCATCTGCAGATCCATTGGCTATACGAACAAGCATTGCTTGAAGTGTGGACCTTTTTGGTCCTGGCATAAACATGCAAGTACGAGAAGAAAAAATTGAACACAATATAATAAAGGGTGCAGAAATGAAGAAAAAGCACAATACACACATAAAAAAAAACACATGCAAAATGGGGAAAAAAGCAAGCAATAAAGATGTTTTTATAATAAAAATATGAGACACTAAACATCTATGACAGTCAAAACTAATTAGAAAAGTGCATTTTTAACAACATAAGAAAAAAAAAGGGTTCAAAGAAATTTCAAGTTGTTTAGTAAAACAATAAGATGCTTACAAAGCTTTATATTAAAAATGCTGCTGACGTGTGCACAAATAACCAATGCCATACATACAGTATTTTGGACAATGAAATGCAAAAGAATCATTCAGTTGCCATTATTAAAGTATACAAATGTAATTGGTTAATAAGCATTTCTACTTTTGTTAAAAATCAAATGAAATTGGTTAAAGCAAAAACAACTGTTGGCCAATTATATGGAAATAAATATTTTGAACCTTGACAATATGTCAATATATAAAAATTTTAAACGTAAATAATAACATGCATGTTTAAGAATGTATTTTACACGAAATTAAGCATGCAGAACAACCTAAAGAGCTCTCTCTAAACTCTACTGAATATTTAATGTTGATTGAGGTAATTGTGATAGTTGGGTGATATTTTAATGGAAATATTTTTTTTTATTTATTCAAATATATCATGATTCAGCATGTGGTAAGTGTTCACAAGATTTCTTAAAAAACTAAAAATTTATTTTTGGAACTTGATTGCTATGAATTTTTAAGGTTTCCAATGTATTATTTTTTCATGAACTTACAAATTTGAGGCCATATTTCACTTGCTGCTTATTTACAATTAATAAATTTCATTTCATAAACAAATCCTCTTAAAATAATGTTCTGTTTAAACAGTACAAAATGCACTTTCTGAAAAATGTTTACATAAATGGAAAAAACATATAAATCACAATAAACACAAGATTACAACAAAACATGATTTTTAAATAATAAATTAAATATTTCATCTGTAAAATCTCCATCACCAGCAACAAAATGAAAAAGCTATCAATAATACAACAAGAATAGAAACCAGATCTCTTGCAGTCAATGACTTTACCATTTAATGGATTAATTACTAAGTAGCCATATTAGCATATATTTCATATAACTGCTCCTTTTGTCATTTTTAATGTAGTATATAATGAATGTTTTATGTCTATTTTCTTGTTTATTTTATTCGGTTTTAACTATCCTTTAAAATAACAGTATTTAAAATTATGAGTTTTATATAACATTCTTAAACATTTCATTTCAACACATTAAAAAAAAAACTTCAAATAGATTTTAGTAATTGGGATTCTAAAAAATTTATTTGATTTTTTAAGTTATGGGATGAAAGTTTAGATGCCATTTATTTATTCAGGTATTGCAAACACCCAAAGGATTCATAACATATGTATGCATACTTGAAGGTAATTTACTGATAAAAAAATTAAACAGTTAATGCCAATAATTAAACATTTTTTTCTTCTATCAAACCTTTTAATACATTTCAAAAGAATCTACAAATGTTATTACTGCTAATATGATGGAAAAATATCACAACTATGGCTTAAAAACTTTTAAACATCCGTAATTCAACAGTCTTTTGGGACTTCAGTAGCCAAATTTTTAAAGTTTGAAGAGAAAATACAAAAGAAATAAGGGGCTCCCCATTTTCAAAAAATTTCCATAAAGGCGAAAGAAAAAAAAAACGGAATACAGCAGTTACTCACAAAAAAATAAACTTCTAATTCATCAATTACTTTTCAAACATCCATTTGGGCATTTCCAAATATATCACCCTTATATTCAAAATTTCAATTAGTTGATTAAGTGACATCGAGAAAAATTTGCTACAAATTCATCTACTACGTGATATATATCAAGTCATAATTTTATAGGTTTATAAAATTCTTTCTTGCATCAATTGATAAATTATAAGAATGATTTTTTTTTCAAAATGGAAAAAAAAAATGACAATATAAAAAAATCAACAAGGAACTTTTAAATGTGTATATAGTTTAAAAATTTACCCAATTTATACTCAGGAAAGTCTTGTACACATTTAGTTTCAGACATTTAAAAAAAATCATGAACAAAACTTAAGCATGACATTAATTATGTGTTTGATGCACTCTGTAATTCAAACAGATTAACAGTTTTCATGCACAAATTTGTCCAAAAAAAAATTTTAAGTTAATAAAAACTTATTGCAAATAGAGAAACAGTCGTTTTAACAAATGGAAGTACAGCGTTATAATATCATTTAAAACTTGCTTAAGTGAGCTTCATACCTTAGAAAAAAATAGATATTTACAAAACTATTTGTTTGATACTTGGAATTGAAAACTATCATTACAGTTCATATTAAATATTATGTTTCCAGCACTAAATAAAATGACAGAAGCTCACTGTTTTTTTTATTTGCATGTTATCAAAATTATTTATAATCATTATAAATTGTGTCAATGCAATAAACAAATGTTATTTAAGAAATTGGAAATCAAAATTCAATATTATGAAATAGCTAAATTAACATCCTGTTTTGAAGTTACATAAATGCTATTTGGCAATGGACCTCAATTTTGAGGTACCTGCAGGTCAAACAAGTTATTTTCCAAATAAGTTAAAGGTCTTGAGATATTTAATGAAAATTAGACTCCTTACATTAAATTTTCTAAAAATGATTATTAAAGAAAAGGCAACAATTTCATGATTTCTTAACATTTCATAACAGTTCTTTGAATTACTGATTCTTTAGACAAGCAATAAAATGCATCACAATGTTACCACTGAAATAACATACTAAGATAGCAGAAGGGGAAATTAATACAAAAATATTTAATATTGTGTTTTAAATATTAAATTATTTTAGATTTTAAGTAGAGGGGAAAAATTAATGTAATATTCACCATTCCACTGATATAATTTCATTCTTACCCCAATCTGTATTTTCACCTTGAGGTCGATCTGGCGCATCACTGCTACCAAGAAAATTAAATTCTGCAAGTGCTTCTTCTGTAGATGTTTCACTAATTCCGTCATCTCTTGTAATTTCATTTGTGCTCTAAAATCATTTTAAATGTTATAAAAATTCATTTCATATTTTAATTATACAGATAATCATAATATAACTCACTTTAGTTTTTGATTTTACTTTCTTTTCTAATATTTCATTGTCTTCATCATCTACAGCACAAGCATCATCCATTTCATCACTATAACATAAAACAACCACAATTTATTCAACTTTTCTCTAATCTAAATACTAAACTTTAAAATTTATTGTGAAAATCACCTTAAGTTTTCATCATCATCATCCATGTCAACATTTTCTGATGAAAGGAAATCAAAAGTATCTAACACTGATTGCTCAGCATCCATCAAGGCATTTTCTGTGACGGAATGTGTTATTTTTCCAATTCTAAAGGAATAAGAAAAAAATAAGAAAATCTTACTCAAATAACACTAAATACATGCATTGAAAATTATTCAATTACAAAAGAAATATATACCTTCTTTGCTGGGGTTCATATGGCCTCTTTTTTTGCTCTCCATTAAGAACAGATGATAAGTGCTGTTTTTCTTCATTTTCAGCATTAGATGGAGCCAATCCAAGAAGAGTTCGAACTCTCGCAGATCGTACATCAATAATCGTATCGGTATAACCTATTTCCTGCAAATACCTTTAAAAAAAGTTATGTATTATGCTATAATACAGAAAAATACATTATCACCATATAAAAATAAAAAGGACATCTAAGGCATGCAATCTTCATCTTCTTGAAAAGTGTCAACATAACATGGATAAGAAATATAATATATGTCATGATATTTTAAATTAAATTAAACATTAATTAATTTCCAAAATTTTATAATAATTTAGCCATGGTAACATCATTCTAAAATATTCTCTTATTTCCTGATCTATCCCACTTGTACTAGTTTAATTCAACAGAAGCTTTGTAAAATTGCTGAATCAGCTAAAAGTCAACTATTTCCCACACTCCGAGTGAAGTGATAAAAATTGTGCAGCGAAGCACATTCCATTAAAAGATCCCTACAATTCCCTCGCACAAGGTGTACATACGTCAAAAATCCCTATTAAAATCTAAAAGTATATATTCATAGGGATAAAAGTTTCATCTGTTTCTCTTCTCACTCCATTTTGTTCTTGTCGTTTCTGCTTGTACATAATGCCTACTTCTCGTGATGGAATACAACAAACTTAAAAATTCAAAGTGTCATCTATGTCTTTGAAAGCAGCTTCTGATCTGAACAAATAATAATGCATTACATGTATATTTCAAGAATTGTGTTAACAATTAATACAAAGGATTATACAAGACAAGAAAATAGTTCTTTACTTATATTATAAACATACATATAATTTAAAGACCTAAAAACTAGAACTGTACACAAATAAAAATCTTAAATTATTTTATTCCAGCATTTCTCTACAAAAACTGCAGAAAGGGCAAAACCACTCAATCTTATATCTATCATTTAAAATGAAAAATTTAAGATAAAAAAATTTAAATCAGTATATATTAAAGTATAACTAAATATATTAATTGTATAACTAAATCTAATTAAGTTTTGAATAACAATATTACTGTCTAAGTAACTGACGTCCTTGTCTCCATGACACATTGCTATTGGTAGTAATCAATGGATCGCCATCCACAGGTTCATCTGAAAAACGGTTTTAAAATTATTCTAATGGTGTAAAATGGAGAAAAGAATTCATCTTAAAAAATTCCTTCTGAACATTAATAATAAAGTGTATTGTTTTAGGAGGTAAATAAGCTTGGCATTTCTGGTTCTGAAATGCACAAAAAAATTATAAAAAACTTAATCTGTAATTGTAATTAAAAATGTACTTTTCATGGCCCAACAATGGAAGGCATTGTATAAATTTCCACCTTACAGTACATCATTTATGTTGCAATAATCATAACAATACCTTAAGTTACTTTTGTGGCAATTTACAACTACTATGCATAATACAATAATTCTAATTATGCTAGAAAACATATGTTTTTAATAGGTTCTTGAAGAAAACTAAATATTTAAAAATAACAAATTATACTAAATATTGTGCATAATATACAAAGAAAATTGCAGTAAAATAGGCAATTTAATGATGAAATGCTGCAATTTAAATTACCTGAATTTTATAGAAATAATCAAAACAAAAAACCTTAATTACTTAATTATACAATAATTAATATAAATTACTCTTTTACATGATTAACTAAAAGCCTATTGCTTAAAAATCTGCTAATAATACTGCAAAAAAAGTTATTTGTTTAGATTTTAGTATTTTCAAAGAAAAACAAACAAAATTAAAATTTCTGAACTTAGAAATGAAACATAACTCTAAGAAACTTACCAATATCATCAAATATAGGAGCCTTTAAATCTGTGAAATTGGGGTCTGTACCATATTTTAGCTTATGGAATTTAACCCTTTAAAAATAATTTACAGTTTTAATTAATTAAATGGATAATAGCAAAAATTCCATACATATATGTAAAAAAAATTTTAAGCACAAATTATGAACACTCATTACTTGATATACATTCAAAGATAATAATAATTTTTAATATAATTTTTTTCTTTCCATCAATTTATTAAGTGAGGAAAGATAATCTTTACTTATAATAAAGAACAATATGTGTGTGTTGGCACTGTACAGGCCAAACCGCTCGACCTACAGCTACCAAATTTGGTACGTGTATACCTTGGGTGCCGGGAATGTGCACTTCAGGGCCCTTTTTTCGAATTTTTAATTAAAATTTGAATTAATTAAAAAATAAGCGAAATTTTGACGTTTTTTTGCAATAACTTCCGAAAATATTACAGCACAAAATTGATTTTTGCATCAAGTTAAAGCTTTAAAAATTAGATTTTCAACTGTACTGATATTTTAACCTATAAATTCAAATTCTATTTTAAATGAATTGTTAAACATTTAATTTAATAGTATTTTTTAACAATTTATTTCGCAAAAAATAAAATTCTATCTTCACGAGGAACTCAAAAAAATCAGCTTTTAATAATAAGTTGCCATATTATTTTCAGAAGTTCTGATTTAAAAAAATAAGTTAATCACTACCACAAATAAAACCTAGAAAAATAGAATTTTTTGCAATGATTATATGAAATGAAAAAAAAAAGAAAAGAAAGAAAGAAAAAGGAAATGTGATATTTTTTAAACAATAAATGCAAGAGAAACTTTTTCTTTAACATTTGCAATATCAAAATTATGAATTCAATTAAAGAATTAAAATAAATAAAAATACATTACAAAAGTGAGAAAGTTAAAACTAAAAAATAATTTATAAAAAAAGCACCAAATGATAATCTCCGGAGTGTGAGATTAATTATTTAAAAGCAAGAAATTGTGATCTAACTAGAAGATGACGTCATTTCATAGAAACGAACAAAAAGCAATTGATAATAAGTTGATGGAAAGTAAAATAAACTCTTAATTAATTCTGTTGAAGTAAAATATTTCTACCTTTGTGTTCTTTTAACTTTTTAAAACTATAAGACATGGTTTTTAATTGCCATTCCATTAATTGCCATAAATGGAATGGTAAATTAATTCCATTTACTTATGCGAAGAAGTTACACTGTGCAATCAAAGAATTCACCTTCATGAATGTAATGAATCTTCGCAATTTAATGAATCCTGTTGAAATAAAAACACATCTGCTTTCAAAAGAATTATATGTAATAATAAAGCTAAACTGTTAGAAACAGGTCAGCTTTTTGAAAGCGTATCTACTTTCAAAGAAGCATACGTAATAATTAATAATGAAAATTCTGATAAAAGCAGGTTAAAATATTTTTTGTCTGTATATTTCGTAGACAACAAAACTTCAAAATAATCAATCAAAAATAATAATAATATTATAAATTTTTTACAATTAATTTCAATGAAATTTAAATAATATAGGTATATTAAATAACATACCGTTCTTGTTTTAAAGCATATTCAAGCATTTTAATTCTTCTAATTAAGTCATTCTTTAAGTTTTCTTGACCTTTACGTTCACCCTGAAGAAAAGCTATTCTAGCCTAAAAGAAAAAATAAAATAAGGATTCAAAATCAACAGACATTTTAAAATGACTACAAAAATTATTTTATTGCCAAAACAAATAAAATCAATACACAAAAGAAAGAGAAAATGACTATTACAATTACATTAAAGTTGTTAGAGAAATAAAAACTTTCAACATCATTCTCGGATATAGCTATTGAGCTCTAAGACATAATTCCAATAAGTGTATTTGTGACAAAAATAGTTATAATAAAATTTAACTTGAAAGTATATTCACTAAGTTTTAGCATATGACACTGACTGCTTTGTGTCTACCAGGAAAATACTTTCTGTCAAATGTCTGTTTATGATAGCAGATAAAGAAACAGATTACTGCAGGGAAGAGTTCATTTTCCATAGGTAGGTTCAAGTTTCTTATACTGACACAATTAACCCCAAATTGGCAATATTTAGTATTATTTTTTAACTTTTTCAAAAAATTCAAAAAATAATCCACTAAGTTCCAAATTATTTGAAAAACTCAAAATATTGAAAATAACATATTCATGTAATATTCTTGATTATATAATTCCAATAATTTTCTTCTTAGTATTATACGGTTGAATAATATTTGGCAGTAAATATGTAATAAAATTATTTCCTCACTATTGCATATGTTCCATAAATTCCATTAAAATAAGTAGTATAAAAATATTTTTATTTAAAATCAATTCCTACTTTGGATATTAGGAAAAATTTAGGAAGTTAAGAAAAAATGTTACTTTTTATTAAATAATTATAATTTTTGTTGTCGTGTTCCTCTTTACATCAGAAGAAGGGGTGCAGCAGCTTCTGAAGCCATGGACCCCTGAGCATAACATTCGTATAACGATCACCTTCGACTCGGTACCTCCAGTGGTATAACTCCCGACATGGAGAACTTAGCAACCAGGTTCGAACAAGCAGCACAAGGAATGCAAATCAAAATGCCCAGCTAACCAGGCTATCCTGACCCAACAATCACAACTACTATAATTATTATAAAGGCGAGAAAGTTAGTTTTTAATTAATTACTAAAAAATTAATGAGTTAATATTTGAAAAAACTATATTAACATCAAATGTCCTCCACTACAAGTTTTAAAAAATCTACTTGAACCTGATTGGATGAATAGAAAGTATTTAATGAACGATTGAAAAGTTTATATTATATTATAAACTTTTCAATATATCTATATCTATATATATATATATATATATGGAGAATGTGTGCTAAGAGTAGGAATTGAAAAAAATAAAATCATACCAGCGCCTGTTTATATTTTCGTTTTGTATAACAGGGAGAATATTTTCAATTTAAAATTAATATTTTATTTTAAACGTATAGGTTCATCTTATTATTTAACACTAAGAGCAAAAGCATCCCCCCATCTCAACAAATATAAATAGCATAAGATAAATAGCAGATGAATTACATCTGTAGATTAAGGGAAATAATACAATAATTTCAATAAAAACAGAGTATTGAATAAGTAAAAATGTATCTCCTTTAAAAATAATTCAATTCAAAATCAATTTAATTTGTCTATTATTCATAATCTGTTCTTTTTCTAATGAGCATAATTTGTTTTAAAAGTTTTAAATGTTTACTATTTTAAAAATATATTCTTGAAACAGATTTCCAAATATCATTCTGGATTTTCCAGTTCCATAAATCGATCAGTTCAAAGAGTGATCTTATATCTGTTAACTTTTGATTAATGACAAACATTTCATTAAAATTCTGTTTATAACATTAAATAATAGTTTTTTATTTAGAAAAAACAATGAAAGTACATTAAAATATACATTTTTAAAAAAGAAAAGATCTTTATTTCCAGTTGAAAATTAAATGAATAATTATATTTAGTAGCTTATGTGTTTTATAATTATTTTTGTGAATTCATAAAGTTAAAAAGAAGACAACATTCATGAATGTAAATTAAATACAGTTGAATTTATACTTTTAATGCAAAAAAAAAGGCACTCCAGAAAAACAGATTTATCTCAAAGGCAGATAGATTATCAAGCCTTTTTTTTTTTTTTTTTGCTGGTAAATAACCCCCAAGACTTCCATCCAATTCCTCCTATACGAAATGGACCTTCCCTACAGAAACCTGCTTCTAGGACATCACATCAATATAGATTTAGAACTGGTGGACTATAATAAAATTTGACTCTTAATCAGACATAAGCATGAATCATGTGCACATAAATTCTAGTACATCTTTCCTCCTTATGTTAGCACAAAAACTTGAAAAATGAAATTTAAGTAAGGAAATATTTAGAAATAATCTGATAGCTCCAAATAATTGGGAGTTTAAAATTAAATTAAATTAAATTAAAAACTGCTTTATTTAGTTCATACTTTTTTGTATCAATTAAAAGAATTTTTCTTTAATCAAAGAAAATCTACTCTACTACATTTACACCATAGCAACACAACTTAACTAAGGCATAAAAGAATAAAAGCTCAAAATTCAAGGAAGAGAAGTTAATATAATATTGAATTAAAAAATATTTTGCCAATGCAGAATTTATTATATATATATTCCATTTTAATTTTTAATGAAAATAAGTTGCAGTGTCATGGCTGAACATCATGAAGATAATCCACGTTGAGCCTTTTAATTTCGGCTTTATTTCATCTCTAGAGGTATGCTGCACAGCACATCATCAGAAGGGACTATATATATATATATATATATATATATATATATATATATTCTAAATCTTTCTTTTTACAACAGAGAAAATTATTTCATAATAAAAGTTCAAAACAGTGAAATCAATGCTTTAAGAATAAATGTATGCAAATATATACTCTATCAAAATCTCAGTGCAAATTAAAAGAAACTTGTAATGAAAAAACAAGAATAGGAAAAACGAAAGAAAATAAAGATATCAATTCATTCAAGAGGGAAAAATGCTTATGTCAGGTTACTGTTTATATTCAAAAGAATGAAGGACAATTATGCCAGCATTTACAAAGTGCCTAAAAGCATTTTAGAATTATCTTTTACAAATTCACTGTTAAAAAGAAAAATTAAAAGGAAAAAAAATGTAATGTGATCTTCACTTTGCACCATGCAAACAAAATATCGGAACATTTCAGCTAATGCAAGGAGGGGGGAGAGAGAGAGAGATCATTACCAATATTTACAGGGAATTAATATTTGAGAAAGTATACATCTATAAATTATGGGGAGACTATCCAGAAAGTTAATTTGAAACAAAAAGTATTAACAGCATTCTTTAGCTCAGATGCTAAAGTAGGAGAGCTAATTTTTAAAGAACATTATAGATCATACTCCTCATAAAAGAATATATTCACACATGTTAAACTTTTAACACATTGAACTTTTATATAAATAGGAAAAACTAAGTATTAACAGCTTAAATATTTAATTCGGATTTTACTTGTGAAGATGATCAATAGTATTTAAAAAAAAACCTGAATAATTGATATTATTTAATGAGATTTTTTTTAGGCAATCAAAAATCACAAATAAATTTTTAGACACACTTTTAAAAGCAGATATACTAATAACTATATTATATATATGGGCTAATCCATGAAAACTAGGACACAGATGCAAAAAAATAAAAGTGTTAAAGCATGGATGATTAATTTATTTTTATAATCTAATATGTTGTAATATTATATTTTCATTGAAAAAATAAGTTGGCAACAGTGTTTTCATTTCAAAATGGCCACATTAGTGAAACCATGTGCTTCATGATTTTTTGTGTGGATTACATTCTTGTTTTTTGAACTTCATTTCTGCAATAAATAGATAAGATTCAAATACTCTATTGTGATTATTATGTTTTTATCTCTATTAGCTAAGTTAAAAAGGCTTTTTTGTAAAAATAATTATAATCAAAACAGAAGTTAATTTAGGTAACTAAACAATAAATTGGCATTTTTATCTATAAGTTCATATTTTACTTCTTTAATGTACATCCTTTCATTCTATAATTTCAAAATTATTATTTTTTAAAGTATATATATATATATATATATATATATATATATACACACACACACACACACACAATAGGCATTGGCAATGTGAGTCACACCAGTATAATGCAACTTATTTATGTTTTAATTTCAAATAATGTAAATAAAAATCTTTATAGACTCATTTTATGCATTCATAAATATCTCAGGATTGTTTTATATTTGTTATACATTTAAAAATGGACACTTAAGAGATTTGTAAGCCAATGACTGCTGCTGAACGACAACAAAAAAGACGACAGAAGATGAAAGAGGAAGGAACTTAAGATATGTACAAAAAGAAACATTCAGAAGAAATAAGAAAGAAGTAAAAAGAAGCCTTACTTAAACTTCCAAAATCCACTCAAAATAAATTCAAAAAGAAAGAGAATGGCAATAAGAAAGCATGTAGCAGCATTTAGAGCAAAGAAAAAAGAATTAAAAAATAATGAAAAGGAAGAAAGTACTCCAACCAAAATTAATTACTCAGCAAGTGCTCTTGGAAAGGCAACTGCTAGAGCTCGTCGCAATTTGCCATCAAGTCCTAGAAGAAAAGAAGCTGTTATTCGTAGATTATATTCTTTGGATGTCTATAAAAAGGAAATTCCTCCCCACATATGTGAACTTTCACCACAAGTTACTAAACTTCATTCTTTATCCATTCCTTCAGAAAGTGTTGAACATATAATTAATTTTTATCAAAAAGATATTAGTCGCCAAGTACCAGGTAGAAAAGACTTCATTACACTAAGGCAGGAAGATAAGAAGTCAAATGTTCAAGTTAGACATTTGTTTAATTCCATTAAAGAAACTTTTAAGCTGTTCCAAGAAGATCACCCAGATATTAAAATTGGACTAAGTAAATTTGCAGATTTAGGACCCAAACACGTGTTACCTTGTAGTAAGTTACCACATAATGTATGCTTGTGTAAATACCATGAGGATTTTATACAAGCTCTTTTATCTTTACTCCAAGCTTATCCGGTTATTTTTCCAATCTATTCCAGTAAATTTTTAGAAACTATTATCTGTGGACTACCAAAAGAGAATTGTTGGTACAACACATGTGAAAAATGTAAAGATGGTTTAGGATTTCAAAACAAGTACATTGAAAATGCAGATATTGACATGTTCAAGTATGTAACATGGTATGAGTGGAAAAATGATAATAAAAAGCATGTTCAAAAAGTGAAAGAGGAAGGAAGTCTTCAAGAGCTGATTTTGTATGTCTGAAAGCTTGCACCAAAATTTTGGAACATAGTTACGTAAAAAGGCATCAGGCAAGAGAATACAGGAAATACTATGAACTTTTAACATCTAAATCAAATAATTCTGATTCAGATCAAAACATGGCATTAATTCAAGTAGACTTTTCCGAAAACTATACATGCAAATACCAAGACGAGATTCAGAGTGCTCATTGGCAACAGAAGCAAGTGAGTTTATTTACTGCTGCAATTTAGCATTCTGGCATGTTTTACCCTTATGTATTGGCATCAGATAATACAACTCATGCAAAGGAAACTGTCATTGCTTACAATGACCGTTTACTAGAAAATTTACCAAAAACTTTTAAAGAAAATATCATTTGGTCTGATGGGCCAGCTTCACAATTCAAAAACCGCTATGTGGCTGCTACTTTGTGTGAACTACAAAAAAAAAAAAAAAAAAAAAAAAAAATATACAATTCAATCATTAAGTGGAACTTCTTTGCCACTTCACATGGCAAAGGGCCAGTAGATAGTATTGGAGGTTCCATAAAAAGACAGGTTTGGGGAGCTGTGATCAGCCAAAAACATGTGGTTGTTGATGCCACAAGTTTTGTTGAAGCTGCAAATGCAACATCAAATGTCACAGTGTCAATAGCTACATGTTCTGAGATAGATAATCGAAATAAAACCTTACGATTGGAGAAGTTATTCAAAACTGCTCAAGCTGTACCAAATATTTCTAAAATCCATCAACTCGTAGCAAGTAACGGAAAATTAACAGCAAATAAACTAACCAACTTCAAATCTTTTTCTGAGGAAGAGCCTCCGAAAGTTGGTGACTGGTACTTTGTAGAGTACCAAAATAAACTGTATCCAGGAGAGATAAAAACCACCAATTATATTGCAGAGGAATACCAAGTAGAAATAATGGAAGCAATAGGGAAATATTGGAAATGGCCTAATGAAAGGGATGTAATATTTTATACCAAGGACAAACTGATAAAAAAGTTCGGGCATCCAATTGTTGTTAACTCTCGGGGACATTTCAAATTTGATTAAAATAATAATAATAATAAACATTTCTTGTATTAAAAAAATTCTATATTTCTTGTATTTTTCCTGCATTTGTATTATTTTATTTTATTATTTTCCCCCCATTTTCTGCTTTTTCCAAGATTTCAAAGCTTCAGATGTTATGTAAGCTTTGTAAATTATAATTAAAAGGTATAATTATCCCTGCATTTGCTTTCTTTCATTTTATTATTATTGGGTTTTTTCCCATTTTCTGCTTTTTTCAGGATTTTAAGGCTTCAGATGCTATGTAAGCTTTGTAAATAATATTTAAAAGGTATATTGCATTTTTAAGATTGTGATGTAATGCGAGTCACATTGATTTTAATAAGTTGCAACTAACATTATTTTTCCCTTTATATTAAAATAGGGTGTAAAAATATTTCAATCTAATTATAAAGATTTCCATTAAAATTTAACTTCAAAATTAAAGAAGTTTGGAAGATATTTTGATTTCAAAAAAGTACGAAAACTCGATGTCATTTTCACTGTAATGTGAGCCACATAAATATTTTTATACAAAATATTTGTTAATATATAAATATTCTTTAAACTTATATGTCATATTAAACCTTATGAAAAATCAATTATAGAAAATAAAAAACATAGTCAGTTTGTTTTAAAATAGAAGAGTAACAGAGTATTTTCATTAAAAAAACTTATCCAATTGTAATGCGAGTCAAGCTGGATTGACCCATATTATATATATATATATATATATATATATATATATATATATATGGTATTACTTTGTAGTATGGCCTACAAAATTTTTTTAAAAAAATCTACAAGATTTAAAATAGTAAACAGTATATTATATCCAAGGAGAATTTTTAACACAAATTAAAAGACAAGGGTGGGTGGGGACCTTTGATTTAGCATTCTGTAATTATTACTTTGAATTAATATTGTGCTTTGAAATGATGATACAAAATGATATTTTGTAATTCAGTTCATAATTTTGAGTTTTAGCCAAATGAAAAAGGTAGCATTCAAATTGAAATACCAAATTTTCACACCATGCCAAGATGAAGATGTTTTACTTTACTATTTCAAGCCCAAGCCAAATCCATATTATATGAATAGCAGTATGATTCATATTATTTCTGATCAATTCAAAAGTCAATATTCTGCAGAATCTTGGAAAACAGATTGTATCATCAAAAATTAATTTATTTTGCTAAACTATGTTTGAGATTACAAAGTTTGTGCATAATACCACACCTAGTTAACTAAATAGACATAATTAGTTCATTTTTTTTAAAAAAAAGCATCTCTCTAATATTAGAGTCAGAAAGTTTTTAAAAATTTATCTCAACTGTTCAAAACTATGTGGTATCATAAGTCTTGGGCTGTAATGAGGCCAAACTGAATATTAATTTAATATTTCTATAGTTATTCAATAAACACTAAATAAACTAAGTAATCAGCAGATTGATTTGATTTTAAGTAATATTGAGCATAAATTTTAGGCACATTATTACAAGTTCATACAAAGAACAATTCATCAAAATTGTTTCAAAAGAAGAATTCTAAAATTAATATTTCTAGACCATGATGAGTACTTTAACAGTCTATTTCTAACTTATCATGGATAATTAATATTATAATTTGAAATATAATGAAACTGGACATTAACAAATATACAGGTTCATATATAAAGAGAAAAAGTCTATATATAAGTAAAATAGACAGTGGTAGAAACACCATTTTGATCTTGTTAATAAGTAGGATAACTCCCCTTAGAGGGAATTTCTTCAATAAACAAAAAAGACCAATACTGATTTCTATGACAACAGAGAAACTAAATTTAGACTGAGGGCAATGTCTTTTTTTTTTTCTTTTTCAATAAATATCAAATTTAATATAAGATTTTTTGCAATTATAGAGAAAACTGTACACTGATAGAAAAATAAAATCCATTACTTGTATATCAAACATTTTACCTAAAAATTATTCAAATCTTTCACTTTCCATAAAAACTATCTTCATTTTTTGGCATGTTTTATTTTTCATTATATATCATGCAAAAGTTTGTTTTTCTGGTAATAAGTAATTCACAACAATTAGTAATGTTTTTAGAAATGTGAAAAACAATATACACTCAAAAAAATTAGCCAGAAATATCAGGATCCACTACTACAAAACATTATAAGTGACAAGTGATAAGTTCTAAATTAACAGTACAAATAAATATACTTTAAAAGCCATTAAAATAAATAAAATATAACAAACCAATGATGAATAGAAGTCATTCAAGTAAACTTAATTTTGAATTATACAGCACTCTAGAAAAATACGATTTACAATCACAAAATGCCTAAATGCCATGTGTCCAGAAAAATGCAAATATGTGAGTGCATATGAAGTTAAGGATAGCAGAAAACATCTGTCACAAGGGGTTTTCCAAATAGTGAATAACTAAACTGAATAATTTGTAAAATAAACATTTGAAATCTATGTGCCTATTACTACAAAAATATTGATTTAATACAAGAAAATAAAACAGCAATTATTGAGTTACCTAAATTTTTATCTACTGTTTCTCTTAATTTCTGATCTTTAATTTGATTTAATGACTTAGGGAGTTTTTTTAAAGAATGAATTTCAAATTTATAAATCTTAAAATTAGCTTTCATGCAAATTAAACTTTAAATTGAATGAGCAATTTATTTGCTGTGCAGGAAAATGCATGTGTGTGTATCATATATATATATATATATATATATACACCTTCAAATTTAATTAAATCAAACTTCTTTTTTAAAGAAAAAAATCTTAATAGAAATAATGCCAGGAGTCTGTCTTTAAAATTATCTTGAATAGTTAAGATGCACATTCCATTTGTTTATATAGATATTAATTCTCTATTAATATTTTCAAAAACCTCAATTAATTACATTAATTATTATTGCCAAATTATTTCTTACACTAGTTAAAAGAAATTCAGACAAATTATATCTAATTATTCAATTTTATCAGAAAAGTATAAAAAAAAATAAAAGGAGGACAATTCATTAATACTTTTCCAAAGACAAGTGGAACAATTTCTAGCCCAATTTTTTAGTTGCTTTAGTTGTTATGATGGAAGAAACAAATTTTAACACTCTAGCAACAATACTGAATTAATGGTATACTGTGAATACCTAACTGCTTAGCAACCCGTTAAATATAAAAACATCCTTTGCTATTTGTATTAAATATCCAATGTAACAGAATAGAAAGAATTTTACTTTAATCTGTTAATCCTTCGGATATGCATTTATTTCAAACATTTTTAGCATATTTAATTCTTGAAGTTTCTAAATATATTCTATATATATTTATGATAGACACTCCTACACAATACTGGGACAATTGTAAGGAAACTAATATTACAATAAATTCTAATGCACCTAGTGATTTACAATAAATTTTCCAAATTTACTCAAAATCTCATACGGTTAGAAATCAGTTTGATTCATTTATCACCTGTTTCTTATCAGTTTAATCAAATTTGACTAATCAAGAGTAATTAAGTTAATTATTAATAAAATTTGTAGTTTTTACCCTTTTTCCTTTTAAAAAAGAAAATATTTTATTGATGCTTTAAGGCAAATTATTTATTTGCTACATACTAAGATATAACTAATTATATCATTTACTCCAGATTGTTATGCCATTATTCACAATTTACAACAAGCAGTTTTCAATGACATGTCTTTACCGAATAGGGGAAAGTAGTAAAAGTAAACACAGGAGACAAAATAAAGGATTTTTTTTAATTCCCTCTTTATTTTTTAAAAAATATATTGTTTGTAAGAATTATTTTTAATTTTACAATAAATATTCCAATTATAAAAGCATTTTCATGCATTTGTTTTTTTAATTATTTTTACCTAGCAAATAAGCATTCATTTATCAATCTAAAAAATAAATTCCAAGAATTTTAAAGAAAACATTCTTTTTTTAACAGAATTTCTCAAAAAATATAATCACTAGAAACAATAGTTATTAAGATACACAAACTAAAAATTTAAGTTCATAAACTCTACTTTATGCATATGTAATTTATTTACTGAACTGTATACATATGTAATTTATTTACTGAGCTATCAAATAATATTTTTGGAGATGTTAAAAATAAATTTATCAGGCTATTTTTAACACAGTTATTTGCATTTGTAAAGATAAACTATGAAGTATTACATAACTCATTAACATGTAAATGACAGGGGAAAATTAATGACGAAAAAGATTCTTGAAATCTTTGCCAATGAACCTGTAGATAAAATACAGAAAACCAAAAATTTAATGAAATCTTAAAAATTAAAAAGTAATTTAATACTTAAAAGTGATTTTATTTATTATCATTTGTATGAAGAATATTTGCTTAAAAATAGGAGACACTTTAAATTTATTCTGTGAAAGGTTACATTGGAACTCAACGAATGGAACAAATGACTATCCTCCATAAAGGATAGAAGGAAATAAAATAAAAAAATTATTCCCCTGTTCTAAGCAATGAGAGCGATATTTCAGTTGTTATTTCACTTTCTAAATTTTTATCCCTTTAACATAAAGGTATTTCAGCAACAGCTCATTTGTTATATGCAATTATCTTCACAAGAATACTCAATGATCACAACAAAAATTCCTCAGATAGTTTGAATTATCCTTTGTGCTTTTTTTTTATTCCTATTAACAAAATCATTGAAAAATTAAAATAAAATGTAAGACATAAATCCAAAATTAGTAAAGCTAATTTTGAAAAAAAAATCTTTAATATGTAAATGAATATTTTAAAAAATATTTAATTCCATAAATAAGCAGTTTATGCTAATTCTACTTCTTTTTCAAGCACAAGTTTGAAAAAAAAATAAGACATCTGAAAGGTAAATATTATAAAGCCCAAAAGAAATATTACATATATTTATCTGTAATGTCGTGAGGAATTAATTAAATATCTCATGATAGAAAATCAATGGAATATCAATGTTTGCAAGTTTTCACTTCGATGTCTTGAAGTATGCAAATAATAACTATATAAATCCAAAAATCATTATGTTAAGATATAAAATTTTTAAATTTGACTAAGGTAAAACTTAGACATATAACTTCCATTAAATATACCGAAAAAAAAAGATCCTTTAAATGGAATTTTTTAGTTTGCATCAATACAAGTTTAAAAAAATAGTTAAAACACTGTTATATATCCAAAGAGAAAAAGATTACTATATTTCATTGACATTTTATTTATTTTTCAAATTTAATTACTAAAAATGCCTACATAATGGTTAAGAGATGTAGATTAATTTTTCAAAGGTATTGGATTTAAAAGAATTATGTATATTTATTTTTCATAGCAATAAACAAATCTTTGTATTAGGTGAATAATTTTGCATCTCATTATTCCTCGGAGTGTGAAGGGTTAAAATCATTCTATTCATCCATATATATTTTTTAATTCGGATTTACAGGTTATTTAAAAGTTGCAGAAATGCATATATTTCTACAACCTAACTTTTTATTGTCAGTTTAAAATTTTAATTAATACACTGTCACATTAATCTTATGCTGGTAAAGTATTGCAATATTTATATAACACATAATTCTTTAAAATTCTATCATGGGTGGGTGAGTAACTTTATTATTTGTTGAAAACGGAAAGTAGTTTCGAAGATATACATAACACATTGAATTTTTAAGTTTGTTTTATTCCATCACAGAAGGCACGAATTACATACAAGTAGAAGCGGCATACACAACACAAATGAAATGAGGAAAAGCTAATGAAACTTTTATCCCTGTGAATATATACTGTGTGCTTAATAAGGATTTCTATAGCATGCCAATCACATGTAAATCATGTGTAAGGAAATCATAGGGATCATTTAAAGGAATGTGCTTGGCTGGACAGTTTTTATACCTTCACTTCTAGGATGAGAATTTGACTGCTTTTAGCATATTCAGCAATTTTGCAAAATTTCTGTTTAATTAATTAACAAGGGCAAGTGGAATGGATCAGGAAATAAGAGAATAATTTTGTAATAAAGTTATTAAAGGCTTAATTAAGATAATACTTTAGAAATTAATTAGGGTTTCATTTAATTCTGAAATATCATTACATATATACAGCAATAATGTACAGGAAAAAAAGCTGAGCCTACAATAACCAAAGTAAAAAGCATAAAATAAAATTGCACTCATAACACTTATTTTTAGTTAGGGATAATTCTAAAGTAAATTTAATAAAGTAATAAGCAATATAATAAATACTAAGCATTGAAAATAAAATGAAGCTTGATTATAAAAGTTATTTATTAAAGCTTTTCTCACTCTTAAATTAAAAATATTTACTAATTTTATATTTTTTATTTAAAAATCTCACTAATATAATAGAAAAATTAACCAGCAAGAGAAAAATACATTAAATAATAACATATTGCAATCAGTGAAAATAGTTATAAAAGAAAAGTTTTCAATATATGGGCAACACCAATGATTATTTCAAAATCAGCTCTTATTTGACATGTCCAAAATCACAAAGAATTGAATGAAAAGAATATCAAAATATTATGTTTATTAATTTTTATTTTCTCAAACTCTGTCCCATGCCTCCCTCATATAAAGGAGGTGTGGAACAAAAATTTCACAATTTATGCAACTAAAATTGTTGGAATTTGCTGTTTTTATATATATATTTTCAAAAAATAAATAAAAGAGCATACTGCTAGATTTTTATAAACTGCACTTTTTAATTCAATGAATAAGTGGACTAAAAAAAAAAGTTATGAAACCAGTGCCACTGCTTATAACTCTCCCCTAATCTAAAACACCTAATTCTAAAAACACAAAAGTATTAACACATTGACAGCCAGCCCCACAAAAACGTGGGTTTCTAAGTTCGTGAAGTTTCTGCTACGGTACCGCCGCTCAGCAGTTGAATGTCTTGTAGGTTGCCGGTTGTCAATGTGTTAAGTCTGCACTTTTTATTCCTTGAAGATGGAAGGAGTTAACGAACTAGATCTTGTTATCAACTTAAATTCAATTAAAAAATATGTTCATGTAATAAAAACATCATTAGGGTTACTACAAGAGCTTTGTGTTGGGTTGCCATATTGGCGACAAACTTGGGGGCACACTAATGACCATTTTAACCTCAACTTTTAGTAAATGAAATTATACACTTAACAGTTTTAGAAAATTATCCTCACAGTTAAAAATACTACATGTTGAATATTATTTCCTGGTTTTATAAGGCCATATGGTTATTAATAAAAGTCAAATAAAGAATATACCCACATACAAAAAAAAAACAATAATTTAATGTATTATCAACTGTATAAAGAAATAATGTAATATATATACTATAAAGGATACTATTTAGAGCATAGTATTTTCTTTTCCATTTTTTTTTTCTCAAAGGGGGAAAAATGCATTATTTCGTTTATCTTCAGCAGATATTAAATATACAGCATCTAATAAAACTGAGTTACCCAATAATAACTTATATACAGAAGCCTTGAAGTTACATTAAAGATTTTTTTTTCTTTTTTTGACTACTTTTCAATAAAATTGAATGAAAAAAGTTATAATTGACTCCAAAACTGAAAAAATAAATAATAAAAATAAATTACAATTAAAATGACTTTCAGTTTGATAATTTTCAAGTATTTTTAGCTCTACACAATTTGAAAAAACAGAAAAGAAAAGACTTGAATCAGTCTTCTAAGTAATCTCACTTGGAACCAAAATTCCTTTTATGGAACTCTTTAGAAACTTTAATTTAAACCATGCTTCAATTAAATATTTTTAAAAAATGAGGAGAGGGTAGTTATTTACTTAAGAGTTGTAGAAAACATAAAATACTCTAAAATAAATTCTTACTGTAAAAAATATCATGAAAGTAAAAACATAAAAAAGTAAATATTCACCACTAAACTACCAAAATAAAATCAACATGCCTGAATGTATACACAATAAATACTTCATGAGCAGAGGGGCTAACTATTGCTAACAATACTAGGTGCAATATACATAAAATATGAATAAAAGTTATACAGTATACATGAAATGAAATTTATAATTTCTTCATAATTTCTTTAATTACACCTTTTATATTCAACAAAATTATAGAATAAAAATATAATTCTCAATTGCTACTTAGGATTTTTAAAATGAAAAATAATCTTTAAAACAAACTACATAAAAAAATGCCAAAGAATGATGTATATTGAATGTTTGCTACACCAAAAAATAAAAATAACTAACAATTCAATAAAATAAGTATGTAGGATGAGAAATTAGGTTCAAAAATGAAATTATTTAATATTTTTAAGATATAAATCAAAATGTTTCTACAACTGAAATAAGTATAAATATTAATATCATATTAACTTTAATTTTTTATAAACTTAATGCTGTCAACTTAAACTTGATGTCAAATCCTTAAGATAATACAAATATACAAACAGAATTTAAATATCTTCACTTAAAACACTGGTCAGATTTTATTTTTTTTAATGCATGTTAATGCTGTTAGTCCATATAATTTACAATCAAAAATTCAATGTTCCCTTACATCAACAGAGGCTTATCTATTATCTTAAATATAAATAGCATTCAATTTTCAGCTCTTGGTACAATATTTCATAACCTTGAGATAACACAAAACACACGTACACACACACTAAAGTGCATATATGATAAATAAACTCATCCTTTAATTAATCATTGTCATTTTATTATGACATTATATGTAAGGAATATAAAATTAAAAAGAGCATCAAGTTAGAAAATTCAGAAATATAACATGATATTAAATATTTAAAAAGTTATTTTATATCAATCCAAGCACTCTTTATACCTTTAAATAAGTCTTGTTCTAACTTCATTTCAGTTTTTATTTTTCCTCCTATTCTCTTACTCCAGTGGTATTTGTAACACTATGAGTTGCTCAAATCCTTTGATAAACATTGATATCTCATGCATCCTTTCAGTTATTATAAAAATTTAGATAATAACAAATGTCCCAAATAGAACCAACCATCTAATTAAAATGTTAAATAAATTCAAAGAACAAGTGGTTCATAAGGTTTCTTTCATTTTATAACCAGCATCAAAAGCATGAAACACAAAATGCATCAAAATACACTACAACATTTAAATAGAAAAAAAATTCTAATTATGTTTTTACATTCATTACAAATGTTTGTTTTTTCACTCTCAGCAATATACAAAAAAGTTTCAGCATTATTACCATAGTTTATTTGAAATTTTATCTAAAACACTTCTCTTGAGCACTTAATAATAATTATTTAATATTAAAATTATTCAACACTTCATTAATGGTTGAGGGCTTGCAGATTATTGAAAATGAATACCTATAAAACTAATTCTTGACATTTAAACTAAGACTGAGATTGATATATGTTATAGATTTAAAAAAAAAAAAAGCCAATCAGAGATTCATTATATTACATAAATATACTTTGCTTAGTATTTAAAATATGTAAAATAAAGAAGTTATTTTTCTGATAAAAATTTCATCTTGAAAGAATTATCTTGCAAAATTTACATACTATAAGAAGTAATACTTTTTTTAAAATAGTTTTATTTTTTAACATTTAACCTAAAGTTATTATTTTAATAACGAAAACAGAAAATTTTCAAACTAAAGGAATACTGTGCTAAAAATTAATTTAATGTGAAAAGAAGAATGGGAAGAAAAGAGCTGCACAAACTGAATTTAGATTCAACAGCTAAACATATAGTCCAATTTTAGAACGTCTAATAATAATAAAATAAATAATAAAAAACTGTTCAATCAGTATATAAAACATTATGATAATATTAAGTCCATTTATGGTAACAATAATGAATTTATCAAATGATTATTACTTAAACGATATTCAGGCACAGTACATTTATATTCAACCATTTTTATTTTTATTTATTTTTTATAGGTTTATTCGATCAAATATTTACTTTCTTGCATGCAAAATTACGTTGTAAAAGAATTTATTTTCCAAGCATGGAAACCTAAAGAAATACAAGGTCAGTTGCCGAAGATTTACCAATGATTGATTTCTTTCATTTCATTAATATAACAAATCTTTTTTCTTTATCAAATTTGATACTACTGATATGAAGACTGTACTCTTAGTAATATGCAAAAATATAAATTACTTGCCATTCACTGTTTAAAAAATGTAAGACTTTTTCTGCTAATTCTCATAAATTTTAAGTAGCAATACTCTATTAAATATTATTATATGATACTTTGAAAGTTTTCAGTTAAAAGAATTTAGAAACAAATACTGATGATGCATAGGAAAATATTTATTATATTTCATAGCATATGAGAGAAAAAAGAAAAAAAAATTTAACTATGATTAACCACAAAGATTTATAAACCACATCTAATTACGAATAATTAAACAAAAATTCAAAAATACCTTTCTAGGTTTCAGTGAATTTTTAAATGAAATCACAACAAAAACAATAAACATTTTAACAAATGCAATCTTTAAAAGATTCGAATGCCTTACCATAAAGTATGCAAATACATGTCAAGCACTTAAGTCCTTTAATTAGGTACTAAGAGCAAAAACTTGAAATAGTTTATTTTAAATACAGGATTTTTTTCCAGTAAAATTGGGAAAATAAAATGGAAAAGGAAACTCAAATATGACAGATGGAGGGTGGGGGAATGAAAGTCATTCAAAATTTAGTAAAATAACTACTTTTCTTTTAAACCAAATCAGATGAACATATGAAATATATAGATACATGATCATACTAAAAGGAAATAAGCCAAAACTAGGTTATATAAAATAAACAGAGTGAAATACACACAAAACAACAAAGTAGATCATATTTAAAATCAAAACGAAATTTTTCAAAGTTGAATGACATGCAATTCATTAGTCTAATTTTTTGTCCTTCTAACAAACATTATCGATATCTAAAAATATTAATTTATAAAAATAATAATAACAAAGCAGATTATAAAATTTTCTTAATATAACCCTAATAAGTAATATAAATAGTGACTAATAGTTCTGTAAACACATACCTTTAATACAGTAAATTTAGAAAGGGGAAAAAAAGCTCACATTTCGCTATCAAACTTACTTTAATTTACTCTTTCACGCTTACTAAAATTTGTAATTGTTTTTTTTTATTGTTGTTGTTTTTAGGTTCCCGATGATCACTCCGTAGAAATTTAGGCTATTTTTATTTTTGAGGTGCGGAATTCAATACTAAAACGCCATCTTGATATAAATGAAATATCGGGCAGGCACTCTTTTTTCTATGATGAGACTAATAATCATATATAAAGAAATTGATGTGAATTCATGGTTTTTCATTCATCCACCCGAACAACAATGAAAGATACGAATCGTTAACTGCGCTTGTAAATACACTTACTTGAAGTTCAGCCCTTTCAACTTCCCACTGAGCTCTTTCCATTTCGAACCTAGCCCATTCATGCTGAATAAAATGAAGGATTCCGGGAATAGAATAGTGGGGTCTCTGATTGTGTTCATCTTGACTTTGTTTACTATTAATTCCAAAACCTCCAGAAGGAAGCTGAACACTATGATTTTGCGTTGCTGAGACGTCTTCCATCATTGCATGGTCGCCATTAACTTTTCCGACCAGCTTGACACCAAGGGATGACGGGATACTAGCTGGAGGAAACGCCATTCAGGAAGTAGTAATTTCGAAATGCTCACTGCACGATAAAAAAAAAGTACCAACAAAACAAAAAATAAAAATTTCGATTTATTAAAAGTTTGTCGCAAATTAAAAAGAAATGTTTGTTAAATGCTTTTATTTTACGATAATCAACTGTATAATTCTAATTGAAATGAGAATGGGGGAGATGTTAAGGTTTAGTCATCTGATTAGTCCTTATTTTTCATGCTCTAGCGAATTAGGGCTTCGTTTATTGGATTACTGAAGAAAATATGCCACGAAAGTTTCAATGTCAAATACTGCTTATCATTAATAAATAATAAATTAATTAAATATTGATTGTAGTGAAATAAGACAAAAATCTTTAAAAATACAAGAATTATTTGTTATTATACAGGAATGGACAATGTAAAAGGATTGGAATTTCTAATCAACCGTCTGCATGGTCTCAAGGGTAATAATTAATGGTTAAGTTAATATAAAGGGTAGTATTAAGAGACTTCTAACAAAAAATTCAATATTTACTAACCAATAATAATCATTCTTCCCAACTTTTTTCATTTTTATCGAGTATATTTTTGTTTATTTGTTTTTATTTTTGCTTAGTTATAATAAGAATAAGAATTTGCTTAATTTTATAATAAGAATAAATAATGTCCACTTGAAATGAAAAAAAGAGCCTGTATAGAATATAAAAATAAAACTACCGATTATTATTTATTCGATTCTTATATAAAACTATAGCTCAATTGCTAAAACGATATTAAAAAAAATCCTATATTTTCCAAAAATGTTTGTTCAATGAAAAAATAATTCAGCACATTTTGTAGCTATAAAAGGAGAATGAAATCAATTACAAATAATTTAAAATAAATTTGAATATAAATCCATTTTTTACAGTCAATAACAAAACAAAAAGATTCTCAAAAAGTTATAGATGATCATTAGTCTTGTTAACCACAGAAGAAATTTTATCTCGGTAATCCAAATACTCTATTCACCATTAAGTAATTGGACACTTGTGGTCAAAGATAAAAACATAGTTTATTCACATTCTATAGCTGGTAGAGCCTTTATCGGAAGTAACTACAGCTTTAACCCTCCGGGGCATCCACAAGTGTTTGGGTGATGAAAATGGTATTGTCTTCCACTCGGCTTGGAGAAGACATGCAAGTTCTTTCATTGTTTGGGGACAGTTGTTACACTCTTCATTTGGTGATCTAACTTGTTCCAAAAGTTTTCTATAGAATTTAAGTCTGCACTCTGGGAAGGTCAGTCCAGTCGGTTCACTTCATTGTCATCGTATCAATCCATAATGAACTTCGCAACATGGAAACTGGTGCTATCATCCTGAAAATAATAATGATCCAGCCTGCAAAATTGTCACTATGTAGGAAGCACATTGTTGTATAGAATAGAGGAGTAGGAATCGGCTTCGAGATTATCATGAATTGAGATTAAGGGTCCCAGTCTATACCACGAGAAATATCCCCAAACCAAAATTCCATCTCAGCAACCCTTTACTGTAGGCACAATGCATTCTGGTAAAAGGAGTTCTCCATAAATACGCCCCACATAGACTCTGCCATCTAACTGTTAGAGATTGAACCTTGATTTATCACATCAGAGAACCTGTAAATTACAAATTTCGATGTCTTCGCAACACATCAACCAAGCAGCTTCGTCGGTTTTTGTAATCAAAGGCTTATGGCCAGCAACATGACCTTGGATAACAAGCAAATGTGTTTTCTTTCGGGTTGTATTTATCGAAAAAAATAGTTCCGGATGCTTATTGGAATTCCTGGTGCATGTGTGTCTTTGATGCAGGTTTTCCAAACTGCTTTGGACAACACTTGTCGGTCTCTACCTCTTAATTTCGTGGGTGTGCCGGATCTAAGGACAATCCAACAATTACCAATAACCTTCCACTTCCTAATTACAAAAACTACTGCGTATTTTGAAATGTTTAACTTATTCAACACCTTCCTACAGGATCGTCCATTTCTATGTTATCTAACAATTACGCCTTTCCCGAAGTCAGACGGCTCTGAATTTCATGGCATCTAGCACGCGATGAATGTCAACGCTGTTTTCTACATATTTAAGTACAGAATGCGTGACTTATATCAGAAGCACAGATATCCTCAATTGCATCGATAACCAAATACTTATGGGTAGATTGCGTATATAATAACATTAGAAGCAGTGTTTTCTTGTATTGGGACCTTTTCTTTTCATAATATCCACAAGTACTTAAATCAAAATTAATCATTAAAATCGGATTGAAACTATTAGAGATCCACTGGTAGAATAAAATGTAATGGCAAATACAAAATAAAAATATTGCAGAAGGAAAGTATTAATAATAATTTCTAATGAGTTTAAATAATAAGTTTAAAATTATAAAAATTTCAGTACTGTAAACTGTATAAAACTTTCTACAAACCATCATAAAAACTGTAAACGTAAAGTTTATGATCCCATAACTAATTCTTATCCATGTTTAGGTTTATTCTTATACCGACAAATCAGTCAACTTAAATATTAAGAAATCCTGTCCGAATTGTTTGGGATTTGCAATCCCATAATAATGAAGACGTAAATATATATTTTTAACCGTGGCTGGTATTGCAGATTTTATTTGTTTGTTATATAATAAATTGTATAAGCTATGCATTTCAACTTTTTTATCTTTAATAAAATTATAAACATCTTTCTAATCTAAAAGAAAATATTAATATTCAAAAGATTAATGAAATTCCTGTGCTTATTAATGAAATGTCCTTTTTTAAGTGTGTTTGTTTTCAATTGAAAAGGAATTATTAGGTGATTTGCATGCAGAAATATTTATCATTCATATTTGATATTCCTTACTTCTTTAAATATGTATACTATTTATATACAATAGTTAATATTGCATCTTATATAGCTTTTAAATTCAAAATATTTCTTAATATATTAATTATTTTTAATTATATATGTAATGATATTTTAAAGCCTAATTTAAAAACTAATTTCCTGATTTTTCGCTCAATTCAGCAAACATTAACTTCATTCTTAAATATTCTGTTATTTCCTGATTATATTTCACTCTTTTTTATTTTAATTAATGTAGCAAAAGCTCCGTGAAAATGCTTTCATCAATGACTTATTCATAAATCATGCCTCCAGGGCAGGAAAATAAACCCACACGCACACACAAGTGTGTGTGTGTGTGTGTGTGTGTGTGTGTGTGTGTGTGTGTGTGTG
>JAOUZG010010951.1:3737035-3756918 GCA_026289955.1 Argiope argentata
TGTGTGTGTGTGTGTGTGTGTGTGTGTGTGTGTGTGTGTGTGTGTGTTTATTTTCCTGCTAAGGAGCCATGATTTATGAATAAACAGAAACATCAAGTGTGTGTGTTACCGTTGCTGCCTGTTAACTATTATTTTCAGATCCAGTTCACTACTGGTTATTAAAAATTTGCTAATAAAAATAGCAATTTAGAGAATAATATAATAGTATAGGTAGAAAACTGTAAAAGAGAAAAATCAAACTGAACTATTCGCAAGAAACTTTCAATTTCCGAAAAAACAATAATTTTGTGCTTATTCGGGATCCCTAAATTTTACAAGGTATAGATATAATTTTTTATTGTTAATTAATGTTTAAAATTTTACATTTTTGCACTTGAAAGACAAAAAAAATTTCATTTCTATTTATAATGTGTGTGTGTTTAAATCTGTAAATCTTTGTGTTTTACCAAAAAATTAAAACTTTATGCTCGTTCCGAGAGAATTAAATACTTTTCAATTTGACCAAAACACTTTTTGTTAAATATATGATCATAGTGACTATTCCTTTTGGACTTCAATTGAAAGAAATTTAACTGGAACAATCGATGGGTTTTGAAATATACGAAGTTTACAGATATAATACAATTTAGTGTAAGTGTGCTACATATTATAAACATAAGTAAGGTTTATTTACCACATGTGGAAGGTTAAATTGCATATAATACTTTGATAAATCATGTTATAAAATATTTAATATTGTTAGATATAATCAGGTCCATGGCAATAAGTATCCTTCTGAATGTCAAGACTCAGTTTGAAAAAAAGAATAAATAAATAATAATGCTCAATTAAAAAAATTATAAGTAAATCTTTTTTTTTCCAACAGATTGATTCAGAAAATGAAACTTCGAATTGCAACTTCGACTTACGAAGTTGTAATTCAAGTTAGAACTGTCGAAGAAAAATTACGCACAAACTACACTACTATACAATCTTCCAATGACAGTGTATAAACTATGCAAATCTTTGAAGAACCGCGTGTTTATACAAATATAATTGAATCATAAAATAGTGATGAAAATGGCAATAACAAATGTGATCAAGTGCTAAGTGATTCAAGTTTAAGCATTATAACTGATAAGTTTAAAATGTTTTATGTTAAAAACAGACAATGGAGATTTTCCTAAGAGTGCTGAAAGCAAATCATTTTCCACTATTTACTACCTTTAAAAAAATGAGTCAGATGATAAAATACAGCTTCACAACTGATTGATTCATTCAAAACCCCAAGAATCCATATTTTATTTTTACAGTACATTATTTTCCAGAGGAAATAAAAAATCTAAACGATTTATACGTATCTATAATTACGGAGAAAATTGTCATCTGTAACTCAAGATCATGAGTGCTCTAATTGTTACTTTATTCATTTATTGATTGAAAAGAATTTGATTGAAAGACTTAAGAATTACAAATCGTTAATATAAATAAGGAATAAATTACTATTTCTAAGGAATAAGGAATAAATTACTATTTCTAAGGAATAAGGAATAAATTACTATTACTATAAGATTTAAATTACTATTTCAAAGAAGTTGCAGATATGATTCTTTTTTCAACATGTAATAATCTTTCACTACGAGGAAATCACGGAATAATAAGAACGCCTAATAATGGATTTTTAAAAGTTTAAAATAATTATTAAGTAAATACGACTTTTTGATTACGGATCATATAAGCAGAATAAAATAATTCCAAAAATAGAATTGTGCATGATTTAGTACATACATCACAAAAGCAAATTCCTGCGTTAGGAAATGAAGTTTTTAGCAAAATGAAAAACAATGCAAAAGTAACAACTTATTATAGTATCCAAATGGTTCTACTTATGATATTTACTATAAAACACACACTTCAGTCTTTATTAGATATGTAAATTTTGAAAAGAAAATATTGCCGCAAAAAGAAAGTTTAAATATAAAAGAATCATTTACAGGGTTTGTTGTGACGTAGGGGCTTTCTTACAGGGCGTTGCAGAGCCATCTGCGCGGGCTCTTGCGTTGGCTTGGTGAGTATGGAGTTAGAGTGTGGAGTGTGTGCGAGAGTTCAGGAGATTGTACTCGTGAAAAGAAACTGTTTTGTTTGGAAGCTTGTATTTGCTTGAGTATGTAGACCACACCCCGGCTACACAACTGAGGTAGTTCATGACCCCACAGGGTTTATTTAAGTAACTGTTGTGACTGGAGAAGGACTAGCAAAGGCTCTATTGGAAATATTAAGTTAGCAGGATTTAGATATTTTGGATTGTAGGGAGAGGCATACGACAACGGTAATAACATGAAAGGAAAATATAAAGGAGTATAATCTAGAATAATTTCTCTTAATCCTTATGCAGATTATGTGCCTTGCCTATGAAACTTTTCTTAATTTATTAATTTGTGATGCCGCTTCCAAGGCCTATATTGTTAATTGTTTGGGGATATTCAAAGTTTATATTGCTTATTTTCTGCATCTACAGAAAGATGGGAAATTTTAGGAAATAATTTTAAAATAACTCTTAAACTATTCCTCAACACCCGTTGGGAAGCCACAATAGATTCGGTTAAAGTAGTGTATATATATTGTTTGAACAAACTTCTTCTGCCATAGAAGAATTTATTGATGCAAATAATAATAATACAGCGGTATCCGAAGCTAAAATTTTATTATTTTCAAAACAAGAAATGACATTTATTTTATGTTTAACAATAGGTTTACAATATTATCCTCGCAATATCAATAAACTATTTCAAGTAAAAAATAATTACTTTCAGCCAGTTTTTAATTTAATCAATAATATTAAAACAAATTCAGAATTTAATTACAAAATTTAACTCATTTTTAGCCGAAACAAAAAGTGATAGCACGTAATTTGAATCTTTCAGAACAGTTTCCTAAAACATGAATACGAAAGGAAAAAAAGAGAAAAAGAAAAAAGAAAGAAAAAGAAAATATATAATTCGAAACAGCAGAAGAAATTTTTTTAGAAAACCCGGTTGAGGAATTTAGATGTTCTTTTTTAACTTTGTACCTGGTATTGTTATTTTATAGATAGAAGATAGGTTTAAAGTATTTCAAATCAATGATTGATATAAAAACTTCAGGAAAAAACATGAAATAGAAAAATGTTTCCAAAACTTTGTAATATTTTATAATAACGATATAAAAGAAAGCCTAATCCAAATAATTGTTTTGCTTCAGTGATTTGATTTTGAATGAGAGGGATGTAAATAACACTCAACACAAATTTTAATGTATACTATTTAACAATTTTAAAGATTCATTTCTAAATGTATTAACTGCGTTAGAATTTTTCTTTACATTGCCAGTTACTATAATAAATGCTGAGCGCTCTTTCGGCAAATTAAAAATAACGAATTATTGTCTTCGGTCAAGCATGTGTGTATAATGCTTAAATTCACTTCTTATACTGTGCCTCAGAAAAGAAATCGCACAAAATTGTAATTTTCCTAAAGTAATTAATAGCAAAAAATAAAAAAAATCACCCATTGAGTAAACATGCAATAGTAATACGTATTCTCATTTGTATTATTATTATTTTTTTCAGTTTACAAAAAATAATGTTTTTTCCCATTATTATTATGTATTTATTTATTGCAGCAGGGTCCTTTCATAGAGAAGGCAGGCTCTTATTCCCTACTATACTCCCTATTTAAATGCTTTTTTGCTATATAAGAAAACATTCTCTCTTATTAGAAATAAGTTATTTAAACAAGAAAGATTGTTTTTCATAGATGCGAACGAGAGAATTTTGAAATTCAATTTTAGACTAGTTCATGTGCTAACATGTAACAAAACAGACTAAACTGACATCAAATTCTTTTTAATTAGCATAGTTGAAGTGAAGAACATTTTCTATCTGATTTCTGAAAATATAAATTTTGTTCGATTAACCTTATGAGATACTTTTTAAATTCCTTTCGTCACACTCATCATTTTTCAGTTGTAACACTATACGGAAATAGCCTGAATTACTTTTTTTCTATCAGCTTTAACAGCTTGGAAAAAAGATTAAGCATTTTAAATTAAACTAAATGAAAATAATTCTATTATTTCTTAAAAATTAAATCAAAATGTCTTTAAAATGCATTCTTGATTGATTAAATAACTTACTTCAGAAAATTTTTTTAGAAGACTCCCTTCGTTTTCCTCTAAAGTAAATTGAAACATGAAATATATAATGGAAAATTCAATGCATCCACTCTAATCGTGGCTTCAGTACGTTAATTTCTCAGTCACTAGAAGTAGTATCGAACTTTCAAATATGGAAATATTTAAATGACGAAAAGAGTTAACTTTTATGTGGTTTTAATCAATAAAAGAATAATTGAAAGAAATTACGAAATCGAAACTTTCATGCTCCCTTGATTTAAATAATTATATTTGGTAAAATATTCGAGTCATTCTAGCATCTTTAAAAACTAATGTTCTTCTGTGACTAAAATTGACCAAGTTTTGAAACAGCAAATTTTAAGCAAATCAGCGCCCACTTCGATCACTCACCGTTAATTGATTGGTGAATCTTTAATATCCTAATATTGTATAAGATAATGATACTCAAAGCTTCTGAAATTGGATTCTAAAGGATAATCTGTATATTTCCTACAGTATTTCAGAGAGGACATTTTAATAAATATATTATATATGCTCATCTTTTGGTTTTATCCTTTGTAAACAATAAATAAAATAAATATTTAAAAAATAATATGTGTAAGTAATTTATCATAATATTTTGAGTAGCCTATGTACTGTTTCCGAAGGAGTTGTTGACGAAACTTACAAACAAAATAAACACTGAAAAAGTTTCTCTTTTAAACCTTTTATCAAAAATAATGTCTTTGAGATTTTGATTAAAAGCACACACCAAATAAATATTTAAAAAGTGAAAAACTTGCACATTCAACATCTCGATCTTAATGTTCAATGCAATCACATTTTCCAATAATCTTTTTGACAGTTTTAGTCATTATACGGAAGCAAGAACAAATGTTTCTTTTCAGTGGTTAGAGATCTATTTTTCATTTGCCACATTGAGAACTATTTTTGTCATCTGCAGATCACTCATAAAGATACGCAAATAAAGGTAAGGAAAAAACATTTTCATTCTTATGTCAGAAAAAGTGGAAAATACAAAAATATGTTTTTAAAAGGGAATTAAAGACTTATATTTTTAATAACTATGTGCTTCAGCTAATAGTTTAAAGATAAAAGTGTTATTTTCTGTCTATGATAAGTTTATTATCTATGATGCCATTTCAGTTATTTATTTTCAGTTCAGGGGAGAAAATTTTCAACGCAGTGATAGCAACGTTCATTTTGAATGTTTCTTCAAGCTATTAATGCAATATAATATTTTGTATTATATGTTATTAATATTATTAATAATAATTTTTATTATGAGTGTTGAATATTGAGATTTGGGGGTGTACAAGATTACGCCTTTATATACATGTATCTCTCACAATCCTTATTTTAGTGTATGCAGGATATATTCTTAATTTTGAAATAGAGAAGTAAATTAAAATAAAATTAAGAAAAATCATTTTCCAAAATTTGAAAATTAGCAGTATGGATGCAGTTTAGTTTTGTTTAATTATATAACCGTTCTGCTTTAAAGCAACAATAGGGTTATTTTTGGACGGACCTCGTAATTTTGAACTGCGATCAGATGATGAGAACGACATATGAGTTGCCCCCTCCAGGCTTTCACACCACACCAGTGAGAAGATGTTTAGCCCCAACGGATTTAACAGTCACCAGCATAGATGTAGAATAATCTATTATTTATCAAAACATTCGTATTCATTAACTTGAAAATAGTTTAGTATATTGTATTACATATTTAATATAATCCTAAAATATAAATAAATAATTACTTTACATTCATCTGGAAAAATACCACAATTCAAAATAATTATTTACATTGAATTTTACCTTTTAAGATGGTTCGTTTCTTCCAGTTATGAATGCTAATGTTTCAATGGCTTTGCTTATGAAACTTTAAAAATGAGATAAACCGTCTTATGACGCATCTCTTCTTAGTTTACATCAAAGCCAAGTAAATAAATAAACAGAAATAATTAATTAACTGAAGAAATAAAAAGATTAGTCATTGCAGTTATACAGGCAATTAAACAGCAAAATACATGTGGTTATTAAAATAATATAAGCCTACGTAGTTATAAAAATTTCTTTAATAGTGTGTTGTAGGACCGGCTTTGGCATGTAATACCATGTAATGCAGCTTTTATTTGCCTAGAAATCGATTAATACAAGTGTTTAATAAAATGTAGAGAAATATTGTACCATTCTTCCTAGAAATATTGTGAAAGTTCTGAGAGATATATCAGTGGTGGCGATATCAATTCCATATTTAACACTCTAAAATAGACTATAACGGTTCAATTATATTGAGGTTGGGTGAATATGCGAACCAAGGTTTAACTTTATTCTTGTGTTCATCAAATCGTGATTGGACAAATCTCGCTGCATGGGTAGGTGCATTATCATCCTTCAAAATTCGGCCTCTTGCAGGAAACAAAGTTTGCATCATGTGATGGACCTGGTCAGCTAAAATTTCTCTATACTTCTTCCCAGTGATCATTCCTGTCAGAGCTAAGATTGGTCTATCAGAAAACTGTGATATGACTGCCCATATCATGACAGATTCTCCTCCATGCTTGGCAATTGGAAAGATACAATCATGATCATACTTTCTTCCACTTATCAATCGACCCGGTTTTGTGAGCGTGACACTACTGTAAATGGCGTTTACTATTAACATCTGCAACAAATAGCTTAGGAATTTCTGCTCTGTCATAAATTTTCAGCTTCTGAAGGAGCATTCAAACTTTAATCACTGATATTGGAGAATTCAAATGGGTAATGTGCTTTGCGGATATTTTTGATGCAGTAGTTAGCTTTTTAGATATTACAATCCGCTTCAATACCCGTAGGTCTCTAGCTTCTCTTTACATCCTCTATTTTGCGTTGCCGAGCTTGTATTGCCGCTCTGTGGGTATGCTATTAGGATTTTAGACACTGTACCTTTAGAGACGCCTAAAATTTGGGATGTTTCGGTTTCACTTACTCCAGATAGACAGAATCCGACAATTTGGTCTCTTTGGAAATTTGAGAAGTTCCGACATTTTACGCTTTTGGAAGTAAAAAAAAAAAAATCCTAGAATTACATAACTTCAATAAAGCTAACACATACTATCAGAATATATACATTGCTATTTATGAAAAAAGTAGAGCTTTTTTATATTTTAACGCTTTCGAAACGCGCTTAAAAATGTCACTTTTATTCACAGGTGTTTCAATTATTTTGATAATCACCAATATATACCCTTAAAATAAAGAAGATATCAGAATATTACATATAGATAGACGAAGCCACATATTTTCTTTATGAAGGATCAGAATAAACCTGAAAATTATTTCCCATGAGCAAACAATAGACATTATGATAAAACAACTGTTCATTAGTTTATTTTTGTCGTTCCCCAAATGTGTTTTTAGTTTCAACATTCATTCTACATCAGCTCCATTAGTGCAGCTCATCAACAGCAACTGAGCGAAACATATTTGACAGCGAATTCATTTAATTGCTTCCTTTAATAGCTAGCTGAAGCTTTGGAGAAAATAAATTATTTCTTTGAGGGATTTTTCTAATATCAGAGTGCTATGGAATTAAAATATATGTTCATTGAAGATAAATTCAAATAGATTAGAGCTTTGTTGGCGTTCGAACAATGTATGTTCATATTCAAATCCGCAGTAATTCTGGGCAGCATCTCTTAAGCAAGGCCAAAAGAGGGTACAGGCAGAGTAACTGGTTTTCTCGGAAGATTCAAAATTAAAAGAAAGGCCTATTAAACACAATTTTTTTTTTAAAGAAAAACTGGGGGGATTTTGTGAGAACTTCTAGTCCTTGTTTAAATCCAGTTTAGTCTAACCCTACTTAAATAGCATGTAATGACCCTAAGATGATTACGGCAGAACTCTGTTAGCATGTGAAAAATTCCACAGAGCTTTCTTGATTTGGATTCTTTGATATTTATGAGCAAGGGTGTGGTCTTCGTAAAATTTTCTGGAGTATTCCCAATTAAAAATGTGATTTCCCCTCTCTCCCGCATAAAAATTTGAAATAAAGCCAGAATACCACGTGTGTTCAGACTTTTATTTTCAGAGTTCTCCAATTAGTATTTTAATTTTTGCAGAAATAGTGCAAATAATCTGTATTCGTTTTTAACGCCTTTTTGTCAATCGAATGAAACCAAATTTGGCACAGAACTACAATTTTAGCAAAAAGAGCATATATCAACTTTGATTTATCTCAGTCATTGCGTTTATGAGTAATCCCATTTACATGTATGACCGACAGACGGCCAATTCTTTGACAGATTTGATACAAATTCTATGCAGATATATATTATAAAATTATTTAAAGATGTAACCCAAATTTTACCTATCTAGCTCTTTACTTTTAAAATTATCATATTCGCTTGCACTCAGAAGGATGAGCAAATTTACTTTGACTGGATTTCGTCAAAAATTTGGTAGATACCTGTAAATCTGATATGAAAACAACGTACCAAATTTCCATCGTCAAGCTCAAAGCATTTTAGCGTTATCGTAATCACAAACATACATATCCCCAGAATATTTTCGAACTTATGAAGGCAAGGCTCATAGTGATCAATCTCGAGATCGAATCCTTTGATAACTAAAGTATTGTCTCAGTATACTTGGTAGACGAAAAACTAAAAATGATTTAAAATATCAATTTGATTTAAAGCATTTTATTTAAATTTTCTGAGTCGTAGCTTTAACCCTATTTTGCCTTATGTTTTAATAATTAAATTATAATAATAATTGTGAAAATGTATACAAAAAATAATAATGAAAAACTAAGTTTAATAAAAAAAATTAATAAATCTTAAATAATCAAAAATCACTAAATATTTGCTTAAAATTTATTCCCCCAAAACTTCCTCTTCAAATCAAAGATATAGCAAGCATAGAATTTTATTCGCCAATTTTTAAATTATTAAAAAAACAATAGAAAAAAGACAAAAATAGCCGTAGTCTGAATAAAATTGTGCATATTTACTGTAACAAATAAATTATATTAAAAAATCATCTTGATTTTACTATTTTTGTATTGGATTTATTTTTATTTATCACTAAACCATATATCAGTGTTTTTCAAGATTTTTAAATAACGGAAACATTTCCACCCGATATTAATTTTTTCAACGGAAAATGTTGGGTTAGGAATTCTGCTAATCATTCGAGTTTTCAGTACCATCAAAAAATTATTGAGCTTAATTGCTGATATATTTTGACCTTTCTTAAAAATCGAAAAGCCTAAATGCTATGCATTTATTTAATTTTCCTTTTTTCTGTGGATGTTAAAAAATTGCTTGAAGAGATTACAAGAAACAATCGAAAAAAAACTCACACAATTTGTGGTTTTCAGGTTCATAAGAAATAGAGTAGTGCATTAGCATGAACTAGATTTTTACGGTTGCTCTTTTACAATCTATAAAGCATAATTAACAGGTTTGGTTTTAATAGGTTGTGCTCTTCAGTTTGAATTTCCTGTCCTTGAATTCCAAAAATCTTTGGAGCCATATATAATATATTAGTATCAGCAAAAATATCATCTTTTATTCTTCAAAAATGTCATCTGAATCTGGTTTAGAATTAGACTTTCATGTAAGATATTTAGCAATTTCTTAAAATTATGGGTAATTTCATTCATATTCAAATGTGCCTTTTCTATCTCTAGAATTAAAATTTTAATTTAGTTTAGTTTTTTCATCATCAATAAGCGATCTTTGTGCCTATTAAAAGTTGAAACTGCGAAGTATCATTATAATATTGTTTTGTCTCTGATTTATTGAAGCTGTTTATATTATTTAATATACATACACAGGGTAAGTTGCAGTAATATGGAGCAAATTTTAGAGACACTTTCATTTTTTTATTATAGCATATTTTTATTATAAGTGATAAAGGAGAGGTCTACATTTGTTGTGACTAAACAGTAGTGCTCTTTATTCATTAAAGAATACTTTTTAACTAAAATAATTCATTAATTGATCAACCGGAATTACAGAAACACTCCCAAATACCCTGTATGTTTTACAGTTTCACGAGATGCGATGAGGAGCCCAGATAGCAAGTACGGGGGAGCTTGCAGTTCAGTTTTAATAACAGTAACGAACTGATTTGAAGAAAATATATTTGAAATGATAAGAAATCACGGCATGTTGATTTGCAATTTATTTTATCATCTATATCGAGAAATCCTAAAGTGCTGCTTTTTTTACTGCTTTTCAATAATTTTTTTTTATTTCATAGATTATCGCACTTAAAATATAATTAAACCTTAAATCTTTTAACTAGTAGTAATTTATAAATATTCTGAGTGTTTTCCATGAAAAAGCAGTGAAATGAGCCTATATAAAATCAGAAATGACACCATTTTATGGCTCGAAAAGGAAATGTTTAAAACAGAGAATATACTTTAAAAATATAAAAGCCAGTGCACTCATGTCCCTAAATTAAGGATAATTCAAAGTGAGGCGGAAATCGAACTCTAAAATATATATATCACCCATAAAAGGACTATACACATGTTCAAAAATCATACGCAAATTGCAGTAAGCCAGCAAACGACACCGATAGTACGTTGTTGTTGTTGTTGTGTCAAATGGCACTTGTCATGGACAAGCCCGCCGCTGAACCCAGCAGCAGATTTAAACGTCTCTTGTATTTGAGTAGCGCCAACTAGGGCCAAGAGTACGACTTTGCTACCCACTCACCACATTCGCTTGCACAACCCCTTTTTACAGGGGGGTACATTCACACATCTCACAGATAGCACACAGAAGAACAACCATGCCCGAACAGGGACTCGAACCCGGGACCTAAAAAACACGAGGAAGACGCGCTACCTCTGTGCCAGCAAGCCGGCCCGATAGTACGTTACAAGGACGATAATGTAAGAGAGTGGTGTATAAGGAATACAGGCAAAGAAGTAAAATTGTTCTCAAGCGCTTTATAAGGATTTCAGTGCAATCACCACATAGTTATAACACAAAAGACACATTTGAATGATTTTTTATGTAGTAGAATTATCGGTTGTCTGCAATGTGGGCGTACTCAGTTAGAAGTATCAGAGGAACTTGAAATCATCCACAGTGTCATCTCCAGGCTTTGACAACGTTTCCAAAATAATGATAACGTGAGTAGACGTTACAGCACAGGTTGCCCCCCCCCCCGAGTTACAACGAATAATGAGGACCAGTATTTGGCAGTTACTGGCAACAGAAACAGACGAAGCACAGCATCAGACTTGTCTCGTCAGCTCTATTCAGCCACTGGTACGACAGTTTCAAAGCAAATTGTGTACAGACGCTTAGGGCAGATTGGTCTATATGTTCGTACGCCTATCAGGTGTGTTACCGTTACTGAAACTGACTTTCATCTGCGGTTAGCCTGGAGTAGAGAGCATGAATTGTGGGCACCGCAACTGTGAGCTTGCGTTATGTTTTCCAACGAATCTAGGCTTATTTTAAAATCTGATTTCAATTGGAATTTCATATGGAGAGGGCCAGGTACCAGTTACCATTAAGTCAACATTGAACAACACCGTTACGATGGTTCAGGATTGCTCGTTTGGGGAGGAATTATTCTAGGCTCTAGAACCGACCTGCATGTTCAAATTAGAATCATGACAGGCCAAATCCATCGGGATGCCACTGTGGAACAATATGTACGTTTGTTTCGGGGCGCCATGTACGCAGAATTCGTGTTTATGGATGACAACAACCGTCCTCAGCGGGAAAACATCATAAACAAATATCTTCAATCGGAGGATATCACCCGAATGGAATGGCCAGCATTCTCACCTGACTTGAATCCAGTAGAGCATGTGTGGAATATGCTTGGTTGACGAGTTTCAGCCCGTTAACCACCTCCTACATGTCTACCGGAATTTCAGAGAGCATTGTTTGATGTGCAGTTTAATACCCTCCACGATCAGATCGATAATTTGATACTCAGCATGCCTAGGCGTTGTACAGACTGAATTGCAATTTTTTTTGTGCAATTTGTTCCAGAGAGCAAAAACTCGCAATTTTTATTAATGATATCAAACATATAGCAACTTTTTTTTTTGCTCTTTACCTCTTGTTTAATAAATAGACTTTACAAATAAGTCACATTTGTTTTGCTTCTGGCTCTTTTCATGGACCTGCATTATTCTCAATTTATGGACATGGGTGTAGTTTAGTTTTATTACTAGGGTAGGGTTGAATGTTATTCGGCGAAATTCTGAATAGAGAATACTGTCTTATGTGTCGCTCTCAATATAAGATCGCGGTTTACAGTTCCAAGGTCTGTTCCCGAATAATTCTTGTGTGCATTCAAAACAGAAGATTTATCTAAATAATTAAACCTAAATCTGTGACAGTGAAATTTTTTTTATGTATTTCTTAATTTTTATAATGAAAAGCGATAATTAATTCTTAGTGATACCAATTTATCACGTGTACGCTTTCTCTTACTTTATAAAATATAGCGAATTAAGAAATACAAATTTAAACATTGTTGAACTTTTGTCCCAAATTCTAAGAGAAAGTTCAGGTACAGAAGAGCGGGGGAAAATGAATAAAAATTGCTGATTTCATCATAAGTTATGCTCCCCCCCCCCAAGATAGAGCATTTCGGCACGCCTTCCGATTTTGAGAAAGGCAGAGTCTACATACTTGCCGAAATGAATATGGAAAAATAATATTTTGGATAATTATCATATCATAAAGCGAATCTTACACAGACTGTCGAATCTAATGAATCTTTTCTTTATAAATGGTGAAAGATTAAACTAAAAATTCAGACCAATGTGCAGTGTAGCATAATGGATATCTTGGTTTAGTAACAGAATTATTTATTGACAACAATATACATAAAGACATACTAAAGGTTATGAAAGATTTTTAAAGACATAAGAATATATTTCATATCCCTCTTTGTTTATACAGCAGTGTTAGTCTTTGTGACGTAACTGTCGCGTTGAGTAAAGGGTTACTACGGGGCATTGGCTGGCTGCTGAGGCCTTCTATTGCAACTCATGTTGTTTAAGCATTTTGATGACTATGGGAAATATGAAGTGAAAAACAAAAATGACAAAAATAATAGCTTGAAAGAGCTTCAAAAGAGAGAATGAAAACAAATATGTAAAGTGCACTTAAGAAACGAAAAAGGGATTTAGAGTTAACTAGAGGCTGTATAATGGGGAAAAGTTGTCAGAACCAATCAGGAGGCATTGGCTGGAAAAACATGCTAACACATAGTGTAGTTGGAAGGTAAAAGAAAGAGATTATGCAAGAAAAAATTCATTTCCTTCCGTCCTGCGATTTTGCTGTTTTTATCTTTACAACTGCATACAATAAGAATTCATTGAGTAATGATCTAATTTTTTGGAAGGCTTCGAGCATTTTTTGGAAGGATAAGGTGTGAATCGATAGTAGTTTTCCAGCAAGTGTTTAGTTTGGAGGTATAGAAAAATTAATGATTAATAAATTCATTTCTAGCAGCTTCAGCTTATGATTTTCTTGCAGATAGGATTAGTTTGATCTTAGGGAAAGCTTTGCAATCAAGCCAAACTGCGAGCCGTCCTGTTTGGATGAAAATGTATGCAGATAGATTCTTCATTTTTATTCTTTTATGAACGGTTTGTAATAGAATGATTTCCAATGCATTTAATGCAAGGACAACACATTTGCAATTTCTTGTTCAGTACAAGAAACCTGCAGTGCACACCTAAACCACATTGCAGGTCTGTTTTTCATTTGATAGTCTGGCTTCATTCGAGTTTCTTAAAAAGGTATGAATTTAACATTATGAATATTTTGATAATTATCAGTCTTTTACCATTTCCATTAGCAACATCAGATGTAATAATTTTTTTCTAAAATGTCTGAATTCTGTGTGGCTGGCACTTTTTTTATTTCAGTTTTTCGGCGATATATCTTTTATTCATGTCACTCGAGAGAACTTTGATTATTACTTTGAGGGGACGTCATTCGTATACTTCAGAAAGTATATACTCTTTACCTGTATTGTCTAGGAGTTAGAATAGTCCCAATCCGGCATTTTCAGTTTTAGGGGAGATCTAGATGTAACTTCTGTAGAATAAGTGCTAAAATGCATTATGCAAATTTTTTGATATTGTAGTCACTTGACAGATTTAAATTTATTGCTTTTTTAAGTTGGAAATAGGGATTTTCTTTGATTGAAGTCTTATACTCGTTTTGAAATTCAAAATCTGGTTGGAAAGAGCTGCTTGAAAGTCTTTTTTGGGTGCTTATTTTAGTGTCTGTGATGGGCAAATTCTTCATCAATATTAATGAAGACTTCAGAATAAAGCACTTTAGGGGTGGTTTATGATAAACTCTTATCAGAGTTTTCAGGAGTGGTGAGAGAATTTTCTGAGGTTTCTGTGATGTTTTTCACAGTTGTTTAAGCTAGTTTTGGTGATATAGGGTATTCTTTATAATGCTGGAGGTACTTACAGTTCCTATTTGGGCATGGGTCTTTATTTTTCAGTAAAAATTCAAATTCGACGATGTCTTCAAACTCTTTCCTTTGCTGGGTATCAATAATACTTTGGAGAGAATTTCCAAGGCTTTACTTACGTATGTTTAAAGCCACGTTGCGCCGATCTGCGGTCTTACAAATGTGGTATATGGTCGTAAATCTGCCAACCAATCCATTGACCACCCTCCGCTTGGGGATGTAGGTGCGGAGCTTCCCGATAATTGTCTGTATAATGAATAGATATCAAAGAACCTCAGGAAACCACAAGAGTGAAAAAAGAGAGGAAAATATGCTAGACTCAAGGCGGTCACAGGTCGTCGAAACTGAGCTTAAAATAGTTGTAGTGAATGAATAAATACAGGTTCGAAATATATTTCCCTTCTTTAATGCTGTGTCATATTTTTCTATTGCACTGATTTATGTTTCGGGAGGATCGGAGCTAAAGTTTTCAAACAGATTCATGATTTCATTTATATTTTTCAAAATAATCGCTGAATGAGAATTGAAATTGTGCAATAAGGTATGTAGTTTTTAAAGTTTATTATCTCTAAAAAAGTCTATTTCTTAAAATGAAATATTTAGATATACACAATGGAACTCATAAAAGGTGATTGATTGCGTAGTAATGAAAGGAAAGAAAATTCCAAATAAAAATAAAAATAAATGAACATTTCAGAAAATTTAAACGGAATAAATTAAACGGGTAAATAAAAAACTATTATTATCATTAATATTTCGTTAAAAATGAAAGTATTGTTCCTATATTACTTAATATGTATATAACTCGATTTATAAATATAAATAAATGAATTTTCTGATGTTTGGGACTTCTTTATTCAGCTACATGAAGATTATTAACACAAAAACTCTTTTTATCTGAATCTTATGAATTAATTTTGTTTATATAGAAACTTTAGTACTTAGAAAAATCAACATGAATCTTAAAAGCTACTTAAAAATCATAATTCTTTTAACATATTTATATAGCAATCAAATGATATATTAAAAGTTCTCGTTTGAGATATCAAGTTAAAGGCTTAGAAAAAAATTTCAAATGTGTGTGTGTGGGGGGGGGGGGGGGGGTTTTAAAGGCAAATATTTAAATGCAAAAACATAATTAAGTAACTTTTTGGAAATCTTCACAAATATCAGGTGGAAAACGACAGAAAAGAAGAAGAAAGTAACACTTCTGCGAAATGAAGACGAGAACAGCCGAATTCTACTCATAAAAATATTCAGTTTTTTTAAAATTAATGATCTTTTTCTTTGGTTTATTTAAAGCAGACTTTCTAAGGTATCCGATTATCTCCTCAATATTAACTACAAAAATAAATAAAAAAATTCCAAATTTTGGTCAAACGCTATCAAAGTAAACATTCCTACTTTCGTCTCTGAATCAGTAATTGAAACACAAGTGACTTCAAAGCGATGAAGTTCCGAGAAAGGAAACGATTAATTCTCGGAAAGATGTTCAATGCAGGGCATGGTGAATTCCAATTTAATGTGGGTAACGATTCATTGTGGGACATGAGCTATCGTCACTATATAGAGACATCGATTTTTTTTAAATTGGCAATCAAAAATTCACTTTTTATGAAATAGTGAATTTATTTAGATAAATTGAACATCGGAACAACCCTTGCCAAGGCTTTCCTGGTCTGGCATGCATTAAATATGCCAAATATCTGTCATTGATAATATTTGAAATTTTGGAGGAGGATCATCGGACGATTTGTCGTTCTCTTATTCTTATCACAGTTCAAAGTTATGGTCCATCCTTTAAATGAAGCTTCTAAACAAGGATATAATTTTATCGTTTTAGTTTCTTATAAGTGGTGTAGTTGCAAATTAAGAATTTTGGAACTGTTTGACGGTATTACTGGGGGAAGAATGTGAAGGTAAGAACGGTGATATTAATCAAGCGTTAGCATAATGCTTATCGTAATTCTGAGCCTGAATATAATAAAGATTTTAAAGGATATATATATATATATATATATATTTATATATATATATATATATATATATATATATATATATATATTTGAATTTTTATTAATATTAAGACTTATCAAAGCTGAGTAATTTCAATGAAAAATCATGAGTAAATAATGTGGAAAGTATGCTTTTCTTTCAGAATCAAAATCTAAAGTATTTTTAAATTTTCGCAATTTTAATGTTTACATATCTTTTCTCTTCCCACTTGCTAATCGATAGGAGTGGTTACTATTTGAAATTCCATTTATAATTACGAAGATAAGAACTGGACAAGGATCACGTTGTTTTATAGAGATATCTTAATTTTTTTTTTAATTTCTCGTGAATAATGATAAAAAAAAGTTGCGTCGGAACGGCGTTTCGTTTCGTTCTGATTTTATTATCCTTGTATTTCTTATTAAACTCGAGAATAAGATCCCAAACTCACTTCTTATATAACTGGTAATTTTATTAAAACTGTAGAAAATGATGCAAGAAGGTACACGTTCAAAGTAAACGCAATTAGTATCTAAGTAAAATAAGAAACGGGTTTGAAGGAGTATTGTTAAAATAATTTATGTGTGAATTAAATGCTGCTGAAGCGGTCTTGTTATTGATAGAACAGACAGAGAGAATTCAAGAATGAACTCAGTATATTTTGTAGTAAAGTTGCCAGGTAACACAGATTTAAGAGAAAACATCTCGCAATCGTTAATGATATTTGTCTTTGCAGATAAATTTTAATACTGATTTGCTCTTTTGAAAAAAATTAAGATAGCCCTACATGACAAATTGTTTTTCTTGAAACTTCGCTTATTAACTTGAACAACAATAAATCATGAAAAATATTATAATTCTAATGCATGTTACAGAGTACGTTGTACAATTTGTGTCCTTCGTGTTCTTTCAATTTCTTATCCAGTTATACTACACTTTCACTTATCTAGCACTCACAGTTTACATCGGATGAAAATTTCATGATATTTTTCGAAAGTCTTAGCTTTGATTTAGAAATTCAGTGGAAATTAAGAGGAAGTTATTAGTAATTAATTTCAATACGTCAAGCTTTCAATGCTTTATTCATAATAGTTACAAACTACCAGTGGCAATTTTTTCCTTGGTGTCATATGATTTTATCAATAATTTTAGCAATATATTCTCTTTTTATCGAATCAGTTCAATATTTTGTCTTGTTTCTATTACTAAAATCAAATATTCTTTGCTAAACCAATTAAATATAGCGAATAATTAGAATTAAATACAGTAATGTTTTGAAAAGAGTAAGAATATAAATGACAAATCTTGGTGATATATATAATAGAATATTTGAAAAAAATTAAAGAAGAATTTTAATGAATGAACCATTGGGGAAGATAAGTAAATAATCCGCAGTATAAGTGTCTCCGTTTCTTCGTAATATAATAGCTTAGTCATAGCTAAGAGCCGCATTAATTGCCAACTAAAATGCTTATAAAATTACATTATTAGTTGGTAAAAATTGTCAAATGTCAATTTAATGGTTTAATTGATACATTAAAGGATAATTAAAACTCCAAGGTAAGACCCCTTGCATTTTTTTTTTTTTACCTATACATTTTACAGGATGTTCAGTTCATTGTGCCACTCATCTTTCTCTTTCTATCCGAGCAATGAATGTCCCGGAATTGATATTTTACTTAATTGGTGGAGGGAAAGGTCAAAAATTATACGTTTTTATAGAATAATGAGATTCAAATTTTTGACAACACAAGACAAGAAAGACACAATTGGTTTTCAAGAGATGCGAAAGTTTAAAAACAGCTTGGAAAATGCCGCGCACAGAGGAAATAATGGTGACACACCCTTCTTTTCTTTTTCTATCCTTTTTTTCTTCACTACTTTTCTTTCTACCAACCCTTTTTTCCCTTTGTTATTCTTTTTTTTCTTCCCTGCCCAGACTTTATTTTGAGCAGACAAAGATTAAATATCCATACAGACTAATAATAAAAGCAACTATTTTCTTTCTTTTTTAAACATCCCGTTATCTATAAATGAAAACCAATTGACTTCGCGTATTTCTTTCTAAACAAGTCATAATTTATTACTTCCTACTATCTTACTCAATTGATGTGGGGGAAGGAAATGAAGATTTTTGGCGGGAAAGTAAGAAAAATGTCGTTTTAACTATTTTCCTCTTAGTATTTTCATTTTTTCTCTCCTTAAGAACTATCCTCGTGTCTTAACGAAAATATTTTTTAAAAAAATTAGCTGAATCGGTCGAGCCGTTCTCTAGTTTTGCGCTTAGCAACGCATTTCGAGATCCATATATCTATTATAATAAAAATGGAGCTCTAAATGCGTTGCTAAGCGCAAAACTGGAGAACGGCTCGACCGATTCGGCTAATTTTTTGTTTAATAGTTTCGTTAAGACACGAGGATGGTTCTTATGGAGAGAAAAAATTAAAAAACTGCATGGAAAGTAGTTAAAACGACACTTTTCTTACTTTCCCGCCAAAAATCTGCATTTCCTTCCCCCACGCCAACTGAGTGAGATAGCAGGAAGTAATAAATTATGATTTGTTTAGAAAGAAATGCGCGAAGTCAGTTGGTTTTCATTCATAGATTACGGGATGTTTAAAAAAGAAACAAAATAGCTGCTTTTATTATTAGTCTGTATGAATATTTAATCTATGCCTGCTCAAAATAAAATTTCGGCACGGAAGAAAAAAAAAGAATAACAAAGTGAAAATAGGGTTTGTAGAAACAAAATTAGTGAAGAAAAAAAGGATAGAAAAAAAAAAAAAGAAAAGAAAAGAAGGATGTGTGTGTATCAATATCATTTCCTCTGTGCGCGGCATTTTCCGAGCTTTTTTTAAACTTTCGCATCTCTTAAAAACCAATTGTCTTTATTGTTTAGTGTGTTTACATTTATGAAAATTTGAGTCTCATTATCCTATGAAAATGTAGAATTTTAGACCTTTCCCTTCACCAATTAAGTAAAATATCAATTCCGGGACAATCATTGCACGGATAGAAAGAGAAAGATGAGTAGTAAAATGAATACAGCATCTGAAGAAAAATAATACCTTAAATGAATTATATGATTATCAAAATTTGTTTGGTTTAAAAATATTTTGATGAAAAACCTGTTATGAGACACAGCTAAATAAAATATTATATGAAAATTTTAGCGAGCATTAATACTGGCGAACCGACTGGTCGCCAAGGGCGGCTAGTATATATATATATATATATATATATATATATATATATAT
>JAOUZG010010951.1:3772832-3793615 GCA_026289955.1 Argiope argentata
ATATATATATATATATAATGAAAAAACACATTTAAATGATTTGCTGAAAATAAATAGCAGAGTCGTGGCGAAATCATGGAGAAAACAGGTTGACTTTTTAGTTCTTTTTATTCCATCACGGGAGCAGGCGTTATTTACAAGCGAAGGCGACGTGCACAACACAGAACGACACAACGGAATTCACGAAAGCTAAGTGTACAAAAGATGGCGGGAAATCATTACCCTGGTCTTAAATACCAAGACTTATATCTAAACTAAGAAATGAATTAACTTTATCAGTGGATATTTGATAAATCTTTGCTGATTAATTCAAAAAGTCAGTCCTTATATCACATGAACCCTATTACATATGCCCAAGTGATATTAATAAGTGTTATAATGCAATTCTGAATAGGTGTCGCAGGAGTTAATTTGGAACACATTTTTAAACCCTTTAGTTAATACAATTCCAGGATATTTTTTTAAAATAATTTATTGAAAAGGTTATAAATATGTTATAGGCTTTAGCGAAGCAGAAATAGAATTTAAACAGCTTGAAATTAATAATGTTAGGTTATTCTTTTTTGAGGGGTGGAAGGAGGCTCCTCCAAAGGGGCTTTAATTAGAATTTAAATTATTTTCTGAATTTGATGTTCAGATGAAGTGGTCTATCCATACTCTCAGAAAGCATTTGTAATCATTATCATTAATTGGAGTTGGAAAAAAACTAAAGAAAAAAATTATAATTAATATAAAAAGACACCAAACAATATGTGTGCTTTTATATCTTGAGGAATAAACGAATAAAAAATGAAATGCTACAGTTCATAAAATATCAAACTTGAGTTTAGATTTTATATGTTGATAGGAACTAGAAAATCAAAACCCATTTTGTATTATTGAACTAATTTAATGAATCTGATTTAAATAAATAATGTAATTTTATTTCTACTAAAATGACATAAAACTTGAGTACTAGCGAGTTTAAAAACATAAAATGACATGAAAGCTATGAAGATTTAAAAAATTTCACACTTTTATATCTACAATTATTATAATAAAAATTTTATACACCTATAGTTTTAAACGACCAGTTTTCAAACATTATTTCAATTTCCTTCCAGCTATATTGCAAATATTTGACAAATTAACAATTATTTTATAGGTTTGCTATTCTAAAAATTAATATTATAGTTTTTAGTGACAATTTTTAAAAGATTATTTAATTATTTTTGACTATATCACAATCAGGGTGGACATTAAGATTTTTCCATATTTAGTATAAATTATAGTTTGGCATAGTATAATATTCAAACAAATTAAGTAGTTCTAAGGAAAGGCTAAAATTTTCATTTTTAAAAATTTCAAATATTGATGGTAATTTGGACATTTGCTTGCCTTTGTTTCATTTTCCGTTGAAGACAATTTTATTCAAATTACATAAATTGTTATATAATTATTCAATTTATTTGATGTTCTCTATATAAGGAGTCTTTTCCCCAACTGAAATATTCGACTATTTTAAGAAGGATTTTTTAAAAGCATAGCAGCTGTTTAAATTTATAATTTACAAGGAAATAAATATTATAATTTCATGCTGAATAATTTAGAATCTTTGAAGCATAATATCTTATCAAATATGATAGCAAATAAGTGTTAGTAATAAGTATTAAGGAAATGCGTTTGCTTTTAGTTTCATCATCTTTAAGATAATTAGATAAAATTATTTAGCAGTAGACATGTGCGTTTTAAAAATTTCTTTGAAATATTTCAACATTGTAAAGTTGTTATTCAATGTATCAATAAAAAAAGACTTGTAAGTATATATAAATAGAAAATGCTATTATTCAAATATATAACACAAATCAAATAAATTATTTCAATTCAACAGTTTTTAAAATACACAAAATATTCTCTTTCACACTGCAACTTAAATACAATTTTAACCATTGATGGTAAGTAGAAAGATTAATATATGCAAAAAAAAGTAAGAAAGAGTAACCAATGCATGAAAAAATATTCATATTACCTAAAAGCATTTTATTTCTTCAAGTTTACACTTGCTTAGTTTTTTCAATTCTATTTTATTACTAAAAATTATTTTTCAATTATTATTGAATTATTTTTCAATTATAATTGAGTTATTTTTCAATTATTATTAGTATTATTTAAAAAATTTTCAGATAAAATTTTATTAATCATTGCTTTAAGCTTTAAAATAATTTTATAACAATTTTGTTATATTAGCAAGGGTTACAAGGCAGCTCTTTAAGTCCTTGTCAAAAGAATATTTTTCTACTGTTCAGTTTATTCTATCATCTAGATTAGGGATGCACAACCTATGCACCGTGGGCCAAAATTGGCCCGCGAATGTTGTTAGTAAAATATGACTAATTTAAAATGAAATGAGACTTTTTTCAAATGAAAAAAGATAAAAATTTGAAAAGAAAACGATTCTACATCAGAATAAATAATTAACAGTTGTTCATTAAGTTTATTTACTTTTTATTACGAAGCTTTTCAGTTTGTTCCCTTCATGGCTAATGGCGAGTACGATTTTCGTATAGGAGAAACTCGCACCGTGAAAAATTTCCACACATGAAAATGCAGTATGAGGATCCAATTCAAATCTTTCATAAAACATTTGATGATCGGTTTTCAGATTTTGAAAAGTGCCAAACGAAATTTGATGAATTTTCTTCTCCATTTTCTGTTGATGTTAATCTAGTGGATGAGAGTATGCAGTTAGCCTAAATTGATTTACAGAAGTCTGATTTTTTTCAAAAATCAGTTCAAAGGTAAACCGATATTAGAATTTTATAAAGATTTGCTTTATAAAGATTCATCTAAATTTAATCTAACCCCTAATCTAAAATAAACTATTAAAAATGTATCTAGCGTTCTTAAAGAAAATTTTACAGTTTTACCGTGAGAAAAAAAATCGAATATTTCGAAGATAAGGACCCTTAATTATGTCACTTAATCTTATCAATGCGAGAAACGTGCATTCTCTTTAGCCCCTCTAGATGCACACCAAGTTTTCCTGCCAAAGGTGATTAAATTGCAGTAAACCTACCATGTGAGCGCATATGACACCCTCTAATGAGTTAGCGTTAATGAGACTGAGCGCAAGTGACACAATCCCCTTCGGAAATGAGTCCGAAGTCTTACATTTTCATACAAGTAGACCTTGCCCATTCTCCTGGATTGAAAAATTAATAAACGTAATAATTGTTAAAAATAAAGTAATGTCAAATAAAATTCTATAAATATTAAATCATTTAATTACTCCTTCTTAATTACAGGATTCTACGATATTAACAGAATTATGAAAAGTAATTAAATGCCCCAAACTCGAAGTGCTTCAATAATTAATCAGTGATGAATTCTATTTTCTAAGAGTCCTTCTAACATTCCCGCTGCCCTCAGTACGATTTTCTGTGCAAGCAGAGAAAAATCTAAAATATCTAGCTCAAAGAGTAACTTTTCCAAACAAGCTTCGAGTGAGGGAGGGAACGGCGTCCGTTTCCGAGAAGCCTCAACAATGAGAAAGGGCAAGTTTTATTGGGGGTGGGTCAAATGACCTTCTGAATGTAACACTTCCACACAGCAGTATCTCCTGGGAACCAGGAATTCTTTTCTGGTTGGGTGTTATTCGGCTTGTCAATCAAACCTTTTAAGCTTTTTCTTTCGTTAGCTTAGTCACCGCCCTATCACCCCCACCGATAGGAGGAGCTTTTTTTTCTGTATATGGCACTCTTAAAACGAAAATAATCTACAACGAATCACTCCATATATAATACCTGTTTATAATTAACATAGCAATGAACATCTTTTTTCGGTTTTCTCATTCAATGATGTCTTAATATGCCAATATAATCATTTCCTTAGTGATAATGCATTGATATTTTAAATGTCCAATGAAATTTATTCTGGAAGGTTTGTGTACAACTTTTTTAAAGATATTATCAGATGTAAATTACTTTAAAAATATTGCATTATATCCAAAGTTAATTTAATAATTTGAAATAAAATATATGGATATTATTAAATACATTGGATATTTGGAGTGAAAAGCAATAAAACTACATGAAATTAGCCTTCTTTACAAAAGGAAAAAGGCGATATTGCAGATAGGGCAATAGGAAAAATAAGTGAACACAAATTTGTCCGGGAGAGAGATTATAAATTGGAACTGAATAATTGAGATACTGGGAACACCAATTAAGCATAAAAAGACAGGAAAAGGAGTTGTAGGATAAAGCAAGGTGAAATCGGGATGGGTCTGCATTGGGAAGGAGGAGATAATTAGAATCAGTAAAATACTGATTATGATTTTAGGTAAACAAAATTAACAACATACCTTTTTAAAAGTTTAGACTTAAAGCATGTTTAAAAGCATTTTTTCTTTAACTATCAAGTTAAATGTTCCATTAGCTTGAAATAGTATATTGACTGAACTCAAAGGATCCCTTGGATAGTGCTAAAACTTATTATATAAACATAAATAAATACCTTATTTTCAGCAAATGGAAGTTTCCAAGACAATGCTGAGTTGTCTGATTAGAAATAAAGTTTTCAAAAATGTTCAACCAAATTGTAATTCGCAGAAATTTTGAGCTCCTTTTTCAAAAATTTGATCAATTCTGAATGTTGGTGAGAATAATGCAAAGATTTGAGTGATATAAAAGAATGAACAAAATTTAAAATTTGTAAGCTGTAATCAAGAAATACACTGCTCAAAACAATTAAAGGATATTGTGGTTGTGGGTTGATCTTGCAAATGAAGAATTGTTTGAATGATTTACATTATCGACAGACGTAGTAGGTTATATTAGATAAAAATGACATTTGTTTGGCAGAAATAAATGTGTTTTATTGAGCATTTGAGTACAAAAGAGAGAGAGAGAGAACCCCCACAATTTGTGCATATGAGAAAAGATAAATAAGAAGGGTGTTTCCTTAAAAGAAAATCGTTGTTAGAAGGTGGTATGATTTTCCCGAACGGCCATAATGTTGAACACCTTTGAGACATTGAATCAATGACACTATTTAATGAGGAGTTGGGGTATTCTGTCCCACTCCTCAAGAAGAGCTCTTCCCAGTTCTTGGGGGAGATTTTGGAGGATGGTAGACGTCTAGCAATTCATCAGCCTAGAATGTCTCAAACAAGCTCGAAAAGGTTCATGTCCGGAAAACATGCTGGCCAAGCCATTCGTGTGATTCCTTCCTTCAAAAAGAAATCATTCGCCAAGTTAGCATGATATGGACAACGATTGTCGTCCATTAATACAAAGTCATCTCTAATTGCTGCAGCGTAAGAAACTACAATAGGTCACAGGATCCCATCCCTATAACGGCGACCGGTCAGAACTAGATTTCGGATCATATGGAGAGCAGTGCGCGCATCAATGGAAATGCCTGAATAGACCATCACCCCCCCACATTAAATCTTACACTTTTGTGCACGAATGTTTCTACTGTCACGTTCCCTCCAGATGAAAATGCAGCAGTTATCAGGAGGAACAGAAAAACGGAGCTCAGAGAAAAGAATATTGCACCATTCATTTCTCTTCCTGTTCAAATGCTCTGTAGCCCAATCCCTGTGGGCACGCGCAACGGTGCCTAGCTGTTAACGTGACACACGCCATTGGTCGGCGAGCATACAGATTTGAAGCGTGAAGGCGATTTCGGACAGTTTGTGTCGAAACTATGATACCCGTAGTCAAACGAAGGTGTTGAAGAAGAATGACATTCGCATTTCGCTGTCACCGAGCCGTTAGCGTTAAATAACTGTCTTCATCGGGCCTTGTTGCACGTCTACACCCCTGCTCTGATCTTCAGCCTGCATTTATAGTCTCCAGAAAACGGTTTCAGATCTTGGAAATCACACTTTGTGAAACTCCAATGGTTTCTGCTACTTCGGCTTGTGTTTGGCGGCCCTCTAACCAGCCAACAACTCTCCAAGCTTCTGATTCGGTAAAATGACTTCGCTTAAACATCGTACTTGCCGCAACAATGAGATATCGATTTTTTTTTTTTTTTTTTTTTTTTTTTGCTTTGTCTTACATAAAGTGAAAGGCCAAATCAAATTCGCTGATGCTAAAGCGTCGTCTTCGACGTCAAACTCAAAATTGCAAAGTACGAAGTTTGAAAATAAGACAAATTTGCATTAGTATCTCTCTTCCTGCATTTTATGCCCCCCAAATGCTTATACTGTTCTTTTATACAAGACTTACAATATTCTATGTTTTGAGTAATGTATTAAAAAAAACTATATCTTTATTAAATTCTTTCTATTCCGTTACCATTTTGTTTGAAGCGTTGAAGTAAGTACATACAGTCTACTTCTTTATAAAGGGACCTCGGTGCAAAGGACCTTTTGGGGCCCTGACATTTTTTGAAGTAAAACAAAAATATTACAAAACATAATATAATTGCATGTTTACTTAATGCGTTATTTTGATTTGAAATTAATTATTTCAGAAAAATTTACTATTTTTGCGGTTTCTTTTTTGGGCTCACTATAACAAGTGCATTTAAGCATTCTGCACACAAGTTTATCGAAAATAAATCCTGAATAATTTTAATTTGCTGAAAGAGCACTCAACATTAGTCATGGTAATTAGCAACGTAAAGAAAAGCTTTAAAACAGTAAGCACATTTAGAAATAATGTAGCAAAATTAAATAGAATTTATAATTAATAATAGTTTAATAAATTGTTAATTACAAGTTTAACTAATAATAAATTGTTTAGTACGCATTCCAATATGTCTTATGCATTATTTACTTTTCGTAGATGCCACAAATTTCCTGGATTAGGTTTTCATCCACTCCTTTGTTATAAAACGTTACCAAATTTTAGAAAATTGCTCTAATTCATGTTTTTCTAAAAAATTTATATCAGTTATTAATTTAAAATATTTTTAAATATATCTTCTATTTATTCAATAATAGTATCAATTACGGTATTAAATATAATTTCTAAATTCGTCTACCGAGTTTTCAGTAACTTCCAACTCTGCTATTTCGGATATAATCTTTTTCGATATTTAGGAAAACGTTCCGAAATATTCAAATTCCATGGTATCTTTTTTTCTTTGTCTCAAGATAAGTTAAATTTTGTTCCTAAAGTTTGGATTTCAGTTTTAATTTTGATGACCAAATTAAAAGACCAATTGAGAACAAATGTTTTTACTTGAAACAGTTTATTGATAGCGCTAATTTTGGACAATATTGTAAACCATACTATTTAACATAAACTAAGTGTTATTTCTTGTTTTGAATCCATTAGCCTTCTGTATCCAGAAACCGCTGTATTATTATTTGTATCAATAAATTCTTCTAGAGCATTAGAAGTTTGTTCAAACTATATGTATACTGCTTTAACTGTATCTCTTTTGTCTTCCCAACTTTTTGTAGATGCAGGAAATAAGCAATATAAATGACTAAGATCCACAACTAAGATAAAAATAATGCAAACGAAGGATGAAGAGACTTCTTAAGTTGTGTCGGCGTTTCGAAAACTCGACATCTGGAATGCTGTATTAATTAAAATTACCGTCCTGTGGGAAATGATCTAACCTTTTACTATTCTCTTTTTGAATCACGTCCTACAATGGGTCAAAAGAATCAAATGATGGCAAAACAAAATACTTTCAAGGGATATCTAACATACATATAATTATCATTAAGCAATTTCTTTACAGTTTATAACTTTCGTAACAGAAATATATTTATCGTTGCAAATTTGACAATGAAGGTTGAAATAGAGCAAACAAAAATGCAAATATCCGTATTCTTTTTTCGCTTTTTATACAAACGGGAAAAAAGTGAACACATTAATTTTAAAAAGGATGCTGGCACACAGATAAACTGATTCATTGGGATATTTCTATTTGTAAATAGGGTCCAGTAAGGGACCGACTGTTTTTAAAATGAAAATCTAAACAAGAAAATCATTAGCATTATTTTTGCTAGAGATTAGTAAGAGAAGCCAGGAGTTATTATTCATATATTCTTGTGGTTTGTATTAAATATCAACATCAAATGTAGTGCCAGTTAGAAACCGCATAACAATGATTTCATGCACAGCAACTACAACAAACTCTGAAAAGCAACTACATCCAATTGCGATATCAATAGGAATATTGTCGAGCATGCAGGTAAATCAAGTCCATATGATAAAATCTTCCGCGAAATTGCAGCCATTCTTAATGCTTATGACGATTTATTTATGCAGTTTGGAAGATTATTTCCAGATTCACCTATTTGCAATGAGCTGCAAGAACACCTTTAACTAGAATATCAATTACCCACTGTTAGATTGCAGAATATGTCGATTTCTGTCACCAAAGATTGTGCTAATTTGTAAGCATCAGTACCATTTAAGCATTAGTAATCCAAAATTCTTGCTGAAAATGACAGCCTCCATTATAGTATAATTTCTTATAAAATAGTTTTTTTTTGTCATATCAACATCTGTTTACTGTTTGTTGAGTATTTGTCTATTGTCAGTTAAATTTTTTAATAAATATTTTTTTTGGAAGTGAGTTTTTGCATTGGCGCTAACAATACTGCTCATAACCAACTGTCATTTATTTACAAATATTTACTTTCATTGTTGAGAATATGAGTAAGAAATTGAGTGTATTAATATGATTCCAACAATTTCTAATAGATGGCGTTAATAGTACTACTTGCCTGCAAGCAAATCAGGAACGATGAATTTGACAACCTTTAAAAATTAGTCTAACTTCTGGTCAAACTTCAAAAAATGACAGCGTCGGAAACATTTCTCGTTTTGAGCCAAAAAAAAAAAAAAAAAAAAAAAAGCATTAGTGAGAGATAATATGGCATTACAGCACTGCAACGAGAATTGCAACAGAAATACGTCAGTTGCTGTAGGACATTTATGGCAAACATTCGAAATTGAATAAACTTGCAGAGTAATTTCAGCAATTTAAAAATGATGATCTCAATCAACAGGACAAAGAGATAATAAACTACCAGATATTTCCAAGATGCAGACCTGGAAGCATTACTTAAACCATTAATTGTGAAAAATGCAAGAAATAGTTGATCTATTTAAATGAAAATCTGAAAGAGAAACAAGAGACAAGACAAGCTTGTACCTTAAGACGACAATTTGCGTTCACATGTAGCCAAATCAGGGAAATAAACTTTAGAATCGTTTTTCTGAGATGTATTATTCAATTCATAGTACTCACCAAATACTGCTGATCTAGACTACTTATTTAACTTCCTACAAAATCTTTATTTACTTGAGATGTTTGCTGAAAAAATATAAACAAATAAAAATTCTCAATTAAGCCAACTCAAATTTTATAGAATTGTGCAATTCAATAATAAAAATATGCTACCTAGTAATACACACACACAGCATAAGTTTTTAAATAAAAATTAAACAATAACAGATGAAAAAACATTTATTTTCTTTTACAAAATTCATTGAAGTGGTAGAAGATTATAAATAAATCACATTATACAATAAATACATTCAGAAATGAGCAACCATGATTATACTTTGAAATATGCTATAAAATGTTTATTAGAATCATAAACATAAAAAAATAAAATTTTGCCAGAAATATTTCAAATAATACATCAGAATGATTTCAGATGAAAATCAATAATGAAATTGATGAAACAAAACTATCTGAAATAGCAAATTATTATTATTATTTTATCAAAAACAAACATTTCAAAATGCCACATTTAAATATTTAGGCATATGTGATCTTTCTAGCAACAACGAAGCTTCTCATATCAAGAACATTATGAAGCAGCAATTATTTAGTGATAGAACTAAAATTCATCAGATGGGCCATTATCTGGAGATTTCATCAAAAGGGATATTATCATGCTGAAATGTAAAAGAAAATAATAAAAATAAAACCATAGTTAAACAAGGAAGCATAAATATTTCATTTTGAATACTAAATAACTAGTTAGTATTTTTTAAAAAAGGAGAGGAGGGGGGTTGGAGACTAATAGCTGTTAAAATAATTCATAATTATACAATAATAGAAAATAGATTCTTCTAACTCAAGTGTTTATTAAACTATGATATTACTAGCATGAAATTTGGGACCATGGACAAATAAAGCGATTATAAAACAAATTATCAAACAAATGTAAATATACTAACGAAATTTCATCAGCAGATGAATTTAAAGTTATTTCTGCCAATCAAATATAAATCAATTATAAATGAATCATTTCTCAGTATTATTTCCCAAGTGAAAAAGTTATAAAAACTATAAAAATTTCTTATATATTTTCTGGGAACATTGGAGTGAATGTATAATTTGCCAATTTTGTTAAGTGTTTAAAAATCTTTCTTACATTTTTGAGTGGTTAACTGTAGCTACAAAGAATTCCCTTTTTCAGAAAAAGGACAATTTAAATATGAAATATTTCCTCTCAACTAAGTATATATTAAAACACTAATTTAATCTTTCTTATGGATTCACTTTTAATTATTATTTTTTACATAAAATAGCAGTTGATGAATAATTAGAAGCTCTAAACTGACTTTGACTTTTGAAATTTAATAATAAAAGAAAACTAAACACTTCACAAATATTGCAGAGGTAAGTTTTAAAGTTAAAAAAATAGATTATAAACAACTGCAATTTAAAGTGTTAAACATATCTGTAGGACAGGAAAAATAATAAATCTTATTGCTCTTTTCCTTTTTTTTTTTTTACCCCTCACCAAATAACTTTTCTGGTTTGTTTCAGACAATAAACAATTTCTTTAAAAATCTTATGTATGGAATAGATTCTACAATATGCTAGATCTAATGGGGGGGGGGCACATGTTCATTGAAATACTGCCTTAAAATATTCTTAGCTTATCAAGAAAGCATATTAATATGAAATGATTTTAACAACTTGTGAATGAAATAGGAAATGCCATAAATGTTTAATGCATTCTTAGAAAAAGGAAAATCATTTATATTAGGAATCAGAATGAATCGTATATGAATTGTCTACTAGGCTATAATATGCCAGCTTAACAATATTTGCAGAAATCTGAAGAAGCTACATTTCTTTTAGATGATCACAATTAAAGCAAACAGAAAAAAAAATGCCAATACCTAAATAAATCAAATATTGAAATAATGCAAATTATTGTATAAGCCTGTAAAAAACTCTAGATGAATTTTTTTTTAAATAATTAAATAAATTAACCCAGGATAAATTACTTACAAACATGTTATACATAAGACAACTACACATACACTTTTTGATTAGCAGCCAAATATACTCACCAGTACAAGTAAACGAAAAAGAAAATTAAATAGAAAGCTAATCTGATCATGGAATCTCTCATATGCTGCTTTAAGTTGCCACGATTATGAATTTCTGTGGGATCATAAACACCAAAATTTCCAGATGGAACTGTGAGATACCTGGCATGCATAAAATAAAGATTTAAAATCAATTGAGTAAAGCTTAGTGTGATTACGGAAATACAGAATAAAATATTATGCTTACAAATAATAAATTAAAATTATATGTTTAACAGCACAAAAATATTTGTAGCAATATTAAAAGCAAATTCATAAATATTATAACTTTCCCTTTCTTCCAGAGAGAGTTCATAATTAGTTAAAATAATTTTCTTGCATAAAACATATAATCTTTCACAAATTTGATACAAATGAAAAATTTAGTTCCCAATTTTAAAAGATGATACAATTTAAAGAATGCAAAGAAGACAACTAATAGCACTTTTATACAAGTCAAATGCATAAAATTACAAAACTAACAACATTTTTTTTAAAGAAATATTTGAAATCATCATTCGAAAAGCACTTGGATTAAATACAATCATGTTTCACCAACACAAACAATTCAATTCTGCCACTTCAGGCGTAACATATTACATGCCTTTTTATGAGTAATTGAATGATAAATTGTCCATAATAAAAACATTCCTATTCAATTAGATTTTACAATAATTTAAAGAGGGAAAAAAAACATGGTACATGATAAAATTGGTTTTCCATCGAATGACAGATTACAAGGATATAAAAGTACTTTTGCAGCTGTAAATATCATTTGGTTATACATATCTTCCTAATCCTCCCTTCTATATAACTAGTTTAAAATATCTTATTCTAAGATAATGGATATTATACAGTACTGGTAACTGTTAGGTTTAATTTTTATTCAAATTCATTTCTATTTTCAATTAGAACTTTTGTACAAAAGAGGGATGATGCAGTTTAAATGTTTCAGCCACTAATGACCATAATCCTATTTATAAGGAGGCACGAATCACTTCCATGGTGTTAAAACTAACATATTCCATTGTTTCTTTTTTGTTTTTGTTCCTATTAGCCAGATTTTGAAGTCAAAGCATCTTTGTTTGATTTTTTTTTTGCAACAATTTATATTCAAACTATGCAAAGTATTCAGAAATAGTCTTTACTTTGTGACAGATTACTATATTTTAATTTTTTTTTTAAGTATAGATCAAATTCTTTTTCAAAAAATGACATTTTGTAAAAATTTTTACTAAAATTATTTTAAAAGACTTTACTTCAGTTAATTTGATCTTGGTATGTTTTAACATAATTTCAAAGAAAATAACTAAAATCAAAGCTTTAAGTTTAAATTAACCATAGCCTAAAAAAACATTGATTTCTGAGAAAATCCTGTCAACAATAAACAAAATTTAAAATTCTGACTTTATCAACAAATTTTTTGTATGTTAAAAATTCATATATTTTGTTTTCCACAGTATCAGAAATTTTTGAAACTTCTAGTACACTTTCTAAGCACTATAGTAGCATCATTGCCAACATAATTTTAATGGCTTTTCAATACCATCAGATTCTGAATATAAACTTACTTATAAACTTGCCAGCAAGACATGGGTAGATTAATAAGAAACAATATCCAATGCCACTCAATCAAGAGAAGTACAGTAACCACACTTTGAGAAACCATTTCTGGAATAATCCACTGTAAAGAGAGAAAACAATTTTTTCATTTATTGGATTTTATATCACGTAGAAAAATTATTACAGAATATGTTTCTGTTCCAAAAATTAATATACTACAGCTACTTGAATCACTATTGCACAAAACCAACATCCTAGATCAATCAATTTTTAACTGACTGAAAAAAAAAAAACTTGTCTGCATTAACATTTTTTAGTTTGACAAGACGATAAAATAACTAGTTCACTGGGGATTAAGATATCGATTGCATCCTAAACTAATTAAACATTATTTATTTACATTTCATTAAAACCAGCTTATTAAGTCAATATTATTTTTTTAAGAATCAATTTTTACTGATTTATTGCAAAATTCTCACAGATCTTGCTAAATTCTAACAATACAACTAAAATTATTTTCATAATTAGTACTATTTATTAGTTGTATAAATACCATGGGCATTATTATATATATCTTAGTTTAAAGTTGTATACTTTGAATTTGAATACACATAAAAAACATTGCAAACATCAGATAAATGTAAAAAGAAAGGGGAGGGAGAGGAAAGCAGTTCACATAATACTACACTTAATACCATTTAAGTTAAATGCTCAAACTTAAATATTGTCTTTATTTCTTGAACAGTTGTATAGGTCATAAAACTGTTTTATTTATATCATAGATGAAAGGAATCAACAAATGAGAAATAGAATAAACAGCTATAGAAAATATCTTGAGTCAAGAATTCACAAAATAAGTTCTACAGCAGAAATTCTTAGAAAAAAAAAACATTAATCTTAAAAAGGACATGTTTCTCTTTGATGAAAAATAATTCAATACTATTTGTTTTTGTTAATTTTACATACTTAAAATTTATTCTGAAAAAATAATTGTATTTGAATGATTTTAGAAAACATTGTGTCAATATTCTGAGATGACTACATTTCGATGATTCTATTTCCGAGTAATATTGTTAAAGGTAAACATCCCCTCCTTTCATCTTTCCACTCACCCCTTTTTTAATGAATTAAATTCACCATAAAGCATGCATGAAGGATTGTAGAATCCGCTGTCTAACAATATCTCTAATGAAAAGCAAAATTTAATATTAAAAGACAATAAATCCTAATATAGAAATTATAGCATTGGATGACCATGTATGATATTCTGAAGTTATTTTTGGATCCAACACTGATGGTTTTTATCTCTCTCTCTCACACACACACACATCCCAATATTTACCAGTAAATATTTTGACACCCATGCAAACAAGAATATCTGCAGTCTTGATCAGCATCATACATTTTGTACTTAACTCTTTCAGCTCTGAATATTTAAAAATGTGGAATCAGTTGATATGTTTGCATACAAATTTAAAGAGAACTGAATGTTAAATCCTATGTAACAAATATACTAGATATAATTATATCTTAAGAAAAATATATATTTCAGAAATTATAACTACTATATTTAGTAAGGTAGGAAATATTTCATGGCAACATTAATGATACTTTCTAAAGAAATAAGTGCTGCGCTTCAAAATTTAAAAATGTAAGAAAGGACCATGCATCGAAATTGACTAATTAAAGGCTAACACACTTTTAATTACCTTTTTATTAGAAGTTTTATTTCTAGTTAACAGATTTTTTTTATATTGATGTCTAATTTAATAACAAGACATAATACTGAATGTGAATGCGAAGGAAACATAAAAACTATATGATTGTTTTCTAATTTGGAACAAATTAGAAAACACTACTATATATATATATATATATATATATATATATAAAGTAGGGATTTCATAGTCACCTTAAAGTTTGCATTTTCTATTTGAAAATATTCATTTCTCAGTTAATGTCCTTGATAGTGATTGGTAAAAAGATTTAAATTTTGTAACGTTACATGCTTAGAAGATAAATTTACAGAAACAATATATTTTTATGTAATATATATTTTACTGATTGTTATACATGTTATATTAATGCCCAGTCCCTTATCCTTATATTATTAATTAACTTAAAGTTTCATTAATGTTTTAGATAATGTTTAAAATACTTATTTAAATTCTAATTATCAAGAATAAGAGATGCAGCAAAAATAATGGATGAAATTTATTCCAAATTCTGAATTAACAAAGAGTAATATTTAAGTTAAAAATAATTTCAATCATCAACAAACAACTGAAAATAAATGGGTGTAATTTCATGCAGTAACAATTACTACAGAGTGTAGGATGGTAAGCATCAGGCACCACTGGTCCATAATGTCAACGAGATTATATTTTATTGCTTAATAGCAATCAAGGTCATTCACATTTAGCTGCAGCTTTAATTTTATACAAATCCAAGCTCTGAAAAGAATAACATATTTCAAATCAATTTCTCAGAATATTTTCCATTTATCAAGGCCAACATATCTGATGTCATTTCTCAAATGTCTCCTTGGTGGTATGAAAACTGGATCAGCTATTTCGCACAACCAAAAATAAGTTTTGTGAAACTAAAATTCTGCAAAGTGGCTTCTATTTCAGTTACAGGGACAAGTTATCCGAGGGGGAAAGGAAGGAGGAGGACCTTGCAGCTTTCTCGTAATGCCATTTAATGAAAAAACAATAATATTAATTTCATATTTGTTCAATTGCAACACTTAATGCATAGCAATTTTTAAAACTATGTTTGTCAAAAGAAATATAATATGATTTAAATAATATAAGGATGGGCTAAATAAGTTCTCCCCAATGTATTTTTTAAATAATTATTGTTCTTGTAATTGAAATACTATCTTTTTTAATACACCTTGTTACAAGAACAAGATAGCTATAACTTCCCCTACTGACATTTAATTTAGCTACAGCACTTTAACAAGAATATTATTTTCTACTATCATAATAGATAAAATTCCCAAGTAGAATAATTAGTATAAAATATGTTAAGTTTAAGAGATTTTTCCCAATTTCAGTAGAGGCATGTGCAGAAATATAAATGTGATTTCTTTTACTACAAAATTTCAGAAATCAATTTATCTTTAATTTTGATGAGTTTACTTCGAATTCCATACCAATTAAATACATGAAACAGAATATTTTACAATCAAACTTGCTAAAAAATAAAGTTGTTATTGGAGTATATTACAATACAGTTGAAAACTGAACTGATAAGTAAGTGTATATTATAATAGGAAACCAATGCTTTTTATGAAAATTGTTGATAGATAATATACTGAAAAATTATGTCATTAAAAAAATTAATAGAAAATTTAATGGTAGTCGAAAATGAATTTCACTATCTTCTTTTAGATGAAAGAAAGACTCCACATATAAAACAAATAATCAGGATTTTGAAGCAAATAAAGTAAATTTCATACAAATGGAAAAATAGCTCATATAGATAAATTTCAGTATGTCATTAATCTACAAATAAGAGTAGAGAAAGATTTGGTAGCTTTCTTCTAACAGCCCAAAATAAGAACGTACAGAAATTTTGGAACAGTGGACTACCTTAATAAGTTTAATGTTAAATCGCAAAAATATAGATTATTTTAACAATTTGCAAAAGTAATAAAATTTTAAATGAAATTTAATAAGCAAAAATTTAGATACTTGCTTCTCTTAGCTGACAGAAGAATTTTTTTTAATTGACCAGAGATAAGTATAAATTCTTTTAATGAGAGCATATGATGACATTAACATCAAATTAGATAAAAACAAATGCATTGAGCTGAAATACAATAAAACATCTTTTATTCGGATAGGTTCAGAAACAAAAATATTATGCCACACATGTTAAATTCTAGATGTACATGTTTTGTTTTACATTAAGATAAAAAATAAATAAATAGAAATCCCATTTTAAAAAAGTTTCTGAAAACAATATCAGTGTTACCAACAAATATATTACACTAGCAATACCCCCATGGCATAGAATCCAAGAAGAAAAATTAGCTTTGAACTTTAGCCTCCACCCAATATGACATGGGCATACTACGCAACATCAAACAAGCATTAAAAAAATATAGAAACTATCAAAAATACCTAAAAAACATTTTTCATAGCACACATTCAGAAACATTTAGACAGTTGCAAAAGTAAAAATATATGTCTGTAGATAAAAAAAAAAAAAGGGCAATTGTTTTGCTCCTCAGGAGATTCATTCTGTCTCCGCAATTTAAAGAAAGACATTTATTTCGTTCATCAAAAAACTCTCCTTCTCTAAAACTGTGGATATTATTTCTCTGATATTCACAATTCTAATGTATATTTTATCTTCATTTTCTAACAAACAAAGCTTTTTAGCATGTTGTGTTCCCACCAAGGTTGATTTTCTTCTTTTGGATTTAACGAGATTTGAAGAACTATTTAAAATCAAATGCAAACAAAGAAATGTATCCCATATAACCACAGATCTTGTCATTTGCACACACACTGTTTGAGGTTTTTGCGCATTTATAAAACACTTAAAATCCCAATTAGAAAACTCCCTTTTTAAAATTTTGATATGATTTTAATGTACTAAAACCTTCCCCAATAAATGCTATTTAAATGGTAAGATTATCATCAATATCTGTAAACCATTTCTCAAGTTTTTGTGGTTCCAACATACAGACGCTTACATGAGACTATGCATAGATTTCACATGTAATAATTTTTTTTAATGTTAACATTAAAAATTAATAATATAGACAAGAAATAAACTAGAATTAAAAGAACATGCTATAAGAAACTAAGCTAAGATATAGATTATTATAAATCAAATGAAAAGTATAAATTTTGACACTAAAATTTCAGTAAATTATTTTAATTTCATTGGAAATTCAATAGTTTATAAATATTCATGTTTACTGAGCAAAAACTAAATAACGTAGCAAAGATGCAAAAAACAGCAACAGAAAGGGATCTAAGATAAAGAAACCCAACAAATTTAAAGCAAATACACATATTAAACAGAAAGGCATATTAAAATAAGCAGTGGATAAGAAGATTTTGTACTCATTATATTAAAAAGTACACACTGAAATTTTTCTATGTGGAATACTTAGCAACAAACTGCTGAATTTAGATGAATATTTTTCTTCCCTCTGATAACTTCATACATTGACTATATTTAATTTGTTAATTAATTCTATATATTAAAATTTTACTATGCAATATTTAATAAACATATTAGAAGAAAGAAGATAGTTAGAAGCTAATTTATCTGGTAATGAGATCTAATTTTGTAGTGATTTGCAAATTAATTTTGCATTATTATAAAGCCCTTATGGGATCTTATTTGAGAAATTGGATAGTTTTGTCCAGCAAAATTTGTAACAACATTTTCAAAAGTTTAATAATTTGTAAATTTGAATAATTTTTAATGCCATTTATCAGTTATAAAAGATATTTGTTATCTTTTAGGGATCTGTAAAAGCCATTGCATACAAATATATAAAAATGAATCTACAGTCAGAAGTATAGAATAAATTAAATATAAATTCAATAGTAAAAAAAAAAGCTGAATTTGTTGGATTAAGTTTTTTCAATTTATTTTCTCTTCATAAAATATATGTAACTTGTTAACAAACTTGCATATGTTGTATACAATATGTTGTATAGCATTAATGTCAGGAATGCATTTTTCAAAAATTAATATTTTTAACTAAGACAACACAAAAAAGTTATACTTTTATTCAATTATTCATCAAAATGCCATTCCCATCCTACAAAATGCAATTGTGGTGTTTTTGATATGCTGTTTACAAGCTGACATTTAGTAATGAATACAAGATCTTATATTCAGCTAGCAATGCTAGCCTGAGTGCATATTAAATTAGCAAACTGCAAGATAAGAGTAAATTCTATAGATAAGAGAAAAATTCTAATATAAAATACACTTTGCTATTAAATAACCAAATTATACAAGCTTTCTTTATATTTTATCCTATGATAAAACTATGACTTTAAATGCATCTGTATTTAACCTGTTTCACCATGGGTTTCTAGCATTAAAAATGTCTTGAAAATTCAATGTAAACAGTTTAATTACATTAAATACAATAAAGTTTAATTAAAAATGTTGACAGTACAAAAACTGCAAATGCATTACAAAATTAAACAGATAAATAATTTAAACCATAAGATAAAATTTACTCATGAAAATATAAACACTTTGATAATATTATGTTTGTTTGGTTATTAAATTTTATGTTACTTACTTTATTCAATTTTGAACAACATTGTTGAGCGTTTAAATAATCACATTCAAGATCAGACAATGTTATAACCTAATTTTTTAGCTAAGGAATATCTAACATCTCCTATTTTCTATTAACATTAAAATACTATCACACACATTATTAAATTGAGCACAATATACAAATTAAAATAAAGAAAAAAAAGTATATTGAGAGCTTTTTTTACTTGCTTTTATTAACAAACTTTCATATATTTTGTACATAAATGAACATCACAGAATTTATGTATTATTATGCTTCTGTAAAGGATACAACAAACACTGTTAGGAACAATAATGCTCCAATATCGAACAGCGAAAATACAAATAGAGTAACGTCGCCGATCATCTTACTTTCAGCTTTCAAACTGCATTGAAATGAGAAATATAGTTACAAAACTTTACATTTGGTACAAGATATAAGCGTCAGTAAACCCTTTTTCCGCGAGCATGTTTCTCTAGTAGTGAAAGTCATAGTTTTAATAGCAAGTCGATAGCTTCACTCGATAGATCTATATTCGATAACCTTTCACTTTGATGATTAAGCAAATAACTAATGTTTCTCGTCAACAATTTATAAAGCAAATTCGAGCTAAAATATAAAACAGCATTTTAAGATTGACATTTATCAATAAACGGGAATACAACTATAGTATATAATTACATTATAACAAATTTATATTGAATAGTTAGTTTTAAATTTAAGTGTTGAGAAGAATTTTCCTCGTTCAGATAATAATGCTTTCATATTTTTTCTGAATATATTTTATATTAATCAAGCAAAGGAATATTAATTTAAAAAATAACATCTAACCAAACCGAATATTGTTGGACCCGACTCCCGGTAGGAACATTAAGGCCCTATCACACGGCGAAATTCCTTCAGCACTTTCGACGGCACGCGATGACGAAAGTGACGTCACTTGAGGATTTGCTGTCTGGTAAACCTAAAAACTTAGGTTCACGTTATAATGTATTTATCGCTCTTTATCCGTTTCTCTTACTTAGTGAATAACGGCAGTTTTCTTATTTCATAATTCGTGGGATTCTAGTCAAGACGTTGCTTTAATTTGCAATTAAATCCGGGATAATTTTTTTAAGCGATCCCATTAGGCTTCAATGAATGCAAAAGCATTACAATAATAGATGTAATTTTTTAAAAAATTAAACTATCTTGAAATTTGTCCATTGCAATTCTATTGACACATTATCGAATTAATTGAAATTGAATCACTTCTGCTTCAAATTTAATTTTTTAAATGCTTAATACACTGAATATGATAAGGATTGTAAAATGAGACAAGTTGTACATTTATCGAATTTGAAAATACTTTTCTAGCCATTTTTTCCTTTGAATGTCATTTTCATTTCTAATAGTATCAATCTTTTTGTTATTTATTGTAAATATTTATCGTGTCATTCTACTAATTGTAATGTTTTTATCAAAATTAATAACAATGAATTCTGTAAAATAATAAAACTTTTTAATTATTCTTAGTAACAGTTTTGTAATTATTTTTGTTGTAATAATGACAAGTTAGTAGTAGTTTTTGTAGTAATAATGACAATTGTTACTAATTTTGTTAAATTAGTAACAATTGTCATTATTACTAC
>JAOUZG010010951.1:3857253-3879900 GCA_026289955.1 Argiope argentata
TCAGATAGCTTTCTTTTAGCACCCACAAAATTTGTGCCATTATCCGAGAATAAATTTTTAGGCGTACCTCGTCTGGATACAAATCGCCTGAGAGCTGCAATAAAAGAATCAGCCGTTAAATCACTAACTGCTTCAATGTGATAAGCTTTGGTTGCTAGACATACAAAAAGAGCTATGTAACCCTTTGTAGTCCTCACACAACGACCTTTGTAACATTTTAAAATTACGGGTCCAGCATAATCAATGCCTGTACTAAGAAATGGTCTTTCAAGCGTTACCCTTTGTCTTGGCAGATTTCCCATTAGTTGACTATTCGATGACAATTTATATCTGTGACAGACTATACATTTATGGATAAAAGAATAAATAAGTTTTTTACCCTTTACTATCCAATAGTTTTGTTTTAAAATATTAGCCAGTAAACTAGGACCAGCATGCATATGTGTTATATGATATTGCTTAACAAGTAAAAGGCAAATTTATGTTCACCTGGAATAATTATAGGATGCTTAACATTAAAAGCCAAATCAGAATTTTGCAACCGACCTCCCACCCGTAAAATACCATCATTATCCAAAAAAGGAGAGAGTGAAATCAAAACACTTTTAGGGTTTAAAGATACACTGTTCCTAATCAATTTCAAATCATCCTGAAAACACACAAACTGAATCCACTTAATAATTAATTTCATAGCTGCCTGTCGTTCACTTGTTGATGGAGGAGCAAATGGACTTCGCAACATCCTTTCATCATGAGCAGACGTTCTTTTTTTGCACCTAGAAATAAATCTTAAACACAAAGAGATTACATTTACTATTTTAGATAAAGAAGAACAGGTCTCAAATAAATTGTCCACAGTGTCATTAGTTAACTGAACTACAGTACTGAATATAGATTTTGTCTTTTGTTCAGCAAATACAGTAGCATAATCACCAGTCTCAACAACGCTAGAAGATTGTAGAGGCCAATTTGAACTGTTTAGCTTCAAGAATGATGGCCCATGCCACCGAAGAGAGGAGTTCTAGAGAAGTTTTGGATCAATACCTCTAGAAGGAATGTCAGCAGGATTATCTTTTGATGGAATATAACTCCATTGCTGGCAAGGTATAACATCTAGAATTTCAGAAGTTCTGTTTGCTACAAACAGTTTCCATCTTCTAGGGTGATCTGCTAGCCAACTTAGAACCACTTTGGAGTCCGACCAGGCCTGGAAAGAAATGTCACAACTGGAAAAAACATCCTTCACAGCCTTGAAAAGTCTGGCAAGTAGTAATGCACCTAGAAGTTCCAGTCTGGGTAAAGACACTTGCTTAATGGGAGCTACCTTAGTTTTAGCAACCACTAAGTTCACTTCATTCCTATCAGGAGATATGGGTTGAACACAGTAGATGACGGCAGCATAAGCAGATTCCGAGGCGTCACAAAAACCTTGAAGACAAATACTTTTCTCTGTTACACGGAGCCACCTGGGAATCTTAAGATCACTGAGAGTCTTAAGTTTTTCTTGAAATCGTAGCAATTTGTCTATCCATTCTTTGGGAAGTGGAGCATCCCACTCAAGTTTCAGTAGCCACAGACGCTGATAAAACATTTTCAGCATGACTGTGCATGGAGATAGCAAACCAAGTGGATCAAAAATTTTAGAGGATTGTGAGATGAAAATTCTCCTGGTAATTTCAGTTCCAAAATTAATGGATAGATTAAATAAAAATATGTCCTCTGTAGAGTTCCAAAGAATCCCCAATGTTTTAGCACAATCATCTGAATGGATTTCTAAGTCACTTGCTTCTCTGTGATCAATAGATAAATTTTCGAGAAGTTTAGAACAGTTGGACCTCCATTTCCTCAAACAGAATCCATGTTCTGCCAACAACTGTGACAGTTTAGAACAGATATCAATTGCTTCAGGTAAATTACTCGAACCAGATAAGCAATCATCTACGTAAAAATCATTCTTAAGAATCGAAGATACACAAGGATGCATTTTCTCTGCATCCAATGCAATTTGCCACAAACAGCGTATTGCTAAGAACGGAGCAGAGGCAGTACCATATGTAACTGTGCATAATTTATATGATTGCATTCTCGAATCAACTGAATTTCTCCAAACAATTCTTTGCAAATTTTGATCATCATCTTCTACAAGAATCTGTCGGTACATTTTTTCTATATCTGCAGAAAAAGCTATTTTGTGTACTCGAAAATTAAGCAATATTGAAAAAATGTCTCGTTGTAATGTTGTACCTACACCTAAAACAGAGTTCAAGGAAACTGAATTGTTTGGTTTACAAGAACCGTCAAATACTACACGAAGTTTAGTGGTAGTGCTGCTTGATTTTATAATAGCATGATGCGGTAGATAATATAGCTGGTCATTTTTCTCAGCATCAACTGGAACCATATGATTTAAAGTTTCATATTCCGGCATGAAATCCTTATATTGTCTACCGAGCTCTTTATCGAAAGTAAATTTTCTCTCCATGGATAACATACGTGAAATCACCAAAGGTTTGGAGTCACCTAACTTTTCGGCTCTGTTGAAAATAGGCAATCGAACAACAAATTTCCCGTCATCATTTAATCGATAATTCTCCTTAAAATGCTTCTCGCAAAACTCTTCTTCAATAGTTAAATCTTGGTTTTTAATTGTTATTTCCTCTAATTCCCAAAACCTCTTCAGAATAATATCAATGTTATCCTCTGTACATAAACTAATGCGATTGACACAAATATAATGCGGTGTACTACTTTCTGGTTTAATTCTGCCTGAAACTACCCAACCAAAAATAGTGTTATGTGCAACTACATTTTTAGAACCAACAATTTGACCAGGCCGAAGCAGAGAAAAGAAATAATCAGCACCGATTATTATATTAATTTCTTTAGGTGAATTAAAATTTGGATCAGCAAGATTAATTGATTTCAAATAATCTAAGTCCTCATCATCAATTTTCTCTGAAGGCAAATGCGAATTTAACTTATCAAGAATATAAGCTTGTATTAAAACGCAATTTTTTTCCAAATCAGAATCGGAAAATAATTTTATATTTACATAACCACGAGTCGTAGCTGCTTTTGAATCACCAAGTCCCTTTAAGCAAATGCGAGCATTTTTTGGGGATATTTAATTGACGAGCAAATGATTCACTTATAAAAGAAGCTTCACTTCCGCTATCAAAAAGAACGCAGCACTCGTGACCTTGGCCGGATGAATCATAAACCTTTACTACAGCAGTTGGTAAAAATGATATACTTTGACCCTGCACAGAAAAGCTAGAAATGTTTACCGCTTCATTACCGTTATCAATTTGTTCATCCGACGGAGTTGCATTTGAAACTATTATATTATTATTTCTGATTTCTTCGTGCAATAAAGTGTGATGTTTTCCTTTACAAACATGACACAAAGATTGTGATGGGCAGAATTTTACATGGTGAAACGCCAAACAGTTAAAACAGGATGAATTTTTACGAGCTATATTTTTTCGAGTTGAAATGCCTGCACTTTTAAATTTGTAACATTTCGATAAAGCATGAGAACCATTGCAGTAATGGCATTTAGGAAATGAATGTTTGTTAAGATGTGTAACAGTCTTAGCACAATGATTTTTTTGAATTACTCGCTTTTCAGTATTATGGTCATTTAGCATCTCTAGGGACACACATCTTGCGTTTAAAAACTCCAAAAAAGATTCTAAAGTAGGAAATTCTTCTTCTCCAATCTTTTGTGACCATAAATGGCGCGTTTCAGAGTCCACTTTTTCCAATAATAAATGAATCAACCAAATATCTTTAGACGACGCTTTTTCACCAAACGATTTTAATCCGCGAATAACTTCATCTGATGTATCGGTTAGTTTTCTTAAATTAACAGAATCCGCATTTACTACGCTGGGTTGTTCTAAGAATGTTCTAACCAGAGATGTGACTATTTGGTTTTTTCGATCGTACCGGGATAATAATTTGCTCCAAGCCTCATCATATGTTGTTTCAGAAATTGGGATATGCTTAATAATATTAGCTGGCTCGTCCTTTAAAAGTCCTATCAAATATTGAAATTTTTGGATGTTAGCCAAAGAAAGATTATTGTGCACCGTCGCAAGATACAAATCTTTAAAATTGAGCCAATCGATGTATTTACCGCTGAAACTGGGAATGTTTAAACGTGGTAATTTGAAGTTCGCCCCAATTGGCGTGGAATTAACATTCGAAGTATTTCCACTCAATGCCTCAATGGCAGATTGATAAATCACTTTGGTTTCGAAATATTTTGTTTCAAATTCGGCGATTTCCGAATCTTGTTCGGGTAAAGCTGCATCATATTCATCAAATTCTTTATATGTTTGCTCAACTTTCTCCAGTCTCGCCTTTAATTCAGTAAGGCTTAACTCATTAGTGAAGCCATTTTGTAAACGGGTAAGAGCTGCTTTAGCTCGCCCTCTGAACTTCCGAATGTCTGCTTCACTCAAAACACTCATTACGAAACTGAATTAATAACAACTAAATATCATCAACGCTTAACTATAAATATTTTTATAAGAGCTTGAAATATGAGTAGTTTGTACTTATCTGTGAGAGCAGCATCCAAAGTCGCAAAATGACTGTTAAAGGCAATTGCCACTCATTCCTCACCTGGAAAACCAAATGGTCGTTGTAGATCAAATTAAAATCTTCTAAAAGTGAAAACACGTTTAATTTTCATTTTAGAAAGAGCTGCTACAAAACGCCAGCAGCTAGGTGCGGCTCAAGTGAATGAATACATAAACTAGCCGTTGCCAAAACACAGTAATAATACTTGAACATTAAACTTGTTGCCAGATACAGTAACGTACATTTAAATGATATTAAAAGAACACAGAGACAATACAGAAACACAAAAAAAGAACACGAGAACAAAAATAACTAATAAAAAATAAAGACAATAATAATAAAATTACAAATGCATCCAACAGACTGTATAGAGAATATCTCAAATTTAATAGTTGGTATATTCATACAGAATACAAGAAATCTTCTTTTTCCGAAAAATGTGGTTTGGAAAGACAAATGTTGCTTTGATCTAAATAGAAGCATTAATTTCACGTTTAACGAAATTTTCATGTTTGGAAAGGTGAAAACAATTCTTGAATGAAATGCATCATCACTTACAGTTTTCTGTAACTTATTTTGCATATTTCTGTTTTTAAAATCTCTTGAGTTGGTCCTATTTTCAGCAAAAGTAGGCGGTATGGTAACGATAAATTCAATTAATTTTTAATGACATTATACCTGAACTACGAAATGAATTAAATTTATCAGTGGATATTTGATAAATCTTAGCTGACTTATTCAAAAAGCCAGTACTTATATCATATGAACTCCATCACATATGTCCAAGTGTTATTAAGATAATGCAAATCTGTATAGGTGTCGAAAGTGTTAATTTAGAAGAAATTTTTAAGCCCTTTAATTAATACAACACCAGGCAATTTTTTTAAAAATAATTTATTGAAAGGTAATAAATATGTTATAGGCATTAGCGAAGCAGAAATGGAATTTAAACAGCTTGGTATTAATAATGTTAAGTTATTCATTTTTCTTTGTTGTTCTAGGGGAGGAGGAGGTTCCCCCTAAGGGGTTTAAATTAGATTTTCTTAATTTGATGTTCAGATCAAAAGGTCTATCGTTACTCTGAGAAAGCAGGTATAATCAATATCATTAACGTTTTAGATAAAATTAAGAAAAAAGATCATAATTAATATAAAAAAAACATAATTAACATTATATCTTGTTCAAATTTTCAATCTGTAATAAAATACCTTTTATTCATCCAAGCAAGTTAAAGTAGATTTTTTAAAACTTGCAGAGGATGACATTTGATTTTAATACAGTTTTTTCAAATATAAATTCATTCATTTTTATTAATTAATTAAAAACTAACTTTTCTCCAAATATCTTCATTTTCCTGACGCTAAATAAGTAGCGAATTGGGTTAATTTTTTCAAACAAACACAACGGTTCGGCTTAACATGTTTTCAGCCGATTATTTGAAACGATTCAGTATATTTTCATAATGATTGATGCATTTAAAATTGAACATTGTTCATTAATCGACTTTTCCGATTCATTTTGAAGTACTTTCGAATTAAATTAATACAGAATAAAGAAAATTAAAAATTTCTAATCTGTATTGCTTACCTCAAATGACGTAGAAAAATCACGCATTTTGCGTTGCCACAATTGGATTTAAATCCTCAATTCTCGTCGAAAATTCAATGCTAGTATAATTTTTTGATAAATAGTTTATAGTAATTGTTAGGCCGGGATAATCTGGTTGGTAGGGCGTTGAATTCGCATCCTTTGGGGTGCGAGTTCGAACACCATATATATAGAAAGGAGAATCCGCTTTCTCTTTTGCCACTTCATATTGTGATTGTCATATTTATATTAATGGTAATTATTTAATATAAAGTAACTAAAACAAAAATTTTCTCTGTTAACCTAAGTAGGAATGGATTTTAAAAAATTGTTTTTTATATTGCTTGTTTTGTAAAATATACATTCTCTATCAGACATAATAAGACATTTCTCTGTATAAAAGCAGTATTGATTATGTAAATAATAATCACATGATGAATAATTTTCAAAAGGACATTTGATATAAATATTTGTTGAATTAAACAAGGGGTAATTTTTTCCTAGTTAATGCATTGCATAAAAAACGCAGAAAAACACTTGAAATATATTATTTATCTGCTGAAATTTACATGTATATATATATGTAATTAGCAGGATCTCATAATCAAATTAATTCACTTATGCACAGATTTTTTTTCTGAAATTTGTTTTTCATTATGAATCTGATTTAAGTAAATGTTAACGTAATTTTATTTCTAATAAAATGACATAAAACTTGAGTGTTAGCGAAATTAAAAAACATAAAATGACATGAAAGCTATGGTGATAAAATTTTTTTGATATTTTTATATCTACAACAATTATTATAATAAAAATTGTATGCATGTATAGTTTTTAAAGCACAGTTTTCAAACACTATTTCAAATTCCTTCCAACTATATTACAAATATTTGACAAATAAACAATTATTATAGAGGTTTGCTATTCTAAAATTTGATGTATCTATAGTTTTTATTGACAATTTTTAGAAGATTATTTAATTATTTTTGACTATATTACAATCAGGGTGGATATTAATTTTTTCTATATTTAGTATAAATTATAGCTTCGCATAATCCAACAAATCAAGTAGTTTTAAGGAAAGGTTAAAAATGTAATAATTATATTTTCATTTTTAAAAATGCCAAATATTGATGGTAATTTGGACATTTGATAGCCTTACAATTATATGAGGGAAAACAAACTTTGTTTCCTTTTCCGTCGAATACAATTTTATTCAAATTACATAAATTGTTATGAAATTATTCACTTTATTTGGTGGTCTCTATATAAGGAGCCTTTTCCACTATTGAAATATTTATTGTCTATTTTAAGAAAGATTTTTTAAAAGCATAACTGCTTTTTAAATTTATAATTTGCTGGAAATAAATATTATAATTTTATGCTGATTAATTTAGAATCTTTGAAGTATAATATCGTCCAAATATGATAGCAAATATAATAAGGATTAAGGAAATGCATTTACTTTCAGTTTCATCATCATCTTTAAGATAATTAGATAAAATTATTTAGGAGTAAACATGTGCTTTTTAAAAACTTCTTTGCCATTCTTCATGGTTGTTAAGTGGTTATGCAAAATATCAATTTAAAAAAAACTTGTAGTAAAATATATGCAAATATTTTATTCAGAAAATGCTAATATTCGAATGTTACAAAAATGAAATAGAATATTTCAATTCAACAGTTTTTAAAATACAACAAAATATTCTCTGTAACATTGCTACTTAAATACAATTAGATTTACAAGATTAATATAAGAAAGATAAATAAATAACCAATACATGAAAAATTAATCATATTACGTAAAAGACTTTTATTAATTTGTTTTCTTAGTACTCAAGGTTAAAATGCATTTATAATTATCTAAGAATTAAGGTATTTATTCTATTTTTAGAAAATATCAACTTATATATTGAAATAAAAAGATTTAAAATCCATATTTTAAAAAAATTAAACAGGCACAATTTAAAAATTGAAATTTAAAAAAAATTGCAAATGTAGCAGAAAATATTTACATACATGACCTTTTTTGAGTTAGTTTTAAAGAATGAAATAATAGCATTTCAATTTCTTAGATCAAACAAAAAAATTTCGACTTTCCAATCCAATATTTTCAAGTTGAATAATAATAAACATCAAAATACTGCAATATTGTATCTGTTTTTGAACACGAGACAAATGAAAATCTAGTATCATAGCTGAAGTTTTTATAAAAGTCATTGTCAATCAGATAACTGGCATATTTTATTGAATTGGAAAGAAATTTGCACAGTAAAAAAATTCGTTATGAATGATTGAAGACAAACAAAACTAAATATTGATCTTGAAACTGAATAACTATGTATAAATAAAGCTAAAGAGTAATGAAAAGTACATAAATGCTGGGTGTCAAATTGCATTTAATGGAGTGATAGGTTTTTGACTGCGAGGAGAGAGATGGAGGCTTGAAGTGAAGGCTGCGTATTGTGTGCATGTTTTTGCACTTTTCTTGGCTGGTTTTGTAAATTTGATGTTCAAGTTTTCAAAATGAATGTTTTGTTTGGTGGATTTTCCCTAGCTGATATTCAGGTGTGAATATTCCAGTTTTGCGAAGACCCCTTTGCGTGTTCGCTTTTCCTATTTCTGGTGTGCAAAGGTTTTTGCCACTTTCTTTTCTTCAAATCCAAGGTAGGATTTTTCTGTGTTTTTCTTTTTCTATTTTATTGGGTTTTTAGTGGCTGTTTCACTTGACCCTGGCTGCATCGAATTAGAATCTTCGTCAGCGATGACGAAGCGAAAACCGGAGGACTTAGAGTCTGAAAGCAAAGCAAAGGATAGAAAAATAAACTATATTTTAAATAACGAATTTTCTAATTATGAAAAAGCAAAATGTGCTATTGAGAAGGGTTGCCCAAAAATTAAATTATGCATTGACAGCACGAACGGTCCGTCACCATGGATTAAACCTACAATCATAAATACCACTTTCGGCCCACTTTCTCATACGGATGACACTTTTTCTTTAAATAAATATAAAAAATTAATCCTTGTCACTCGTCACCTAAATACAGTCCAGAAGGTGTCCGACTTCGTAAATGGCTTCCCTGAAGCAAGGATTCGTATCATTGATTTCAACATTGTTTCGAAATATATCATTCGTGATATTGATACGGACTTTAACATTGTAGACATCAATACAGAACTTTCTTCGCAGGACATCAGTGTTATTAAAATTGTACGATTTAAAAAAAAAGGAAAGTCAGACCCCATTCCAATTGTCCTAATAGAAGAACTGGGAAGAACAAACCGTTCTGAAATAAAGATCGGGCGAATAATCTTTAAAGTTACAAAATTTATCGATAATCCAAAGCTATGCTTCAAATGTTTAAGATTCGGCCACACTCAAATTCGTTGCCATAACGAAAAAAGATGTAAAAACTGCGGGGGCTCTCACGCAGAAGAGTGTAATGTACCAACCAAATGTTTTAGGTGCGATGAAGCCCATGACGCACTAGACAAAAACTGTAAGTATTTCTCTCTAGAAAAAGAGATTATAAATCTGGTCAGAGACAAAAACATTTCCTTTTTGGAAGCAAGGAAGATTGCACAAACCTTTGCCCAAAAAGTTAAGGCCCATTTGCCGACTCAGGGTATTGTAAACCCTCAAAAGGATATTACGGACCTTCATTTGGCCATAAAAGATCTTACAAAATTAATTTCTACTCTTGTGCCACAAGGTGATGCACTGTCAAAACTCCAGGAAGTCAACAGACAGTGTATGGTACGCATAAGTGAAACTCAAGAAAAGTGTGACATACAAGCTCAAGAGAATACGATTCTCAGTAAACAAATTGAGACTCAAAGAAAAACTATAGACGCTCTAAAATCCAAAATAGCTCTATTGGAAACGAATCCCGAATACAGACAGGTTCTTAGTCCTGGTGTTGTTCTCGACCAACGGTCACTCGCTGAAATAAATCATTTCAGTGTTGAGGAGGATTTCTCGGGCATTGGATAATTTTTTTTGTTGTTGTTTTCCCTCCCTTTTCTTTCTTTCCTTTTTTTTCCTATCATGAAGTTTATTCAATGGAATGTTAGGGGGATCAAAAATAAGATCCCTTGGCTGCAGGCCCCACCTTTTGCGTCTGCCCAATGTTTAATTTTGCAAGAAACCTGGCTAAACGCTTCTTCTGTTTTCAGTTTAAAAGGAAAAAAGTCTTTCGAGCTGAAAGACAAAGTTCTGATAGAGGCGGTTTGCTGACTGCTGTTGTAAAACACATCCCGGCTCAAGTTATTTCTTTCATCCTTCCACCGTCTTCCGTGGAGGTTTTAGGTGTCAAAATATGGATTGGTTCAAATTCTAACTCCCCACTTACTATTCTAAATCTTTACTCTCCTGGTGGTAAATTTGAGGATAACTGGTTAGAATCTTTGTTTTCGCAAATCTCTCCTCCTTTCATTTTACTGGGTGATTTTAATTTACAACATCCAGCACTAGGGAGTGAACATACTTCCACTGACGCAAATTTGGTCCTAGATTGGATAAGCACCAAACAAATGTGCCTATTAAACATGCAACATTTTACAAGATTTCAAGGGACTCAAGCTCCTTCACTATTAGATCTGTCCATATGCTCCGCTGATATTTTTAGCAAGATTGGGATAGAGGTATCTCATGATTTGTATGACAGCGATCACTGTCCCATTTTTATTTCCCTTTTCAACCTTGGTGAAAAATCTCAATATACTCGTAAATATACAAATTGGGGCCAATTCTCTAAAAAGGTCAATGCTGTCTTAAGATGTCAAGAAACTGATTTTTCTCTCGATAGTCTTATTAAAGTCATCCAAGAAAGTGCAAAATCGTCATCATATTCTGTTTGTAACTCAGTCCACTCTCATTGCCCATGGTGGGATGTTAAATGTAACTAACTAAAAGCTCTTAAACGAAAATTACTAAGGAAAGCAAAATCATACCCTTCTAAGTTAAACTGGTTTGCATATAAAGTAATGGCGGAAAAGCTTAGGAAACACGTCAAGAACAGAAAACGCAGCTTTTCGGTGAAAACATGCCAGGAGGTGGCCTCTTCCCATCAGGCATTTCGCATTGTTAAAGCCTTATTAAACAAAGATGAGTCGCCTTGTACTTCCAATTCGTTCTCTCGTCGGGCATTATCCTAACCGCACCGATCGCTCAGGCAAATGCGATAGCAACCAGTCTAATCAAGAGGGCCCCAAAAGAAAGAATCCCTTTGGATTTTTCGGTTGAGAACCCGGAAAAGGATGATTTAAAAATTTTGAATTGCCCGTTTTCGCTTAGAGAATTTAAAAATGCAATAAAAAGAACAAAAAATAAATCCCCTGGAATAGATCATATAAATAAGAAAATGTTGTCTTGTCTCACCGACGATAACATTAAAATTTTTTTTTGACATTTTCAATTACTTATGGTCAAACACAATTGTCCCAGAAAGCGGGAAAATCGCAAAAATTATTCCTATTTTGAAACCTATGAAAAATGCAGCAGAGATCTCTTCTTACAGACCCATTGCATTAACCTCTGTTCTGGGTAAGACTTTCGAAAAGATTATTTTAGATAGGGTCCTGCGGTTTTATTTGGACAAAAGGCTTTTTTCCCCTCTTCATGCTGGTTTCCTCCCGTACAAAGGATGTGACAGCCTTTCTGCAAACCTTCTCAACAAAATTTTAATAGCCAGAGCTCAGAAGAAGCTTGTTTATGGCATATCTGACTTAAAGGCGGCTTACGATAACGTCTGGCATGATGGACTAATGCTCAAAGTATTACAATCGGGGATCAAGGGTAAAATTGCCCTGTGGATTTCTCATTTCCTACAGGATAGAAAAGCCTTTGTTTCTTGGAGAGGTGTTTCGAATTCTCTATTCAAGCCTGATAGAGGTGTCCCGCAGGGTAGCGTCCTTTCCCCGCTCCTATTCACGGTTTTTATGAGTGACATTTATTGTGTATTACCTAAAGATGTCAACTGTTTTATTTATGCGGACGATATATTTTTATAAGTGGAGGAACATAATTTTGAAGCTATTAAAAACAAGATGCAGTTTTGTGTTTCAAAGCTGGAAAGTTGGTGTAATGAATGGCACATGGACATTGCTCCTCAAAAGAGTAATATCATAAACCTTTCATCTAGAAAATCACCTGTCGGGTTCGACGTCCACTTTCAGGATGGTTGTATCCCTTGGACCAATAATATTCGCTATCTAGGCATTCAGTTTGCTCCTACCATGTCCTTTAGATTACATATTGATGGGCTAAAAATTAAAGCACTTAAAAAGTTAAACATGATTAAAAGATTGGCCACTCCTGGTTGGGGTGCAAATGCATCTAATTTGTTAAAAATCTGTAACGCATGTATTACTCAATCAATTGAATTTGGTGATCATACAATCGGTATGACCAATAAAGCTGGTGCAGCATCCTTACAAACGATACAAAATAACATCCTTCGTTTTGCTCTTGGTCTACCTCGATGGACACCCCTTCCCATACTTTATAAGATTTCAAATGAATTAAACATGAAATTAAGATTCGAAAAGAAAAACATAATTTTCTTTGTGAATCAATTCTCAGCACGGGATTTCACTAACGTATCGAAATCAATTTCCGAAATGAGATCCTTGGTTTCCAATAGAATTTTCCAAAGAGTTCCCTGCGGAAACACTTTAGATGAATACTGCCGTCATGGAAATTTGTCCCTGGACCAAATAATCCCGATCAATGTTCCGGTAAGATTGGACGACTGTAAGAATTTCTGCATAAAGACTCATGGTTTGAAATTTCAGCAAAGGAGCTGGGACCCAACTATCATTAAAATTCTTTTTGCAGAGTTTAAATCTCAGGTTCCCTGCGATAGGATTATTTTGGCTACAGATGCATCAAAAACTGTAAACTCTACAGCGGTGGCAGCGGTAAACTGTTCTTCGAATGTGGAAATTAAGGGGACGATTCACAATATCAACTCAGTGTTCACAGGGGAGGGCTATGCCATAGCTCTGGCGGTGACGAACTTTGTAAAAGAACACAAAGACTATATTCTTCTGACCGACAGTCTATCTAATTTAATGGCCCTGAGTTGCCTTCACTTCCATTCTCCGAGAAGTGTTCTTTTTGTGGCCCGGGTTATATTTAATGCGTTAAAGATTTGTTCCTCTTTGGAATTAATATACACTCCCGCACATGTGGGAATTACTGAAAACGAGAGGGCGGATAGTGCTGCTAAGCAAGCTCTAATGTCCCCTTATATCTGTAACTGGATCTCACCTGAAGATATAAGCGTGAGTTGTGATAAAATTGTTAGGCATAAACAAAATTTAGAATGGGTTAAATCTAAATATTATGAGAAATACAAATGGCTTGATGCTTTTAATTTTAAAAAACTCCATCTATCTAGACGTAATGAGGTATTAATTTTCCGATTAATATCTAGGACTCTTCCGGTAAATGCAGTTCTGTTTAAATGTAGGCTCGCTGAGTCACCAAACTGTACCCAGTGCCAAATTCCAGAAACTTGTGAACATTTTGTTCTCTCTTGTAGCAAATTTGAGATAGCTAGAGATGCTCTTCGGGCGAAGTTGGGCTGTATTCCGTTGTCATTGGATTGGATTTGTGACTTTTCCATACAGGGTTGCAATAAAGTAAAGGCTGTTGTTGCTTTCTTGGTTGATTCTGGCAGATTCTAAATTTTTTTAAAAAAAAATTTTCTTTGTTGCTTGCTTTGACTTTTGCTGACAGTTCTGTAAACTGTTTTCCCAGTGCTTAATTCTAATAACCCGTGAACTTTTCTTTCTCTCTTGCTGTATTTTTGAGGCAGGTAGAGTTTTCAGCGTACACAGTTAGGCGTTCCCTTTTATTATTATTATTTTATTTATATTATAAATCGTGTGATATTCGTGGTTTTTCGACCTCTTTAACCCGGCACAAGCTAAGAATTTATTCAGGAGCATAAGCCGGAAATAAAGCCTCCTTTCTCTCTCTCTCTACATAAATGCTGTGAAATTAAATGTAAACATAACATCACACCTTAACAATAAGAGAAATTTTTTTTAATAAAATTTTTATAAAATGACCTGATAATAATGCATTTCACTTGATGAAGCAAGAGGAAATAATGCATTGTAAAATTTGTGATAAATTAAATAACTTAAAATAAAATGGAAAACTATTTGTTAAATCACTTTTTATTTATCACAATGTTATGCAAAAATAAGAATTCATTAAAAAGTAAGACATAATTACTGTTTAAATTAACCTCAGAGGAAAAAGATTCATATAATTGAGTTACTGATTTGACTGACTCTAAAATCTTTTTTATGAACCAGTGTAAAATAAATAGGAGTGAACTACATGTTTTCTATTATGCATATTGTAAATTTCCAACAAGATCCTTTAAACCCATATGATTTAATATTAAAGAAAATGCAGCATTAGTTTGGTTATTAAAATTCATACTAACCATGTAAAATTAAACACCAAAAAATAATTATAAAATTTCTTACAAATTTTACTCTTATTTACCATAAATACATCAAAACTAGTTTAAAACAGTCATTAACATACATTTAATATCAGTTTTCCTTCCAGAGAACCATTTCAAATTTTAATAAGAAAATTTTCAAAATTTATATTTTTATTATAAGACAAATAACTGTATTTGTTACAAACAACCTTTAATTAACTTTTAAATTCAGTTTTTATTTAAAATTAAAGAAACACTGTTTTTAAATAAATCTAAAATAATGTTATGATTAAATAAAAAATATCTGTAGGGTTAAACTGCATAATATATAAAAAATATTTTATTTACAAACTATTGATTAAACTATATATATAAATTAAGTATTTGGATATTAACTGCTTACTGTTGATAAATATAGTCATGATTTAAAAATGAAAGAAATTATGATCAATGATCTGTAAATGTGGTAATACACAGTTGAAAACTAAGGTTTTATTCACATACATGATTTTTCTGAAGTTTACTTCATATTGAAATTCATAGCTACTTAATAAATGAAAGAAAATGATATATACAATAATTTGAGTATCATTGCAAAATTATTTTTGGAATGTTAATACAAAATTAGATATAAAAAGTTTCATGGCGGTCGATGCCACTTGCACCAATGATTATCCAACACTTCCGAAATATAGGGGAGAAAATGCATGTCCAGATAATTAAGTTGATTTTAAAATGTAAAGTGCATCATAAATAATTAACTTACACATAAAAATATTTTTGTACATCACTTTGCATAAACTTCACAAGAAAGAATCACACAAACAGTTGATTAATCTTTCATTGCTTTTTGAACCATTATTTCACTCACAGTATGTAAAAAACTGTTTCGTTAATTTAACAAAGTACAAACATAGTTAATTGTTTACAAATGAAATTAACCAAAAAAGTTAATTAAATAGAATAAGGAATTTAAAGCAAAAGAAAAAAAATTTCAAGGATGGTAAATGGAATATCTGCAAAGTCTAACAGAGCAAAAGAAAGTGAATAATATTTAAACACAGTTGAAGAGTCTTAGTCGCAAAAGGAAAACACATGGAGATTAATGAAAATAGTAAACATTTCTGAAGATGGAACATAATAAGACAATATTTTTGAAGGCTCCGCAAGTTAATGCAGTCTTGATTAGAAAAATGTAATGTGAGCCAATAATTGGGTAAAAAAAAAGATATGTAATAAATATTAACTTCAGAATAAAAAAGGGTATAACAATCCAGGATACATATTTACTATCATGAGTCCGCACGAAAATAAAACACAAGCAATATGTTTTCGCCATAAATAAAAATAACAATGAAGACTTTTTTTTTCCATACTCATCTATTATCCTGAATTTATAATTATTATAAGCCCTTAATGACACTCAGCAGAAAGATTACAGAATAATTTAAATAGGAACCAGAATAAATTACAATGAGAGCAAAGATTGCGATAGGACTCACAAATGTAAATAAAAGTAATAAGCGTAGAAATCGCCACTCTCATGTCAACCTTTTAGGAGTCCAATCACAGCAATTTTCACATCAGCTTAATGATGCTCTTGTAAGCTGCGCTGTGATTGTACTCATTTTAGGTCACCCTGGTCGGAGCGATCTGTAATTGGTTGTTGTTCGGTGACGTCAACCTTTCAGTAGTCTAATCACAATGAAGTTCACATTAGTGACTCTTTTGTATACTTCGCTGTGATTTAGTGATGGGAAATCTCGTTCATTTGAAAGATTCGGTTCAAAGTCGTTCGTTCACCAATTTGTCCCGTTCGTTTCAGGTCGTTTGCGAACGACCTATTCAGACTCATCGAACGAAAGAATCAACTCTTTCGTTCGCGAACGAATGAACTAGACTCTTTCGTTCGCGAACGAATGAACTAGGCTCTTTCGTTCGAGAACGATTTAACTATCCTCTTTCGTTCGAGAACGAACGACTTTGTTGCTTCTGTATTGACTCACTACGTCACTTGCCAAACCGGAAATTTCCGCTTGTATTGTGAGTGTTGCAAAGAAAGGGGACTTCTAAGAATTGGGAAGGGCTACTTCTCGACGCATGTGTTGTTATTTTGCTATATAGGTTGTTCTTTCTGAGAAATATGCTGTACATAAAACAGAGAAGGGGGAATGCTTAGACTCTAATGATTCTCTTCCCCTTTCGCCGGACGGAATGACGGTAAAGTTTTTGTAACTTTAAACATTAGTTATTCTACTGCCTGGGATTGCAGTATTATTTAATGGTTTTTTTAATGCTTTTTAAAGTCGCCTTTTAGGTCCAATTTTACTTTTTATTTTATTATGAATTTTTTTTCTTAATTGGTTATTTTGTCAGTACGTAGCTTTTTTATTACATTTAGATAATTCCATAAAAAAATAAAATTCAGTCACCACTGTCACTATTTCGTCTTTCGAGATATTACATCATTATTTATAATATTATTCTATATTTTTTAAGTAACATTATAAGCCAGCAGTTAGTAATATTTTTATCATGTCAGAACACGATGTTGTTTTTGAGATGAGGTTTTTAGCGTCAACAAAAATCCGTAGGAAAAAAATAAAAATTTTATTATCAGCACGAGCATCTCAAAATAATCAGCTTTTAATAACGTGTTGCAATTGCATTTACAAAAGCTCCAATTAAAAAAATTAAGTTAATTATTACAGCAAATAAAACCTAGAACATTGTTATTTTGAGCACATGATTATATGAAATGAAATCAATAGGAAATGGGATATTTTTTAAAACAATAAATGCGAGACAATGTTTTTTGGGTCGTTTTCAATTCTAAAGTGAATAATTCAATGAACAATTAAAATGAATAAAAATACAATTTAACTTTCAAGAGCACGTGGGGCTTGGCTGTTCAAGAGATGATGTTCTGACATTATTCATTGAAATATGCATTATTTCATTTAAATCTTTTCAATTTATTCCTCTTTTATTTATTTTTACTACCTGGAATATATGCCAATAGTCGTGTACATTGAATTAAGGACAGAATTCACTTTGAGCTCAAGCTTTTGGAGCTTCGATTTTTCTATTGTTTTACACTCGCGTTATACAATAAAAATATAATTTCCTTATAATTTTTATTTTTTACGAGCTGTACTATTACATTTATTCCTATATATGTTTACTTGCATCTTCTATGTACTCTCTTCAGTAGAAAAATATTTTTTAAAAAAATTATCATTTAATAACTTATAACATGATAATGAAAATATTTTCTTGTTTTATAGGCCACGTAATGACAGGCTGCTGCAAAAATTAAATATTTTTAAACATTTTTTAAACACCTTACTCTCAAGAATCTAGCACCTTTGTATAAGTCTGCATATGTAAACTGGGTATTTTCGAATCATAGAATTTTTTCGGTTTTATAAAAATGCATAGTTTTTACTAAAATAAATCTTAAAAGTATTTATTAAATTTTAATATTTATTCTTGTATTTACACTACACCGACTACTGTAAAATTATGCCTATTTGTATTTGATAAAAGCGATGAAATGATGCCGTAAACTCTATGACGAGTTTGGCAGAAAATTTGACAGATGTTTATAAAATATATACTATGTATGTGTACCCAAACTTTAACTATCCAGCTTTTATCGTTCTGTAGTTCCCATACTAACTTACGTTTAAAACAGTCAGATAGACAGATTTCTTCTACACTGATGTTACAGAAAATTTGATTGAAATGTATAAGTTTGGTGCTAAGATCTTATACCACATTTCATCCATCTAGCTCAAAAGGCTTTTGCATTATTTTTGTCAAACATAGACATTTTCTTAAAATTTGTTTTCTAATTGAAGGAAGAATGAAACGTGAAGATTCATTAAAATCTTGTGTTCGAATTTTTTGTCGGTTGCAATATTTTCTCTAAATTTTGTAAATGAGAAAATAAAAATGCCAATTGAAGCGTTTATATATTATTATTATTACTATTTCTTAAAACTAGAGCGAGATATTATATCGCATTGTTTCAAAATTTAACAAAACTGAAGAATATTTAAGCAAATAAATAATAACATAAAAGCAATTTTAAGCGAATAGCAATAAGAATGAGCGTCTTTCTTTCTTTTTTTTTACATTTATAATTATTTTAACAGCTGCAAAATAATAGGATTCAATGATTCGAAGATGCAATATCATTTGGAATTTCATTATAATAAAAAAAATATTATAAACTGTGTCCAAGACTTATTTCTCAGAAATTATTTTTAAAAAAATTACCTTCAATCAAACAAAATTTTTAGTATTGAAAAGCTACTCTTTTTTAACCTTTAAAACAATGTTGAAATTTTTTTTATGCAAAAGTATGCTAATATATATTTTGATAAAAAAGACAATTATTTTTAGTTAAATTGTGAATTAGAAGTTAGAGAAATCCGTTTTAGTATGCCTCTAATACCCATAAAGTAACTTCCCATATTTCATGCCCCTAACTTCTATGGCCTTATACTGAGCATTGCTTAGGACAATACTTTATATATAAAGAGAAATTTCATTGGGTGTGGGGAGAGAGGATTTCTATAAGAGATATAAAAAGAAAAAATCATTATAAAATGATTAACCAAGAATTAATTTACATAATAACTTATGTATGAGTCCATACACTTTTTGAGGATGACTAAATTCATTCTGAGCTTTCAAATTTTTGTCATAATTAATACTATGCATTTTAATTACTATAATTGTGATACAGTTTATAATAATATTACCTAGTTACGAATTCTTTTTCTTTAGTATCGTATCAAAGAATTGATGCTTTGTTTTCTTTCCCAATTCCTTTTACCTCGATTGAAAACTCCTTTAAATTCTATCTATCAATGTTTTTTAAAATTTACTAAGTACTTTTCAGTTTTTAAAATTAAAAATAAATAAGCAAGTAATTTACTTAAAAAAAAGGTCGAAATAACTTCAGCAAGAAAAAAAAAACAGTTTTATTAACAATTGCATTATTAATTTATTGCACAAATTTCTAAAGAAAAAATAAATAATAATTTCAAATGCTACTTATCTAACATTTACAGTATAAATTTCTGTGAATTTCTCTTCCTTACCAATTTGCATTTAAAAAAATTACCTCGGCTAATTTTTTATGTCCCAGTCCACTTCTTTTTTCGGTCAAACAATGACCGGTTTTTGAAAAAATCCTTTCACAGGGAACTGAAGTAGCTGGTATGCATAATCTTCGTTCCATTAAATTATAAAGCCTGGGAAATCTTAATTTGTGTATAGCCCAGTATTTTAACGGATCCTCTTGTGGAGCTAAATATTTATCTTTTAAGTACGAATCCACTTCTGATATTGCCGCCGAATAACAGTTTTCCGGCTCAATACTCTCTCTGAAGTCCTCCCAAAGGTCTACGAAGTATTCATTTCTTTGACATGGCTTATCATTATCTTTTTTAGCAACAATTTCTTTGCTGGAAATTAAATTGTCTGGCAAATTAAATGCGGCAATCTTCTTCTCCACTACAGTTTTCACTGGGTTGAATTTTTCAGGGGTGAAACCCTTTCTCTTAAATCTTGGGTCTAGGAATGTACATTGGGAAATTAGTTCGTTGTTCTCCAGAGAAAAGAATCGTTTGTGAATTTCGTGCTTACAAATTTGGCGCATATTTTTTACTTCTTCTGGTACTAGTGTTTCTTCTAACAACGAATTCACGTGTTTTGATAGAAATTTCGCCAACACAGTAATTTTTGAGGCTGAAACCGTTTTTTCAGCACTAATTTCTTCTGTAATCGCATTAAATACTACCAAAGCTTTTATTGAATAATCGATGATATTCCACTCCTGAGGACTTAATTTAAATTCTTCTGACAGTTGCAATAATCCAACTGTCGAAAGAAGTGGCTCTTTGTTTTTTTTTTAATGCACGTGAGCATGTCAAAAGTGGAGTTCCAGCGCGTCACAACATCTTGCTTCAGTTTCAGTTTTGGCAGCTTCATCTGTTCTTGTATTTTGTGAAGAGTCGCAAGAGCAGTGGAACTCCTTTTAAAGTGCTCCACTATTCTTTTGACTTTTTCCAAGACTATTTTTATTTCTTCTAGTCCTTTTTTAACGACAAGATTCAGAGAATGAGCGAAACAAGTTAAGCTTCTGAATCCACTATCTTGCACACCTCCGACGATGTTAAAGGCATTGTCCGTTACAATGGCAACAATTTTATTTGTTATTTCCCATTCATTTGCGATTCTTTTAATTTGTTTACAATATTCTGAAGATGTGTGGCTTCCATCTATTTTGGAGCAGTTCAGCAAAAATGTTTTTAATTCAGTGTCAGAATTAATATAGTGAGCTGTAACGGCCAAAAAACTTTCATTGTTGATAGAAGTCCAGCTATCCATAGTCAAACAGACAGCTGGAGCCAATTTAATACTTTCTTTCACGCTTTGAAATGATTCCGCATAACATGTTTGTAAAATTGTGTTGGATAAAGTTTTCCTTGTTGGAAGCATATAATTCGGGCATAGCATATGCACAAATTTTTTAAATTCTATATCCTCAACTAGACTGAAGGGTTGGTATTCTTTAACAATCATTTTTAGTAATTGTTTATCTAATTGCGTATTTTTCGCCATCGTCAATGGTTTTGTAACCTGTAAATAGTCTTTTATATCTGCGTTGAGCCTGCAAATCCCTTTCGTATTCACTGGGAAAGATGTAGTAGGAGCATCTCTAGATGTTGAAGGAAGTGAGTGTGTCTCATTTACTGCTGTATTTACTTCTACTGCAGGAATACTGTTTGTAGATTCATTTAAATTTTGTCTCTTTACATCTAGGGGGATTGTCATATGCTTCGTCTTCATGTGACGAAGCAAATTTCCAGAGGAACCTCCAGAATAGCTTACTAAATTGCCACAATATTTACATTTCGCCTTTTGAGCTTGACTGCTTTCTTCAAAATGATTCCACATGGGACTGGATTTCCTTGTAGATTTCATTCTGTTTGAATACAATATACATACATATAAATATATATATTTATACATTTAAAAGGTAAAACAATTTAAAAATTACATTCATCCAGCTTAGATGTGATTTTTAATCTTAAGTTATGGAAGTTGAAGTAGATTTTTAAATATGGTACAGTTCTTTTGTATCAAGAGTTATTAAAACTAAAAGAGGTTGGTAACAAATTATTTGGATATCAATTAGTTTGAAAATCCACATTTCAAAGAATGGATACGTTTCCTTTAATTATTTTTTGAACTGATAAAATCTAAAGAACAAACAGAAGACATTAAAAAAATAGATAAGAATGTTTAATCGAAATCTGACATTTAATTTATTTAATTTGGCAAACAATATTTTAAACATTAACATTATCTGAATTATAAATGGTACGCAACTAGAAAGAAAGATGAAAGAACACGAAAATTATCTCCTTTATAAATTTAAAAATTGAAAGGAAAACTAGTATATTTTCCAATAGCAATTAAGGCCAGTGGAGGATTTTGACATCATGAGGCCACTGGTGTTAAATTATTTTGAGGCCCCCTTTTAGATAAATTCTATTTATAAAAAGAAGATTATATGAATTAAACTAATTTAGCTTTTATCTTAGCTTTCTTTTTAGCAATTCTTACATTATATGTATATATCAAATAGATGAAAAAAATTGAACCTTTTTTATAACTTGTTTTACATAGAAGGATAAAATGGCAGTTATATTCAGTAACTATTCAGAGAAAATAGTTTTATTTACATTCCTTCTTAACTTTCAAAGGGTATAAACAGTATCAACATCCTTTGATCGAAGGATTGATTGGCATTTTCTATTAAAAATGCAGGTAATTTTAAAAATACATAAACATTTCTCTTGAAATTCTTTTAAAAATAATACTTAAGAGAAATTTTAAAATAGCTTTTAAAAATATTATTTAGTAGAAAGTCTACAAAATAGATCATTTTAAATATTTTCACATTTTCTTCTAAAAA
>JAOUZG010010951.1:3889900-3929974 GCA_026289955.1 Argiope argentata
CCACACACTCGTTCGCGAACGACTGTGTGGATCCACACACTCGTTCGCGAACGAACGACTTTTCCAGAAAATGGCGACCCTAGTCAGTTCGTTCACTTAGATGACCCGTTCGTTTTGACCCGTTCGTTTGCGAACGACCCACCTCTACTGTGATTGTACTCATTATAGGTTACCCTGGTGCGTGCGATTTCTACAAAGTGTCTTTTTCATGCTGTTATAGGTCAACTCTATCACTTTTGGCAGAGTGCCAAAACTTAGACTTCCTACTGTGAGTAAATTTCATATTATACATGGGACTTTTAAATGTATTTTTAACTGTATCTGTATTTTTGAATACAAGGTCACATGTGTAGACTAGACCTTAGCCCGCGCCCGTAACAATTTGCCAAAGACAAAACTGCGCATGCTCAAGCTTTTCCAGTGTGCCATGTTGTTTTTGACATACAAGATAAGGCGCTATCGAGCCAAATGTAGAAGCTTTAAGGGGTTGCTCCAAAAATTCTGCATCTAGGGGAGAATCTTCAGAATAGTATGTTACTACACGTATCTTAGTTGGGAAATAGTTGGTTCAGTTCTTTTTTGACAGCTAAAAGATATATTTTTCGATTAATTTGAAATATGATTGTTATGGAAATATTTTGAATGTAGTATCGATTATTTATAAGCATGACGGAAATACGAAAGTAAATAATTAATTAAAAATCAAAAAAAGATCTGGTAGCATTCGTTATTGTCGATCATTAGTTCTTTATTCGATTCAGTTATTTTATAAATACAGTTTATAAATAATAGTAAGTTGAAAAAATATTATCTTTTAATCAGTTACAAATATAGTTATTTTGTGAATGTTTAATATGGATGCAAGTTGTACACGATTCAAATAGTTTGAATCTTGTACGACTAATCTTATATTTCTGCTTGTGAAACTGTCCATGCCATTTAAGCTGGATTAAATGTTACTTCTAGATAATATTTATCTGTATTAATAAAATAACTTCTTAAGAAATCTTTCATATCATTTTTCCCCAGATCATTAAGCATATAAGTTATATGAGGAAAGTTCCTATTTTATGTACCTGAAATATTTCCCCATATATTTTTAGGAACTTTACATATGTTGATAGTAAATTTAATACACAAGAATTTCTGTAATTAAAAAAACATTTAATTAATTATTGATATAAAAGACAAAAGATTATCCTCAGTTATCTAAATAAATTCTACATCAAACTTGGAACTGAATGAATGTCTTGCATTCAGCGAGTAAAAATCTTGGTTTTGAATTTTAGGATTTTAAAACTTTTTTGTTATAGAATATTATTATGGAAGTTATTTAAAGGTTTTTGTTCTTGTTGAAGTCTAATACAATGATATTTTATTATAGAATTTTTCCCTTGCAAAATCTTTTAAGAACATGCTTTTTTTTATTTGAGAGTAAATTGTTTATTTAAAAAATCTTTTTTAGTAAATGGTAATGCATGTTTAAAATTATGTTTTTTTTTCTGTAATAATCATTATTTCATAATATGCTGAAGACATAAGCCCTGCAAACATTTTTAAACATTCAGAAAAAAATATATTTATATTATAAAATATTATGCATATTTCACTATATATGACAATTTTTAAACATAAATCTTATTTCATTATTATAAACATTTAATGATTATTAATAGATTTCTATCCTATCATGTAATGAAAATTTATTTGTGTGCACATATAATGAGTCATGTTCCACTGTTAAAATTTGACTCGCATATTTTTTGTATTTGATTGATTTATTTCAAATACCAACTTCTCTCATTCAATGAAATTGTAAAAAAGTCAATTAAGTATCCTTAGTAGGGAATCTGGATGAAAAGAGCAATGACAAATATTTCCGTTTTTCACTCTTCTTAAGTGTGTATATTGAATGGGTTTAGATTTTTTTATTATTGTACTGCATTAATTATATTCTAGATTTTTCCCCTTCTTAAATCAATAATTTTCCAATGGTTCAATATTTTGCATTTTATTTTATTATCACACATATATATAAGATATTGAAAAAATGTCAAACTTTTAAATAGTATCAAGTTTAGTGAGATAATCAAACTTCTGGCGTGAGTAAATTAAGTAAAATTCAGTCATTTTTTAAAATAAATATCTTTTGTAAAAACACTGTTTTGCATAATTGCCCTGAATTATTAAGAATTAGTTTAGATTTTTAAAGTATATTCAATTATAGAATTGAGAAATAGAGTTATGACTCTCTTAATAATAATTCCTTGCTGTAATCTGTCTTCTAAAAAATTACGTTATGAATTTATAAACTGCAATTTATAGTAATATTTGGTATGCTTAGTTCTCTTCATTATTATATAATTTAAGCTTGTATTACTATAGGTTCCCTGCTTTAGAAACCTGACAAAAAGTAATTTTTAAATTATTTTTTTGAGATTTTAATCCATAGGAAGTTTTTATTTAGTATAAAAAAGCACTTTTAACATAATCTTTTCACAATTATTTTAGCAATACTAGTTATTTTACTGCCAGAAAAGAAGTACAAAATTTATCACTGCAAAGAAGTCATCATTTAACTTATCTCAAAAAAGGAGCGGAAACGTAAACTCCCAATATTGGGGGGAATCTTTTAACACTATTTAAAAAAAAAAAAAAAAAAAACATCTAAACTTCCGACGGTCTTTTGATGATAGATTAAGAAGATAGAAATATAAAACGATTACCTCCACAATAACAAGAGTCGCTACCCGTTTTGTAAGAAGATTCCTATGTAAAAAGACCACAAAGTAAATGAAATAGTTTGTCTTTATATCTTTACCGTCGTGTCAATATTTAAAACGAGCTTCTAATGTTTATCCGAAAATAAAATTACGTGTCGAAATCCTTGCATATCATTCATCGTTAACAGAGAACTTCCGTGGAAAACTTTTTTACAAATAGCAATAAAATCGTTTCCATTTTGAGATAACAACATGTGGTTATAGAAACTTAAAATCCTTTAAAACGCAACATATGTGCAAACATTTGTGAATCCCTCCCAAATCACCCGGCTGGAATTGAGAGGGTTAAAAGCAACGACTCGAACATGAATAAACATTGAGGGTGTGGTATATTGCAATCACCACAAGGGATATAGCGAGAAAGGCTGCTTTCCCAAAAGCAACGACTTCCACTTCCAACATTAAAAAATAACGTAACAAAAAAGAAAATTGGCGCGGTCGCTGCTCGAGAAAATACAAAAAAATAAATTGGCGCGTTTGCTACTCAAGAAGGCTGCGCTAACTTTTAGAGCATGCGCAGTTTTGCCTTTGGCAAATTGTTACGGGCGCGGACTAAGGTCTAGTACATGTGTAGTTTCGCATCGAAAGTAAATTTGTAGTCAGTTCACGAAATCTGTAATGCTTGCACTTTGGACGTAAAGGGGATGGTGTTTGTTGATATGAAAATATTTTGTTCTCATCAGTTAAACTGAGTCAACATGGCGGAACATGTGGGGATATCAAATAAAGCTAATTTAATAGGTGCAGTTGATCAAGGAACTAGTAGTTCTCGATTTCTAGTCTTTGCACCGGATACTGCAGAAATAGTTACGTATCATCAAATAAACACTAAACAAATATATCCACAAGCTGGATGGGTCGAACAAGATCCAATGGAGATATTATCCTGTGTTTTGACTTGCATTGATAGAACTGTTGAAAAGCTTCGTGAATTTGAAATCGATCCATCCTGTATCAAAGCAATAGGAGTAACAAATCAGCGAGAGACAACTATAATATGGAATAAATACACTGGTCAACCACTGTATAATGCTATAATATGGCTTGATTCTAGAACTGCCGAAACGGTTGAGACATTATCTAAACAAAGAGGAGTAAGAGCTGTCCAGGAGAAATCTGGTTTACCCATGACTACTTATTTCAGTGCTATGAAGTTAAGATGGTTAATTGAGAACATTCCTGAAGTAAAGGAAGCTATTAAACATGACCTGTGTTTATTTGGTACTGTTGATTCATGGATCATTTGGAATTTAACTGGCGGTGTTAATAATGGTATTCATGTAACTGATGTTACAAATGCAAGTCGTACAATGCTTATGGACATTCGTAATCTGAAATGGGATCCTTGGTTATGCAGTTTCTTCCGTATTCCGATGTCCATTTTGCCCAACATTCGTAGCAGCTCAGAAATCTTGGGATATTTATCATGTAGCTCATTATCTGGAGTTCCTATTTCAGGTTGTTTGGGAGATCAGAGTGCAGCACTTCTAGGCCAGCTCTGCTTGAAGCCAGGTACAGCAAAAAACACTTATGGAACAGGATGCTTTTTACTTTGTAATACTGGTAAAGTACCTGTTTGGTCTCAGCATGGATTGCTGACTACTGTTGCTTTTAAGTTGGGTCCTGATGCGCCTGCCATGTATGCTCTTGAAGGCTCTGTAGCCATTGCTGGAGCTTTGGTTCAATGGCTCCGAGACAATTTAGGAATTGTTTCAGATTCCTCACATATTGAAACATTAGCTGGCTCCGTTGATAGTACACATGGTGTTTATTTTGTTCCAGCATTCTCTGGACTATATGCTCCTTATTGGCAATCCAGTGCAAGAGGTACCGTATGTGGACTGACACAGTATTCTACCAGAGCACATCTTGCCCGTGCTGCATTAGAAGCTGTTTGTTACCAAACCTGTGAAATTGTTGATGCTATGGAGTTGGATACTGGATTCCCTATGATACGACTTCAAGTAGATGGTGGGATGACAAGTAATAAGATGCTAATGCAAATTCAGGCTGATTTGTTAGGCTTTCCAGTTGTTCTCCCTTCTATGCCAGAAACTACAGCCCTTGGAGTGGCTATAGCAGCTGGAGCTGCCAAAGGGATTGAAGTATGGGATATTGCTTCAACTGAATCCAGTGATGTGACAATTGATATTTTTAGACCTAGCATAACACAGACAGAGAAAAATAAGAAGTATGCAATGTGGAAAAAAGCAGTTAAACGTTCTTTAAACTGGGATGAGGATAGTTTGAAATCAAATATGATTATGAATCCTATTTTGCTGTCATTACCTGGTGGTATATTTTTATTTACATCTTTTGCTATTCTTTTGCTAGCTGAAACATTGAAATAATCAATATTTTACTAATTTTAAAATTGCTTATTTGCATTCTGGTTTATCTTGGATTTATAAAATGTTTTAGAACATTTTTTTTAAAGTACTGGTACAATGATTATGTTCTTGTGTATGCATGTTTACTTCAGGTTCACATAACCTATCCACATTCTTCTGTGATATGATCTAAAGTTTATCTTGTAATTGTCTTTGAATTCTGAATCCTTTCACAATTTTAAATAGCCTTATGTTTGATAAGCTTTGCAATGGTATTCGTTCATTTTAGTTTATAAGAAGTAAGTTAAGAGCTTACATATTTAATTATTTATTTGTTAATGTTGTTTAGTTTGACCATAGAGTTAACGTGAATGCATTAGTTGCCAATTTTTTTCTTTTTTTTTTCAACCAATGAATTGTTTCTGTGCCATTTCTTGTTTTGAATGAGTGTTCTCCTCCTCTCTTTTTAAAAGTCAGGTTCAGTTAATATATTAATAAGATGCATGACTTTTGAATTGCCATAGTAAAGTGCTTGTATTGTTATAAATACTTAACCATTATATGGCAAAGTAGTTTCCTCTGCTTATGTTCCTTTGTTGATTGTTTTTTAAAGCAAACTTTAGATTGAATTTCTAAAATTTTCAAAACACACATTTGCATTTCTTGGACTATTACTGCTTTCGAATTATTTGGTTAAAAAACCATGTTTTATGGTTGCTATTGTTAGGTACTTACGAGGCATATTGAAGTTCTTGTTAAGTATTAGTAATTGAAGTTTCTGTACAGAAGTTTTTAAAATTATGTGTTCAGTATTACAGCTTTAAAGCTAAATGAAATTTTATATTATTATTAAGTCTTGAATCTTGGCAACCATCTAGTTAAAAAGGTATTCTGCAAATATAAATTGTTTTAGATACTGTTGAATAGTTAGAGCTTTGATTATGAACATTCCATAACTTAAAATATATGTTCTCAATTTATAATACTTAAATTAGGATTACTTGATTATATCAATGCTTGTAACTACTTGCTTTTAAAATGTTGTCTTAAAAATTATCTTTAATCATTTAATAATTTTGTATCAAATTTTTACTTGAAACTAATTGATTGTTCATAAATTTATTTGAATGAAGGGACTGAAAATATAATAGAACTCCAATTACCCCACTTCAAGATCACCAATTATTCAAGTTGTTTTGAGAAAGAAAAATAAGGCCAGTGACAAAATTTCCAACTATAATGAATATATTCAATTTATATTTTGATATAAAACATCCAACTATGATGAATATATTCAATTTATATTTTGATATATTATGTAAGCAAATGCTTTACTTACATAATGTAGTTTTTAATGGGAAGGAATCTTTATTCTTTAATTATCCAACAAAAATGTTGATTATCCATATAAAGTGTTGTCCCATTTAATCTAGATAACTGGATTTTGTACTATTGAAAATATTTTGATATTTCAGATTCTGTGTTCTTATTCCTAACTTCTGAATTTTCTCCCCCCTCTTTTATCTTTCCCTCCTTCTTTTTGGTTTATTAGAACATAATGGAAATACAATGTCATTGAGTAAAAATAAATGTAGTTACATTTGAATTAATAGAAAGTTTTGAAAATTACCTTTAAACTGAGTAAAAAATATTTTCTCATTCAGTAGAAAAGTTTAACTAGTTCTGTTATTAAACTTTGATCTAGATTAGCTTCTAACGTTTAAATACTGTCTTGGGATAAGAATTCAGTAGCATTAGGCTACCTTTTTTTTTGCTGTGGTTTATATTTAACTTTGCAATTTGTAAGAATTAAGTACAAATCCTAAGTACAAAATATACCTATTTTTTTAATTTTTTACCCTAGAAATTTAAAGTTTCTTAAATTTTAATTATTTATGAATTCTCAAGAATTAGTATGTTTTGTTTCTGTGTTTCTAATGAAGTCTTTACTTTATTTTTTAATTTATTTTGATAAAGTTATGCTCTCCCCTTTTTACTAATTATCAATAGTTTATTTTATTTTTTGATGTAAGTTTTAATAAGTCATTGTGTTACGTTTCAAAAATATGCTTCATGTCGGTGATTCTTAGTATTCTTTCTTGTTAATATTTCTCAAAGTTTTATTATGTTTGTTATCTATTTAATGTTTTGTTTTAGAATTGATAAGTTATTAGTTATTTTAATTGTTTCCCTTTATTGTTTAATCTTTGTTGAAGAATATAATTAATCATTTACTTTCGCACAAATATAGAGCAGTATTTCATAGTTGTGATTCTCACGTTTTCATTTTACTATAACAAGAATATCAAATCCAATCAGGGCCATTAAATAAGACTTAAGTTTATCTGACCTAAAACTCCTTCCCTTATTTTTATAGGATCATAATTTTATTTTAAAAACATAGTTAAAAATTGGTTAAATTAATATTTTTGTCTTGAGAGTTGACATCTTGTCCCTGCTATCTTTCTTAATTCAGAACTGGGTATTTCTAAAACTGAGACAGGGTGAATGCTCATATTTCTAGAACTAGGAGGGGACTTATATCCTTTTATAAATGAAAGTAATTCCATAATTAGGAATTAAAATTTTTAAAAGTGTTACATTTGCTGGTCAACAAAGACATTTGTCATAGACTGCAAGCAAGCATTGAGTTTGACCGTCCTTGTATTATAGCATCAGAGGAAATGGAAGATGTTTCTTCTTAAATATTTTTTTTTGTTATTGTTATCAGAATAGTTAGTAATCTTGAAAATATTTTTCTCAAGTTTCGTTTTTTTAAAACTAGGAATCACCATGATTTACTCTCTGAAATTATGTTAATATAAAAATATTCATTAGTGTAGATACAAGAGAATATTCTTCAATGCTTATTCTTTGAAAATCATTTTTTTTCCTAATAAATTTATACAATATATCTAATTCTTTCATATGATCATGATATATTAAGTTTTAATTAACTTTATTTTTTTTAAAGTTTCTAATGAATTAAAATATGTATTTTGAAATTCTTTCTTACATATAGTTGTATGATTTATTTGTTAGTTATTGGGAAGATTTTATGCATAATATGCATTTTTACTTTTCATAGAAGTGATATATATATATATATATATTTATATAAGTTGGTTATCTACTTTGTTACATGTTAAATTCTTATGTTTTCTGAATACAGTAGAGTATGCTATGCTGCTGACAGAATTAGGATATTAGCAATGTAAAACTTGTTATTGCAAATTGATTTGTATTTGGTGTTTGGGTTATTTACTTATACGGAAGGTCAGTTGTGCAGATCTGCTGTATTCCTATTTGTTTTAGGAATTTATCAGCCTGGAGTGCCTTTACTGTGAACAGACAAAAGATTCTTTTTAAATGAAATGTTGCTACATTTCATGTTATTAAAATTATGTTACTTTGACTGTCAGATTTTATGATTATTGTTGTTACAAAAATCTTAATAGAATAAAATTTTTGATACTAAAATTTTGTCTTTATCGTTACTTATATGAAAATTTTCAATCATTTATAGAGAATTAAATTTTTATCTTAGTTCTAATTTATCTGATTTGAGACTTGACTTTAATTAACTTTATTTTTTTTAAAGTTTCTAATGAATTAAAATCTGTATTTTGAAATTCTTTCTTACATATAGTTGTATGATTTATTTGTTAGTTATTGGGAAGATTGTATGTATATTGGAAGATTGAATTGTGCTCAATAGAGTGCAACTGAGTAAATACTATAGACGAAAGAGTAAAATTGGGGAGAATTTTTCATATTATGCTGTACCATTATTTGGAATAATGCCAATACAAATTGAATATGTTTTTAAAATTTCAATTACTGTTTTTAAGCCTGTTTCTATCATGTGTTCTTAGAGTTGGGATATTTTATAGATGCTTATTTTATTGCTTTGAAATCAACAAATACATATGTGTACAACATTAGTGACTCCTATTCATATACAATTTTATAATTTAAATATCTGAAAAAACGTGATGAAAGTAATAACACTTAACAGTTGATAATTCTGAATGTATGGAGATAGCTTTATCTGATTTTCTTTAGAAACTGACTTAGGCAAGGGGATACGGGGCAGTTGCCCCGAGCCCCAAATCGAATAGAAATTTTAAGTTTTCTTCTTTCATGAATGTTCTTCATTACTAAAGTAAGGAAGCAGAGGGGACCCCAAAGAAGTTTTTGCCCCGTCCGCCAACTAGGCTAAGTCGGGTTCTGACTGTCTTAGAAAAATATGGTGATCAAGGTTAATAAATAATATATTAGTGAACAATTGTTAAGGACAGATCATAAATGACTATATAACACAAGAAAAGTAAGCATTATTGGATGCAAAGTGAAATAAAACAATGGCACTTAAATTTAAATATAAAAACACTTCTGAATCGTTCGGGCATTTAGTTTTCCGATACCTCACAAAACATAATTTTTAGCCATGTGAACTGTATCCCAAGTCTCAATTACAAATTCATTTTTTTTTAAAGTTCAATTTCCAAATGTTGAAGACTTTTGTTTCAAATGCTTTAATGGCTAGGCTGTATTGTCTGTTCAGTAAAGTGAAGCGATAATTCTTTTGTAAACTGAAGTGAATTACTTCTGGTTGCGAGCGGCCTCTTGTCAAAAAAGAGTTGAGATTCTTCGGAAGCGGTGGTGTGTTTTCTGAGTGGAGTTTCTTTTTTAATTAATCAATGAGTATTCAGTGAGGAGACGAGTTGATGTATGGATCCAACTGAGCTATCAACATTGTCAATGTCTCTTTTTGCCTTAGTTATTGGTTATTTTTCCACAGTATCTTTTCAAAACTGTTTCTAAAAAAAGGGGAGGGGGAAGGCTTGATTGATAAAATGACCGCATAAAATATTTATTTCAACTGAAATTTCTCGTTATTTATATTTACTATTGCATATATATAATCGAAATATGTATTTAAAAATATAAATACCATTTGTTAGATTAATTGTAATTAGTTTTTTTTTTATATTCAAGATAAATGCAAGGAATAAATTTCAGTCATGCTGGCATGTAGTTTCAAATCTGTACACTAATCTAAATAAACTACTGTAGATCATATGTTTTTCAGTTGCTCCATTATATTATAAGTTGATATATTACTTTTTATTTTCAAAAACACTATATTATCAATTAAATATCCGAGGGAAATTAGTGAGCAATAGAACAGTAGAAGTTGAGTACTAGATTCGAAGGCATGTTTTAGAAACTGTCTTATGCTTTTTTTTTTTTACCTTGACTTTATCAGCATCTACACTTATAGGATAGTATAAAATGTATCTTCATATTACGTGTTCGTGAGAAAATTTCTTGGTATGGAGCTATTTAAAATGCTTTGTTTCAGGTATATGGGTCTAATATTCATTTTTTTTTTCAAACATCATGTATTCAAGAATTAATATCTATTATAGAATCCTTTTAACTTTCCCTTTGACTCTTGGTTAGTAAAAGTTTATTAACAATTTAAGCGAATGTACTGAACTTAGTAATCATTTAGTAGATTAAAAGAGTTTGCCAAATCTTTATACAAAGTATTTAATTAGTTTTGTTTGCTACTTATTGACTTAAAAAATCTACTTTGAAACTTGTTTGAGCCGCCTTACCAAGATATTTTCCATTATAATATATATTGATTCACTTAACAGTAATATGAAGAGAGACATTTGTATTTTAATAAACTGGAAACTGTAAATGAGTCAGAAAACGCCCAGTCGGATTGCTTTGGGAACGTGCGCATTTGTTTAATCAACAAATCAGCAAAGCATTAACCGATAACAATAACTTTTCACAATAGTCACATTTTTTAGTTGATAATTTAAGTAACAAAGGTCTTCAAAAATCAGTTAGATTTTACATAATCGGCTTAGTTGCTAGAACCGAAAATGGAAGGAAAGTACTTGGTTGCATCTGAAGATAAAGCATTTTCAACCAATTCTTATGGCACGGTAAGAATCTATTTCTGGCATAAGGTCTATAAACTATTTCTGACATAAGGTCTATTTGGTATTATTAATTCTATTCACCTAGCAATTTTTTTCTTTGTTAAACATATTGAACAGTTTTTTCTCCGTTCATTAAAGAATTTTAAATATATTTTTTAAGAGTAATAACAATTTCAGAGTAATATTTTTTAATTAATAAATGAAATAATAAAGGTTTTAAATGTTCAGTTAGATTTCGCATATTCAGATTAGTTGTTATAAAAGGATTAGGAAAATGGAAGGAAAATACCGGGTGATGTTTATAGAATATTTTATGATCTAAGATCTATTTGCTTTACCCCTATCACGTTTGCTATGGTCCTTAAAATATATTTTTTTGTTAAATATTATAAGCAATTTTCAAAAATTCATCTTAAATTCTTATTGTAAATATGACTTTCTTTCGTTTCTAAGAGTGAAGAGAGTTTCAATACCGAAATTACACTGCCAAAACTGTTAAAAGAGTATATATATAAATTATTAAAATGTATAGATATAATAATTTCTCCTATTATAGAGTTGTTGAAAAGGTATATTCTTCAGATGTGGTTGCTTATAACATCACTTTTTCGGAAAGTAAATCTTTTATATTTAAAGGAAGCAGGTGTTAGACGACAGCAGTTTATGAGATATTAGCTTTTTTCCGTAGAAACTTCGAACGAAATTGTTCAGAAAAACTTTTGCACCATCTTAAAATTAAAAATTTTGGCTTTTCAACTATATCAGTTTAATTTTCGCGCAGTTTATCTTTCAACTGCTATTTGGTAAATATAAAGCATGTAATTTTTAAATGAGGAATTTATATGTATTCCTCTACTGGAAAACATTATAATGTTAAGCTACTCTACCACTATTTTTTAAAATTTATATTTTATTTCAATATGCATATTTAGCAAAAAGTTTTACACATTATACTATTCTGTATAAAAGTAATTTCTGCATTAAAAATGTTATACATGAAAATTTTTTAATTCTGCGAAACGCCTGATTCATCAATTTGTTACGAATAAAGCAATTAATTTATTATCTACGGTTAAGTTTAAATTTGGTTGGGTATCATATTAAAATGAGTTCTTTTCACTTCATCATTGTCTTCAATAAATTTGTTTTGAAAATTAAAATTCATTACCCGCGTCCATTGTGGGAGTAACGGACTATATAGAATTTCCGTGAAAGTTTCTTAACAGTCTTTTCTTGTATGGTACTGTTCTGTTAATTAAACTTTTTAAAAAATAAAAACATTCTTCCTTTGTTCTGTTTACATGTATCATATTCGCATCGCTGGACAGTGGATTTTTAAATAAGCGAGTGGAGCAATTTTTAATATTAATTATGGAGTTAAAACACCCCTTTTCTTGAATTTGAATGGTTGTATGTCATATATAGATGTATTTACCGCTATATATATATATGATACATTTTCTTTTCTTTAGCGATATTTATTTAAAACTAGTTTAGAGATATTAATTAAAATGTGGCTGCTTGTAGGTTGATTAAAGTGGAGGGTGGTAAGCGCTTGAAGTCCAAAAAGTTACTATATTTTCAATTTTTCCCTGTTATTTTTATATATCAATTTAAAAAAATTATTCTGCGTTTAACTTCTTTCTTTCAGCATGAAAATAATTTTAATAGCTATTTTGTTATTAATTAGTTTCTAAAATATAAGCCATACGAAAGTGCCAACTAATAATCAATAAAAAAATTGCTTTGAAAAATTAAAAAATCAGGAACTGAGTTCTCTCTTCGATATTCTTAGACAAATTAGTCTTTTCCTTTCGGTTTCCCTTCTTTCTTCCTCTGTATCTCGAAAATGCTATGTAAGGAGTGAGGTGGTAATCTCTTGAAGGTCACGAAAATCCACAAGCGTGCTAGTCTTCCCTCAAATTTACGCGTACAGAAGCACAACCACCGATAGATAAGGTCTCTGGGGTCTACCGTGACGTCACAACGAGAGGGGACACTTTATTAACGTTAAGTCTGTGAGCACAAGAAAGTCAGGTGAAATTACTTTTCTTTTGTTAATATCATTACATATACATCCATATCATTCAATTCAACACACATATATTGTAGAATTCATTGATAATTAAAAAGATCACCCAGGAGGTACGGCGCTTGGTATGCATTTACTTTTTTTGCATTATTTGCAAGGCAGATTTTATGGTAGGTGTATCTCTCTTCGATTTAAGACAATTTATTTAGGAAGGAATTTTGAAGATTAATCATTTCCCTCCCTCATTTGTAAGTGTTCCCTCATTTTGTAAGTGTTCCAAACTGCCAGATGGGGTATTCTTTCCCTCCCTCCCCAATGGGGCATTTGGACATTAAATCGAGTCCAGATAAACAACCACACATGCGTTTTTCGTCCTTCCAAGGAAATAAATTTTCGTATCTTAAGTAGGGAAGGGAGTAAAACTCATCGGATGCTTTCTAGTAAATCTTTCTTTATTGTGGAGGGTCAGGAAGAGGATGGACCATTAACGAACATTCCCACGGTCTACTGGAGACCATTGGGGTTATGTCTAGATGAGATTGTGGAACTTGCGCTCACTCATTAAAAAGTCTTTTGCTCTCGTATTTTAGGCTTACTGGGATTTAATTACTTTTGGTAGTAAAACTTGGCGTGCATCTAGAGTGGCTCTAGAGAATGCACATTTCTCCCATGGATAAAAGAATGATTACTGATTGTGGGTCCTTTTCCTTGAAATATTTACTTTTTTCTCACGGTAAAATTGATAAGTTCTCTCTAAAGCCGCTGTTACACGACCTGTAGTCTTCACAGATGTGGGCGTAAAACTGCCATCCTCCCCTTCGTGACAGCACCCCCGTCTACCTAGCCAGACGACCCGCCGTCTGAAGAAAACAGTTTCCCTTCTCGCATCGTTTCCAGAGCTCTCGGTCGGAGTTCGATATTTCTTAAGAGGGTAACTTTGAATAAAAATGAACGAAATGCTTGCTTCGGATAGTGACTAGGAAAACGCTTGTGCTGCAGCAGCTTATGTGCTTTTAAGTGGCGAATACTTGGGGAAAAAGACGAAGAAGCGCAAAAGACGTTGGGGATGACTTCACTAGATAAAAATTCTTCCTTCTTCCCTTTGAAAAAAGCACCTCGAAAATCAGGAGAAGGGGCCAAAGCTACTCGAAACTCCTTTGCTGATTACTTTACAAAGAGTAGGAAATTACCTTGGCAGCTAAGTATTGTTAATAAAAAAAATCAGTTTGGAAAATAAGAAAGTAATTAAAAAAACTGTGTAACCGAATCTTATATCACAACTAGCATTCCCGTACCTGGCATTGCTCGGGTAATGGAATTAGCATGAGCTAACAGTGTTTGGTATATCTAGTCACGAAAATCCCCTATAATAATTACTTATTACCTATAATTTTTTCTAATTTTGGGAGGGTCCCGAGATCCCTGTACTCCTTATATATATGCCCTTGTCCGTAACTGTCCTTAATGATCCTTTTAAAGAAGGGATGCACAACCTTTTCAGGATGAGAGGCCAAAATATGAAAAAGGATTATGTCAAGGGCCTAAGCAGCATGTGAATGTTAAAACATGTTTAAAACATGAAAACACAGGGTTTTTTGTAACAATACGCATGAATTATAATTTATTACTTTACTAATTTTATTCAGTCTTATATTGTGCAATAAATGAATGAATGAATGAAATACAAACATTATAGATATGACTGAAATAATTTATCACAAAAAAAAAAGGATTTCTGCTAAAAAGGTGGCAAACTTGAAAAAGAATAACAGAGGAAAACTATTTGGTAATTATACAGAGAACACAATTTAAATTTTGAGAAAAAAATTAATAATCAAAATTAGCAAATATTAATGAGATGACTGGGACTGAATATTTGAAGTTATTGATTTTATATTGGGCTTAAGATTAGTTGTGGCAATATGTAGAATAAAATAAGAAATAGAATCGCAGAAAGAAACCGATTTTTCATTATTTATATATATATATATATACAACATAATTTATATATTTTGTACTCAATATTATTAATATTTTAAATTATCTAAAACATGAAAATTTTAATGACCCTCCCCTGAAGGAGTTAAATTACAATTTCATCTCTTAGACTTTAAAATATGCTAATATTGTAGTAACATCTATGAATAATTACTTGGAAAATTTATACTGATAATGAAGAAAAATTCCATATTTTCTATTATACCAATTTAGTTGTCAAATAATCTTTTTCTGTAATTTTAATAACTTTACTCATTACATAGGGTGATGTAAATAATAAATATTTTTTAATCTCCATTTAAATATAATACTTTTTAGTTCCGATAATCATTAATTACTTTATAATTTAATTAGAGTTAAGTTAATAAACAAATATTAATTAAGAGTAATTTCAGATTTTTAAAATAAAAAACATTAAACAAGTTAATAAGAAATCCACTCCATCGTTAAGAACTTGAAAGGCAAAACTGCTTGGCTACTCAAAACAAACTGACCACAAAACGAAGTGTCCCTCCGTTCATTTTTCCACCACCCACCCGCACGTGCCCAAACAAACTTTCCGGCTCTTTGATGTTTCTCCTTTTTACCGACATTTTGCGGGAAGCTCACCGACGTCTTCAGGCGGCCCACAGGCGAGGGGGAATCAGTGGGTGGAATGTAAGATTTACGAGCAAATCTGTGAAGACTAAAGGTCGTGTAACACCGGTTTAAGAATGCTAGGATAATTTTTGAAAGTTTATTTTAGATTAGGTACTTGGTGTGTTTGATTTTTGTTCTCTCCGTTATTTGGATCTGATTTTAAATATGAATAACATCATTGAAGTTTCTGAAATATCAAAAAGAAAGTCATCAGTTGGGTACAATGAATATCAATACCGGAAGCATCGATTTAGCCTCAAAAATGTGGTAACATGGCGCTACATTAACGAACAGTCCAAAGGGCTGCTAGAAATAAATGACAACTGTTAAATTCTCGTTATATTTCTAATAATAAGAAAAGATTTCAGAGGGGGACTTACCCCTAATGTGTTTTGTCGCTCGGGATTCGGTGGCGTCCAGTAATAAAAGATGACTACCATAGTCAGAAGTTTTCAAATTGATTATTTTCAAACATATATCTACATTGACAATCAAACATATATCTACATGGACAAAGGACACTACACCACTATTATTACAGATGAAAACAAAACAGATCACGCGAATTCACATTCTTCCTGCTCACTTTTTCCCAAATCAGTTCTCTGTCCCTCTTTCGTTTTTCCTCCCCGTCCGCGTTAGAGGGCGCTCGGGTCGTGCGCTGGCAAGTTGCCAACACACTCCCACCATTTGTTTTCTGGATTGAAAACAAATTCTTTAGGAGAACCTGTATAAAAGGAAGCTGAAAATAGAGAAGCATTAGTAATTGCATCACTAATTTCCAAGGGAAACAAACGTTGTACGGGTCTTATAAAGAGGCCATTTTCAGTCCTAATTCTTGCAAGCCGCACAACTTTGTCTCTTCCAGGCAAAAGTTCAACTATCTGTGCTAATGGCCAATAGATTCTGCGTTTATTGACGTCTTCCATCAGAACAACGTCGCCGACAGACAGTTGATTGATCTTGTTGTCTTTTGCAGCTTGATAACGTAGTTGACCCAAATATTCAATTCGGAATCTCTTCCTAAGGTCATCTCTAACTCTTTGACGATATTTAGCTCTTTTCGATAGTTTTCTAGCATCGATGTTGTCGATATCTGGGACTCCTGAAGTAGGCAGTTCTTGTAGGAACATCATTGGCGTTAGGGGAGACGGATCTTTGTTGTCTTCTGAGACATAGGTGATTGGACGTGAATTGATGACTTGTTCACAATCGCACATCACGGTGTTCAGCTCTTCATAGTTCAAAGAGGTGCGACCTAGAGCCTTCCTTAAAATTTCTTTGATCATGCGTACTAGTCTTTCCCACCATCCGCCCCACCAGGCGGCTGTTGGAGGATTAAACTTGAACCGTATCTTCTGTGTTGAAGCATCAGCATTTATTTTTTTCCAATCTACTTTTCCAAGAACGTTGTTGGTGCCAACAAAATTAGTCCCGTTGTCACAATAAATTACAAATGGTCTTCCCCGTCTTGCAATAAAGCGTCTGAGCGATTGCAGGAAAGCTTCTGTGGACAATGGCGTTATGAGCTCCAAATGTATGGCTCTGTAGACTGCGCAAGTATAGAGAACAATCCAGGCTTTAGTTTTATCAGCGAGATAGAGGGGACCAGCCAGATCGACTCCAACAACTTCAAATATCTTCGCCTCTCTCACTCGATCCTCAGGTGGTACGCCTGGTTCAACTTCTATTCTGGATACTTGAAATCTTTTACATTTTATGCATTTTCTGATGACATTTTTATGGTCTTTCTGGACTTCAGTATCCACACATTTTCTCTGAGATGAGCCATTAACGTGCTAACTCCAGCGTGTTGTTTTTCAAGATGTTTATCGATTATCATTCTTTGTACAACTGGATGGCTTGATGGTAAGATGACTGGATAAAGGAAGTTTTCTTCATCCTTTCGTCGTATAATATTGGTTTTTGATCTAAACAGACCGTCTTTGTCTTCAATAGGTCTTGATGCACGGATAGATGGATCTTGTAATCCTGTAACAGTTTCTTCCTGGATAAACTTAAACAGTCTTTTTTCTGCTCTCTCAAATTCTTCCACAGAAATTTCCACTGACAAGTTCTTTTCTACATTTCTAAAGTTGTAGAGCAATCGTAAAATCCATGCAATCATTCTCACTATTTTACGATAAGAAGAAAAATATCGGTAGTACCAATGGGGCTTTTCTTCTTTGTCTAAGAGGTTCAAAACTGTTTTTCTCTTTTCTTTGTTGAGAACTTCTTCTTCGGGTTGTTCATCTGAATGTGGCCACTCCTTTTCCGTTAAATAAAGCCACGGTGGACCCTCCCACCATCTGGATTCGAATAATTTCTGAAAACTGCATCCACGTGAGGGGAGGTCCGCTGGATTGCAGGAACCTGGAACATGTTTCCAATCGGCAATTCTGGTTACAGTTCTAATTTCCTGCACTCTGTTGTGCACAAATGTACCCCAAGCTTGATCTCTTCTTATCCACCCTAGAGCTGTTGATGAGTCACTCCAAAAGACAGTTCTGCAATTTTCTAATTTTAAATATGATATAATTGTTTTAGCTAATCTAGCTCCAATTAGGCACGATAAAAGTTCTAGGCGAGGTATTGTTGTTTCTTTTATAGGTGCAACTCGACTTCTAGCATTCACTAACTGTACTTGAATACCTTCTTTATCTAAGGTTCTTAAAAATGCACAAGTAGCAAAAGCTTGTTTGCTAGCGTCGCAAAAAACGTGTAAACGTCGTAAAAAATGTGTCTTTATTTTCGTAATCTATATTGAGCCAACGTGGAATTTCAATTCTCGGGAGTATATCTAATTGTTTGATCCAACTGTCAAATTGTTTGTTCAAATTTGGAGGAAGTTCTTGATCCCACTTTAATTTTTGAATCCAAGTTTGTTGCAAAATTAGCTTAGGAATTAAAGTTATAGGAGCTGAGAATCCAATGGGGTCATAAATTTTCTGAGTAGCTGAAAGAATTTGCCGTTTTGTATAGGGTTCCTTTACTTTAACTGGTTCTAAAATTTTACAACTTAAAATGTCTTTTTGGGTATCCCAGTTTAACCCTAATACAGGAACAAAACGTGACTTAATTTCCGTACTATCGATCATTGGAACGTTCATGTTTGATCGCCAGCATCTTAAATTGAAATGTGCAGAGGACAGAATTTCTTTGGCTTCTCTTATGAATTTTTCAGTTTCATCGATTTGATCTAAACTAATCAGAGAATTGTCTATATAGAACGAATCTTTTAAAAACTTTGCCGTTTCTCTTAAATGTTCGGGAACGTCATTTAGAAGATGATTCAAAGTTGCAGCTAGCAGAAAGGGACTGGATGTTAGTCCAAACACTACTCGGTTGTGTCGGTAAATCTTTAAATTCTTTTCCGAGTCGAACCATAAGAATCTTAAAAAATCACAATCTTTTTCTACGATTTTAATTTGACAAAAAGCTTTTTCTATATCTGACGATAGACCAACTTTATACTTTCGAAATCTATTCAAAATGCTTGGTACTATTTCTATCAAATTGGGACCTTTAGCCAGGCAATCATTAAGCGATGGAGAATCTTTAGTACGAAGGCGTTAAATACTGGTCTAATTTTTGTGGTTTCACTCGATTCTTTAATTACTGGTCTATGAGTTAAAAAATGTACCCCTTCTTTCTTTTCATCATTTATCACTTCGATTATTTTATTACTTTCCCAAATGTCAAATATTTCTTTGTAATCTTTCCTTTTATTCGAACTAACTAATTTAGCTTCTGTTTTGAATAAAGATTTTTCAGCTATTAAACGGTTACTTCGCAAAACAGAACTATCAATAATCCAGGGCAAGCATATCTCATATCTTCCGGTATCATCGCGTTTCACAGTTTCCAGGAAATATTTTTGGGTTTCTTCTTCTAAAATACCTTTAGTTTTGTTTTCTTCACTAGAAATGCCTATTGTGTCAAGACGCCATAAATCTGCTAATTCTGAGTCGGAAATAAACAAAGATAAAGAGATGCCTGAAAGCGTATTTTCTGAAATTTCAGTATCGCTTTTACCCATTAATGTCCAACCTAGTTTAGTCTCAAAAGCGGCTACACCAATATCTGGAAATTGTTCTATTTTTCCCGTAAACAACTGAGAAATGTTATCTGCACCTAGAAGTATATGGACTTCATCAGACTTATCTTGAAATATACATTTATTTCCATTTTCCTGTAAATCACTAATAATTATCCCTTTATTTCTTAAAAGGCCAATTAAATTTTCATCTTGAACCCTTGGGATAGAAGAGCAAATTTTCTTTTCATCTATAACGTCAATCTCAAAACTAAATTTACCATCTAAACTGCTAAGATTTACTTTATATCGATTGTGGAGTTCAGATTTTTCTACTCCTCCAAACAATCCATGTTTTATCGTTTCCGAATTTGTCTTCCGTAATTTTAATCGTATCGCGACATATTGTGAAATATAACTATTCTGACTTCCGCTGTCTATGATCACTCTCAAATTACCCTTTAAATCACCTCCTTTTGCTTCTACAATCAATGTGTGTAAAAATACTGGTGAACATTTAATTTGGTTTGAAAGTACCTTTTCGCTTTCTTGGTTTTTGTTTTGATCAATCACGTTCTTTATTTTATTACACATAATTGACTCGTGTCTTAAATGGCAGTGTCTGCAAGAAACTTTAGAAGTGCATTTATTTGCTAAATGGCGAGATTTAATCAAACACCGAAAACAAACCCCGTTCTTTTTCAATAAAGAAATTTTTTCTTCATTATTCAAAGCCAACGCGAAAGAGCAATCTTTAGAATCATGTAAATCAAATCCTTTTTCATTATTACAAAAATAACAGCAAAAAGGTTTATCGCTTACATCTGTGGAAATTAATTCCGCAGCTGAAAACCTGTTAAGTTCTTTTTTATCATTAATCTTGTTCGTTTGTTGATATTTTCTTTCATTCGAATATCCACCCACGTTATGTCTACGGTTCAAATCATATCTTCGATACGCAGTTGGCACCTGCCTGTCTGAAGATGGATCACGGGAATTATTTTTTATTATCACTTCCGCTCTTTTCCGAGTATTTAATGTTTCGGAAAGGAAAGTTAGCAGTTTCTCAATGTCGGAATAAGCATTTTCGCTGGTTGGTTTATCAATTTGAATTAATATATCTTTCGGAAGAGCTTTTAAAATAGTAGTACACAGTACACTTGAAATATCTTTAATGGGCTGTCCTAAATTTTCTAAGCTTCTTAGTTCGATATTTATCTTGTCGTAAAATTTTCTAAAGGATACAACATCATTTGCATTTCTTAAAGGTTTAATACTTAACAAATTATTCATATGGGTGTGTATCAATAAATCAACATTTGCGTATCTTTTCTTTAACAATTCTACAGCAGTGTCATAATTAGTATCAGAAATAACTAAACCTTCAATAGAGCTAAGGGCTGAACCCGTTAAATGAGCTTTAAGGTAATGAAATTTTTCGACTTTATTCAAACTTTGATTATTATGGATAGCGGACTCAAAACTATTCCAAAAAGAAAGCCAGCTGTTTATATCACCGTAAAATTTATTGAGTGTCATTTTTGGCAATTTAACTTTTAAATAGTCATTAGGTTTTTCATCAACAGTGAGAGAAGGTGATGTATTCTCAATTGACATTACAGAATTCTTTAACTTTTGTGTTCCTTGGTTAATTCTTTTAGTGGCGCGATATTTCGTGCGAACCACTTTTTGACGGTATTCTTCTGATTTTGAAAATTCTGCATCGAATTCGTCTACTGTAAAAAATGGTTCTAATGATGAATCAATTTTAGACAAGGCATCGAAATTACTTGTTAAAAATTCTATTAGTTCTTCTAACTCTTCGCATTCAATCTGTTCTAATTTTAAACTTTCTTCTACCTCGTTAATCTGCTTTGTAACGGTAGCTCTTAGAGCAGTCCGTTTCTTTTTTAATTTCGTCAAATCTTCTGTAGACATGTTTTATATCTCAGTATTCTTAATATAAATAAACAATCCTAAACAACAACCTATCGTTTACTCATATACTGAAATATTCTTTAGTTTCACAGTCAATGCAAATTCTAACTATAACTATGTTCAATAAAATATCTCAATTTCAATTAATCATCATATATTACTAAACGCCATCCCGGCAGGGATGCCAAATTGTTAAATTCTCGTTATATTTCTAATAATAAGAAAAGATTTCAGAGGGGGACTTACCCCTAATGTGTTTTGTCGCTCGGGATTCGGTGGCGTCCAGTAATAAAAGATGACTACCATAGTCAGAAGTTTTCAAATTGATTATTTTCAAACATATATCTACATTGACAATCAAACATATATCTACATGGACAAAGGACACTACACCACTATTATTACAGATGAAAACAAAACAGATCACGCGAATTCACATTCTTCCTGCTCACTTTTTCCCAAATCAGTTCTCTGTCCCTCTTTCGTTTTTCCTCCCCGTCCGCGTTAGAGGGCGCTCGGGTCGTGCGCTGGCAAGTTGCCAACAACAACTGTATTCTCTCTGAAATGCAGCACTCTAGTAAGAGGATCAAGCTCAAATCGACGTCAAGAAATATTTAGTAAAAATTAAAAGAAGAATTCGAGATTATCAACCAATGTCTAATTATCATCAATATTCGAATTTTTAATAATGAAAATAAAATAATTATTACATTTATAACCTTTCCTCCGTACTTGATTTGTTTGTATAGTATAATATGCAAAACTATAATTTATACGAACTATACAAAAAAAAAACTTTAATTACTACCCTGTTTCTAAAATAGTCAAAAAGAATTTGAAATAAATTTTTAAATGCACTAAATATCATAAATGTATGTAAAATAGGCAGTAAAAGTAATAAATGTTTGAAATTTTAGAACAACAAACTTCTAAAATAATTGTTGTAGATATAAAAGCGTCAAAAATTGTTAATTTCAAAAGTTTTCAATACATCGTTTTAGTAGGAGTAAAATTGTCTTAGCATTTATTTAAATCAGATTAGCAATAAAAAAGAAATTGAAGTAAAAAAATGCACATAAGTGGATTTCTTCGATTATAGGATTCTGCCAATTATTTGCAAGTTTCATATTACTGAATACGCCATTTTTTGTTACTTGAAAAATACTGATGAAATATGGTAACTAAATTTTTAAGTTGTGACAAGTTTTGGCTTCAAATTCAGGTATGAATGATACAACTATATAAATTAACAAATAAAAAAATCTCAGTAAATAGATTGATCAGCGCTTTCCACACAATTATCATTCTATAGGTTTAGTTTCCTTTGCAGTTATATTTGTTCCGTAATAGCAGAAATAAGAAAAGTCTGTAAAATAATCTAGTTTTCAATGAAAACTGACAAAAAACATTACAATAAAGCAGAAGCAGTAAATTTTTTGTTGCTCATTTGCCTTTAAAAATGAAATAAACTTTCCGATAGACACATTTTAAAGTAGAATAAAACATAGCCTATTAAAATTGTTTCATCAGTTAAGTTAAAGAAAATGGTTATTCAAATCACATCACTCGTTTTTACAAGCTCATTAATGCAAAATAGGTTTCGATTTTCAAGTTCGTATTAGTATATAAAATCTGAACTCAAGTTTGATGTTTCATGAACTGTAGCATTTCTTATTTTATCCGTTTATTCCTGAGAAATGAAAACGCACAACCTTAGTTTTTCTGTTGTTTTGGGTTTTTTTATATTAATTATTATCTCTTTGCTTGAGTGTTTTCCAATTGATGATAATGATTATAAGTGCTTTCTGAGAGCTACGATAAACTTCTAGATATTACCATCAAATTTAGGAAATAATTTTAATTCCAATTTAAGCCTCTTTTGGAGGAACCACACCCCCTGAAAAGAATATCCTTACCTTATCTTTCAAGTATTTGAATAAAATTATACGATAATAAGCACTAAACTGTGGTGAATAAAATTTACTTGGGTATAGTATATGTGATTGAGTTCATATGACATAAGAACTTTTTGAGTAAATCAGCAAAGCAAAGATTTATGAAATATCCTCTGATAAAGTTAATCCATTTCTTAATTCAGATATAATCCCAATAAAAACTAACCGAATCTATTGGTAGCATATAGTATATTTTTATAGAAAATGGATCAAACTGAAAAACATCTTAAAATGGCAATTTCCAACATTTAAACAGAAAAATAATTAATTTATTACACGAAAAATTGTTTTCACTTTTCCAAACTTGACAATTTTGGACAGTTCATTTCTGACAGATCCTCTAATATTTCATTTAAATTATAAGTGTTATTGACTTTTATTGGTAAAGAAGAAATATTTGGAATGTTTGACAGGCTTGTTTTTCCAACAAAAGCTGACACTTCTAATAAATCATTTATTACGACAGGTAATACAATTTCAGGACCAGAACTTAATTCAATATTCACAAATATGGTTTTGTTTTCTTTATGAATGCTATTCCAGAAAATTTTTTAAATTTATTAACGAAATGCCCTTCTTTAGTTCTTCAAGATTTTAAAATTCTCTTGTATCATTGCATTTCTTTTTTCTGTTACACTTGACTGGAGAGCCTTTCCTATTATTGTTGCTCTAATTTCATCTTATTTATTTCTGGATTTCCCCTGTGAAATGTTGAAGATGACACGTAAGAGGCACAATTTGGCATCTGAGATAGAATTGCTCCAATGACTAGTCTCGGATATTTAAGAGGAGCACTTAATAATCTTCCTGACTTCGAATCAAATAGACTAGTTTCGCTTTCAATGTCATTTGTTTTAAAATGTAATTCACAAACCTACAATAAGGGAAATTATACGCAAATATTCTTTTCTCAATAGCATTTTACTGTACATAAGAGCTTTTCTTCATGCTACATTTAACTTTGGGTGAATTCTTATTGCGATAAGGTACTTTTTGATGCAATCAAAAAGAACGGAGATAATAAGCGTAGATGTTTATGAGCACCATTAAAAATTAATCGAACAAATCCAGTATTGCTCAAGTTTTTATAAATGTAAACACACTAAACAAATAAAGACACAATTGGTTTTCAAGAGATGCGAAAGTTTAAAAACAGCTTGGAAAATGCCGCGCACAGAGGAAATAATGGTGACACACACACACCCTTCTTTTCCTTATTTTTCTATTCTTTTTTTCTTCACTACTTTTCTTTCTACAAACCCTTTTTGTCCTCTGTTATTCTTTTTTTCTTTATTTATTACTTTATTATGACTTTATTTTGAGAAGACATAAATTAAATATCCATACGGACTAATAATAACTATTTTCTTTCTTTTTTAAACATCTCGTTATCTATAAATGAAAACCAACTGACTTCGCGCATTTCTTTCTAAACAAATGATAATTTATTACTTCCTGCTATCTTACTCGGTGTGGGGGAAGGAAATGAAGATTTTTGGCGGGAAAGTAAGAAAAGTGTCGTTTTAACTATTTTCCTCGCAGTTTTTTCATTTTTTCTCTCCATAAGAACTATCCTCGTGTCTTAACGAAAATATTAAAATAAAAATTAGCCGAATCGGTCGAGCCGTTCTCTAGTTTTGCGCTTAGCAACGCATTTCGAGTTCCATTTTTATTAATATAGATAGATAGATGATGATCTATTATGAGTCGATGCAGGTTTTGATACATTTACGTCCGGTTTCGAAGCAACACTTGGGTTATTTTGGGACGGAATTTGTAATTTTGAATCGTCTTCAAACGTCTTCCCGTCAGATTCAAAGGAACCACTTCTGAGTTGGCATCTCCTCTCCAAGCATCGGCGGCACACTAAGGGGAGGATATTTCGCCGCTAAGGTTTGGCATACGGCTTCTAAAGTGGAATTTCCCATTCCGGAAACCGAGACTTTGGTACTTGGTCATCGCAATCAGGTTTTGATTGTTGAAGCTAATATTAAAAGCTATTAATTACAACAAGGAAAAATAAATTTGTTAATATAATGAAAATAGGCTGTTTTTATTTTCTTCTAATATATGATTATGCTCTTTTCTTTGCACAATTAATTCATTAAAGAGTGATTAACGACAATGAATTTAATTATAAATTGAAATTAAAGTTATATATTGTAACGTCTTGAGCCGAGGCTACTGATGAGTTGCGCCGAAAACAAACTCAGGTCTTTGAGAAGTAAAAAGTTATTTATTTCCAGCTATAATACATATATATTACGCACAGGTACACCTTCTTGATTAATTATTTTACAAGTACATAAGTAGAATCAGATCAGAGTTCCACCAGGGGGAAGGTTGCTGTGTATCAGATAAGTAAGGCATCTCTTCTGGAAGTGAAGAGAAAAGACGGAGTTCGTGAAATTCCCGTAAGATTCAGCCTGAGATTCGGGGTTATCCGCTCGTTAATTAACTTGCTGGGATTTCCAGAATCGTAAGTTGATGAACTCACCGGAATAGAAGTTCAGAAGACAAAGCTGCATAACTAACTGAAATTCTCTCAAAGCTCTGATGAGCTTTCAAACTTTCGACGGGACGCACGGCGGTCCGAAAGCAATTCACGAAGTTCAGATGAACTTCCCGTGGGCTCAGCCTACAGAGTGAGGCTACCTACGATACACTCCAAATTATCTCCTAAGAATTTCACACAGAATTCCAAGCTGAATTCTAGCTGCCAAACACTAACGCTCGCTTCGTCAACTGGCTTCCTTCTTCCTGTCTATCTTTTTCGTCTCCTTTGTATTTGGGTCCCATGGGACGGTCTCCAGGGACAAATGAACAATCAGGATAGCCCCCAGCTTTCATTGGATCATCTGACCTAGGATACCTTCCCAATCACATGAGAGGGGAAAGCATCGATTAGCAACCCACAGATGGTCGTCCCCCTCCTTGACCGGGGAGGTCAGTCAGAAGAGAGAAAAGGGCCATCTGCCGCCGGACCCCTTTTGTCGGTTTGAAAGGCGGGCGCCCTTAACACATGTCCATTTCAGTTGAGACCTCCCAAGTCGCACAGCCACATCTGGACTTAGCTTGACAACTGTAATTATCAATGCATATCAGATGTCTACATTCTTTTGCATTTAAAAATTTTTTCCTCTATCCTTAATTCTTCAGCTAGAACGGGTTTTATTGCGTGAGAAATTTAGTTTCGATAGAGTTCTCGCCGTCGCTTATCTGAAGTCGTCACAATATTGATGCAGTTCAGTTTTTATATAATTTATTCCTTTTTTACATAATGAGATATAATTGATTTTTAAAGATAACCATTTTCAAAACAGAATCACAAATTTCATTAACTACGTCCGTTTGTTTTGTTGTATTATTTTCTAATATTGAAATTACGCTCATAATGTGAAATTAGTGCACATAATATTGATTTGTGGCGGATTAAAGAAGAAGAAAAGTAGGGCTGCCACAACTTCCACAACTAATTAATGCTTTGATTTATGTAATTGTAATATGACTCGTTTAATGTTAAATTTATGCCTTATTTTCACATTAAAATATTTTGAAAATGAAAAATTTCGCTATAAATCTGAAATAATACAACCACTGATGCATTTATGTAATAATGTAATAATATATTCGAATATATTGTGTTGCGGCGTTAACAAGGGGAAGAGAATATCGGGCAATTATATAATTATTATTGCATACTTTCATCGTTAGTGACCGCGAAGGATCAATCGCACCAGAAAAAGAATATTCTTTTTTTTCCTCCCTCCCATCGTATTTGATTTCAAAAATGGCATCTATGCACTAAGGGTTTGATTGTATGGCTTCTCCTAAATCTGGCAATCATGCTGCATCCACAGCCATTTTCTCTCCCCCCCCCCTGCTGGCTCCCGTAGCTATGTCTTTGAATTTATGTTGGGAATAGTAGAAAATATATTCCAACTCCATAAGAAAATTGTGCTAGAATTGAATTTTTTAAATGAAAAAGAAGTAAATAAAATAACTGAATTAACGTTGTCAAATTTTTGTAGTTACATTCAAAAGTGATTTTAAATTTTTTTACAAATGAAGAAAAAGAACAAACAATCAAACAAAAAAATAGAATTAAGAAATCTTTCGACGAAAGATAATTTTGGTCGTGTTTTGTCTAAAAATGAAAAAGAAATCGAAGAATTCTTTTCAAAAGAAAACCTTCAGTTGCATAACTGCAATTTATCTTCTCTTGTACTTTATCGCCTTTGCATCCTTGTAGTAATTTATCAGAAGGAATTCTATTCATAAAGCGATTTCTTGGGTCTAAAGTAGAAATAGGTACTTACATAGGTAATATTCAAAATCAATTCAACACAGCAAGACGAAAAATCTGCCTCTTTTGAGGTTTTCACTTATTATTTTATTAAAAAACGAAATTTGTTTCACAATTTTGCTGTGTTTTTTTAATAGATTTTTACTGTTCAAACAAACTACAAATAATATAGCTAGTATATAAGTATTTTTTATTTATTTATTTTGAAAAATAATGACATTCGTCATTTAGTCTTAATTTCATATTTGTCGTGACTAGAATACAATGGTTTGTTTCCAGAACATGATTTTAAGTTTTTTAACACATAATTCATCTTAGAGATTCTTAAAAGTTTTCTCTCCCTTTCTTTTTTGAATTTTTTTATTCGCAATGCCCCTAAATTGATCTTTTAGTGTTTTATTTTTTTTGTTGGTCAATTAATTTATTTGAAAGAAATGATTTATTTTAAATTTAATGTTGATGGAATGTGAAATGCTTCTATAAATTAAAACATTTTTATACTCTGTAACTATAATCTCATTGTAATTTGCTAATTGTTCAGTAAATCTTAGTATAAATCTACGAGATTCAACAGGATAAATGATTCCTAAAGTGAAAGTAATTGAAAAAAGCGAATAAAGTAGATTACAGATAATGGAATTCTTTTCTGGTATCTTAATCTGAATAAACAAAATGCTTTTGAATTTTTTGCTTTGTACCAAGTTGCAAAAGGTAGTAATAAACTGTACTTCAACCACAAAAAGAATTTGAACAGCAGTCCTATGCCTATTTGAAAGTTTGGCATTTATCATTTATACATTGATTGTAATATCTTTAGCTTTTTGAAATCTTAGACTATTAAAGTAAAAGTTAATTTAAAAAGTTTGAAAACGTAGTAAAAAGCACGAACGTCGGTGGGAATTAAAAATTGTAATTTTCTGAATAAGAAATTCTTCTATTCAAGAAATTATTATATTTTCACCATTTTAAGTTGCTAAGGTTTAAGGTGAGAAAAACTTGATAATTTCGCATGAATAAGTTTAAAGGCGAAAATGATGTATATGAAATATTACCTGCACTATAAATCACAATGTTTTGTCTTAAATAGTAAAAAAACTGTGTCATTCTGATAGAGCTGAGGCATTGTCAATGATATACAAAATAAATTCCTAAATATAGTAAGGTGGTAATATGAATTTGCGTTTGAAATTTTTATTTTAATAAATTTTTATTTAAAATATGAACGCATTAAAGTGTAAAACCTTTCTTCTGCAGTGCGATTCTCTATAACTACAATATATAAAAAAATTGAAATTGGTTTTGAAATAGAAAAAGGAAAAGGAAATTAGCACAGATGTTATTGTAAAAAGTTATGAGTAGTTAATCAACATACTGCTCAAAACAATTAAAGGTTATTATAAGTCTTTTATAAAATAACAGTATACGCACTTTTTTTTGTTGCATAAAATGGAACATGAGAGTTACAAATGCAAATTTGTCTTATTTTCAAACTTCGTACTTTGCAATTTTGAGTTTGACGTCGAAGATGACTCTTTAGCAGTAGCGAATTTGATCTGGCCTTTCACTTTATGTAAGACAAAGCAAAAAAAGATAATCGATATCGCGTTGTTGCGACAAGTGCGATGTTTAAGCGAAGTCATTTTACCGATCAGAAGCTTGGAGAGTTGTTGGCTGGTTAGAGGGCGGCCAAACACATGCCGAAGTTGCAGAAACCATTGGAGTTTCACGAAGTATGATTTCCAAGATTTGAAACCGTTCTCTGGAGACTATAGATGCAGGCTGAAGATCAGAGCAAGGGTGTAGACGTGCAACAATGCCCGATGAAGACAGTTTTTTAACGCTAACGGCTCGGAGACAGCGAAATGCGAATGCCATTCTTTTTCAAAAACACCTTCATTTGGCTACGGGTATCACAGTTTCGGCACAAACTGTCCGAAATCGTCTTCACGCTTCAAATCTGTATGCTCGCCGACCAATGGCGTGTGTCACGTTAACAGCAAGGCACCGCTGCGCGCGCCCACAGGGGTTGGGCTACAGAACATTTGAACAGGAAGAGAAATGAATGGTGCAATATTCTTTTCTCTGAGTTCCGCTTTTCTGTTCCTCCTGATGATAGGTGTATTTTCATCTGGAGAGAACGTGGCACTAGAAACAATCCTGCATGCGTGCACGAAAGTGCATGCATGCAGGACGGAATGTTTTAAATAGTTCATTTCATAAATGCAAATATAATTTGCGTCACTGAAACAAAGAATATTGTAACCTTAAATTTAAAAAGAAAGAATTTGAAGAAGTTATTTAAATGTAATGTCACACATGCTTCACGGACAAAAATAAGCAATAAAATTTAATCTATTAAAATATATAAAAATATCGCCACTCATAAAAACTTATAATAAAAAATCCATTTTCAGACTGAGAAAGAAATCCATTTTCAGACTGACCTCAAGTAAATCTTTGATCGCTTCAATTTTTTAAACCCCGTAATTATTCAACAAAAGTTCTGAAAATACTCATAAAATCTTTAGTTATTCTTCTATTGTCTATAAATGGTTCTATGTGCCCTTTCTTTGAAGGTTTGACCCCTAAAGAATGAACCTGCTTCGATAACAGCTGCTCTTAAGAATACGTGCAGTTGCAAGAAAAATCAAAGATTAATCTCCAAGGCCCGTGGTATGAGTAACGGAATAAAATATAAAAACTGAAAATCCCATCAAGTCCCCGAAAATGCGCGTATTTGCCATCTGTGACATTAGATGAGTAAACGAAATCGGCTTGCTTCTATCAACGATTCATCATGTAGCTAAAGTATAAAGGGGAAGAGCAACATGCGATATCCCAGGATGGCCTGGTTGGTAAGGCGTTAGAGAGTTCGAACCAACCAGTCGAAGACTCTCCGTGTGTGTGGTGGCTGGCACACGTTAAATTTGTCGTGATCACAAAGTCCTCCATGTTGAAAGTAATACCAGCGAGGGTACTGGGTCAAAGGTGATTGTTCTCTGTTCCCTATCTAAATTACGATCTGTGGATGAATGAATGAAGTCCGCCCCGTAAGAAGGGTTTGTGATGTTTATGAGCTAGAAGTCAGACTTTGCCCTCGGGTTCTCAGGGGTCCATATCTTCAGAAACTGCTGCACCCCTCCTTTCGTTGTAAAGTGGAACAACAACAACGTCATCATGTCATATTTTTCTTATTGTGGACTTATATGCGGAAATTTCCTCCGAGTTTCTTTTATCTTATGAAAGGAATTATGCGAGGAACTAAAATTACCTTCTGAATTTTTAATAAGTATAAATAGCTAATGTAATCTACTTTCAGGTTTCTAGCCTTTTCGCAGTTTCCTCTACATGAAATTTTGAGAATTGATTACTTTCTAATATCTCATTTTCTTCAAGGGACTAATTCAAATACGAGAAACTCTTGCGTTTCTGTAGAATTTTGGAAAAGTCTGAGAGTACGGTTTTTAAGAACATGTGTTTGGATTAGGTTTACTAATATATTTTTATGAAATCTGAATTGATCAAGAGAGCAGATTAGAGACAATAATTGAGAAAAAATATTTTTTAAATTCTGGCCTATGATTCATTTAAGAAGGTCATAAAACATAAGTAGCTAAAATTTTGAAAATTTATTAAAAAGGAACAAATGCTGTTAAATAATTGTGATTTTCATAAATGTGTTCAGAGAAGAATAGACTTCTTTTATAAGAAAAAGATGATTAAGGCTTCGAATAAGGCTGCTAGAAATATTAAAAATTCATCTGTGTATGTCATAGATTTATTTAAGCAATTACTGATCAGCATAACATCTACCGTATAATACGCCATAAATATGGTGAATTACAGCACTTGTGACACTTAAGTGGATTTTCTCTATGGCTTGACGGATTGAATCTTCTTCGAGTTCTGCTATTATGCCAATAAATAAAGTAACTACAAAAAACTAAAATAGTAAATAATAAGGAAATGAAGTGAATACGTCTTTTTCATTAATATGGATGGGGTGGGAGTTTCTTTAATGGCATGTTCATATCAGTGAAAATATTTTACACATAAGCTTAATGCAGTGCATAAGCCTATTTTTGTCACTTTAGGGAAAAGAAAGTCTCCTTATATCATATCATGAGTGATCAAAAGTTATTTGATTTTTACAAATTGCTCTTCGAAGTTTCTGTGCAAGGTAACAGCAATTTGAGTAAACTGCGAGAGTATCTTTTGATTGTATAAAATAAATTTCATTTATATACAGGTATTTCAAATTTCAGTTAAACGCAGAGAGCCAGGATTTAGAATGCTGAAAAAACCTCGTTTTAGTAGAAAGATGAAGAAAAAAAAAAAGAGAGTTTAATTTTGAGAAAAAATCACATAACTTCGAATAATCTAGAATTAAGGTGAAAAAGATATTTGAATAACCAACAACCGAAACGGAGTCATTTTCTACATGCCAAAAGAGGAAATTTGCAAAAAATGTTAGACAATTTTCAGTGTGCTGTTGATCTCTCTCTTTATACTTAATTTTATAAACTCAGTTCTACTGTGTACTTTTTTTAGAAGTTCCAGTACAAATGCGAAAGTAAATATTACTCCAAAGATATTGATGACAGACATGCTTCTTCCCGTATTGATGTGCAGAAATGTGAAACAAAGAATAATTTCATCTACTGCATTCATTGTTTTTGGCACGGAAAGTCATAACCACGTTGCATACAACCGTTAAGAATTATTACAAATAACAGAGAAAGGAAATATCTGCACAATTGGAACTACAAAGGAACTTATTTTTATTTTCTCGTTTACGAAACAGACAGAAAGAAAATATTGCAATTATCAAAAAAATTGGAATTTAATATTTTAACAAATCTACATGTTCCAGAGCACTCTGACTCCAAAAACCCCCTTTGGAATTATGTTTATATGTCTTTGAACATGATAACTCAAAAAAGCTTCGAGCTAAATGGACTAAAATTAGTATAATGTCTTTATACTAAAGATAGATTCTAGATTTCTAGTAGTTTGTACAAAATCCCTTCAGAGGAAGTTTTTCTGTCCAGTTGCCCGAGAGCTAGATGAACAGAAATTGGTACACTAAAGTGCAAATATGTATAAGATTTGGAACTAAATACGTCAACCATTTCTCAATCTCACAAGCATTTAAAGCTACAACTGAACAATACAATGACTTAAATATAGAATATTTAGTTTGTGATTATAATTGTACTCAGCCAAGACGAGTGAAAATAAATGGGATATAAAAGTTGTCAAGAAGGAAATAAGGGTTTAGGGAGAGGGACTTAATCAAAGATAAAATACCTCTTCCTAATCTCATCCCTTTAACAGTAGCTAAGCGAGGGTAAATGGTTATTTAATGGTCCTGTAATTTGAGTTATATTAAATATTAATGAATATTACTGTTTCCTGTAAAATATAACTGAATAATCCGAGGTTTCGATGTTACTTTAGAGATTTTGGTTCATTATAAATAATTTATATTCTTCTTGATTGAAGATTTTTGTTCTCGAAATGAGAGATAATTGTCTATTTCCCCCATACAAAAGCAATTTTTTATTAGTGAAGATTAAAGTATTTTTATACAAGTAATGCCGAAGGAACTATAACGTCTTCCACCACTTTCAATTTTATAATACTGATCTATTATTTTGAATTTTAAGGTATTTAGTTGGATTTTAAAATTTCTGATTTTAAAATTTTAATGAATTGCTGCTTAAAATACTTTTTATTTATATTCTGCATTGTTTCACTAACGTTCTAGCACCTTTTGATAAAATCTTTATAATGATGTATTGTTGCTATTCCTTCCAAGGATTCCTATTTTGAAATAAATGCTTTTAATGGTCATATTTAAATGATTCCATGTCGAAATTTGTATTTGATCTAATGTTATTTGAAAGCAATAAGTTATATCAAATGATAATATATAGAAAATTTACTGAATTTTCGCACTTCTGTCACTCCATTCATTTATTGTTGATATCTCTGATTGAGTAGATATAGTGGATTTTCAATGCACTGTTAAATCGGGTAGCGATCCTTTTAACTATATCTATTATTTGCTCTAACTCAAAGAGATAACCGAAAGAAGTGGTTCTGCAGCTGATAACTCAAGTTTTTCTTTGCCTTAAAAATTCCAATTCTTACCACTTCTAAAAAGAAAAGGTCACTAAAGTAGAGATAAATAATCTTCCTTTCTCCTTCTTACTGAAACAGAAAATGGTTGAAGCCGCTTAGAAAGTGATATTTGCTTTGAACATTGAAAATATTGGTGCAAATCTTTTGCTAATTCTCTGCTTGTAGATTATTTTCCCTTTTGACGCGCTAATTAATTGGAGAGCTTTCCGGATTTTCATGCGCATCATTTCATGCAGCATTTAGTGCATATGTTGACGAGAAGGATCTTCAAGAATTTTTTGCACTATATCTAAAAAGAGATGAATTCGGAGCATTTGCTATTTCTAGAAAATACGTTTTTCAAATTTATAAACACATGAAAAAAAAAAAGTCTGATCCTAGTCCTCAAAATAAGGCAGTTGGCCTTTGTCCTTGAATAGACGAGTGCATTTGCTGTGAGGGTAAAAGCATAACAGTGTGCAAATGGCAGCGAAATAACAATACTGCAATAATTATGACTGTGTTGATGTCTCTTAACTTTTCAAAATGGTCTCGTCTAATGCCACACGGTTTTTGTAGTTCAGTTACCGTTTCCTGAAAAATAGTAAGATTTGTTTTACTGTTCTCTTTGTGAATAGAAATGTTTTAAAGTATTATTGAAATAACCGCTATATTTTATGCTAGTTTTTGGAATTGCAACGAAACTAAATCTCATAAAAAAAGCGATTGCAAAATTTCAAAGAATGCATGGGCATTCCGTATTATAATAAGTAACATATCAAAATATTTTTTTAAACATTTTTTTATCCTTTTGCGAATGTATTTTTGATATTAAATAAATTTTCCGCCTTTCTTATAAATATTGATTACGTTTTCAAACAAAATTCCAAAATCTAAAATCAAATTTCAATTAAAATTATTTTCTCTTAAAATTCAGCTAAAAGATTTTTCCTATTCAAAACTTTTAACATGGAAGTAGACTTATCTGATTCGAAAACTTTTTTTTGTTGTTGTTACAACAATGATGAAGGATACTGTTTCCTCTTTTTTTCTTCTGATTATGGAAATAATAAGAACATTTTTAATATTGCTTTCTTAATTTATTAAAAAAATATCATTTAAGCGTTTTAAAAATTTAATCTGCGAAGAGTTATCCTATTTAGAACAACACGTTTACATATATGCTTAATTTAACCTTTAAAGTAATTCCTTTTATGCCTCAATACACATTTAGCCGACAACAACTTCATAAAAGATAGTTTCCTAAGATCTTTTATATTTCACGAGTTTCTTAGTAATTAAAATAAATTCCTTTTTTAACGAATATTTCCGATTAAGCTTTAAAGAACTGAGAGATAAAAAATAATGTTTATCAACTCGCATTTCTTAGCCATTATTAATATTTTTAACTAATGGGACACTTTAGAGCATTATCGGTTATAAGAAGATATTGTCATTTTGCATGTAATATATAAAAACTGAGAGTTTTGTTAAGTGAAAAGTCTCTTAAAGAGTTCTTTTATTTGAATTCCTAATAAGCTTGTTAAATCCAATATATTTAGATTTAATACAATATATTTGAATTAATTTTATTTCAAAATTTAAATTTAGTTCTTTCAAAAAGGATCAAAAACATTAAAAAATAAAGCTTTCAGCATTTTGTTCAATGCTATTGCACAAAGCCAAACTGGAGAATTCATTTAATTTTTCTTCTCACCTCATTTACCTCGTCTTAAGAATTACTGAGGCGAAATCGGATGAAGATGTATTTCAGATAATATAATATTATGAAGTCTGATGCTTTATGACAAAGAATTATTTGTAATAAATAATCAAAATTGACTGTCCTTAATTAATTTGACAATAAGATTAGGAAATCTTGTACTTCTTCATTTAATTTACATTTCTTTTATCATATGCCATTCTAATTAGTTAAACAAGAGGATAGTAAGTTATTAAAAGGATTTTAAGCTAATTAACAGTTAGTATTAAATAGAAGACTATACATTCCGTTTCATTTAGAGAAGGAAACTTATAGTTATTTGAACCACCTTCAAATTTAATTATTGTATCTAAACATTTTTTCAAAAGGATTTTGCACGCTAGAAGCTTTTTTGAAAATGTTCTTTCAAGGCGTAGAATGCTGTAAATTTGCAAAGGCATCTCTAATGAATTATTTGTTTTTGATACAGGAAAATTTGACTGTTGAAACTAATTTTATCTGATTAATTGAATTTTTCATCTTAAACGAATTAAACAAATATTTATCTAAAATACAAAACCGCTTTTGAACCGAAGTTGTGCTTATATTATTTAACAAATTGCGCAAATTTTTAGAATAAAAAAAAGCATTATTTTTGTACATTTGCCAGTAATAAAACCACAGAAAGGCTTCCAATTCACAATTCTGAATTATTAAGAGCGTGGGATCGGTTAATGATTAAGTTGTCGGGGTACCTAGCCCTAGCAGGGGCTTAACCACAGCAATGTCAGAATCCGAGAACATGACGTTCGGTACATTGCCGTGGTCTACTGCGTAGGGCTCAGATGACAACTAGAGCTCCTGCGAGCAGGAGCGGGGTTGAGAGACAACTTGTAATGCAATTATTGAGGCATGGTTTCCGGGGGAGTAGGTGAGGAGGCGACCAATCAGAATTGCTCGGTTGTTGTAGAGGAGGTGTGGGGGAACTTCGATTCTGGAGTTATTGCTATATATTGGGACCTGGATAAACAATTGTTCGTGGTGAGCCAATCAGGGAATAGATAAGAGGCATTGATCGTGAAAGCTGGGGTTTCAATCTATGAGTGCGTTCAAGATGATAAGTTTCTTCTCTTCTGGGTCTTTTGTTTTTCTTGCGAGTCTAGATGCTTTGATTAATCCTGGAAATTCATGTAGAATAATTCTTATTTCTTTGAGGGCTTCTAAAGTTTCTTTCATGACATCTATTTCAGTGGATGTAGGAGTATTCAAAGTTGGCATCTTACCGGGGTCTATAGGTACTTGTTGCTGATTTCGGTTTTGATTTATGTTCTCCAGTGCCGGGGGAGGGTTGCTCTTCTTGTATTGTCAGTGGGTCTTGTTATTTCAGCAAAGGTGAGCCGTCCATTTCTGTTGATCAGTTTTGGGTACTTTTTATACCCTTTCCATGCTGCAAAGTGACCAGTTTCCTGGAAGTTGATGCATACTGGTTCCTGGATTTTCTCTTTAAGTTGGTAGTCTCTTGTTTGATGTTTTCCACCGCACTTGATACATGTGGACAGCAGCTTGCAATTCTTGGCGGAGTGGAAAAAGTCGCTGGAATTAAAGCACATCGTTGGGCTAGGTTTTCCCCGTTATTGGTCCACTTTGATCTTGAGGTGCAGTAAGTTTGTTTCATTTTATATGCTTTGAACATTCGGAATTTTCTTGAGATCCCACAGGAATATTGAGTATAGGGTCTGCATTCGGTAGTTTTTGATCTGTGCAATCCTTAGTATCATGTAGTTCAATTCTTGGAGTTCTTGGGTAATTTTGTCTTTGTCTGCGTTACCAGACAGTCCTTTAATGAGGATTTTTAATTTCCTGTTTTCTATACTTTCCGAGAGTAAACAATCTTCAAAGATCCACTTCGATGAAGAATCTCTTCCTACTGTGCTAGAGGACTGAAATGTTGTACACTTGATGGCGTTACACTATTGAGCATTTTTAGAATTTAATTATCAATGAATATTAAATTAAATTCCCGTAGCGTTATCTAGTAGTTTTGATAAACAACACATCTCAAGATTGAAAAATAAAAATCAATTAAAATTAAAACTGTTTTTTACTGCGTCAGAAAGGGTAAGTGGGAACGGTGGCTGCTATATTTATCAGTGAAGCTGAGAAGCATGTGTCTTATTACAGAAAATCTAGAGCAAGATGAAAAAACATTTCTCCTTTTTTCAGAGATATTTTGTGACATTTGTTAACTTTAGTTTTGACAGTGCTCAGAAAAACAGAAACTAAAACTTTCCAAAGTTTCATCATTCGTTCCCTGTGTCTCTGCAGGATATAAAGGTTATCAGCAATATTCAGTTTTCATATTTAGTTTCTCTTCTGAGAAACAGGTTAGGTTGACATTCACCCATGACAACTCCCATCGTAGAGTATTTGGAACAGTTATTTAACGTAGTAAAAACTTACGTTTATCTTATGTTTGGAATGAAAGACCATATGACAGGAAGTTATATTAAATATAAGAAAGCGAAAGCGGTCTGTCCCATTACTGATGTTCATTATTTTATGTCAAATAAAAAAAAAGTCAATTTTTAAGAATCGATTATGTGATCTACAAATATATTTCTTCTCACTATGGAAATTATTAATGGTGATTTGAAGATGTTTGAAGTCAGATATGGAGGAGGAAAATTGATGTCTAGGAAGAAGAAACAAGAGGGAAAAAAATTGTAGATAATGATTTTGAGTTTTGTCTACTAGAAAAAAAAGTTGTGGAGAGAGTGGTTTATAGCGAAATATCCATGATAGATTTTTCATGTGTATATATATTAGTAGATTACGTTGAAAATATCGGAATGAATATCTATCTGTGAGATTGATGGATTTGTGAATGGTCCATTGCAAAAATTTGAAGAGCACTAATTTGAATTACTATATATTTGGCTTTTTTTGATAATTGTTTTGCTGCTGGCAATAGTCAGATAAACGATACATTGTTAGGCCCCACGATGAAGTAGATTTTGATGCAATTTAAATACTTTTTAAGGTTGTGAAAATTTCAAAGTTAAACGAGTTGAACAGGAGGCTGAATATTTTACTTTCTACAAATAAATTATATCTAATGCTGCGTTCTGTAGGGCGCATTGAAGCAGTACAGTCGATCAAAGATGTTGCTCTTTTCTTCGGCGTTCATCATTCTGAAATTTCATGTTTATGGACACAATAACAAACTACACAGACAGTTGTCCGAAGGCCCGTAGCCTGTCACCCAAGAGTTACAACCCCGCGGAATATCGATATATTGCTATTGTAGCCAAGCGGAATCACAGAGCGACCTCCACACGTGTGACATCTATGATTACAGTGTCCATTGGTAAGGAGATATTTGCAGCTACTGTACACCGAAGATTACATATGAGAGGACTGTACGTCCGGGTACCTTGAGTTTGTGTTCCTCTATCAGTCCAATCAAGAGGGGCACGATTAAAGTGATGTCGGGAAAATGTCAAATGGACTGTGTCTGACTGGGGCAATGTTATGTTTACTGATGAGTCAAGATTTGCTCGTCAGCCAGATTACAAGCGTATAAAGATATGGCGTGAACAAGGAACATGCAATCACCTCCAAAACATCACCGAACGTCACGCATTCTGAGAATGAAGCATTATAGTGTGGGCAGGGATTTCTTTAGGACACTGCACTGACCTGCACATCTTTAAACGGGGTTCTGTGACCTCAGCCCGGTATCGAGATGAAGTCCTAGAACCCATTGCGAGATTGTACGCTGCAGTATTTAGCCCTACTTTTGTTTTAATGGGCGATAACGCACGTAAGAGCTCACAACGTCGATGAATACCTGGAGAGTGAAGGGACAGCGCGTATGGCGTGGCCAGGTTATTCATCCGACCTTTATCCCATTGAAATTCTTTGGGATGCTCTCGGTCGTGCTGTATCTTCATGTTTCCCATCTCCAGCCACTTTTATTGAGCTGGAAACTGCTCTACAAGAAAAATGGCAATTTCTTAGTTCTGCGTTGGTTGCCCACCTAATTGAAAGCATGTTCACAAGGTGTAAACTTTGTGTACAGATGAGGGGGGGTCACATATTCTATTAATGTCCTTTTTTTACATTTTATGCTGTTTATTTTCACTTTATACATAATTCTGTTTAAGTCTCCAGTATATCATTATCTGATAACTTTCAAACATTCAATATTGTTTTCATTTCTCTCTCTCTCTCTCTCTCTCTCTCTCTCTCTCTCTCTATATA
>JAOUZG010010951.1:3930074-3947053 GCA_026289955.1 Argiope argentata
ACACTGGCGGACAAAATTAAGAGGTGGAAGACATTTTCACGCATTTCTCAGAAAATATCACATAAAACCTGGACAGATGGTTGCCATATATGGCACTATAGCGCTGGTGTCGCTGAGATGTGTTTACGTTTTTTTGTGGGTTTTGCTAAGCCTGCAGGAGGTATAAAAGTCTGCAGCCAGCTCCTCGACTCATCCCTTAACACAGTAGCGATTTGTATTGTGTTTCTTGAATAATCTTGTTTTTTTTTTCGGTGAAATGAGTGAACACCATCGTTAAGACGAAGGTATGAGGTGGAGAATAGTGGGTAGACTTGAGGCAGGGAAGTCCCCAGCTCAGGTTGCTAGGGAATTGAATGTAATTCCAAGTATTGTTTCGAATTTGTGAAGTCAGTTTAAAAACAGTTGGGCAGTGTCCAGAAGACCAGGACAAGGTCGCCCGAGAGCAGCAACGTCCAATGAAGACCAATATTTGTTACTTACAGCCAAGCGCCAGAGGACGTCTACAGCGATACAACTGTCTGAGGACCTCGCTGCTGCCACAAGAACATTAGTTTCAAGGAAGACAGTTGCCTGGAGGCTTGGTGACAGAGGGTTGTATTCCAGGAAGCCCACCATTTGCATCCCACTCACTCTTCCCATAAAAGAGCGAGCGTACAAGAGTGCAGAAAGTACCAACACTGGACACAGCTCCAATGGGCTAATTTTCTCTTCACAGATGAGTCCAGATTCAGTCTACAACCTGATTCTCGGCGAATATTCATATGAAGGGAGCCTGGGACTCGATACAATCCCAGTAACATCATGGAAATGGACCATTATGCTGGTGGAGGACTGATGGTTTGGGCAGGGATCAGTCAAGATACGCGCACACCACTCCATGTGTTTGACACTGGTTCCGTGATTGCCCAGAGGTAGAGACAGAAGATCCTATAATCATATATTCGTCTTTTCAGGGGTGCTGTTGGCCCCTGAATTCGTCTTTATTGACGACAATGCCCAACACATAGGGCTCTCCTGGTTGAGAAGTACCTGGAAAGTGAAGATATTTATCGAATGGATTGGCCAGCCAAATCTCCTGACTTTAACCCCACTAAACATGCTTGGGATGCTCTTGGAAGGGCTTTTGCGATACGTCCCTCCCCCAGAACCATTCCGGATTTAAAAACTGCTGTGATGGAAGAGTGGGAGGGTCTTCCACAAGCACTCCTTAACTCTCTTATTAACAGCAATCATACTGGTTGTGCATGCTGTTTATTTGTCAGAGGTGCCCACACACTATACTAGAGGCGATCACATACCATACAAGCCCCACTTTCATTGCCATTTTCATCATAAAGTTCAGTCCACATTGGAATGTGGGCAAAAACTCTTGCCAATGAATGGCACATTAATTTTTGCTTTGCACATATTATTGTCATACTATAAGTTATATCAATACCAAATTTCATTTATTTTTATCTAGTATTTCTAGAGATATTTGGGAAAATGCCTTCCATCTCTTAATTTTGTCCACAAGTGTATATATCTTGTTCAAATTTTCAATCGTTAGTGAAATACTTTTAATTCATCCACTCAATTTCAAATAAGTTTTTAAAATTTTGTAGTGGATGACATTTGACGTTAGTACAGTTCTTTCAAATATTAATTCATTAATTTTTATTAATTAATTAAAAAATTTCTTGTCAAAAATCTTCATTTCCCCATCGCACGAGTTCAATCCTCCCCCCCACCCTTACCAATGAAGTTAGGTTTAACATATTTTATGCCGATTATTTCAAACGATTCAGTTTACTTTCTTATTGTTTGAGGCCTTTAAAATTAAACATTGTTAATTAATCGATTTTACGGATTCATTTTGAAAAACTTTCGAATTGAAATAATACAGAATAAAGAAAATTAAAAATTTCTAATCTGTATTGCGTTACTCCAACTGGCGTAGAAAATTCACTCATATTGCGTTGCCTCAATTGGCGTTGAAAATTCAACGCTAGTATAATTTTTTGATAAATTATTTATTGTAAGTGTAACTATCTGGCCGAGAGAACCTGTTTGGTTGGGAGTTGGATTCGCAGCACCTGTGTTACGAGTTCGAACCCGCCAGCCGATGAATGTGTGTGCGGTGGATACTAAATCTGTTGTGGTCACAAAGTCTTGCAAGTCGAGAGTAATACCACTGGGGGTGCCGGATCAGAGGTGATCGTTCTTTATCCCAGATTTAAATTACGATATATGGATGACTGAAATGCATGAATGAAGTCCACCCCATAAAAAGGGTTTGCGACGTATGTGAGCTGGAAATCAAACCTTTGCCTTCGGATGCTCAGGGGTCCATACCCTCAGAAGCTACAGTACCCCTTCTTCTGTTGTACAGCGGAATACGAGAATATGAACAACAATTGTAGTTATTTAATAAAAAGTAACTAAAATGAAAATTTTCTTTGTTAACCTTAGTACGAATTGACTTAATTTTTTTATATTACTTGTTGTTTTTATAAAGGCTCATTTCTTGATTTTACCCGCCTAAATAAGAGGCAGAATGAATATAAATTACTGAAATCTAGAGGAATTGAATAGATATTATATATGATATTCAAAGAAATAGAATATATTTTTTGGGGAAAAATAGGAAAAAATAATATTTAAGTAATCAGGAATAAGCAGTAAAATAAATTTTAGAAGTCAATATGCTGTACAATCTAATAATTTTAAATATATTCAATTCGAATCAGTTCATTACTCTGATCTGAATGTATAACATGTGTATTCGCTGTTATCCTGTATTCTCTGAGTAATTTGAAATTTACTAAATAATTTTACTAATAATTTAATAATTTTGAAACAAAGGTATCGTTTAAGGAATCCCACAGAGCAGGGTTATGCATTTACTTAAACTTTTTCTTTTTTATACAATCATTTCAAATGGAAAAAAAAATAATCTACGAAATTTTTTTCCCAATTACCCTATCTGATCCTACATTAATAAAAGTGAATAGTTAAAGAATTTTTAATTAAAATATTATAATAGTGGTAATAGACTAAATCTACAGCCTAAAAACAGAGGATTCTTGTCTATGATATGCTAAGCCTGGCAGTATACTTAGCGAACCATTAAGGATACTCGAAAATGTCGTGGTAAGAGGCTGAAAGGAACATTAGGAGATTCTAACATTTTGTTCCCCAAACTATTTGTGAAAAGTGAATGTGAAAATTCAGTGGAACCCTGAAAGTCAATTTGGGGGGAGGGAGCTGACGACGACGAAGAAGAAGATAGGACAAACTAAGATCCAGTAACTGGATGGGGATTGTTGCCATCATTTCTACTCAACACCAATCATATTGCACGATTATGCAACCATCTTTTCGCAAAAGTTGTTGCTATATTAGGGGCCACTTTCCTTTTTTTTCTTTCCTTTTTCTTTTTTCTAGAGTTATACCGAAAAATCCAGGTTCAACTCTAACCTTTTACGCTCATGTCCGTAGATTATGTATAATGCAAGTTCATGGAAAGAAAAGAGTCAGAAGCAAATCAAATGTGACTAATTTGTGAAGCCTATTTATTAAACAAAAGGCAAAGAGAAAAAAATGCTATATGTTTGATATCATGAATAAAAATTGCAAATTTTTGTTTCCTAAAGTAAATTACAGAAAAAAAAAACCCTATTTACAAACACCAATATTACATGGTTGATATGACGTTTAATACATAGTATATATCCTGGACTATGCAATACAGTGCGTATAACGCCTAGGCATGCTGAGTATCAATCAGTCTGATATTGGAGAATATTACACCGCTCATCAAGCAATTCTCTTCGAAATTGCAGTAGACATGTAGGAGGTGGTTAACGGGTTGACACTCATCGACCAAGCATGTTTCACACATGTTCTACTATATTCAAATCCGGTGAGAATGCTAGCCACTCCATACGGGTGATATCCTCAGATTGAAGATATTTGTTTATGATATTTGCCCGGTGAGGACGGTTGTTGTAATCCATAAACACAAATTCTAAGCCCATTGCGCAAAGAAACAAACGTATATGTTGTTCCAAAGTGACGTCATGATAGATTTGGCTTGTCAGGGCTTGTCCAATTAGAGCATGCAGGTCAGTTCTGGAACCCAGAATAATTTCTCCTCAAAAGAACAATTCTGAATCATCGTAACGGTGTCGTTCAATGATGTTCTCTTGGTGGGAACGGGTACCTGGCGCTCTCCATATGAAAGTCTGGTTAGAATCCTGAAGTTCCCTGAAGCAAATTACAAAAAAAAACCCTATTAAAAACAATATAACATGGTTGGTATTATGGAAAGTACACAGTATGTCTCCCAGACTATGCAATACAATCCGTACAATGCCTAGGCATGCTGAGTATCAAATTATCGATCTGATCTTGGGTAATATTACACCACTCAACAAGCAATGCTCCCCGAAGTTCCAGTAGACATGTAGAAGGCTGTTGACGGGTTAAAACTCGTCGGACAAGCATGTCCCGAGCATGCTCTACTGAATTCAAGTCCGGTGAGAATGCTGGCCAGTCCATACGAGTAGTATCTTCCAATCGAAGACATTCTTTTATGATTTTTGCTCGGTAAAGACGGGTGTTATCGTCCATAAACACTAATTCTGAGCTCTTGGCACCCCGAAACAAGCGTACATGTTGTTCCAGAATGACGACCCGATAGATTTGGCCTGTCCTGGTTGCAATTTGAACATGCAGGTTAATTCTTGAACCCAGAATAATTCCCTCCCAAACGAGCAATCCTGAACCATCGTAATGGTATTGTTCAATGCTGTTCTCTTTGGGGTAATGGGTACCTGGCACTCTCCACATGAAAGTCTGGTGAGAATCAGACTGCAAGCTAAACCTGGACTCATCGGAAAACATCACACAAGCTCACAGTTGTGGTGTCCACAATACATGCTCACTACTCCAGGCTAACTCAGATGACAGTCAGTTACAGTAAGTGGAACACATCTGACAGGCATACGAGCATACAGACCAATCTGCCCAAAGCATCTGCACACAGGATGCTTTGAAACTGTCGTACCAGTGGCTGAATAGAGCTGGCGAGACAGGTCTGATGCTATGCTTCGTCTGTTTCTGTTGGCAGAACTGCCAAATACCGGTCCTCATTAGGCGTGGTAATTCTAGGGACGATTTGTGCTGTAACATTTGCTCACATTATCATCATTTTGGAATCGTTGTCAAAGCCTAGAGATGACACTCTTGGTTATTCCAAATATTTCAGATATTTCTATCTGGGTAAGCCTACATTATAGACGTCTAATAATTCACCCAAATGAGTCCTTTTTGTCATAACCATGCGGTGATTACAGTGAAAGGCTTAAAAAGCGCTTGAAAACAATTTTACCTTTTTCCTGTATTTCTTATACATCACTTTCTCACACTCTCGTCATTGTGAAGTACTATCTGTGTCATCTGATGGCTTCCTGAAATTTGCATAGAATTTTTGAAGTGTGTAGTCATTTTACGGGTGATATATGTATTTTAGAGTTAGTATTGTTAGTACATGTACTTAATTTATGGACATATGTGTATATCGACATTTTTATTTAAAACGAGATTAAAGGAAACACGATTAACTGATTATTACAATGAATAATAATTTATTCTCATCCAAAATTAACAAAAAATCATTTTAACACTGTTTTAACTTATTTTCACTTTGTATTAATGTTATTAGAAAGATAGATAAAAATTATAATAAAAAATGCATCTTTCAAGGACTCTTAGGTTAACTCCAGTCGTTTGATATTGACGTCAAACTAAGTCTTTTATGTTATGAGTAGAAGCTTTTTTTTGGGAAGGTAAAGGTGAGGAAGCAGAGGACACGGTTACGGTAGTAGGTTATACTAAAAATTAAAAGATTAATGAAGGGATGCGAGAATAAAAATGGGTTGAAAACCCGTCTAAAGCAAAAATTCCCGAAATAAAAATTTATAGTCATGAATTTCATTTTTATGCTTAAAAATCATTTTCTTCTTATATATATTTATAAGAGATTTTATAATTTAAGTGGCAGGAACGGGCATTGACAAACAGTTTTTATTTACTGCTTATAAATGAAATAAAAAAAAGTAGACAGTTTATTAAAGTGACCACAAAAATCAAATATGATGATTCCTTCAATTTCCTTCTATGATTCCTACAAGAAACCTCACCGGAGTAACTCATTTGCATTTTTATCATTTTTATTCCTACCTTACTTTATATTAATGAACATTGATAATGTACGAAGATGACCAATCGAAGATTTATTAAATGTGCTTGCGATACAAAACAAACAAAGCCTATTGTTATTCTATTAAATTATTCTGAGAAATTAATCAAGTATTCTTAAGAAACCTACTACACACATCAACAATTTATTACGTCTCCTTCCCTATTCTTGAAAATCTTGTCTTCCTATCTTGAATTGGAAATTTTTATCCCGATCGTATATGAAAAACACATAAATTTGAATTATATCCTTGAATTGTAAATTTTCTTATTATCTTATTAGATGTAACTAGAATAATTCATTGAATATAATTTATGAGATTCGTTCTTGATACTTATTATTCTGCTATACAAAATGTTCATTCTAATTGTGATCCAATAGCTAAAGATGGTCGTTTTCTTCCTATTGGAAAAAAATGCTGCAAAAGTCTTAAAGAATTATATTTTTTGTTGTTTGAGTAGAAGAATGTAATGAATACTAAAAAAATTTTGATATATAAGTTCTTATACTATCCCTTGGCCTTAATAGTCAAATTTATTAAAACTTTTTTGACAGACTAGCAATTAAAGAAATAAAACTCCATTCTTCTACGACTAAAATTGGCCGAATTAAAAATTGCCGAACTTTTATCATTCAAAATTTTAGCCTCAAGAATATTACAGTAAATATGCCTAATCAAAGCAGTAGCGAATCTGGCAGCATAAAATATAACTCTCTCCCGCATTCTGAGTAATTTTTCAGCTGGATAGGATATGTCTAGATCTAATGATTTAGAATATTAACTTTTAAATTCCGATTATACCGGGCATCTCATTAAATATCTCATGAAGTCCATCGAAATATAGATGATATCTTACTTAATTCACCACTTTTAAAAATAAGGAATGAAGTTAAAGAGGAAAAATAATTCTTACTGTATTTAAATTTTACACACTATTACGTAACAGATAAAAAAATCATTTATTGGTTTAATCACCCTAGCAAATTGCTAAAATATCCGAAATACTTATCTATTAGCTAAAATAATGAGCGAAATGAATGTCGAAAGTAATCCTGATTTTATGAAGATACATTTACATGATTGCGCTTAACAAACTAAATTATTTTAACCATTATACAATCCTGAGAAATAAAGTTTGTATCAAAAACAACAACACACTTGTGAAAATAATAAGTGTCGAGAATCAATTTTAATTACGTATATTTAATTTGATGAAGTGGGATCTTGCTGGATATCAAAATCACGCAGGACGGAAATCATACAATGTGTATCTATACTACTATTATAAATGTGAAAGTTTGGATGGATGGATGATGGGGTTCAATCACGCCAGAACGGCTGAACGAAATTGGATGAAATTTAGCACAGAGATAGATTATAGTCTACAAAAGAAAATAGTCTAATTTTTATTCCGATTAATTGTGTGGTTAATTTTTTATTAATTAAAAACTAACTTTTCCGCCAAAAAATAAAATAAAAATCTGAAAACATCTGCTTGAGCTTTTTGAATCGTTTGCTTTCATTTTTCTATTTCCGATGTTCATTTATTATAAATAGGATAAAGGAATAATTATTTTGTGCTGTTTAAAATCGTCTGCTGACGGATTTCATCATAACAGAAAATAATTTAAAAAAATCTGCTCTAGCTCTTTGAAACGTTTTTTTTATTTAACCGTTTTTAATTTTAACATTATTTTACCATTCTAATGGAATTCTTTGGGATTTATTTGTTCTTTCGTTGATTTCTTGACAGAAACACATTTTCATCACTGAAAAGTTCAGCTGTTTTTGTATAAAATTGCTTAAATCGTTTCATGCTCATAAGAAAAATTAGTTGAACCCAGTAAGTGTATTTATTCTTTCCAGTTTCTACTTAAGAAAAGCCTATGACTGTAATAGTGAAACTATTAAGAACAGGTGTATTTATGTGTTTTCTTACCCTGTTCTTGTGTTAATATAATTCGATCTTTCCTGTTCATTTTTCTTGATTTTTTTTCCAGCTATACGCATTCCTTTTGCCAACTTTCATTATTTTTTATTAAATTTTTTGAGTGCATTCCATATTACTTCATTTATTGATTTTTTTTTCTGTGTTTCCGTTAATTTGCTGCAAACTTCATCGAAACCTTAAGATTGGAAAGGCTATTGCTGCCGTTCACGCCCCATTCAGCCATTTCGCAAAAATTTGGTGATAAACTATTTTTTGTAATGACAATTCCGTCAGATTTCCTCAAATTTCTCTAGCGATTGTTCGTTTACGACTGGCAAACGGAAAATGCCCTTATAGTTTTAAGTACATAGTTTTTAAGTAGTTTTTCTCCCCCACGCTAATGAGGTTAGACGTAAAATATTTTCGACCGGTAATTTTAAACGATTCTGGCTATTTTCGTAGGATATGATAAATTTAAAATTAAACATTGCTAAGTAATAAATCTTTCGATTCCTTCAGAAGTGCTTTTGAATAAAAATAAAGCAGATTAATTGAAATTAAAATTTTCTAATTTGAATTGCGTTACCCCCACCTGGTGCTTAAAATTCGCGTCTTTGCTTTGTTCTAATTGACGTTGAAAATTTATGCATGCTTGCAGTTTTGAGAACATTTTAGACTCTCAGTTCTCATATATACAATTCAAAATTTGCACGCGTACGAAGTCGCGGGTAAAAGCTAGTTTTTATTATATATGAAAGATATAGAAAGAAGGTATTCTAATCGTCGAAAAACTTGAGCTCCGATTTTTATGAATCTCCAGTTTGTAGACCCCTGTTTCTAGAATTATGTCGGTCTATGAAATCGTAACTCAGAAACGCTTTATGATAGACGGAAGAAATTTAGTATCTGGTTTTTACATCAAATTTGAAGATTCTTATTGAATTTTGAACATCACTCTTGCTCAGGAAGTCTGTCTGTATGTCTGAGTACAAGTGAACTTGACAACTATAAAACGAAAATATTAGATAAATAAAATTTGGCACACTGTTTAAGTATCTAAAGAGTAGATTTTTATCAAATTTTAAAGTAAGTCTGACAAAAACTGACCTTCTGTTGGCTCTATATTTTCGTAATCGTGTAAACGCGATAACTCAAAAATCGAATGACTTAAATACAAATTTTGAAACTTAAATGAAATTTTGTTTTAAACGAAATGACCTAATTTGTTTTGTTTTAAGCACAGTGACTTAAATGAAATTTTGTACGTGATAGTGAAACTATAACTATAGTTCGTGTCAAGTATTTGCTCTAATTAGTCGAAAAAAGGACTTTCAAAATTCTTTTTAGGTTTTCTTGTACGCATTATGAAATTCTCATGTTCGAGATTCTAAAAGTGAACATCTGAGCGCTCTTGGAGCTCTTAGCCTTCCCCAAGCTTTAAAATTTTATGAGCGGGAGGGGGATAGCACCATTATGAGAAAAAATGCCGAGGAGCCCACTCTTTCTAGTTTCAACCGGGAAGTAAATAACTGGTGCTCAGTCCTTGCAATTTTGTTTTAAAACCTCAGCATTTAAAAGATATGTAATATCTGTCGGTTTTCACATATTTTATTCTCCCCATTCAGATGTTTGTAGTGTTTTCATCTTTTTATCTGATGCTCTTGAGATACCGACCGCTCAAGGCCGTCCTATCACATCTGAGATATCACTTCGGATTAATGTTCTTTAAAAGGTCAGGGTAAAATAACATTTAAAAAAATTCATATTCAATCTGGTATATATATATATATATATATATATATATATATATATATATATAAAAATTCTGTTATTAATTTTATTTATTAATATTACTAGTTGTATGATTTTTAACAGCTTTTAAAGGATTAGTTTAACAACTTGTTGACAAAGTATTTAGCTGATTTTGCAATAGTTTGAAGGCAAATTTCTTTAAATAGACTTTCAGTTAATAGATTAAAATAAGCTGAATAGTTTGACTTTGCATGGTTAGATTAACATAGTATTTTGAATCTACACCATATCTTTACTAGACGAACATTCTAACTTTGAATTATGGTCGAATGATGAGAAAGACACCTGAGTGACACCCTTTTCTAATTTCCACACCACATCAGAAGGAAGCTAATGGAACTTGATGATTCAAGGCACAGAAATAAATTTCCATTAATCACACTGAAATCCCATAGCCGTGTGATCAAACTATTGCAACCGACCAGCTGAAATTAGATAAAAGTTCTTCGTTAATGTAACATTTTTACAATTTGGAACTAAACATAACAATTTTTTTTGCAGAAGAGCAAAGTGTAAAAATGATTTTTTTCTTCAGTTATCCTTAGTCTTGCTTAAAACAACAACAACATAACATTCTCTTCTCACTTTCTGAGCCCTGCCATGGAAATGGGTTTCGAACGATAGAATCTGAAAATGAACTTAACGATCTTTAGCAAAAGAGCTAAGTATAAAAATTATATTTCCTTCAGTTATTTCCAGTCTGATTTAAAAAATATAGATTCTCTTATCTTTTCAATAAAAGGAGTTATATATCCGTTTCCAAATTAATCCTTTTATTTTCATTTATTTTAGAGCTAAAATATTATCTTGTTGGATTCGATTCTTAATTTTTCGTTTACGAAATAAAAAGCATTGCAGTTGTAAAATAATTGACCTCAAAATTTAGGTTCATGTTCAAATTATAAACATCCTTGAGTTCGAAAATATTATGTCTGTATTTATGTGAATCCAATTACTCAAAAATGGAACTAGATAAACAATGAAATCTGATATACTGTCTTTTTGCCAGAATTGTAAATATATATTGAGCTTTAGCGAAAATCGAACAAAATGCAGTCTTAGCAAGTATTCTCGCCCTTTGTGCAAGAAGCTATTTGGGACCCTAAATTTTTATTTTAAAGAAGAAGAAAAAAAAAAGAGAGGCTAATTTGGACAATATTGCAAACTATACTATTAAAAATAAAATAAATAGCACTTCTTGTACTGCATTCTACAGGCTTTTAGCTTCAGATACCGCTGTATTGTCAGTATTTTCAATAATGAATTCTTGGGAATTAAAGATTGTTCAAATTGTATATACACTGCTTTAACCGAATCTGTTTTGATTTCCCAACGAGTGTCTTATAATGGTTTAAGAGTAATGATTAAATGTATTTGTAGATGCAGAAAATAAGCAATATAAACGTTGCAATATCGTCCAAAAATTTATATTATATATTTCTGGAAGCGGCATCCCAAATTAATAATTTAACATAGTGCAATAGGCAAGACAGATAGATTGCATGAAGGTTTAAAACAATTATTCTAGATTGTGTACTTTATACTTCGATTTCCTGTTGATGTTGTAGGCTTGTCCTTTGTAATTCCTATTATTTAGATGAAACTCACTTAATTTTTCCAAAAGGGTTTTAGCCAGTCCTACTCCAATCTCTTCAAAAGCCCTATAAATAATGTATTTATAGTTAACCTTTTTCTTCAAAATTTGCATACCTAATAAGGACTGAAGTTACTTCCTTATTGGAAATATCAGGTATACAATCTATTTGGATATTAATGCACATGGATGTTTTTAAATCGTCTTTAACTTTGTTTAATTCTTCATTTCTTAAAGCAGTAATAATTGGTTCTTGTTCTTTGTATTAAATAATGCACAATTCTATTTTTCAAATTTTTGTCTTCTGTTCTGATCCATCAACACAACGTCGTATTTACTTTATAACTCGATTGAACTTTAAAATCGTCCCTTTTTAGGGAGTTCCTATTATTTCATGATTATTACGGGTTAAAAATAGTATCCCATTTGTAGCTCTTTTAGACAATAATTTAAGTCTTTTTGTTTATTTATTTATAGTAACTTGATTCGCTTTATCAATAAGTCGGATATAAATTTAATTGTTTTAATAATTCTTTCCAAGTAATAATCCAATTAAAGTGACAAATAGAGCACTCATGATTTTGAATTATATTTGATTTTGCAATCTCCTTTTACTATTGCTACCTAAAAATCGTGTAGATTACTTATTTCTTCTTCTTTTTTTTAAAAAAAAATATTGTAACAAAAACCGAATCTTGCATTTTGAATACATTAAGCAACTTCGAAGATAGGTTTTACCATTTGACATTTTTTTAAAAATAGTAAGATTATCTGTCTACCTTTGCATTATTTGCAAAACCTCCTTTTGAGTTTGCGAACAATCCGCTTTTAACGCAAAACATTCTAAACTTATCAATTATAATACTTGGCAATAAACCTGGATCACTTATATTGGTTCGATCATATATGTTATCCTTTTCGTAGTTATTTTCTGTTTTGAGCGTATTTGTATAAAGATACGGTTCATTAACGAATTTCACAAGTTCAAACAGTTTCTACATTTCCATTATAAGATTGTATAGTTTGTGCGGAACTTTCTTGTCCAGTTGAAGCTTGAACTGCGACTTTTGAGGTCGAAGCACATTCATTGACAGAATTACTTCGCAGACAAAAAACAGATCTACTTGTGACTTCTTGGAATTTAGCTTTTCTTACTTTTTTTTTCTTTCCAGATAATTTTCTTCAATTCTGACACTTAGAGGGATATTTTCTGATATGAACATGATTAGATCTAACAATATTAAATATTATGAATATTCAAAATGCTCTCTGTAATCTTTCTTAGAAGTGGGATAAACGACCGTAAATCTACTTACCGCAGATTTATAATAAGTCGCACACTTCCACTAGGCTGTAATATATCTGTAAACTTCGTATATTTCCAAACTCTTTTATTGTTCCAGTTAAATTTCTTCCTTTCATATTTGCTTTCATTCATTTCACTTCCATTCATTTCGCGATTTTTGTTTAAAATGTTATTTTAGTTCTTTATCATATTGCGGTTCCCTCAATTCCGGGGTTCCAAAACGTGGCATCCTTCATACCCCCCTGATGGCATGTCCTGGGTACACTAGAACTAAGAATGAAATTTTTTACATGGTTTATCGCCAGAATTATAGATCAGAATAAAATTTTAGACTATTTGCATGAACTGGTTGATCATCTGTTTATGAGTGGTTATGTATGAACGCTAAAAGTCAAAAACGCGACAAATCAAATACAGTACACTTCTGACTATCCGGTTCGTGATTATTTGGCTTTCGTATTATCTGGTCTAGTTTTCTTTTGTCGTAATTAAACGGAATAAGACAAGGCGTTGCATTGGCAACATTGCTACGGCACTAGAAGTGGGCGTCTGTTACGATCCTTCTACATGTCGGTGAAAAATACGTTGTGACAGGAAAAGAGCAGCGATCTGCTCTTTGTTCATTGTTTCATCAGTGTGTAACGGGCCTCATTTGTTGCCACTGTTCTTGATTATGATCGAACAGTACGTAAAGTTTCCATAAATTATTCTAGGGATATCTTTAGCGTATTTTTTTAAGCGTACCGGAGTGAATATTTCAGAATGAGTGATAACGGAAAAAAAGTTGTAGTGACAACGGAGAAGAAATTACGCTCTATACAGCGACTGGACAGAAAAAACAGGCCACTGTTTCCATGATACACCAAGCTGCTTTAAAATTCTAGTTGGCTTGAAATAAAAAGGAGTAGAAGTGAGAACATTCGCACTATAACCATGAGTTTTGGTATAAAAAATATATTATATGCTAATATATATATTGTATATATTTAGCCCTCTAGTATTGGTAGACAAAGAAATAAGTTTATGGAACTCCGAAATGTCCGGCTATTGCTATCCTTCATCCCAATTAGTCCAGATACTCGGGATGATATATTATGATGAATAAAAAATTGAAACTTTTATTTCAAATTTTGGATCAATCGGTCAATGGAAAGATAGTCAAATTATGTACTGAATCGGTTTCATACACTCCATACTGAGAGCAGAGCATTTGTATATGGAGAAAATATTCCTGCTACTTATTAGCTTATTTTTTTGATTTTAAGATTTTTTTGCGTTTGATTACTCCTTCCATTGAATGAGAGAGATTGAGAATTCGTGTGTGAGAAGTCGCCAAATTAATAAGTGGGTTCTCGTTTCTCCTGGAAATAAAGACAATGATGCGGGATTTCTTCCACTTCGATGACGGCATATACCTCTTGCAGGAGCAATGGAGCCATGATCAGTACTGGCTGTAATAGTTTCAACTTCAGTTTCTTTGTCGATGTCCTGATAATTATTATTCAGTTTATAACAAATTCTTATGTAGCTTATAACGAATGCACATGGGCTCACTAATTGTTACCGTCTGTAAGCAAACGAATGATGAAAATGTATTTAACTAATTTTACAATAGTCTCGAAGCGAAAAATTTATTATTCTAAAATTCGCTTGCAGTCCTCCCTTCGTGACAGATTATTTGAGAGGGAAAATTAAAATTCCTTACAAAAGAGATATCATTTAGATTTCTATCTTCAGGGGGAATTCTCAACAAGTTGATAATTAAAATAACTCTTTTGAGACGAATTTGAATTGTGCACTTCAAAAGCCCTTAGTTCTAAGACTTCCAAAATTATGAAATTTATTTAATAGCTAAGTAAGTATTCTTAGCTGTCAAAAGTTCAACCATCCATTTCATTTTATGAGCCCCTGAAACTTAATTACTTGAATAAAGCTTTATTTCTTATTCTGTCCTTAGTCTTCATTGTGTTTATCGGAGAATGTAACTAATTAACAAAGAATTTGAAAATTAGATGATTCTAATCAAATTTATCGACAAACTTCACTAAATTTACTTAAATGTCTTAATATATATTTACTAAAATAGTTGCAAGGAGCTGTCGTTACTTTATTTTATATTTTATGTAGACCTTAAGAGTAAAAGTAAATCGTTGATATTTTTCAGACCAAAAAGATGAATGGCACAGAAGTGAATATTTGTTTTTATAGGTGACATTTTCAAGAAAATCGTTCTACTATTTTTGAGCATAGTTAGTTTTTGTCTTAGAAAAATGTTTGAATTTTGAAATTTAATTTCATTTTTATTAGAGGCCTTCACAATTTTTCTTCAGACGACGTAAGAGATATTTAAAGAATATGCTATGCTTATTTATAATTTTAGAAATGCTTTATTATATTTAATTTATTCTTTTTGTAATTTAAATAGCATTATATATTATAAATATTTTAGATAAATCAGTGATTATGCTTCCATATTTTGAAAGATCTATATAATTTAATAATATTTTCATTGAGCCTTATGCATGAATGTTCAAAGCACATAAAACCGAACCTCTATTTCGAAATTATTACTTCATTTACCAAGGGAGACCGATCAATAACTGTTTCAAATATATCCTCAAAAAGGAGTTTCAAAAGATGAGAGGGTACCAGTAGAAACCTAAAGGAAGAAAGATGCAAACCTTATTAATCTCTAAAAATTTAATTTTTGCTTAACTAAATTTATGGATGAAATAGCAAATGGTAAATCCATGGATGAGTAAAAAAATTAAGAATATCAATAAATATGAGTTTATATTAAAAAACAACAACTGTCTCTATTTTGAATGATGTATCATAAAATATTTACAGATCCATTGTTTTATTTTATCCCTAACAAAGAATGAGCATGATTTCCCCATAGTTCAATAGTTGCCATATATTATTGCCCCATAATTCAATTCTCTAAATTTTTCAAACGGAAGAAAAAATGTTTTTTTTTGCGTTTGGTCAGCAGTGCTAGAGAAGGCCCATCACTGGATGGGGAAAATATTGCAGCCTCTGTTAGTCACAAGGGCCAGGGCACCTAGAAATAGGCAGAGGACCGACGTAGCTCTATCACATATTCGCTTGAACTGCCCCTTTTTACGGGGGGGGCACATTCACACATCTCACAGATTGTACACAGGAGAACAACCCTGCCCTAACCGGGACTCCCAGAACCCGAGGAAGACGTGCTACCTCTGAGCCAGAAAGCCGGCAATTGAGGTATGTGATGTTGCTTGCTGAGATACGAAGTGTAATAATTTTTTGTCATAAGCCTGGAATAGTTCTGATCGAAGGATAGAAGATAATAAATGTTGTTTCGATTTTGTTTTATTGCAGAAGGATTCTAAAATTCATCTTTCAGTTTGACAAGAGTTCCGAGGAAATATCGGTTCAGCCCCCGATCATCATTAATAACACATGGACCTGATTCTCCTGTCCGTAGTCTTCTGTCAGATCTTCAGATACAAGGCAATACCAGCTTTCTTTAAAAAAAGCAAGCAAAACATGTCGAAGGGATACTTTTAATGAAGGATATATCACCCAATTAAATTTCAGAAGAATCTTTTAGCTAAAACAGGATAGATAATGTTCTTAATATAGTTCGATTAAATATATCGTGCTCTTTCATAATTTACAAGGAAACTGAAAAAATTGTTGCTACTCCTTAATCTTGGCTTTAACATATCACTCCAATCGAAATTATAGATTTTGAGCATAGAGCTCAACAGTACTAAATATAGCATTAGAGACAGTACAAATAAGAACTACTACATTCAACACAAACTGGTGTTTTCTAATTTTAAGAATTGATTCATTTTTTAAAGTCGATCATATAATTGTTAAATGAACTCTTAAATCGGTATTACTACTTTCTCTCTTTTTTTGCGGTGCTCGATTTTCTCACATAGCTTTTCCCAAATATCCTTAATAGCTATTAGAGAAATTTTGAAGATATTTGAGCTATAAGAATGCTAGTTATGAACAACATTGTTTTTCAAATCGACCTGAAATCGGCTCTTTTGTTTTTGGGCTGGGTTTTTTAAAGCAATGAGCGAAATATATATA
>JAOUZG010010951.1:3962420-3973569 GCA_026289955.1 Argiope argentata
CGAAATTGGATTTTTTAAAATTTAAAAATATAGAGGTCAATATAAAATCTTATAGACATGACACACAAATAAAAATATTATAATATTATATTTACAATATATTCCTAAATTTAACAAATGTTTATAAATTTTCTTTTTCTACTGTACTGATTGAGATTTAATTTCCTTATTGCATTGTGTTTTAACGAAACATGTTTTTACGATAATGTTTTGACCTCATATTTTCGAGAAAAGTAATAACTTTTTAATTTTCATCACATTAATAAAAGGATGTTTTTATTTCCTACTTATTATTCTTGCTTTTAATACCTTCTTCGAAATGTGAGAGAATCTTGTATTCCTTTTCCCCCTTGCTCAAATTCATTCAGAGAGCCCCCCTATACAAAGTCGAGACTTTATTAAAGTTAATCGATCCATTAATAATTAAGTTCTGAAAAAATGAAATTTTGGATTACCATCAAAAACATACAATTTAATTTTTAAAAGAATTCTATCGCATCAAGAAGTGAACAAAAATTGTATAAAAATTCTGTCTTTTCAAACATGAAGCAAATCAAAATTTATGAAAGTGCATAGAAATTGTGTCAGATGATGCAGTTTAAGTTAACGTTTTGTACTTCGATGGTTCTATGACTCACCATTCAAGATTGTGCATCACTTTGACATTTTATTTATTTATTTTTCAAATTTAATTGTTAAAAACGTTAACATAAGGTTTAAGAGATGTATATCAACTTTTCAAAGAAATTTGACTTAAAAGAATTATGTATATTTATTTTTCATAGCAATAAACAAATCTTTGTATTAGGTGAATAATTTTGCTTCTAATTATTTTTCGGAGTGCAAAGGGTTAATAATATCAATACCCCATTTGGAGGAACACGACTGATATTCAGGGATAAACCTTGTAATTTTGAGCCTCCATCAGATGACGAACACTATGTTCGCGTTCGTAATCCTTCTCTAATGTTTTGCGCCATGCTAACGAGATATTATTTAACACATGACTGCATATTTAGAAGGCACCAGATGCAAAGACGTGACGGGACGGGAAATCCGTTTTCAAACCTACCAGCAGTGAATTTGAGATTTTATCTCTAGATCCTCACGACTTCTTGGCATCGACAAAGCTAGGAGATTCAAATCTATAAGATGAAAAAGCCTACAAATGCAACTCAATAATTAATGAAAAATACTGTAGAAAAATATCCCAGAAAATCTAAAATACTTAGAAAAAGTTACACATTTTCTAAATATAAATTAAACGGATATGTTAAATTTTTTTATCTCCGATCTTTTCTTACCTTCTTTTCTAATTCTAACCTTCTTTTTAATCTTCCATCTAGAAAAAAAATTACTAGATAAATACATCATTTTTTACCCTTTGCAGTCCGAAAAATAATTAGATGCAAAATTATTTACCTAATACAAAGATTTGTTTATTGCTATGAAAAATAAATATATAATTCTTTTAAGTCGAATTTCTTTGAAAAATTGATCTATATTTCTTAGCCATTATGTAAGCGTTTATAACAATTAAATTTGAAAAATAAATAAATAAAACGTCACCATGATGCACAGTCTTGAATGTCAAGTCACATTCGACATCGGACAACAAAGGGTTAAAAAAATGGAGCTTATGGGGTGTGTTGTTGATGCTGAAAAGACAATTCAAGCCGGCGTCTTGGCATACGGGTAGCACGTCTTCCCTGTGATCTGGGTGTCTCGGGTTCGAGTCCCGATTCGGGGATGGTTGTTCTTCTAAGTTCTATCTGTGAGGTGTGTGATTGTGCCCCCATGTAAAAAGGGGTCTGCAAGTGAATGTGACACATGAAGTAGCTAAGTCGTACTCTTGGCCTTACTAGTAGTTGGCGCTGAAAAACAAAACACGCCCACTCGACTTAAACCGCTGACAGGTCTGTCAGCGGGTTTGAAAAGTGCCGCAAGTTACAACAACAAACAATTCAAATTTATTTATGAAGAGGTATTTTCTACAAATAAGTATACTGGATTCTTTAATTGTATTTAAAAACACTAAGAATAGGTCTATTAAAATTGAGTAGAAATGCTGTGTCAACATTATTCTGTTTACTTAAAAATCTCCATAATTCTCCATTATCTTTCCGAATCACTGAGCTATAACTGACGAGCCGCTTTAGCTGACATTAATAGATCTGTTTTTCTATTTAATCTAATATTATTCAACCAAAGTGAATAAAAGTCTGGTACCAATGTAGCAAGTCTCTCACCAAAATCAGGAATAGAAATATGTAGTACTTAAAAAAATGAATAAAGTTCCTTCTTAAATTGTCTTTCTGGCATTGACGAAGAAAGAAATGTGAAAAAGTAGATCTTCTTGAAGTTAGGGAAACTTTTATAACTATCCCTAATACTACATTGGATTTCCATGAACCAATAAGAAAGTTCCTAATAGGAAAAATCAGCATCAATTATGATAATTTGTTCGTAATTAGATAAGTTGTATAATAATGGATTGGTCCACCAGATTTCCCTTTACATTTTAAGTACGCAGTTATTATATACTGGTTGAGAGCCTTTAGAATTGATTCTTACAATGATTGGGATGTTCTCTCATCAAATATCACATATATTTACAAAATATGACGTATTCTGTGCTATGTGCAATATATGATATAAATCTAAAATTATAGTTGTAAGATTGCGTGTAATTTCATTTACTTCTCTTTTGCTTGTGAGTTCAGATAAATAAACAAACAGTTTTTTCTCCCTTTTGATATATTCTGTCAGAAATTAGGTATATATTTACAATTCTGGCGTGAAGATCATAATTTAAAAATCATTGAACCAGCTCTTTTCGAGTTCCTATTTCATTGTTTATTACTGTCATTTTGTCATAAATGTCTGGAGGTACAGATTTTTAATTGATAGTTAGTATGAAAAATTTGATGGAAATCTGAGTTGTTGATATTAAGACCCATATACTAATTTTCACATGTTTAATGCGTTTGGTTTTTCATAAATGTGTTTATATAAAAACAGACAGGGAGGTGAATTCAAATGATAAATAGACTTTAATAATGAATTTCAGCGATATCTCACGGGGATATTTTTGGACGCTTGCAATACTTTTTTTTGTTAAACCTTATCCGAGAAAGCATAAAAATTTTCTTGTTTTTCAGTTGCTGACATAAATAGACAGATATAATGTATTATCTTTCTTAAAATCGATAGTTATTCATATTTGTGTTTTTCCATACCATTTGTTCATCTGGTAAATATTTGAATTTTAGGTCAATCCTGCTCTCGAAGACAGCAAGAGCACATCGCTGAAAGGCAACGCATATCAGTCATCTGGTAATGAGAAATCCACCCAACTTTGCTCTTGCTCCATGGGCCAGAGCTGTGAATGTGGTAAACCGAAAAAGCAGGTTCTTTTGGAACCTTGGGCAAGATACAAATCCATCACTCTAGCAGTTGGACTTTCGATCTTCGGAGTTTGGCTGGTTGTGATTGCCATAATTGCCAACCAAGGGAAACTCTAATATTACAGTGTTTCAATTCTTTAAAAAATTAGGATAAAAGATTGAGTTTCTTTTGTACAACATTGAAAATGATCTGAATAATTAGTGCAATTTTCCAATGGTTCATTTAAAAATTTAATAGATTTTTTTAAATATCCATAGTTTATCTTTTGAGGGGGATATTAAAAATGCATTTGTCGGAAATTAAAAAAATATTAATAGTATGCTTAAATGGATTTTTTTCCGATTCTGAGAATATTTGAATGTATTTTCTGGAAATGATAATGAAAAAAAAAAAAGAGGACAAAAGAAGTATAATTTATCTGATTTACGTATGTAAGTTTTGGCAAAAGAACAAATTTTCTAACTTATTTTTAAAAAAAGTAATTTAATAATACTGTATTATCATATTTGGAAATCTATAAATGGAATGGTGTGGTATGTTTTCGAATTTGAAAATGAAACAAGAATAAACTATAAATGAGTGAATATAATATGACTAAAAAATTAAACTAAAGCTTGTTTAAACTATTTGATATTTCTTTGATTTTAGATCTTTAAAGGCATATTTAAATTGTAAAAGTTCAATTTCATGAATCAATGTTTTGGCTATATGAAATAAAGTTAATGAAGTATGTTTAATTGCATTTGTGATATGATAGTATTAATGATTTGTGTGTGTGATTTATATTTTGGGGTGTAAATCTGCTTTATTATTTTTATAACATTAAATTATATGATGTAAAAAAACAAAAGATATGTTTTTTTTATAAATCAGTAAAAGCTCAAAAAAGTATTAGCTTTCTGGTGATTCTAATTCTTTACTAATTTTTATGAGTCCTCATTTTTTAAATTTAATAACTCATTCTTAGGAAAAGCGATGACTATTCTATCTTGTAACTGCAAAGAATTTTAATAATACATTAAAAATATTAAGAGATACTCTGATTTGATAGATACAACATTCAAAAAATGAAAAAAAAGTTTTTTATTTTAATCTTTATAATTTAAAAAAGAAAACCCAAAGGGAGTAGTCATTTTGAAATTTCGTTGCATATTTTACAATAAATGTACTTATGAATTATTATCAATATGCCTTAGACGATCATGGTTACGAAAGAGCCTATAAAGGGCGATATTTTCAGATTAATTGTCTGGGAGGGCAATACACAAGTGTCAGAAAACTGTATCTTCATTTTGGATCCCTTTTTTCTGACTGAATTAAAACCAAAATTTGATAAACTGCAATCCTAGTCGCAAAATAAAATGCGAAACATTTCATACATTTAAGTCATCATGTTTTTAAATCACCACATTTACATACTTTTGAGTCGACGTCTTGGCACTGGGGTAGCGCGTTTTCCCTCAGGGGTCCTGGGTTTGAGTCCTTTCACATATAAACTAACCTTACATTGATAGGAACCTTACAAAAATTTAAGCCCGCTGATTGGTTGGACTCATCCTACGTCATGAAATGTGATGTTTAAGGATTAGCGCAGTGCTTCTCTGGTCTTAGACATAAAAAATTCATACAGTTACTTTTTCTCAATCTTTATGAAATGTCTCTGCTTTTGGAGACAAATCTTCCGACCATTTTATAATGAAGTGGAATCATTTACTCCAAACCAAATTTTTTGACGCAGTGATGTGAAAATTTTAGAAGAATGCTACAAACGGATAGCGAAATTCAGAAAATTGACGAACACAAATTGGAATTCAAAATAAACAAGAGATAGTGAACAAAAAATTCCTCGGCATCAATTAAAATATGTTTCTTTGTATCATTTATTTTATTCACTTGTAAACATTTCTAATTATCCGTCTTTTGGAAACGAATTAAAATTACATCATGGCACCCTCTATTATGAAAATTAGCAAAGTAGAATTTTTTTTTTGCGTGAATTAAAAAAACATTCAAATTTTAAAAAATTGAGAAGCCAACTGTTATAAGCTTCAGATTATGCTGCTTTCTATCTGCTCTATATTCTTGAGCTATATCTGTAAAAAACACAACAGAATTTATAATATTTGCCCCAAATTAACGCTTATGTAGCAATTTTGGTCTAAAAAAATTCCTTGTAAAAGGTTTATTTCAGAAAGAAAAAAAAAAAAACAAAACAAGAATTCATTTAAAAATCCTTGAAATTTTTCCGAATGAAAATAAAACATTTTGGTTAATGAAAGTTGGCTTCCCTTTCAACTTTCGTATTTGAGAAAAAGGAATGGCCTAAAAAATTGGCACCAGATTTTTTTCAATTGAAAATTAAATAAGTTTTTAAATGCTTAATTTTCCTGAAATTTTTTTTTTGAAAAATTATACAAATTATTTTAAATCTTCCATGAAGAAATATTTGTTGTTAGAAAAATGAGAATTTAATATTATATTATTTTGTCTCTTAAAAATTCTAAATTTTTCACATCGCTGCGAACAGTAATTACATTCTGTGCATATGATTCAACTTCATTACAAAATAAAGTTGGAAGTTTGGTCTCCGAAAATACAGACATTTCAAAAAGAATGAAAAAATAATATGTATTAAGTAGTTATGTAAAAAAAAAAGAACAGAGGATCGCTATTAGTACACAAATATATCAGTTGACATCACAGGTCCTGACTTAGGATGAGTCCAACCAATTAGCGGACTTAAATTTTTGTAAGGTTCCTATCAATGTAAGGTTAGTTTATATGCTCCCGGGTCAGGCATGATTGTTCATCTGTTTTATCTGTGTGATCAATGAATGTACCCCTTTGTAAAAAGGGACTGTGTAGGCGAATGTGATGCGTGAATAGCTAAGACGTATTTTTGGCCCTAGTTGGCGCTACTAAAAACAAGTGACTCACCTTTGGTTTAAAATCGTGGACTGTCCATGGAAAGTGTCATTAGAAGCAACAACAACGTGCTTTTGAAAGTGAAGGCTGACAAACGGTCATCTCTCTCTGATAGGTTTGGCTCCAAAGTTGATGCATATCTATACTTTAGATGTTAAATATATGTTTAAAATCTTATCCATTTATCTCTATTATTTTTGTAGTTGCGCTATCTTATATTCAGAGAGGCCAAGGTAATCAGTTGATAAGGTCTCGGCGTCAGAAAGGAAAGATTTCATGTTCCAGACCCGATTCCACCAATGAACCGTCATATAAGCGAGTCTGATGCACGTGAAATCCGTCGGCGCAGAACGTCCATTCGCTGGAATGGTGCGGAATTTTGAAGAGGGAGGCGATGCCAACTCAAGTGTTGCCCTCTTCAACTGATGACTGTTTGAAATTACGAGGTCCGTCCCAAACTACTCCTAGTGTTGTTTAAAAAATAGATCGTTAATGTAGCTAAACTATATTCGGAGAACCGAACAGACAGTCTTTCACTCAACGGATTTCGTTTAAAGTTCAATAAAGATCTATAAATTTGAACAGCGATTATATACCAATAATATCATATTTCATCCATATAGATCAAAGAAATGTTGAGTTATTCTTTTCACAGACATCCAAAATCCCAATTATCTGTTTTTCGGAACAAGGAGGTCTGAAACGTGGAGAATTGTCAGATATCGAATTTTCTGGCAATTACAATATTTTCTCTTTACATACTTCATTCAAATATTTTATGTACTTCATATGCGGTAAATTAAAAACATCCTTTAATGCAAAGGAAAATATTTTACAAGTACTGGGCTTCGATTGTTGTGCGCCGTTTACATGGAATGTTCGAATATATGCACTAACGTCCAAAATTAAGGTCACAAAAAGATTTTTCAAAATAATTCTAATTGGCTACCAGTAAAATTTAAACAAATTATATTTTATATATTGTGAAGGGCCGGTAACATGATAATAACCTTTGTTGTGGGAAAAATGTTGTCTATCATTAGTTTTTCATTAAATACTGAAGCAACTGGGATTTTTGCCTGCAACTTTTGTGAGTATTGCATTAAAACAAAACCTTTAACCAGTTTCCAGTGAAAATGAGTTCTCATAATCGTTTAGACGATTCCTTGAGATGGAGAGCCGTTGGCAGGCTTGCAGCTGGACAGTCTCGAGCGGAGGTGGCTAGATGGTTACAGGTGGCACTGAAAGTGATATAGAGGTTATGGAATCAATTCCAAACAAGTGATACTGCTACCAGGAAGGCCGTCCAAGGCTGTCCCAGAGCAATGACGCCTGTACAGAATCGCTATTTGGCACTAAGTGCACGACGTCATAGGCTGACAATGACTCTTCAACAAGTTCGCGACCTTGCTGCTGCACCCGGAATAAGAATTTCCAGACAAAAAACATACATACGTCTAGCAAAAAGGATTCTTTATGCATGGAGACTGGTTGAGGGCGTCCCTTTGACAGCATACAACAGAAAAGACTAGTTGTTGTGGTGCCGAAACATCATTCTTGGGCACAGCAAGAATGTGTGTGTGTTCTTTTCAGTAATGAATCGAGATTTACCACACAGAGTACCACTCCTCAAATCTTCATCTGGAGAGAGTGAGGAACTTTCTATCATCCCTCCTACGCAAAATAAATCAACTGATTCGGTGGCAGAGGAATACTTGTCTGAGGTAGCATAATATTGGGCAGTCGTACACCACTGCACGTCTTCAATGAGGGTACTGTCAATGCACATTGCTATAGAGATGAGATCCTTGAAGAATATGTGAGGTTTTTCCAGGGTGTTTTTGGCGAAGACTACATGTTTATCGACGATAACGAGTGTCCATCTTAACCCAGATCAATGATGATTTTCTTGAGGAAGAGGATATTCGAAGTAGGGATTGTCCCTCGAGGTCTCTGGATCTCGAGGATATTCGAAGTATGGATTAGCCCTCGAGATCTCAACCCTATTGAACATGTTTGGAATGGTCTGGGAAGAGCTATTTCACAGCGTAACCCGCCTCCTAATATCCTCTAAGAGTTAAAAGCAGCGCTTTTGGAAGAATGGGCTTTGTTGCCCCGAGCAGTTATTGACTTCCTCATAAACAGTATGAAAGCTCGTTGTGGAGCTTGTATAGCAGTACATGGTGGTCACATTCCATATTAGACATATTTTCCGAGATAAAATATCTAGGGGTCTTTTAATATTCACGGGTTCAGTTTCACAACTAAGATCAAAATAATGCAAAAGTAGAATGAGGAGACTTCTTAAAAATAAGATCTTCTTTAATGTTAAAGGGAAAAGTTAACAAGGGGAATATTTATAGGGAAATAGGAAATAAATTAAAACATAGAGATATGAAAGAAACAGAAAGTTGGATAATTCCTTAAAGGAGGACGTTAGAAATCTAAAAAAAATTGCATTATGAGAATAAAAGAATTTATCGCTTAGTTAGCGAGCACAGATGCGCGAAAAGGTTTCATTCAGCGGAGGTTAGTAGGCCTCTTCCTGAATACTAATTGTGTCGGTGTTTCGTAAGCTCGACAGATGGCTTTGATCTGGAATGCTGTATTAATCTTTATCTTTACTTATAATAAAGCTCAATGTGTGTGTGTGTGTTGGCGCTCTACAGGCCAGACCGTTCGACCTACAGCTACCAAATTTGGTACGTGTATACCTTGGAGGCCTAATACTGATACTGATGTTTTGACTTATAAATTAAAACTCTATTTTGAATGAATTTTTAAACATTTAATTTAATCGTATTTTTCAACAATTTATTTCGCATAAAATAAAAATAAAATTTTATCATCACGAGGATCTAAAAAAAAAATCAGCTTTTAATAATATGTTGCCATTAAATTTTCAGAAAATCTAATAAAAAAATAATTTAATTTTACTTCTGCAAATAAAACTTAGAAAAATGTAATTTTCATCACGTGATTATATGGAATGAAATAAATAGGAAATGTGATATTTTTTAAACAATAAATGCAAGAGAAAAATTTTTCTTAATCTTTTGCCATATCACAATTATTAATTAAAGAATTAAAATAAATAAAAATCTCTTACAAAAGTGCGACAGTTAAAATTGAAAAATAATTTTTAGAAAAGCATCAAATGATAAGCTTTTGAGAGCGAGATTAATTATTTAAAAGTAAGAAATCTTAAACGAATTTGAAGATGACGTCATTTCGAAGAAACTACGAATAAAAAGCAATTCATAATAAGTAGAAGTAAAATATTTTTGCATTTGTGTTTTAAAACATTTTTTAAAACAATAAGATATATTTTGAATTATTACTTTTACTTATGTGAAGAAGATATATTGTGAAAATCAAAGAATTCGCCTTCGTGATTATAATTTATCTCCGTGTTTTAATGAATCATGCGAAATAAAAACGCATCTGCTTTCAATGAAGCATACGCATTATTAAAGCTATGCTGTTGAAAGCAGGTCAGATATTTGAAAACACACTTTCTTTCAAACAAGCATACGTAATAATTAATATTGCAAAATTTGTATAAGCAGATAAAAATATTTTTTACTCGCATATTTTGGAGATATCAAAACTTTCTAACCAAAAGCAATATCATGTTCTCAAATGAGAAAAAATAAATCAACTACCATTCCAAATTAAACATATAAAAATGTCATTTTCGGCACGTGTCTGTATAAAATGAAACAAATATGAAACATGATATTTTTGAAAAATATATGCAATGAAACGATTTCTATGATATTTTATAATACATATATTGCTAATTCAATTAAACAGTTTTATTTAACGCAAATATGGCTTAACATCTACAAGGCATCTTCTGTAATCGGAGTCCAACATCTAATTTGATAACTTTTTGCTATCAAATTAGCTATAGTATGGCAAATTTCGTTTTCATTTATTTAAAACAGAATCATATTTCACCAAAATACACTAAATATACAATTAAATACGTAAATTTTATTCATTTAAAAATATTTTGGACCAGCAAGGTGTAAAGACAACGGCGCGAGATATTTATTGTTCAATTTCGCTTCAGTTTTCAACATACTTTCCAGCATTATGAAAAGAGGATAATTAATTTAATTTAATTTTTTTATTTAAGTATACAAGTAAAAATATTTTTTATTAGTTTTTATTAGTTTATTAAGATGTACTTAATATGTACATCTTAATAAAAATAATAAAGTAATGAAGTTCATAAAAATTTACTATAACTATTAGCTAATAATTTCACCTTTATAAATCTAAGAATTTAATTATCGTCACAGATGATAAAGAAATTATAAATTTCAGAAAAATGAAATATAAATTATTGTTTTGAGAGCTTGCTAATTGGAATGCAGTAATAAAAGTTAAAGAATTATTAATACTTCAATTCCTTACAAATATGCGAATAAAAGATATTACAAATAATAAATTATACTTCAACAAACGTCTTAAATAATTCACCTAACATATTAAATTCTGATATATTATAATTCAAATAATGTGCTTTTCTAACGAATTTACTTATTTCACAAAAAGGCTTATATCATTTTTAAAATCCTTTTTGATGCTTCTTAGCACAATTGGTTCGATGCAGATGAATTAGACATCCAGCACTCATGATAATTTAAGTATTATCCGGGAAAACTTTTGGGCCTAAAAAATTGTCTTCAAAGTCGATTTATTAGGATTATTAAATTATGTAACACAACAAATTCTATTTTCTTATTCTTGAAAGCTTACTGCATATATATATATATATATATATATATATACCGGGCATGTATTT
>JAOUZG010010951.1:3973969-3989486 GCA_026289955.1 Argiope argentata
TATATATATATAATTTAATTTTTTGGCTGTTTTATTTGAAAAACTAGCTAAGACGCTAGGAATTAGCATTCAATTTTTGTATTTTTAATTCAAATTTAATTAGAAATATTTATCTAACAGTTAGCGCCTCATGTTGGTTTCATTTATTAGAATAACGTACCGTTTAGAAGCTATATGGACTAAACAAGAGCTAATAAATTTGTGATATATATTGATTTCAGTTAATTAAAATCAACATATGGTGATCATTAATTTTATTGTCATTTCTCAATTTTTGATGAATAGCGTATTTTTAAAAAAATACAGAAACGCCCTGTTCTACTTCTTGTACCAATTTTTTTTAATATTTTGAATAATCACTGATTTCAGAAATTTATTACAATTTTCATAAAATATCAAAAAGTATAATACCAACTTAATGTAAGATATAAAATTATTTTTAAAAAATTAGATAAACTGGTTATTTTTTTTAGAATCGTTCTTTGAATCAGCTTTTAAAGATGAACTCTTTCGCGGAATCTTAGAGTTTGATAGTATTCTCACACTTGAGCACTGCACGTATAGGTAAAAAACAAACAAAAAATACGAATGCAATAAATTAATAAAAAAAATCTGTTTGGGAGATATTCAATCAAGCACATACTCGACAGCCTCAAAAATACTTGCACCCACTTTAGTTATTTTTGGAGAATGAAATTAGAGAGTAATAGCTTCTGTTTTCTTTTTTATACAATTTCCTATTTTAAAACCCTCCGATAAAAAATTCTATAGACTTTTTGCTCATTTGTTTTAATTAATAATTCTATGCACGCGTACTTAAAACAAATGAAAAAGACTCCTGCAATCGATCAATGAAAAATTTGTTTTATAAAGTGCTAAAGCAGATAGCTCTTTTCATTGCACAACATAATTTAAGAATCTGTTTTTAAAGGGCGGAATTGAAGTGAAAAAGCTTCTTTCGTCTCTTTTGTGTTATGCAAAAATTTTTTTTTTGCATGTTTTTTTGTCTATTATTTTATAAGAGAGCATTATTCTCTAATTTCATAAAAAAATTGTTGTCATTAAAATTTTCTGTCGATATATATTTTTATATCGGCAGAATATAGTAATAAAGTATGCATAAATATATATAGTATATAGATTTTTTTGCTTGTAGTTATTACCTGAAAGTTTTCCCTTTTAATTAAAGAATGTAAATAATGATTTATCCAAGCTTTCCTTCCCCCTCTTCTACCCCCTCCACTCAACTTCCATAAAGATTTTTTTTTTTGGAGAAGAAATTGAAGTGTTTGAGAAGAAGAAAAGATTATTCTAATTATGAAGACGCGTCTTTCTTTTCTATCGCAAACGTGTATTTAATACTTTAAGCTTTGAAAAAGACTTAGAAAATAAAGGCGCACACATTTATTCATTAATTGGCTGAAAATGGTTTTATATACTTAAGCGCATTTATGATTATAATAGTTATTTACAGTAAATTGCAGGATTCTGAACTATTTAATCTTTAAAGTGTTATTTTTAACTTAAATTTTATAAAACATTTTAGGGATGGTCGCATTAATGATAAAAAGTTTTTTTTAACAATTTCAAAAATCCTAATTTTCATTTCTTTTAAGTTTAAAAAAGATGTAGTTGAATTTGGTAGAAGTAAAAATGACAATTTTGTCATTCATCAAGTGTGTGACAAAGTTTCAAAATGTATTTGAACACGTACAAGTATATAGACTTATGCATGTCCCCATTCAAATTAGTACATTTTTTTAGTTAGATAATTAAAATAAAATATATTTTTTACTATTTGAAGGATTTTTATACTAACTATATAACATGTTCTCCAAATAAGGAAATTATGTTAAGGTGATGTGAAACGCAATTAACAATATTCAAGATACCACGAATTTATTAACAGGAAATGTTAGAATTATTAATAATTACTAATGAAATAATTATGATAGAGTTACTAATACATTTAATCTATTCTAATCAAGGCAAAAATGCAAACTTCTAAACTGTTGTAAATAGACATATGTTTCCAACCATAAAAATGCTCTGAATGTTCTAACAAATTATATTTAATATTGTTTGATTTAATAAATGTATTTCTGAAAAAAAAATGTGACATATTTCATGCAGTTCACCGATTCGAAGGGCTATATTTAGTAAAATAATCTCGACATATTAGCATCTTAAACAAAAAAGTTCCATTTTTCTCACTAACTAACATTTTTCTAAGACTATAAGTTATGAAACTTTAAACGTCAACATTTTAGATAATTTAAGACCGTCTCACCAGTTACTTCAAGTTAAATTCGGCCAACCAACGCATGGCAATTCCACAAGATAGCAACTGATTGGTCTAAAATAACGAAATTAAAAACTTAATAAATTGGTCAGTTTTAATCGCAGAAGTAATGTTCTCTTTTTGTTTTTTTGTTTTAAATGTCAGTGTGTTAAGACTGTTTTGCTTAAAGTGACTGATAGGATCGTAGAACTGCATAAAAATTTAGATGCCCTGATTTCTTCAATAATAAATTTATTGGATCAAACAGCCTAAAATATAATACTTTAATTAGAAGATTTGTCTACTTAAAAGTATATACCTATTTATATATTTAGGAATTGCTTAGAGTATATATATTGCCTATAACATGCTAATATTCTCTAATATATAAAGTTCCTCACGTGATATACTTAATTAAAAAAACATTTGTTTAATTTTTTTATACCTTTATACCAATTTGGCTCCCTAAGTGAAGTCATTATTCCAGCAATAAATAAGTAAACTTTATAAAAATAATTTTTAAAAACCCATTTTTATTAGTACACAATAAACAAAGAATGATAATTTTTTTACTTATAATCAGTTTTTTCCTTTTTAAAATTTTATTGAATATTAAAATCAATTTTATTTCACCTTCCTTGCCAAATAGAAATACCAGCATTTAATAGAGGATTAATTAAAGTAACTGAAAATTAAATTTTAAAATATTAAAAGTGTGTAATATCATTGAGTATATAGAACTGTACAAAACTTCGAAAAGAGTCAGGAGAGTCATAAGTTATGAGCGTTAGAAATTATGTGAAAAATAGATTTTTAAAAGGTTCAATTTCTGCAAATATAAGGCTAGTCAGATTGAATATCATTGCGTAAAAGGTAGGAAGAGATTTGAAAATAAACAAAACTCATAGCTGAAAAACATTCACTTACAATGAAAGATTTACAAGTTCATGGCAGAAGCTTACTTATTTGGTCAACTGTTGCATGAACGCTCAGTTGGCGCAAAATGAGTTATTCGCAGATAAATATTGAAGTCATTAGAATAAATTTGATAAAATTTCAAAAAACCCCAGGAGGAAAAGAAGGTATTTGAAAATTATTTTAATTTATTCAAGTTGTCGCTTATATAATTGTATATAATTTTCTTGTATATAATTTTAGTTCAAAATCGAAAAAAAAAAAACCCCACCACGACTTATTTTATTCAATAAACATTTGTGAGACTAAACAGCAAAGAAAACAAGCAGCCACTTAGCTTTATTTAGATCAATTTGGAGTAGAGGTAGCGATTACTGATGCCTTACATACTTAAGAAAAAAAAAAAAAAAAAAAAAAAAAAACAAAGTTTAATTATTAAAATAAATATAATGTATTATTTTTATTTTATTTATTTATGCTTTAAAAAAAAAAAAAAAAAAAAAAAAAAAAAAAACAACGAGGAATTTTTAAATGATCTTCAATATCTCGTGTTTTCTTTATATTTTATATTTCTTTTATATTTCGAGCCTATATTAAGGTTTTCAAAATATTTCCATATCATCATCTAAGTGCTCAAAGAAGCAAAGAGTTGTCATTTGAACAATATTAAATAAGTAAAAGTAGTATTTTTGAAAGGTTTAAATATACAAAATGTACAATTTAATCTTAGCCTATTGTTGATAGCTCAGTTAAATACATCAACTCATCTCCTCACTGATTAATTTAAAACACACACACACACAACTCAGAAAACACACCACCGCGTCCGAAATCTCTCACTTCTTTATTGAGAAGAGGGCGCTCACAGCCATAAGTAATTCACTTCAATTTACAAAGGTATTCTCGCTTCACTTTACTGAGCATTCCGCCGCTCGTTGACATACTTCATTCAACTAATTTTTAATTATCACATCACAAAAGATAACATTTTAACATAGAAATAACAATAAAATATTAAACATTACACTGTTAAATAATACTTCTAAAAAGAAAACTAATAAAATGATAATTTTCTATATAATACACAAAATTAATCACTTTTCAATAGACAATAAGAATACTTTTGATATAGATCTTTTAAGGCGACCCTTCTGGGGTTTTATACTTACAATTCTAATATGATTATCATTTCCCGGAAATAACTCAACTCTTCCCAGCGGCCAATAAAAAACAGCCATATTATCTTATTTTATAATAACTGCATCAACAATTTTAACACTGTTTTCTCAAAACACCATTTTCCACGTTGTTGCAAGTTCAAACGATAATCATCGGACCGCTTTTTTCAGATAATTTGATATATTTTAGTCAATTTTTGCCGAATTTTTAATCTATTATCAGGTATTTCAACTAAATTTGTCTTTACAATAGAGGTAATTGGTCTTCTTACAAGAAAATGATCTGGAGTCAAGACATTCAAATCATCAACATCAGTAATCAGATGAACAAGAGATCTAGAAATCAAAATCCCTTCTATTTGTGTTGTTAAAGTCAGAAACCTTTCATAAGTTCATTTTGAATTTCCTGCAACTCTTTTAAAATGATGTTTGAATGATCTAACCCCAGCTTCCCACAAAGCTACAAAATTTGGAACTCTAAATGACAAGAATCTCCATTCAATACCTTCACTACTGAGATAATCAGATAAAATGTCGTCTGGACTTTTTACCAAGTTGTGTAAGCGTCTTGACTCCTTATGGCTCCCAGCAAAGTTTGTAGCTTTATCTGAAAATATTTTAGAACATTTTCTTCTTCTAGCGAAAAGTCGCTTCAACAAATGCTTGGGACGATAATTTAGTAACAAGTTCTAAATGAATGCATTTCATTACAAAATATATAAAAATAGAAACATAAACCTTTTGATAATTTTCTTTACGTTGATTTTTATACTTAATCAGAAATGGACCTTTAAAATCTACTCCAGTACAATTAAAGGGTAATTAGATGAAATTCTTTATTTGGGAAGACATCTCATTAACTGCTTGTGGCGTTGGCAACAGGAGCTCAAATGGTTCAGCTCAATGACAATCTACTTGTGGCGTTGAAAACAGCGGCTAAAAAGATTATTCAAAATAAAATGTGGGATGGAACACCACAAATGTTATCGTTTATATTTAATCTTCTGTAGTTCAAGTTTTGGATTTGATTAATCATAGATGTGTAGCGCACAGTACTGCAGCAAGTAGTAAAAGCATTTTAAATGTTGTTAATTAAATTTATAATTTTTTAGGGATGAAGTTGTGTGTTTATTCTCCATCGCTAAACTGGTGACCTATGGACTGTGAATACGTAAGCTTCAATCTGCTTACATTCGCTAACTGCTACACCGAAAGAATTTTCTGCCGCCGTAGGACTTATTTTTAGTGCATGCTACATATTGTGTAACAATTATTTTGCTCATTTTTTGAAATTTACAATGTCGCAAAATGAAAGCGAAACTGCAAGCAACATAGCTCGAGTAGCTATAAAAGCTCCGCCATTTTGGCTGGCGAGTTCAGAGATTTGGTTCGGCCAGATAGAAAGCCAGTTTATGCTAGCTGTAATTACCATAGAGACTACGAAGTTTCACCATGTTGTTTCTGCTTTACAGCCTGAAGAACTAGTTATTGTGACTAATCTTATTTTAAAACCGCCGGAAGAAAATCCCTGCACTGCATTCAGAACCCGGCTGTGTCCGCATTACGCTAACACTGAAGAAAACGCTTTCAAGACCTAATCTCTGGAATGCAGCTCGGAGACCACAAGCCCTCACGTCTTTAATTGGAGATAAAAAGAAAAGCTGGAAACCGAAATTCCGATAATTTGCTTAAATCCCTTTCCCTGCAGCATCTTCCAACCAACGTACAGCAGATTCTTGATATTTCTGATGATGGAGTGGAAAAGTTAGCAGAGATGGCAGATGAAATAATGGCGGCTGCGTGTTATATACCATCGATTCAAGCAATCGAAGCGGGAGGCACGGAACTGAAAAACATGCTAATGGATATTTCTTCGCGACTGTCTCACCTAGAAACACGTGAACGTTCCACCTCCCGTGGGCGTTTCCGCCTCCGCTCGGTCAGCAGAAACTCCAGAAACCACGAACACTGTTGATACCACAGACGTTTCAAGGGACGTGCAACGAAATGTACCAAGCCCTTTTCCTTTCAGCCGAAAAACTACAGCGGCCGTCACTCGAACCAGCGGGTGGTGGCACGACTGAGATTAACCGATTGTATCTTTCGATAGATCTACGAACAACAAATATCTGATAGCGGCGCTGGCATCCCAGTCATTCCTCGGTCAGCGACACCAAAGAATTTTCGGTCGATTTCTCTCAATCTGTTCGTGGCAAATGGAACCACCATTGAGCCTTCGTTCAACAGCTATTATCTCTTGACCTAGGCTTACGCAGAGTATTACGATGGCCGTTTATTATTGCTGAAGTCTCGCAATCGATAATTGGGGCCGATTTTCTACGCCACTATGGACTGTTGTTCAACATTAGCCAAGGTTGCTTAATAGACCCTCTTACAAAACATCAGTCTCAAGGAATGATGAAGAGTGGTCAAAGAACCAAATAAAAACAATCAGTAGTTGATGGAACTCTGTTTCTCCCCTATCTAAGTTTCCTTCGCTCACTGAAGCTAGTTAGATGCCCCAATTGAAGCACGATGTCAAGCACTGTATTCAAACCAAGGGACCCGGAGTATTCTCAAAACCATGAAGACTTGCCCTTGACAAGTTAAAGGCTACAAAGCAGGAGTTTGAATTTTTGGTGGCGTCTGAAGTTTGTAGGCCTTCAAAAAGCAGCTGGGGGTCCAGATCACTGTCCAATGCGGCATATTCAAGACTGCTTGCAGGTGATCGAAGGGAATAAGACTTTCTGAACTTTGGATCTTGCAAAGGCTTATCATATAAGTCCAGTGCAAGAGGAAGACCTTCCAAAGACAGCTATTACTACTCCCTTTGGACTTTTTGAATTTCTGTATATGCCATTTGGACTTTCCAATGTTGCTTACACATCCAAAAGGTTCATTCATTACGTTTTAAGTGGTATGGACATTTCTGTGCCATATTTCGACGATCTTGAAGCAACAGCATCTGAAACATGTGAAAGCAACAGCCAGCATTTAGAACACCTAAAGAAAATATTCCGGCGTTTGGATTAGTTTGCTGTGCGGCTCAATGCCTCCAAGGGTGTCCTAGGGAAATCCTCCGTGAAATTTCTGGGCCCCATTTTTAGATCTGATGGCATTATTCCACTCCCAGGAAAGGTGTCAACTATCACGAAGTTCCCTGAAATAATTACGTTAAAAGGGTTCCTGAGATTCCTGGCACTCATTAATTTCTGCAGACGTTTCGTGCCACATGCAGCGAAAACGCAGGAAATTCTGAATTCTTATTAAAAGGGGTGAAGAAGAATGACAAAACACACATACTCTGGACAGAGGAAGCCAGAAGTGCGTTTGAAAGGTACAAACGGGATTTGGCGGAGGCTACGGTTTTGTTCCACCCTTTGGCTAATGCTACGCTCGCTATAGTAGTGGATGCTTCAGACAATGCTGTGGGTGCTGCTCTCCAATAGAAGGTCAGTACTTGATGACAACCTCTCGCATTTTATTCAAAATAACTTTCCCCTGCCCAACAGAAATACAGCTCCTACGACGGAGAGCTTCTGGCAGCCTACATGGCCATTAGATACTTTCGTCACATAGAGGAAGGTCAAAATTTCCTCTTATTTACCGATCACAAACCGTTGACGTTTGCCTTTCGGCAGAAGACAAATGCTCACCTCGACAGCTGCGGCAACTGGATTTCATTGGTCAGTTTACAACTGACTCCCGTCATTTAAAAGGAGCTGACAATGTAGTTACAGATGCCCTTTCAAGAATAAGCATCTCTAAAATTGGAGCAAATAGGCAAGTCGAAAGGTTTCATCAACAGTTGAAAGCGGCTATAATGATTCATGGCAATGCTCAGTGGACTACCTTGCTTCCCACGATACTACTACTTTTTCGGGCTGCATGGAAGGAAGATTTAAAAGCAACAACTGCAGAGTTGGTTTACGAAACTCCCATAAACCTTCCTGCTGAGTTTCTCTACCCCCTAGAAAACAGCTCTAATCCTGCTACCTTTGTGGGAAGGCTCAGGGAAGCAATGCAACAGCTTTCACTTCTGATAACCAAGCATCACGGGCGACATGTAGTTTTTGTGAATAAGGGGCTGACTGCGTGCTCTTATGTTTTTTTGCGGTCAGACAAAATGAGAAAAAATTTTGAAGCCTCCATAAGAAGGCTCCTTTAAAGCGATTAGTCGCAATGACAAAATTGTTAAGCTCTTAAGAAATGGGAAAGAGGTGTCAGTCAATATAGACAGATTGAGACCTGCCTACATGTTGAAAGAATTGGCGGACAATACATCTGTTGTAAATAGTGATACTTCATTCTGTAAACCTGAAGCAGTACCTGTCAAAAAATCAACCAAAACCCACCAGAAGGAGGATCCAGAGCACAAGCTGATAAATAGAAGACAGTGACTCGCTATGGTAGAAGGGGGAAATTTAACTCTTAGTGCAGTTAAAATCAACCTATCACTTGAAGGGGGCTACCTGAGGCGTTGGCAGCAGGAGCTCAAATGGTTCAGCTCAATGACATTCTTCTTGTGCCGTTGGAAACAAGATCTCAAATGATTCAGCTCAATGGCATTCTACTTGTGGCGTTGGAAACAGTGGTTTAAAAGATTATTCAAAATAAAATGTCGGATGGAGCAACGCAAATGTTATCGTTTATAATCAATCTTCTGTAGTTCCAAGTTTTGGATTTGATTAATCATAAATGTGTAGCGCATATTACTTCAGCAAGTAGTAAAAGCATTTTAAATGTTGTTAATTAAATATTTAGTTTTTTAGGGATGAAGTTGTGTGTTTATTCTCCATCGCTAAATGCTCATATACTAGTCGTTTTACTTAAAAGCGAGTAACACATTTCTGTACAACTTCTCTGCAATTTGTTAGACTGTTTAAAGGCCAGAACTTATGCCGCACATGAAATAATAAAGATTGAGGCCCAAGATGCAAATTTATTTTGTGATAATACTGCAATATCATACGAGTTACTTTACTTTTTGAAGGCAATACAATTGGGTATTTTTTATCAGTACATAACTCACTGTTACCCAAATTTCCAATTCGTATAAGACCACTTTCACCCAAAAATGGAAGCAACTTTTTAAATTGAACTCTCCTTACTTCAACCTTTTTCAAGCTGAGTGAGACTAAAAAAAGATTGGAAAAGGGAGTAACCAGCTGAGTGAGACTAAAAAAAGATTGGAAAGGGTCGGTGGACGAAGGTTTTGTCTGTTAAAGCCGTTGAGATGTGTCGATTGTTTATTTTATACTACTGATTGTTGTGCTGTGTATTTGTTTTGTGTGTTGTGATATTCTAGCAGAAAATGAAAAGATGTCCAAAAGTTCTGCTTTATCTTTTTGGCTTCAGTACAAATAGAAATTGGTGGGACGAATTTAAAATCGGTTCCTGAATCAAAAGTAAGGGCTTTAAGTGCCAAATTCTATTCTTAAATAGTGTCCCTGAATGAATACAAATTTTAATTCAGATTTTGTATGAAATTGTGGGTTGGAATAATTTATTTAAGGCATTTTTTCAAAATGTTGTGATGAATCGTAAGTACTAAAATCGACTCTTTATTCATAATCTATATCGAATTTTGGGTGAGAGTTGCTTTAGGTTTGAATACGTTTATTTCTTATTAAGGTTAACGAGGATTGCATATAAGATAAGATTGAAAAGGAAGCTCTAATATTTGATTTATTTGTATTCTAAGTGAAATTATTCTCATACATATTTTATACTAAATGTTGCATGGGAATATTTCGTTTTAGAATTTATGCTTTGGTTTTTGAAAATACGTATTGATTTTATTTTGTTCTAGGAGAAATTTTTCTGATTCATATTTTGTATTAAATTTTGCATTCGAATATCTCATTTTAGAATTAATGCTCTGACTTTTGAAAACGAAAGCCGCATGTGAAGCTAAAGTTGACCATTATTTGGTTGAACAGATGATAGAAATTGAATTTTTATAGATTTAGATATAAAAAGTTTTGATTAGCATTTGAGAGAATTTTATTTCATTGAGTTTAGGTAATATTAATTTTAGCATTTGTGTTCTTGGTGTGAATTTCGATTTTAAAAAATTTATTTTGTGTTTAAAAGAAGGACCAATTGATAATTTTAATTGAGTATTTAAAGGACTTACTTATTTAGTTTTTTTATTTACTCTTTAGTTTAGTTTTGATATCAAATTAAAAGTAAGTAATAAGAAAAACTAAAAAGTAAGTAATAAGAATATATATCTTTATATATAAAATTCTTCTGTGCGTGTGTATGTGACGGAACTCCTCCTAAACGACTGGTCCGATTTTGATGAAATTTTTTGTGTGTGTTCAAGTGGATTCGAGAATGGTTTAGATTCACAATTCAGTCCACTACAAAATGTAGAATTTTAATTATTAATTAAAAACTAACTTTCCCGCCAAAATAACTTCCTTCCCCCATCGCGAAATGAGTAAGGTTTTAGGTTTTTTTTTCTAACAGTGATGAGGTTAGGCTTAACATGTTTCCGATCGATTATTTCAAACGATTTTTTTTATTTTTATTGCATTTAAAATTAAGCATCGTTAATTAATAGACCTTTCAGGTTCATTCTGAAGTACTTTTAAGTTAAAATAAAACCGAATAAAGGAAATTCAAAATTTCTAACCTGCCCAACTCATGTGGGAAAAAAAATACTTTTTCTGTTGATGAAGTTTAACGCATGCGCATTTTGTTGAGAGCTTTATTTAAACGGAGACTAAACTATTGGTTTGCTGTTTTGTTTTTCTTCGGATAATCGCTATTAAAAGGTTAGTTATGTTGCTTTTGTAATTAAACAGTATTTCTGTTATATATTTTTAAGTACATCTTTTTTTTATTAAAGTTATTTTAAGTCGTAGTAATAAGTAATTGCCAAATGAATAAGACTTCAGTTTTTTTCCCCATACTAACAGTTCGTCTTAACATGTTTTCAAGATTCTGTTTATATATTTTTTAAATTTTTGCTGCCTTTGAAATCCAGAAAAATGTCATTTTCAGCACACTATTCTTCGAAATGAAATAAATAAATATATTTTCTGAAAAAGTAAACGCAAAATATAGTTTTCTATTTCACAGCATCCATATTATTAATTTTATAAATCAACTTCATGAAAGCAAAGTTGTTTAATTCATGCAGAGTATTCATTCAAATCCGGAAAAACGGCCAATTTTTAAATAGGTACAAATATTGTTTTGAAATTTTCATGATATTTTGCATGCTTGAATTAATTCAAAATGTGCTTTTCCCTTTAAAACTTGATATTATTGACTTTTTTTGAAAAATTTTAAAAAAATCAGTGCAATAATATTATTTGAGGTCTTCAATAAAAAAAATATAAGATACATAATTCATCTAAAAATGCAAATTATATCATTATATGTTCATAAAGCATAAGATAAAAGTTTCAGAGTTGTAACTAAAAATAGAATCTGCATGGAGTATTTGAAATTTTGAAGAGTATCACAAAATCTCATTTTGAGAAAAAGCTAAAAATACATTTAAATGTATATTTACAGACCAGAAACATAATTGAAATAATTTACATTTATTAAATATTCATGCTTATTAAAAGAATAGTTTATTTTATGAAATATATACATCTATAAATTTATAATATTTTTGTAAGAGTTCTCAAAAAATATAAAGGAAATACTATTGGTGAAACCAAACCAACTCCCTTTTTTCATCAACAACAAAAAAAAAAGTTCAAATAAAAATTAGACTTTCTTAATAACATTTCATTAGCCACAAAAATTAATTTATATTCATATAACATTTTTAAACTATATATGCAGCCTTAAACAAATATAATAAAAATTTGAAGGCAAATCAAAATACACCTGCTGTATAAATTATGTCCTCATGTTTTTTCTCTAATTTGACATGTGTTGATTTTTTGCATTTTTTTTCATTTCATTGTTATTATATCATGCCAATATGATACATGCTTATAAGATACAATTCATTTTATATATTTTTAAGTACATCTTTTTTTTAAAGTTGTTTTAAGTTGTAGTCATAAGTAATTGCCATATGATTAAGGCTTCAGTTTTTTCCCCCCATGCTAACAATGTTCGGCTTAACATGCTTTCGAGATTCTGTTTATATTCTTTTAAAATTTTTGCTGCAAATTAAATCCTGAAAAATGTAATTTTCAGCACATGATTCTTTGAAATAACATAAATAAATACATTTTCTAAAAATGTAAATGTAAAATAAAGTTTTCTATTTCACAGTATCTATATTATTACTTCTATACATCAACTTTATGAAAGCAAAATTGTTTAATTCCCGCAGAGTATTCATTCAAACCCATCCCAACGGTCAATTTGTAAATCTTTATTAATAGGCACAAATATTGTATTGTTTTGAAATTTTCATGATATTTTGCATGCTTAAATTTATTCAAAATGTGATTTTCCCTTTAAAACTTGATATTATTGACTGTTTTGGAAAAATGTTAAAAAATCAATGTAATAATATTATTTGTGATCTTCAATAAAAAAAATATAAGATAGATAACTCATCTATAAATACAAATTATTTTATTATATGTTCATAAAGCATAAGAGAAAAGTTTCAGAGTTGTAACTAAAAATAGAATGTGCATAGAGTATTTGAAATTTTGAAGAGCATCACAAAATTTCATTTTGAGAAAAAACTAAGAATACATTTAAATGTACATTTACAGAGCAGAAACAAAATTGAAATAACTTAAATTTGTTAAATATTCATTTTTATCAAAAGAATTGTTTATTTTATGAAATATATACATCTATATATTTAAAATATATTTGTAAGAGTTCTCAAAGAATATAAAGGAAATACTATTGGTGAAACCAAACCAACTCCTTTTTTTCATTATCATCATCAAAAAAAAGTTCAAATAAAAATTAGACTTGCTTAATTACATTTCATTAGCCACAAAGATTAATTTATATTCATATAACATTTTTAAACTATATGTGCAGCCATAAACAAATATAAAACAAAATTTGAAGCAAATCAAAATACACCTGTTTCATAAATTATGAGCTCATGTTTTTCTTCTAATTTGACATCTGCTGATTTTTTTGAATTTCATTGTTATTATATGATAACAATATGATATATGCTTATAAGATACAATTTATTTTATGTAATGAACTTTTTTTTTGAGTTATAATAAAGCAGCAATCAAATTTTGATATATTTTCTTCGTGGAAACAAGTAGGCCTCTACAACTTTGTTGTTCACTTAAAAGGTTTTTTTTAATGTAAGTTCCCTTTCACCAGTAAATACAGAACGAAATTCTTTACCTTATTTAGCACATAATAGACACATTTTTGATGAAAAAAATACTTGCTTGAAGGATTTGAAGAAATTTTTCCTGACATTCATGACAAAGAATATTCTTCAAACAAGAATACTAAAGTGATTGCACAGAAAAATATAACTATTATATACAATTTTAAGATGATGAATTCACTATTTCAGGTTTATTTTAGTTGGTAGAAGCTTCCAAAATGTCATTAGAATTGCTTGGTTATGAATCAAAATATTTCTTTGTCCATCATATCTTAACATTTTCAGACTTTGACTGCTTTTATTTGGACGTCCTTTAGGCTTTCGGTAGTGGAAACTGATTAAAATTTTTTTAAAAAAAGGTTATTAAAAGTAATTTGAATATGAAATGTATGACGAATGAATGAACAAACCAAAACAAACAACAAAAGAAAGAAAAGGTAGAAGTTTTTAACATCTGCCAAAGCAACAACAACAGCTTAAAATCAGAATTACGAATAGCAGTGTTTGGAGGAAAACGAAACTTTTTTTTACTGCAGCTGTCCAAATGGAAACAAGTGGGTGTGGCATCCTAACAACAATAAAAAATTGCTGATATTGAGCAAACGAATTAATATATCAAAATAATTTTTTTCCAAACGATAGTTTACAGCTTAAATATACATCAAATATCAAAATAAAGATATCGCAAATGTCATCGATTTTTTACATTTTTATCATCTAATGTGCCCTCAATGTGTTTATTTTATTCCTGAAAGAATATATGTTTTAAACAATTTTCTTTCATTTTTTAGTGTTTGATGCATTTAAAATTAAACATTGTTAATTAATCAATTTTTTTCGGATTCATTTTGAAGTACTTTTGAATTAAAATAAAACAAATAAAGTAATTAAAAAAATTAAAACATACTCCCTCTAACTGTCAAATATTTGACATCAATCAAAGTATAAGAAAGGAGTATTAGGATTATCTTTGTCAAAGCCTTTAAGTTGATTTCTTCCGACCCTTCTATTTCATGATAACATGCATTTATAATGTATACATTATTAACTCAATTTATAAGCTTTAAAACAAGCATGTTTTAATTTATATCTTTTGAATGCAGAGTTAATTTGTAAAACTTTACCACATAACTTGAGATTGAAGATTGACTCACCTATCATTTTGCTTCGAAATTTGAATGCACCAAAATTATGTAATGGCACGCGATTAGTCATAAAAATCATGAGAAGTATTCTTGAGGCTACTAAATTTCAGGATGAAGTTGTACTTTTACTGCGGATCCCAATGATTCCTTCAGACTCACCTATCCCATTCAAACGTTTGCAATTTCCAATTCGCTACGACTATTAATAAGTCACTAGGTCAAACGATGACAATTTATGGCTTAGATTTAGAAATGTTGTGTGTTCGAGGGTTGGAAAAACCATCGAATTTGTTTATACCCCACAAGGATTAACCAAACATATCGTGTATGAAATGACATTACGATAAATTTATTTTTTATAGATTTAAAAAAATATACCTTTTAATAACAATAGATCAAATTTCATCTTTTTTTACCCTTTAATTAAAACAAGTTTAAGTTTTTATTCAACAAAGTTGAATAGAAACAGTTAAGTTTCAGTTCAGTTTAAGTATCTATATTGAACTTAGCTCATAGTATACGCATACTCACAAGCAATCGATAGGTTTAATTGTGGGAACTGTACACGTGATGACGTCAGGTATTGTAATAACATTTGCATACAATTTTTCATCAAAACGAACCAGATTGTTATAACTCATTCAAGAAAGTTTGAAATTTTCGGACAACGTCTGTCGGGTCCGCTAGTATATAT
>JAOUZG010010951.1:3993178-4010640 GCA_026289955.1 Argiope argentata
ATATACTGAAGTGACAAAAGTCATGGGATAGCAATATGCAAATATACAGATGGCAGTAGTATCGCAGGGAAAAAGTATAAATGCGCAGTTCGTTTTCCAGAGCTTTCATTTGTGTTCAAGTTATTCATGTGAACAGGTTTTTCTTGATTTATGGCGGCACGACGAGAACGACGAGCGGATATCGTTAGTGAATTCAACATTCCGAGATCCACAGTATCAAGAGTGTGCCGAGAGTATGAAATTTCAGGCATCATATTCCATCATGGACAGCGCAGTGGGCGATCACCTGCACTTAACGACCGAGACCGCCGACGTCTGTGTAGAATGGTCAATGTTAATAGACACGCAACATTTCGTCAAATAACTGCAGGAATCAATGTGGGACATACGAGGGACGTGTCCGATTGGACTGTGCGGCGAAATTTGTCTTCCTTGGGCTATGACAGTAGAAGACCGACTCGAGTGCCTTTACTGACAGCACGACATCGCCTGCAGCGACTCTCCTGGGCTCGTGAGCATATCGACTGGTCCCTAGACCAGTGGAAAACCTTGGCGTGGTCAGATGAGTCACGATTTCAGTTGTTCCGAGCTGATGGTAGAGTTCGAGAGTGGGACAGACCCCAAGAAGCCATGGACCCAAACTGTCAGCAAGGCACTGTTCAAGCTGGTGGTGGCTGCATAATGATGTGGGCTGTTTTTACATGGCATGGACTCGGTCCTCTGGTGCAACTGAACCGATCATTGACGGGAAATGGTTATGTTCAGCTGCTTGCAGATCACTTGCAGCCATTCGTGGACTTCACGTACCCACACAACGATGGGATTTTTATGGATGACAATGCACCATGTCACCGGGCCAGAACTGTTCGCGATTGGTTAGAAGAACATTCCGGATAATTCCAGCGCATTATCTGGCCACCTAGATCACCCGATATGAATTCCATCAAGCAATGATGGGACATCATCGAAAGGTCCGTTCGTGCCCAAACTTATGCACCATCCACACTTTCACAATTATGGACGTCTATACAGACAGCATGGCTCAATATTCTTGCAGAAGACTTCCAACGACTTGTGGACTCCATGACACGTTGAGTTGTTGCACTTCGGAGGTCCGACACGATATTTACAGTCATCCCATGACTTTTGTCACTTCAGTGTATATATATATATATATATATATATATATATATATATATATATATATGAAAATCGAAGTAATATATTTTTGTTGAAGGTTAGAGAATAAAGTTTAAGTGAAAAATATATTTTATAAAGTGTAAGAAAGAAATATGTGAAGTCAGTTGGTTTTTATGTATGTATTCTTAGAAAACAGAAAGTTAATAAAAAAAAGAGAAAAAAAATAATTGCTTTTATTTAACTTATATTGATTTAAAACTTATTCTTCCAAACGGAAATGAATATAATTTTGCTCATTTTTATTTGTTGGTGTTTTTTTAAATGTTTCTATTGAATGTGTTCTGATATAAAGTTATTTTTCTTCTGAACAAATGTTTTTTTAAAAAATAAAACAGAGTATGTAGAATTCTTACTGTGATTTTTTTTTCATGAAAGGATTTATGCGTTAAGGTGTAGCTGTTTGTAGTGACGTTTTATTGTAAGGATACATTGTTGATTTCAGCTAGCCTATTGAATAATTAATGATGTTTAGAAATTATTGGTGTTCGTTTGATAATGTAAAATATTCTGAATAAATATAAATTTTATTTTTAAACCTCAAAATGTTTGATGATAGAAAAAAATATATTTTGATATGGAATTTTGCATTTTGTTTGTTGCTTACCTTCCGTTTCGTTTCAGGAAGCAGCTTTGCGTTAGAATTATATTTGTTGTTGTTACTTATGGCACTTGCCAGGGACAAGCCCCGCTGATACATCAGCAAATTTTAAGCCGGATATATACGTCTCTTGTTTTACAAGAAGCGCCATCTAAGGCCAAGAGTACGACTTAGCTACAAACACGTCACAACTCTTTTTAGGGGGCGAACTACATTCATGCAAATTCATTCATACACCTCAGATCGTAATTTAGACCTGTAACAGAGAACGATCACCTCTGACCCAGTACCCACAGTGATATTACTCTCGATATGGAGGACTTTGCTACCACTAACAGATTTAACGAGCGCCAATCACCACACACTCGGGGAATCTTTTGGCCGGTAAGCTTCGATGCTGTATCCTAAGGAGTACGAATCCAACGCTCTACCAACCAGGCCATCCCGGCCGAATTAGGTTCGTTTTATAGTTGACCTTGAATTTTTATTCATTGATTATTATATAGCACAAAGTGTTCATTTACAAGTGGTATATGTATTGCTTTGTTTCTTTATTTAAATTTAAGGAATGTAATATCTTGCATAACTGTTCTATTTAAATGAAAGTAATTTTTATCGGTTATTTGAAATTTTAAGTTTTTCGATCTTTCCCAAAATCATGGCTGATTTAGCAAAGGCTAGGAAAACTGAGCTGTTAGAAAATGTGAGGAATTAGATCTGGAGGCCAATTCTACAAACAAAGTTGTAGACCTTATGAATAAAATTTTGAATAATCCGATGTATATGGAGGAAGAGGTACTAGATAGGTTAATCGAAGATAGAAAACGGGTGGAAGAAGAAAAGTAAAGGCGAATGGCGAACCTCAACAGCATGCGCTAGAGATGAAGAAATTAAAATTGATGAAAGGAGATCTTAATCAGATAAATGAATCCCAAAATACTGTTAACGTTAGTCGAAGAATTCAACTAGCACAGATTATACCAAAAAGCGCGATGGAATGAGACTGCATCTAATAAATTTCGAGAGAAGAGCAGAAATGGCTAAAGTTCCAAAAAAAGATTGGATAGCTTATTTGGTAGCGATCTTACCCGTGGAATTATCAAACATGCTAGCCAGAGAATAGCCAATAATTATGATTTTGTTAAGAATCTTATTTTCAAAAGGTATAAAATGAATAGCGAAACATTGAAACAATGTTTTCATAAACATTATAAAGCTCCTGCAAAAACCTGGAAGAATTACTTACAAGAACTGTCCAGTTATTTCACAGAATGGATTTCAGAATTAAAGATTACTACATTTCAGCAACTTGAGAATTTATTTGGGACGGAACAACTAAAATTTCGAGTGTCTGCTGAAGTACTAGAGCACTACTCAGAAGATTGGCTGAAATTTACTTCCCCTTATGATTTAGCTGAAAAGCTCGACGATTATGAAAGCTTTAGAGAAAGCGTTAAAAGAAAAGAATTTACCAAAAAGACTTTCTCAAACTTTCGAAACGGTAATCAAAATAGGATCACAAATAAAGAAACTATGAAAGATTTTAAGCCAAAATTTCAAACCACACCTGAAGCAATCCAAGATAAACAAAAAGAAAAAGAATTTGACTAAAGAAAAATAATGCGATGTTATGACTGTGGATCTACAAATCATCTTCGACCTCAATGCGATAAGTTGAAGAAACAAGAATACATATCCAATGCTGTGGCGGATAACAATATTGATGATTTAGTGGCTCGTTACACAAGTATTGGTAAGGTGAATTGCGCGGAGATGAAAATTCTTCGAGATTCTGGTGCTACAGTAGATTTGATCAGCAACAAGTATGTGGAACCCCATATGAGGTTCACAAATAACAAAGGAGAAAGTTTGGCTGAGAACTCCTTTAAAAGCTACTTTATAATGCTTACCTCTTGCCAAAATCGAGTTAAAATGTGAAATGGGACACATAAGTACAAAAGCTGCTGTTTTGAGAGATTCCTTGGATCAAGGAAGGTATCTTCTTGGAAACAAAACTGTTATGTTATTCGAAGATTTGAAAGCAAAAGAAGATGTGCAAACTAGGACTCAGAAGAAGCTACAGGAAAAGGAAGAACCAAGTACATCCCTTGAACAGCTTGATAAATATGCCCTTGACATTGGAGACCAAATAAGAGAGAAAGAGGAATTTTTACCTGAATTTAATGGACTATCTCTGCAAGATCTCTTAACAATTTCTCCAAAAGAATTAGTTAAAGAACAGCATAAAAGTGATCACTTGAAGAAGAAGGAAAGAAAAAAACTTCCAAAGTAAATAAATATGTCTTGGAAAAAAATATGCTATTCCATAAGAAAAAAAGATAAAAACGCAGCGGAAAAAAAGCTGATTGTTGTTCCAGAAACGTTTCGAGAACAACTTAGCCCTTTATCTACTGACAGTACTTATAAGTACCATTTAAATCTGGATTATATTTTCGTAATATATTTATTTGTGCCGGTGATATTCTAAAAAACTCAGAGAATGTAAGCCAAATAGCAAGAAGGTTATATAAGCTAAGAGTACGAATGAAAAATATTTAATAATTAAATTAAGATATTTCTATTAATTAAAATTTTTCTCTTGAGATCTCTGGGAATATTCTGCAAGGAAACTTAACTACTGATGCAAAAATGAAGTTGGGAAAATTCATGGCAACATAATTCAGTAGATAAAGGGTTAAAACGATTTGCCATGAAGGTAGAGTGGCACATTTAGGTTCAGGAAAAACCAAAGACTCACTTTTTAAATTATTTTTTTGGTCTAACTGCTTTAGTGACGTAGAAAATTTTGTCAAAACCTGTGATTATTGTCAACGAGTTGGAAAGCCTCGGGATAAGAGGAAAGCTCCCTTGAAAATTGTTCCTGTTGTTCAAGAAATTTTCACCAATTTGAATGTGGATACGTGTGTATCTTTGCCTGTTAGCTCTTCAGGTACCAAGCCAACAAAAAAAGTTGATGATTCGTATGGAATTATAGGAACTCCAAATAATGGTCATGATGAAGCTTTTAGTTTCAACATTACTGGCAACACAACCGGCCGTGATTAAACTTATTGTGTCCAGGAAACAGACAAAAGAACATTAGAAGCTGTAGCTATTGTGCAACAACAAAAAATCTGTATTATACCATTTGTTAATAGTTTCAAAAAAAAAGATCGAAAATAACAAATCAGAGTAAAATAAACTTCTCCAGAGAAGAGGAAATGCCGAATGCACTTACTAAGACCAAGATAATAGCAGTAAAGCGCTAAGTACTTTCACAGAAGCACTTATATCAATGACTGTAAATGGCAAAGGAAATAAAAAGCAAATACCCAATAAGGGTTTTGATATTGTGGGGTAATCATTAAGAAAAAGGATCATACATATACTAGCATTAAAGCCTTGAAGAAAATCGGAAATTCGGGATAGACTAATGAAAGAGGGTATCTCTGAATTTGAGAAGATTAAAATAACTGTCATATTATATCAGGTTGGTTTTCCGAAGGATAAATAAAATGAAATATTTCATTTGGATGCTAAATTATGGAAAGAAGTTGAAGATGACTGGAAGTTTTATTCACCAGAAGATGCAACAATTGTTCAAAGAAAGAAGCAAGAGGCGTGTCAAAATGATAAAAAGCTAGAACCCAAAAGTTCACCAAATAATCTACCTTTAAAAAAACGTTCATTAGTGGATGAAATCATTGCCAATTCCATGCAATTCCGAAAGAAATGATTTGCTTCTTACTTCTCATGGACAGCCAAAAACTCCTCGTGTTGGCCGTGCGTGGCGACCCATTTGACGGGTGATGCACTGTGGTCCCCGTTGCAACAATCGGCCGGTAGCTATCATCTCGAGTAGTTAGTTTGCTAGGGATCAAGCGAAAGGGTTACTCCTTGGGCTTGGCTTTAAGGGTGGTCACTGTCCCCAGGGGCAACTCCGAGCGTATAGGTATCGATTAGCACTATGGTAAGCGCCGAGACAGGGATATCTAGAGCCGGTGGTTGCCATCTCTTGTTGGGTTCCGTGATGGGTTGTGCCATCGGACCTGAATTCTTTTCTATATCATATGGGCTCCTCTAAACGTGGTCCCTTCAGTGGGCGCGTCGTATCGTACCAATTAATTCAAATTTTGAGAACTATTTCGATCGAGTTTTCTGTGCTCCCCAGAAAATTTCCTCTTTTACTCAGCGTAAATTTATTATCTACACAGATAGCACGAGTGCTGTAGAGACACTTTCGCATTACCACAATCGGATACATCCAATTGCTATTAAAATTTTATTAACTTTGCGACTGCTACAGAATGATGGGTTTCAAATAATTTTCTGTTGGGTTCCGAGTCATGTCGGAATCTTTGGAAATGAAAATGCAGACTTAACTGCAAAATCTGCTTCGACCTTTTTGAGCATAGGGATTACCTTTTGTGATGTTCAAAGGTCCGTTGTTCATCGCATCTCTTCTAACTGGCAAAAGTTATGGGATCTGCAGGTGGGAAATAAATTGCATTCCGTTAGAACTGATATTGTTTTATGGCCTGTTCATCCTGTACTCGAGATGGATGTTAAATTGACTCGTCTCCGTATAGGTCATACGCGCTTTACCCATAAACATCTCATATTTGAAGAAAATGTGCCTATGTGCAACAGCTGCCAAGTTCCTTTTACTGTTCATCATGTTTTAATTGAATGTCCTGTTTTTAATTATCATCATTCTTGTTTTTTTACCTTGACTTCTTTCACATTACAAGATCTGGTGGGTGAAAAATACCACCCAAATATTTTTACATTTTTGAGGGCTATTGGGTTTTTTACTTGTATATGAAAATTTTTATTATTCTGTCTATGTTAAACATTCCTTTTAAGTTCATGTACATGATATCATTTTTGAAATTTTCAAGGTACAGGGGTTTAAATTTTCTTCTCAAATCATTGTTTGCATCAAACCTCTACAATTTTATCTCAACGCGTATGTGTTTATTTAACAAATGATTGTTTTCTATATCTTTTATAATTTTACCATTTTATTGGTGCAGTATGGCCAAATATGGCTCTTGCGCCAATAAACCCCACACAACCATCCAGGAGAAATGGAAAAACATAAGTGCTAAAGAAGAAAACTCTGACCTTCTTTCTTTAGCAAAATATGTAATGAGGAATTCCATACATAAGAATTACCCTAATTCTGATTTCAAGGAAAGGGCATCGGAATGCTGGTAAGTAATTCAGTTTAAGTAATTCCTTAAGTCTTATAATTATCATTTTGTTTGTGTTGTGCCTTTAATATTTTAGCTAATTATTTCCATTTATATATATTGATTTTTACATATTTTGTGTGTGTTATAGGTATCAGATTTTTTTCATTATTTTACTTAATTTTTGTATTTTTTGTATTTCCAGTATCATTATTTTCTTTCAGTGTATTTGGATATTATAAATCTTATCTTTTGTTTTTTGGGGTAAATATTTAAGAAGAGTCTTGTATAGGCACTGTTTGAGATAGATTTGGTATCGTAGCTAGTTAAGAAAAATTGGAAATTCTTCTACTGAACACTTGCAATAATTGCTCTTTTCCTTTGAGTATATTTTCAGGTATAAACCAGTTTCAAATCTTTTCTTGGAACTCTAGGAAAGTATTTCTCCTGTAAAGGAGGAATAAAGAATGTAGAGACGTGCGTAGTAGCTGAATGAGACTAAAAATGATTGGAAAAAGGAGAGTCGGTGGACGAAGATTCTGTCTGTTCAAGTCGTCGAGATGTGTCGACTGTTTATTTTCTACTATTGATTGTTGTGCTGCGTATTTGTTTTGTGTGTTGTCACATCCTAGCAGAAAATAAAAAGATGTGCAACTTTGCACCAGTTTTGGTATAAACACTTCAGCATCTTTTAACTCACCAGAGTCTAGTGTATCTTTTTTTCTTTTAAAATCTTATTTTTATAATTTTTTGTAAACCTGAAAAATTACTTAAAATACGGATTATTCTGAAAATGTTATTAATTAAATTATGAGCAAAATTACAAGTTTCTTTACTAAACACAGAGAAACAATCAGAGCTGCTGCTAATAGTGTTTGCCAGTTCTTCCGAAAAGTCATTTTGAAAGACGGAAGTTGCAATTTCCTTGTCTGGATAGTCTCTACCAATCAGGAACTCAGGACCTTTCCATCCCAAAGAATTTTCGGCTATCTTGTGTGGATCCACAACTCTGGAGATCAAGTCAGCTGGATTGTTGTAAGAAGATAAATATTTCCCCTGGTTCACCTTGGTTAATGTCTGTATTGTTGAACTCGGTTTGCCACAAAAGTTTTTAAGTAACAAGTTTCTTTTTGAAACCATCACAACACAACCATGGATGGGGACACAAATAAGAGCTGACTCTATCCAATTTGAGGGTGGAAATCTTCTTCTTATCTCCATCATGGTCTGTCGGAGTCAGACCAGATTAAATAAACCGTTGATTCTGAGATGGTCGGTGACTGTCCAAGGAGATGAATAAATATCCCCTACACTGAGGTCAAGGCACTCAAGGATGTGAGAGAGAGTGGCCTGGAAGTGTTGACATTTAGGACAAAGGGGAAAGGATTTCTTTCGCCCAGAGAATTTAAGACATTTTAAGTGTCCGCTGGCAAGTCGCGAAATGCAAGTATGGGATGACCTATCTCCTGAGATGGAAAGAAAGAAACCTAGGTTAGGCCCCTTGTACCAGTTACTTGATGGAGGAATCAGCCAGTCTTTTGTAATAGCAGATTTTTTGACGGAGAAAAGCTCCTGATAGGTCAGCTTGGTAGAAGTTGGGGTATTTTAAAAGCAACTCTCTTCGGCCAGTTTATCAGCCATTTCGTTGCCGTGAATATCAACATGTATATATGTGATGGCGACCAGTGAAGATGTATTTGATGATGTTGAGAGATGGTCTTGAGCTTATTGTATATCGAAATACTAGTACGGTCTCCGGCATTTAATCGATTTTTAAGACGTTGAAGCGCACTGCGGCTATCTGACAAGATCCAGACATCACCAAAGTGGTTCTCTTCAGAAACCGCCTCAAGATCAATCTCAATTGCGAGGTGTTCACTTCTGAAGACAGAGCAAAAGTCAGGGTTACGTTGGAATAAAGAGACTCTGCGATGAGGGGTTTCGATGTAAACCCCACTCCCTGCTGTATTATTGATTTTGCTGCCACCAGTGTAAATTTTAATGTCTGTTTTGGGAATGTTATTGATGATTTCCAAGGCTAAATGCTTAAGGTGGTCTGGAATAAAGTCTTTTTTGTTGACAGGGTCTGTAAAGTTGAAATAGAAATGAACTCATGGAAGATCTTCAGAAGTGTTTGAAAGGAGTAGTAGAGAATGAGGTTCTACGTCATCAAGATGCAAAAGTTGTTGAGACATGACATTGCTGAAGGGGCTGTTTTTCCCTCGTAGTCCTAGCAGACAACCTCAACGTGGTGAGGAGGTGTCCCTGGGTGGAGTGGGTGATGTACGTCGGAAGATTATTCTCCTGGTAGGGCCACCCAAGGCGTGAAGGCCACTCCACTATGCTCAGCTAATAGCCTGCAGACGAAGGAGCCAAGACAGACTTCTACCACTGGTGCTCCACTCAAAAGAAGCTGCATCTACACTCCAATGAGCCGTTCGATTCGATGAGGGTGGAAATCATTCTATTAATTTGTAAAGCAGAACTGCTGACCAAAACAATTTCATAATTGTCATACGTTTTATAATGGTGACATTCTGGGCTTGCTACTTATTAATTTTACAGACACTTCACCAGTCTTTGAATGCGTTATGCAGCAAATCGCTGCTCCATAAGCGACTTCACTAGTACCCGAAAAGCCATGTATTTTAATGAAATCTGGGTTTGGAAGTAATATACACCGGCCAATAAATTGAAGAACTGATGAGAATGGTAACCATTCGTCCTTTTTCCTTGTAGGACGAGAATCGTCCCAGTTTAACTCCAATAACCATAACCGTTACAAAAGTATTTTTGCTCTATTAACCACTCGACCTAAAATACTAAGTTGATCAAAAACACAAGCTATGGTGGATAAAACTTGACGTTTTGTCAGACCGAAATTCTCCCTTGACACGTTGAACGCAAAACAGTCCTCTTCAGATTTCCACATAACATCCAGTGCTTTGGTTTCTTCTGCATAAGCAAAGAAGTACGATTCGTTATTTACTGCAAGCCCCGCAGTGTTATTGCACCATTTGTGCAAAATCACCCTTTCGCTACATAATATCTCAATCAACTTTTGTTGGAGCGTTTTTGCAGATTCTAAACAATCAGAACCAGAATGAACACCATCCATATAGAAGACATATTCTAACATAATTGCTGTTGCTGGGTATCTGGTTCCTTGATCGATCCCAAGCTGCTTTAAAATTCTCATTGCCAAAAAAGTGTACTTGTTGTGCCGTATGTAACTTTAGTCAACTCGAAAGTCTTTATAGATTCCTCTGAACTTTCCTTTCACAATATTTTCTGCAAATTTCTTTGATCAGGAAGAATTTGAATTGTTCGATAAATTTTTTTTTATATTGGCAGTAAAGGTCAGAAAATATGTTTTCTAAATTGTACCACAACTGAAAACAAATCTTCTTGCATAACAACTCCATTGTATTGTATAGAATTTAAAGATTTTCCCTCAGTTGTTAAGGAAGAAACATTAAATACGACTCTTAAGGGTGTTGACTTAGTCTTCTCTAATCCTATGTTCACTCCAAGGTGGTGAATGTAATATGATCCATCTTCTTTTTTACTTTCATGGATTTCAATCATATGACCTAACTGTTATATTCTTTAAAAAATTGAATATATCTTTAAATACTCGAGCTCTCTTGCTAATCAATTCCATAAAGAATTTAGCTTTTAAGATGCAATTTGCTTCAATTACCTAAAGCCTCTGGATCCTTTTCTAGGGACATTTTAATCACGTATCTGCCAGATTCATGTCGAGCGAAATTTTTTGTGAAATGTTTTTCACAAATTAATATTTCTTTATTTTGGGGCTTTTCAATCTCCACACTCTAATTTCCAAAATATTTTAAGTGTTTTGTCTAAAGTATTTTTTCCCTTATAAGTCCGCAATTAATCTTGTTTTTTCCTTCCGTCGGAGCTGCTCCCGATACTTCAAACCCAAAACAGTGTTTTTAGGAATAAGATTAGAGTGATTAATATGAATTCGACCTGGTTTTAGCAGCTCTTAAAAATTTACGGCTCCCAGTAACATTTGAGCTCTCTCGGGCAAATTGAATCCTTTGTCCGCTTATTTGGCGTTAGAAAAATCTAGTGCTAAAATTTCAACAGCACTTGAAGGAGTTTTTCCTGCAGAAATTCTTGGAACCACCAGGAGATCCATATTTCTAACAAAACTGTCATCCTCATCACAAATAGGGGTATTCACTCTTTTTTTTATTGTTAAGGATATATCATTAATTCCTGAAACTAAAATATTTTTTTCTCTTGTTTTAAACTAAAAAGCTTAACTAAATTGCTAGACAAAATGTTGGATTCACTTCCAACATCTAATAAACATTTAGCTGCATATTTATTGTAAGTAATGCCACATTATTTTTATTTGAATAGCTACTCATAAATATTTTCTCATTATAAAGGAATTCTTCTGCATTCACGTTCATGATCACTGAATCCGCAGTTTTGTTCGTTTCATCTTCACTTTTCCCGATTTTATTTTTTATTAATGAAAGTGATTTTCTGCTGCTTTCATCACTATTTAGCCTCTGAAAATGCAGACTTATGAGGGCGTAGTTTGCAAAAACAACGAACTTTTGATTTGTAATTCGAAACCAAATGCGGATACAGACTACAAAAAAAGTTTCTTATTTTTCACAAATTCTATCCGTTCTCATACACTTAATTTGAAATAAGACTGACAATTAGCCAAAAAAGTGTCTCATTTCAAAATGCACAGTTTAAAGTTCGAACATCCGAGAAGAATACCTTAGATGCGCGTTTTGTAGGTTTTGAATCGGATAGGAATACTTTCGTTTAAAGGTTTCCCACAGGAATGAAAAAACAAATCACATTGTTTTGCTAGCTCCTCTGACGTGAACCAACTTTCACCTTGTTTTATACTTAAATGTGCTGCTGTTTCCTTGTCTGAAGTTTGAAATATCTTATCTAAAACAGTCAATTGTTTCAGAGCCTCAAATTCGGTAACCTTTCTTAATTTTAAATAGTACTCGAAATCTGTTGAAAGTCACGAAACAAATCACACATGAGATTCATTTATAATCTGTGATTTTCTAAAGTTTTCCAAACTAACATGGACAATTAGCTCAAATTCTCTTAGAACTATTGATTTCACTACCTCGTACTTTTTAATTTCCTCATATTTAATATAGACAATATTATTAGAGGCTTGCTCACCCAGTAAATTTAAAAGGAATTCTGCTTTAAGAGTTTCGGGTACATTTTTCGTCACGAAGGCTGCCTCCAGAGAAGAAAAAAGGAATTTCCATGAATCTGGCCATCTTGGAACGTTAATGATTAAGGTTTTAATGCTTTTAATTAAAATATTTAATGAAAAATTATGTTTATCACTCTCCGGCTCGACGGACCAAATGTTAATAGCCCAGTTAAACACATCAACACGTCTCCTCACTGATTAATTAAAAAAGAAATCCATCTCAGAAAACATACCACCACGTCCGAAGACTCAATTCTTTATTGACGAGACGACGCTCGTAACCAGAAGTAATTCACTTCAGTTTACAAAGGTATTCTCTATTCACTTTACTGAGCACCCAACTTATTTATAAACATTTAAAAGTAGACATATATTATTAGTTGTAAAAATACTTTAAATAGCCCAAAGATTTATAAATGTTGTTCATAATACTCAAGTTAGTAACTGCTGTAAAAAGTAACATTTTTATTAAAAGGAAACATTAAGAAGATTGTACTGGTTAAAGTAAAATACATATGTAAATCTCGAAAAAAGAAAAAAATACATTTGGCTCATGCATCACATGAATGATCCGTTTAAACTGTGCACGCAGCTTAAACTTTGACGTCACCTTGATGAAAGCACGATAATCACAGATTCATATTTTATACAGTAATCATAAGAATGTACTACTGAAAACCAAATCTAAATTTTTATATGGTTTCTCTTTTGAGTAAGGCCCACTTTAAATTTTTTTGATACATTAACATCTTAAACAAAAAGACTACCACTACCCAAAACACTAATTTTACCAATTATCGCTAAAACTAGTCGAGCTGTAATGCTATGAATATCACTATTGTCAACCATTTCAGTGTTCTTCTAGGGAATATCTACCGTTTTTGCTCGGAGAGCTATGGTCGTCTAGAAATAACGAAATAAAAAAAGTTTCCGCAGAAGCGAAGCATTTTTTGTGTGCCTGTGTTTAAAGTGATTTTGGTAAAAATCTACTTGAACGAAAACATTAGAAAAATATGAAGTAAAAACAAGTTGAATGTTTCTTTCATTGTAAAACAGGACAGGTATTTTATTTCTAAAAACAGGTGATAACAGGAATTGTTTTCAAAAATATTTTACGCAAACCTGGTTTATAGTTTACTTATATTGAAATGCATTCTTGGTTTAGATGACAAGGATTGTATCCAACATTAAATTGATTTTGACTTAAAATCTGTAACTTTTATATTAATTATATTTTTGCAATTATTTCTTGATTTATTCTATGTTATTAATGATAGACGGCCCTTAATCTACGAAAGATTTGAATAGAGCCATAAAGATATCAAATCTATGCAAAAGCTGTTGGAACTAATTTCAAATGCGAAATTCAGTATCGTTCGAAAATCACCTACTCTTATCAAAATATTATCATTATCGAAGGAAAAATAATGCAAAAATTTTAATTCTTAATGATTTTGTGCTGTTATTATTCATGTACAGGAGATAAATAATAAATGATAAAGAATTAAAATTGCCCTTAAGATTGAGATAAAATAAATAATCATATTTTTTTTCCACGGGAAGGAATTATTTTCGAATTCTCTGATTTGTTCAATAGATTTTGCACAAGAAGTGTGCTTTTACTTATCTCAGATTTATTTTATAAAAATGGGAAAATAACTACATTTTAAAGCAGATATGTCAAATTTTAGCTATTTATAAGCAGGCAAAAATGAACTGAACAATCCCTTTTCTCTATTTTCCCTGTAATAAGTGTTCAATCGGATTGTTCTTTTCCCTTATATACTTTTATTTGACAAAATATCTATTAAAAAGTAATTCCTGCTTGTCACATTCTTCAGGCATAAATGTTTGTTTTGAGCTTATAAGATTATATGGCCATTATAGCAGTGGTAATGCATAAGAAATTCTCCTTAATATTGGTGGTTGAGCAAAATACAGATATCCTGATGGCATTTGAACACAATTGGTTTGGAAAAATGATATAGGTCATTCCATTTTCTTTACTGAATTTCTATAAATTGCGTATGCAAACCATATAAACAAAAGTGCAAATTTATAAAAAAAATTTGTGTGCTACAGCGATATAAACTAGTCGATAGATTTTCTTCAATTGTTCTCATAAATACTATTAAACAGAAGGAAGGTTTAGTGTATATTATGTGATAATTAACTAGTGAAATTATTAATAAAAAACTGTGTCTCCATATGCAGAGAGGATTATATTATCTTTATTACTACCAATAATATAGAATGAAAATTTTACAAATGTTTTATATAAGTTGTGCTTTTAAATATAATATTTTCCTTTAATAAAGAATTTTACGGGAATTCTGTGATATATAATGGATGATATAATTGGAATATTTTATTATATTTACTTATTTTGTTGTTCCATTTTATTCTGTTATCCTAAGTCAATTCAAAATTGTAAAAGAAAATAAAGAACGAGTCTCATAAATTTATAGTTGAGGTTAAATATAAATATGATATGCATTGCAGATGAAGATAGGAAATCAAATCCCTCCATAGAATATCTATCAACAGTCATACATTATGGAATAAAATGAGATATCAAATTTAATTAAGAATGATGACGCAAAGAACTGTTCAAACAAACAAATGTCTGCACATTTTTCGTCAAAACCTTTTTTACATATGGTCTGGCAGATGTTTTATTGGATGACAGATGATTTTATGACAAATGCCTATTTTACGTGCGGGCAGTCAAGGAAGTCCATTTCCAGTAGTTATTGTTAATTTCATTTCCCTTTTGCCTTTTTCTGTCTTTTTAACTTCAGAAGAAAAAGTGGTTACAATTTAATAATCGTGCAGGAAGGTTTTTTAAAGTATCTTTTTGATTTAGAATTATGACTCCATTTTATTACTTTTATCTGTTTTAATCGCTTCTGAGAGAAATTATAAATGCCATTTCATGTTTCAAGTTCATAAAGGAATTTTCATGAATGACATTTTTTAAATTGTTACTATCGCCAATTTTGATTAGAATTAGACTGAAAATTGCTTATAAATCTGTTTCAAAAATTGCTTCATATTTGATATGAAACACAAAGTCAGGCACTTTAAAGAAAAATAATACTAATATGTATTTGATATTTCTAAGGAAAAAAATATGTCTTAGTTTGTAAATATGGAAAATATTTATTAGTTTTCTGTTTTTACCTTACAAATCACACAGTCTTAAGTTATGTTGCATGAAACTGAAATTTTAATTCTCATTCTCCGTTCGGGGAACAAGGATTAATACAATTTCTTAAAACACGAATGCTCTTCTTCAATTGACTTTTCTAAGTATTGAATTGAAATTAATGAAATAAAAAAGTGAGAAAATTCTTTAAATGTTTGTATTTATTTCAGATTCATTACAGTTTCAAATCACATATGGATTTTAGGCCATAAAAATTATTTGTGTTTTTGTCTCTGTAGGAATAACCAGACGAACATTTGGTCATGATACGAAAAGATCTGAAAATATTACATGTACCGAAATTAAACTGAAAATGGGAACCGGATTAGTTGATTAAAATTTCTGGGAGTGAGAAAAGTAAATTTTTAAAATTAGGGGTGCAAAACAGCGTCTGAAGGTTTTAATGAAAAGGTAACTGTTGTCAGAAATTTTTTAATTAATTGAAAATGTTTACTTTTTTATTCTTCTTACTTTCTGGCTTCTATCACTCTTTACTTTTATTTTCCTTTGCAAAAGTTTTTAAAAACATTTCTGATCAAATAAAATCGAATAATTTTGCATTAGATTTGATTCAAAAGGATATCCATAAATCATTGAAGAAATATCAGCAAGCTATATCAACATCATAAAAAATTCTTTTTAAGTAGTGAAAGATGATATCGATTGAAATCTTTTGTCTTCAAAGTTTGAGAGTTTCTTTAAAATGGAATTAGCAATACGTTAAAAAAAGATAATACTCCTTTGTAAATATATTCCCCCCCCCCCCCAAGAACAACTATTTTCAGCAAAGCAACAATTTGAAGGGTTTTAATATAAGCGAAGTTATGGGGAATGAATTATTGCCAATTCCTTTTTGTGGGTAATTTGTTGTCTTAAGGTATCCGAAAACATTCGGAGCACTTTTTGAGAAAAACATGGTGGAGTCATATTTTAGCCATATTTCTGGTTTTGAAACTATTCAAAATTAGTAATTGGATGTCAGTATTTGAAATAAGCATTAAAACATTTTGAAAAATGGCATTTAATAGCGTAAATTTTGCAAATCCCTTAAAAACTTCAAATTGGTTTTACACCAAAAACAATTACTCTCATTCGAACAAAACTTATATAAAAAAACGGCATATTTTCTTTAGAAAATGAACTACAATGGAATGATTATAATAATAAATAAAAAATTTAGTACCAGTCAAAGATTTACCATGAAATTTTTATTAAATTTTTCATTATTATTCAAACAATAGGGGGTAAATTAAAAAAAATATTCAAACAATCTAAATTCTTTTAGTTTATTCCCTAGAAAATAGTATAAGGACTAAGTCCCCCAAATGTGATTGTAATATAATAATATTTTGAGAAAAAGGCATTTAAAATATACAGTAACATGTTTTGATAATGATTCATGCATTTAAGTACTTAAAATTCCCCACATTTATAGATTATACCTTCTTCCAAAATTTTGAATAATTTTCTTTTTTTAATCACTTTTTTCTGGTAATTTTTGCATTTGGCAGTGAATGCTGTCTAGATTCATTTATTCTGTCTTTGTAGAGTTTAGCAAATACTCCAACTGCATTTGCAGTAGGATACACTTTAATAACCTTAAGGATATTTTGTAATCCCATAAAACATTTATTAAAGTGTATTATAGGCATAAAGGCCCATAATCTGAGGGTTCAGAGCTCAACCAAGACATCTTTAGGCACAAATTTCCATAAGTCACCGTTGAAACTCTCACTGGCATTTTGCAATGCAAAAAATGTTTGGTACTTAAAACTAAATTTGTGTTTATACAAATTTTTAACATGTTTTTGTCCCTTTAAATCGGCACTTCCTGTTATTTAAATGTCTACTTCCGGATTTACCAATCATTACGAAAATATTAATATCTTGACTTCTAATTAATGTAGAGATAAAAGTACATCTGTTTTGGATAAACCCGTTTTAATTGACGTGTTCTGGTAATTTTAGATTCTTTTTTTGCTGCTATGTGCCACGTAAATATTCTTCATCACAAAATGCACA
>JAOUZG010010951.1:4011040-4041370 GCA_026289955.1 Argiope argentata
ATTACTATTACTATAATGAACTGATAAAAAGAAAAAAACGAAACTGTTGTTCCACTATTTTTCTTCTAATTAAAACAAACAAACTAGAGGGAGATATAAGAAGTATGAAGGAACTAATTAACTTGAACAAGGCTGAGAAAGGCAAATAACGATGAATCTGTGCAGCTGAAACTCGGCAATAATTGAAATTTAAATTCTGGGCTATACCTTAATACTTTTAATCTTTAGTAAAATTATTCTCTTAAAGTGATCCCTGAACAATACAGTAAAGAACTGATATGAAACTGTTTTTTAAAAGCTTTACAAATCAGTATCTGGGTAATAATTTTGAAAAGTTTTATCTAACAACAAACTAAGAAAAAAATTAGTATCAAAAGATTTTCAATTTGAAAGCTTCCCGTTTTCAGAGGATTCTTGATTTTATTCGAAATTCTCCCGTTTTCATCGTCTCAGAGCCGAGGGTTGCGCATGTGAGAGGGCGCCACGAGATCACGGGCTGCGTATCGAGGCACGGATGGTCAGAGGAGCGATGGCCGTGAGCAAGAGCAATTTGCGTTTGATCTTGCTGTCCGCCTTCTACTTGCTTTTTCTGGTAATCGGGGCCTCTATCTTCTCAGCCATAGAAGCTCCTTTAGAGATTAGCATCATCCGTGACCTTCGCAGCACGAGGGCAGCTTTCCTAAAAGACCACGCCTGTCTTACAGGTCAGTAACATATGCTTCCCTCATACAATCTTCCGCCCCCCTCCCCAAAATATGTCCCCATGGGCTTCTATCAGATAAATGGATGTGAGAAATAATATTTATGTGTATTACTTTTATACCATACTTTATAATCATTGAAATTATATTACGAAAAATGAAACGAAATATACGGATAAAATTAAAAGAATTATAAATGTGAAGATAGCAACAAGAGATTGGGCTTAAAGAAGAAGCCTTTTCAAATATATAAATACTTATCAAACAAATCCAACGTATAAAAATAGGAATAACTAAACTATACAGAATAGAATCAAAGCACCAGCCAAAAAATTTATTACAATTATTTTTGTCATCTGCCTTTCTTGATATATAAATTGATAAAATAGATGAAAAATGTACTAAGTCAATGAAAATAAAAATATATTATAATTAAAATAAAAATCAAACTGTTGTATAGAAATCTTTGTAACATCGTTTCTTATTTTCGTTCAAATAAAAATTAACTTATAATTCTCTAACCAATTTAAGTGAGGAAAAGATCAATGTGCTTTTAATTTTTGAACATTTCAAATAAACTAATTGGAGGAATTTTTTTAAACTTTCGAAGACTGAATTGATTAGTTGTTTCCATTAAATGGGAAAAGAAAAGCTGCTTATTTGCTTCCGAGGGAAAGAGGCATGCAAATGAGTGAAGGAGGTCGTCACCTCTTTTGCTATAATTTCAATATCTTTTGAAACCTAACATACTCTGATCTCTTAACGGATACTCGACATACTAATACTTTCGAATTGCTTTACCGCTGTTTCGATTCAAAGAAGAAAAAGGACCTCTTGCTAAAACAAAACAAAAATGATTAAGCACCATCACTTTTTATATATTTCATATATTTTTGCTTCTGATATGATTTTCTTTTGTATGTGATAACTATTTCGAAGATTTCTATGTGGATAAGAAATAATTTAATCTTAAAACATTGTTTCCTTTTTATGTCAATACCTTTTTATCTCAAAGAATGAAATGGATGAAAATGGAAAAGAAGGATGAAACGGATGGATTCGGAAACAGCAAAACAGTTTTGGTAGTTTTGAGAGTTTCTGTTTAAATTTTTTGTTCTTAACACAAACAGTTTTTGAAATATCGTAAAATCTGGAAAACCGTGGAGAAATGCTACAGCTGTCTCTTTACTTCATGTTGTTGATGAGAAGTCTTCAAGTTTGCCATGAGTTCAAGCGAGACCAGCGCAGCTGTTAAATGATTTAATAGAACTCTTCAACTTAACACAGTTTTTTCACAACTGCTATGTTCTTTCAATGCAGTATTAGTGTTATGCACTAAAGGATAATTTTTAGAAATGTCACCTAACTGATTGTCCAGAGCATGCCTCTTTTATAGCAATATTCTTTTATTTTGTTATGCTAGGAAACAAAAAATTAAGATACGGAAATAATTATATAATTCCTTTTATTCATAGAGCTTGTAAACAAATTATGTGTTTTTAAAAAAATAAAGGTTTCAATTATAAGTAGGATGAAAATATTTATACAAGTAGAACCAAAGATGAACGTTTTTCTTTCTTTTCCGCTCTACCTCCAAAGCTTTTTATAGTTTGATTTTAAAAATGCTATATTTTTAATCAACAATAACATGTTTGATAAAAAATTTCCTGTTTTTGCCTAATTTCTATTAAGAAAATATAGATAATATGAATACTTCAAATGATAATTTAAGTATTCGGTATTCAAATAGAATAACTACATATTTTTTGGCACTGAAATAGAATAATTGTGTAGTATTCGACGTAGAATTTTTGAAAGCTAAGTTAGAGATCTCACCTCGTCCAAGAGTGGTATGTCAAAGAAACTAAATATATATGTGAGTTTAATCATGTAATACTGCTTTACATTTTATTACTAGAATGAAATTTAAGTATGCAACTTTCAGTGCAATAATTTCGTAAAATTTTTATTCATACTTTTTCGTATAAAAATCTATTGCATGTAAAAGAATTCTATCAGATATCCAAAATTCTATATTCGCTTTTAATGATGGAAATTTCGAAAAATGAGGATTTTTGGACGAGTTTTTTAGCCTTGAAACTCACATTTTCTTATGGTTAAAAAATTGTGAAATCTTTTGAAAATAGTTTTTTTAAGCGTTAAAAGAAAGATATTCTAATTTCGTCGAAGTTACGAAATCGTTGAATATTACAAAAAATATTCTTTAAACAAAATGTGATTTGGTAAGCATCGATCGCGGATGACAAATATCAAAAGTAAAAATCAAAGACTTGCAAGATTCATAAAGTAGTTGATATAATTAATACCTGCAAGAAGATGAAGATTTTTAAGGCACTTTTTTAGAATTAAAACGATTAGTATCTGATGAAATATGTTTCCATTTAACATTTGTCTGAGACTAATCTTTTCAGGGGATGGAGATATCAACAAAATGATTTCATGAGACGAATTTGTTTCTTCCAAAAGAGGACATGAAAAGTCCTTTTTCAATATCCTTTTTTACAAGCTTTCTCCTTGGACATGTCCCTATGTGATTATTCACTTCATAGCTCTGAACCATTTGTTGCTGATAATGAATATTGGAATGAAGAATATCTTCAAAATATTTGTTTGCTTCGAATGTTTGAATTTATCAAGAATGGAAGAACTTGATTCTTTGGTGTGTGAGGCAGAAGATAAAATACTGCTGTTAATGTAATCGAGCTCCGGACGACGGCATTTACGGCATGAGAGAGGAGATAATTAACGGTTTCTTGTTTAGTGATATGTTGTATATCTCGGTGATAGATGAAATTATTGAATGTCGTCACGTCAACTTGGATCTATTGAACACGAATTACTCGTCAACTAAGATCTATTGAATTGGGTTTGTTAGCTCTGTTGGGTCACAGTTTTTTTAGTTGTCTTCTTTAGTGTTGAGATTGTCTTACGGCTGAGGCTGTTAAAGAATAATGACTAAAAATCTTCATTATATAAATCAAAAACTGGATAAATCAAAAATTTATTTAAAAAGAAAGCCAGTTTATTTCTTGAAAATAAATTCGAAGATTACCCATTTCCTATCACTTTTCTAAACAATTATCATTAATCAATTGGTTGTTTGTTCTGCTTCCTCTCTGTAAAGTTTTGATTTATAAAATTTCCTAATATGATTTACATGCAAGAATAAAGAAATAATATTTAAAATGTTAGTGCATCAAAGTTGAAAAAGTTTAGCTTCAAGACTACAGTATTTCCTAGACACCTTTGTCACAAATAAAGCATAGTTTATTTATTTAATAATCTCCGAACTATTGTAGGGACCTAGAATAATGAGATGCGCCGAGAATAGAGATGGTGGTTGCTGGTTTTATAATCACTTAGCTGCGTCTGTATTTTCTTAAAATTCATTCGACTGCAAAATTTGATAAAGCCTCTTGAATAATTTCTTCATACGTGACACAACTATGGGCAAAATTTCTTTGAAGAATCGTAAAACAAAGAGGTTCTCTCCCTTTGCATCTATCCTATTATTGTTCGAAATATATGTAGCCTCAAATCAACATAACTTACTGAAACATAATTACAACATAAAACCATTGAAATTGAAGAAAATGAAAGTCTCTGTATCCGGTTATGATTCAGCAAATCTGAGTCCGGAAGGGATGCCAGACTCGGATGTGGTTGTAATTTCCTGTTAATAAGGTACTTCATAAATTTAAACCTTAGTTTTCTAAGTTGCTAAATATTTCATTAATCTTTATTAAACTGAGAAGCTGGAAAGAAAATGAAATGGAATGAAAATGGAAACATAAATTAGTTATATGGAACTCAAAGAATTTCTAAACTGAATTTAATTTGTTTTTTCCCCATCATTTAATTCTATCTAATGATTTCAATTCTTCAATCCAACTTCTGTTTTAGTTTCTGATCATCAAAAATCTATATATTTCCCAAATATTTATAAGTAAAAGTGAAACTATATAAAGGAAAAGAGGTTATTTATATAAAGGCTTTCAGATATAATTTCCTTCTGATTTACCTTGTACCCTGTTATTATACGCTATGTAAATGAAACGCAATGCCTGAATACAATTTTAAAAATCTTAATGAAACTTTAAATTTGTGTTTGATGTGCAACAATAAAAAAATTAATAGTAGTGAAATATAAAATACACATATGCCCTTTTTGTTAGCACATGAATCTAAATGGTTATTCTAACAATGGGTAAATGGCTTATCTTGACTTTTCAAAAGTCTAGTTTCACAATATATTTACTTATAATAAAGATGAATGTATGTGTATGCTTTAGCGCTCTAGAAGCTAGACCACTTGATTTAGAGTCGCTTAAATGTGACTTAAATATACTTTTTAAAGTAAGCACCTCATAATGATTTTTTTTTGGAAATTTTTTTGGTATTTAATTAATAAAAAATAAGCTAGATTTTGAAGTTTTTTGCTAAAATATTTCGTAAATATTCCCACAAAAAAGGATTTTTGCACTATTTTTGAAGTTAAATTTTTTTTATTTTCATTGATGTCAATTTAGTTGTAAAACTCTTTAATTTATATTTAATTAACTTTAAATATTCCTAAGCATATTTTACCACAATATTTTCATTTTTTTAATGAAACCAAAATCGTTTTCATTGTTTCATTAAATATTTGAAAGTTCATTTTTTTCTATAGTCGAAAGCTAAAGAAATATTATATTTAATACGTTTATAAAATGAATAAATAAGTGAAGTCACAATATTGCTAAACTTGGAACATAGATGAATCGAATATAATAGCGCTATGTTGTCGTAGAATTGATATCTATTAGAAAAGTTCATGTACACAATAAATAAGTCATATGTAAAACTAATAAAATAACACGGCTTTAATTTCTGACAGTTTGACGGAACAACGGATATGAAATTTTATTGAAACAATCAAATTGAAATTAAATACAGCTCATATCTCCTACCAATTTGATTAAATCATATAATATTGCTTTTAATATAATTCTTATTTCATTATATTATTTTTAATACAATATTTTATTCGATCATATTATATTATTCTTAAACATATTACAAATAAACTAAAAATCATGAATCATTTGATATGTTTATGCTTATATTTCTCCTTTATTGCCATACATCTTGTGTTTCTGGAAGGCAGTTTTGTTCTTTATTTCTGCTACTAAAAGCAACTTGTTCTAAATAATTCTTATTTTATATAAATCCAATTGCTGATTCACGAAAATAAGCAAAATCAGTGAAGTTTCTGGTATTATATAACTGGTAAGCAACGACCTAGGCAAGATTGTTAACTGTGAATTACCTCGTAGATAGCACTAAACGTATTAACATTTAATGTTCCTAGGTAAACTAATTATTTTTCATCCTGTTTGAATAAATTCATTGTTTTCCATCCATTTTTGTTCTTTCTGTTTTGAATCATCAATAAACGTCATATTTAATTGGCAATTTTGAGAAAGCTACCTACTATATCAATACGGCCAAAATGATTTTTATTTAATCAAAAATAACTCTAATATTTGAACAGATGTTAGGTTTAAACACCAATAATGGACATTCTGTATGGCATAGCCCTATATTTTAAATAGAAGGTATTTAACTCACAGAATTTTTTCTATACTCGTAATACTCTTTAAAACACGTATGATGTTGATAAGATAACAGGCATAAGGTATCTTGTCGCTTTATTTGCATGTTCTATAAACATTGAGATTCTACTATCTAGAACTCTTTCCATTAAGGATTTTAATTGCATTTATTCAGTTATTGAGTTGGATATGATCAGACCGACTCTTTAGTTACGCACTTTTCCCCAAAAGAATCTGCGAATTTCACATATATATTGCGAAATGTTTGTACTCACAAGTAAAATAGCTTGTCAGAGTTACTGCTTATAGTTTTAATATTTAAGAAAATTTAAATAAAAAATGAAACTTTATTTAAAAAAATGACCTATATATTATTTTATAGTTCAGACTTCGCTCTTTGATGAAATGAATAGAAATTTAGTTTAATGTAATGATAAAATGCCCATATTTCATTTCATAATTGATTCATTTATTTATTGACGCAAGAAGGTCCCAATTGTAATATATTTGGTCTTTTTTCAACGGCTTGATTCCATGTGATGGCTTAATGTTCCCTTTGAAAATACACGAAGACAATTTTCAATAATGTTATAACTTTGAACCATCGACTGGCAGCGAAAATGAACAACAATCTCTGAAATTCCATAGCTTTCCGAGAAGGTTTGAGTTACAGATGTGTTGTTTCAGATGGGACAACATCGATTGAGCAAAGAAAAAAACCCCTTCATCTAAGACCTAAGAACCTTTGTGTTTAAAGATTCAATGCATCATTAGTTGGATTGTTATTAACAAACCCAGATGATTAATTTCTTGCTTATAAAACTTTTTTTTAATCGCAAACCCGCACAAGTTAATTTAATGCATGACATAAGATTGTTTATGTACATTTTTTTCCATTTCTTATGTTCCCGACATGTTTTCCTTACTTAACACTAGCAACCTTTGTTTATATCTGAAAAAAAAGTGCAACATCAAAGTGAAGATAAATAAATTAGCAAGTCAGTTGGTTGATGAAATATTTAACACATTTGTATTTAAAAATTTAGAACCATTGTGGTTAGTTGATAACTGGATTGCTAAAAAAGTTTACTTATTCGTTTATCTCTATCATTAATTCTTTATATTTAGACATAATTTTATTCATATATACTTTTTATATATTTATTTTTATATTTCTTCAGTGACCGAATAATTAGTGCAACAAGTGCCTTGAGAAATGCAGCATAAATACGGTTGAAAATCAGAATGCAGAAAGTTGTAATGCATTTTTTTGTCGTATTTACTTTTTAAATGGTGATAAGGTGTTGTCATTAAATAGTACTTTAATTTTGATGAGGAAATATATAAAAGTTTTTATTTAATCAAATGCTAGAATATTCACCATTATAAATCTACATCAGTGTCCGACTTTCAAATAAAAGTATGTTTTTACAAGACGCTTTTATTTGAATGAAGACTTTCTCATATGCATTCCGAATTCGAAGCATAACTATCGCATATAAAAACTCGTTATTAATCCGGTAATGCAGATAAATGTATTATCGGTACTGCAGTAGAATATATTCTTTTCTTTGGAGAGAGTCTCGAAGGATTTCCTGAGAATTGTCTGTCTGCAACACATTAAGAATGGATAAAAGCTTCAATGAGAGACTTCAATGGGATTTGTTTGTATAAAACGCGTTTTGACACCAGACACACAGAAGCCAGCGTGAAGATTTCTTTGCCAATATCTTAGAGGAATCTTTTTATACCATCGCGAGCGACGAAACAAATAAAAATAAAACGTACACAAGTTTAGTCTTCGAAATATATACATTATAACATTAGTAGGTGTTTTGAAATTAAGAAATAAAACTTTCAGGAAATATACACATCTAAATTAATTTACGTTTACTTGCCTTTTATTCCACAATTCCATAGATGCAACAGGTACACGAATAAAAGGGAGTTGTACCAAGGAAAGAAAAGAAAAAGGGAAAATTAATTGTCAGACCTTATGATCGAAAAGAGTATTCTACTTATCGGAAGATAGACAAACGATTGGATTTGCGTGAACATCTGAGGGAGTCTATTAATGTTTGGCTTTCGGTGAATTGAACTCGGTATTATTATTTTTGTGAAATCGATCCATTATAGTGTAAGAGTACTTTGAAATTAATATATCGTATATATAAAATTCTAATTAAGTAAAAATTATTTACAAAACGTGTATGTTTAACTAGTTCAACGTATAATTTAATTATATTAATCTACATTAAATGCCATTTTATTAGTGTTTATTTTAATAGCTGAAGTTCTGCGATTAGATTTGTATCTTGACTTTCGAGATTCTCTCATTTTTTAACTGAAATGTTTTCAGTTGGTCTTGAAACCTGCTGTATTCGGAATTTTTGACAATCAAAATTTGTTACTATGCTGTCGAATATGACATAAAAATATTTTTCTTGTTTTCATTTAATACAATTTTTAATAAGAAATAAATTCGCACAAAATGCAGCAAAAGAATGAACTACCTTAAATTAAACTTTTTACTACTAAATGGATAATGATGGGCTTTTATATGTATGCAATAAATTAAATTTTTATATGTCTTTAAAAATAATTATCTTCTCTTCACTTAAACTCAGGATTAAAAAATATTCAAACTTATGAATTTTGCGGGTTTATAAAATTTCATGGCTATAATAACTGTAACTTTAACTGGATACTTAAGCCACTCTTTAGTTTTAGTTCTAGTTCCGATTTCGAGAAGTGCAATTCCTTATTTCAGTTGTTAAAACAATTCTGAATGGTGATTCTTTGTTTTATCTCTCTCATGAATAATCAGAGTTCTATAATGAAGAGTACATTTAAGTTCATCTTAGTACAGTAAACTTAAAGTTTAAATTAAACTGAGTTAGGGCTATACATCATAACATCAATTTCATCAATACTCTACAGCACAATACCTTTTATTTTTTATTGTATATGTTATAATAAATTATTCTTTTATCAAAACTCCTCTGTTAGAAACGGAAATATTCGGTAGAGCTTTAAATGCCATCCCCTTATGTTCTTTCTTTCATAGGCGTTATTGTTTATTTTCTTTCACAGGCAATAAAATCGGATGGCTTCGAACTGTAACAATATCCAGAACTGTCTGGAACCAATTTTCAGATCACTTCAAACCTATCAACCTATTATTATCTGACTACATCGTCATATTAGGTTTCACTCTAGAGAGAAAACAGAATTCAAGATCATGCCTTTCTGAGAAATGGTCAATATTCAGGAAATGCTGTCTTGCTACTTTGCTTAAATCCCACACCACATTAATCACAATCAGAATATCGTGCGTTTTGGTCATGAAATTTGGTTTCAATCATATGATTCATTAAAAGTACTCCCTTGCGGGGTAAGTTACACAGTGCCAAACTGACATACAAGTGAACCCATTATCCCCCATGTGGCGAAAAATATGTCTTGCAGATTTTTCTTTTTATCACCCGAACTTTTCACTTTAAATGACAGTTATTAACTATGGTGTCTTCTTTGTTGTGCTGTAACTGAATTGTAAGCTTCCTGACATAAAAAAGCTTTCACCCCTTATTTTAAAGGCCATTATAAAAATATTTTTCTTTTTTGATAAGCATACAATATGTCAGAACTGCAGGTAAAATATGAAAAGAATCAGAACGTATTGTAACGAACAACAGACGGGTATTGGGATAAAATAAAAATAATGTTTTTGTGGTAAATTCAAATGTACTATATATGAGATGTATACAATGAATATTTTTCAGCATAATTTAAATATATGCCATAATTAAGGTAATTAATAATAGTTCTTATTAAAGTTGAAATTTAAATAAATTATTTACTAATGTTTTAAAAAAAATTATGAAGCATATATATGAAAATGCGTAAATAAAAATAATACAGAACAGAATTTCTGTTGAGTGAACTTACAGAAAAATGTTAGTAATTAGGCTTATAAATAAATATATATCCAAATAATTTTGGAATGGGATTTAAAATTTATTTTTCAAAAAATAAGTGAGTTTTTTTATCGCTTTGTTAAAAATGATTTATTTTATTGTTGTAAAGGTGATTTTTCACTCTCTTTTTCATGTACTAGAATTCAGAGATTTTACAAAGTTGTACGTTCTAAACAGCAATTTGAATATTTTCTGAATAGAATTGTTCATTAAGGTAATATTAATTTAATTTCAGATTCATCAAAGTGATGCCACCTGGTAGGAAAACGTATCACGATTCCGTTATGTAATAAAAAATTATAAAGTGAAGACAAAAAATCAAAGAATAAATAAAGGGGAAAAAAGCAATTTTTTACCACATCAATAAAAGTAAATTTCAAGTAATTTTAAATTGGAGACTAAAATGCAAAAAATGATCAAAGGGGAAATAAGACTAAGAATTCTCAAGTAGTATGGAACGACTTTAACTTATGAAGTAATAATTAGCTAGAGTTCACTAATTCCGTTAGTTAGAGTTATCAAGCAAGGCCTTTCTTTAATTTGTGTAAAAATAACGCTCAAAGGTTTCACTAAATTTAATAAAATACCTTTTAAAACATGCTTTTATTTTTATATAGTAATTTTTTTTTACTTTTCTTTATCTCAGTCAACAATTTTTAATTCGTTTTTGCAAATATTATAGATTCTTGAAATAATTCTTTATCGAATTTTCAACTGCCGAAGTAGTAAAAGTTAATTAAACCAATCCATTAATGAATGATTTGGAATGAAAATGTTGACAGTGCATTATTATAGTATATTAAATGTTAAAAAAATGTACAAAGTGCAAAAAAAAAAATTCAAAACTATTTCGCATGAGTAAGCGAATGTAAGATTGATTCCATCTCTAAAAATTTGAAAAAAAGTTAATTAAAAGAGTATAATGGTTTCTGATCGTATCCTCCTCAATTCTGAAATTTTAAGCTATTAATACATACTTCGATTTCGACACAAAATTTTTTGAATTTTATTTTCCTTTACAAAAAATTTAAGTCGATTTCTTTTCTTTTAAGATATACGGAAAAATATAAATGTTTTTAACGTGTTCAACTTTTATTTTAAACGTGTAAAAGAAAATTTTTGAAATATACAAAGTTCTGCAGTTGCTTTATTTAAAATAATACTCTGCCTGTTCAGAAACCAAATCTAAACATAGACTCTTTCAAAATCAATCAGGTCTGCATCTACCAGATGCGGGGTACTTCAGTCAAAATAAGTTCAAAGGGTTTTTAAACACGCAACGTTTGTTGACAAAGGACGGCACAGTTACACCATACAGCTCAGAAGAGATCACAATCCATACTGACCAAATACGCAGCTCGCAGGCTGACGTCACAACATCGCCGCCTGGTGGTGGTTACATTTCGCTTCGTTTCACAACATCCCCCCCTTGAGACTCGACAAGAGTCTCAAGTACATAACATACCTTATTCAGAAGATCGAGTCTTTCAGTGCTGCCAGAGGAGGTGTATTTTCTTGCAATTACATCATCAGCAGGTGCTGATTTGTTGAGATTATGACATACATTTCGAGAATTAGATTCCTCACCTACAGGGTCCTTATGAATAGGTACATTTGAATAAATCTCTAAGAGATAAATCCGCTGCATAGGACGTACAACTGTCCCTTGTTGCCTTTAAAGTTTAACTGTCCGAATTTTCCCATCTCGCCCTGGAATCAATTCAATAATTCTCGCCAAAACCCAAAACAAACGCTTTTTGTTATCATCACGCAATAAAACTATTTCTCTAACCTGAGGATTACGTGAATGTTTTTCATTATGTTTTTGCACAAGTTGTCCAAGGTATTCCTTTCTAAAGTATTGACGTAGGACTTTCAACAAATTGTTGCGATATTGCTTTCTTTAATTGAAACCTTTCGAATTTAATTCTTCAATATCTTCAGTGTTTGAGCTTTTGTTTTCAATAAGGAACACTCTAGGTGTAAGAGGAATCAATTCTTTTGCATTTTCTGATACATATGTTAAAGGTCTACAATTTATAATGGATTCACAATCACAAATTATAGCATACAGTTCATCATAAGCTAAAATTGATTTTCCTAAAGTGCGTTTTAACAAACCCTTTACTGTGCAAACCAACCTTTCCCACCAGCCTCCCCACCAAAATGCGGTAGGAGGAATAAATTGCCAAAATATTTTAGGAAACCTTGTTTCTTTTAGAATTTTATTCCAATCCAATTTTGCGAAGCTCCCCGAAAGTTGGCCTCATTATCGCAATAAATTGTTAGTGGCCTTCACGTCTAGCGATAAATCGTTTTAGAGACAAAGAAAAGAGTCAGAAGATAGATAATTTACAAGTTCAAGGTGAATGTCACGATAGACCGCACAAGTAAAAATAATTATTCGAACCTTCTCTTTATCTTTTAAAAACATTGGCCCTGCCAAATCTATTCCCACAATTTCGAAAGGCGCACAATCTGTTACTCTATCTGGTGGTAAAGGTATGGGTTCGCTTGACATAGATTTTATTTTAAAACGTTTACATTTTACACAATCATGCAACACATTTTTAATAGCTTCCCTAGACCTTATGATCCAACATCTTTCTCTTAATATGCTTTGCATCATTTGAATTCCTGCATGACAATTTTTTATATGTACAAATTTAATTAAAAGTTTAGTAAATACACTTTTTTCAGGTAATAATATTGGGTACAGAAAAAATCTTTCATCATTCCGGTTAATTATTTTAGTTTACTCTTGATATACCTTCGTTGTCAAGGGAAGTTTCTATGAAATTGGAAGATTTTACATCAGAAAGATAGCTCTGCACTAAAATAATTAACTTCTTCTCAGCATATTCAATTTCATATTGAGAAAGTTCAGAGATTTTACATTTGTCTTTAACCTTACAGTTATTCACAAATCTCAATATCCATGAATATATAATCATTTTATTGTAATCCGATATTCTTTCAGCATACCAAGGGTGTGTGTCTTCGGTTAGATTCATGTTAACAGATTTAGACTTTTTCCTCTCAATACCTGCTTCCTTAGGTTGAAAAACAATGCTGGTAAAAGGCCCCAATTCACGGTTCTCTTTCAACCACGATGGTCCTTCCCACCATCTCGATTTTAGCATTTGTTGTGGTGAACATCCACGCGACAGAATGTCGGCAATATTCATATTTCCTGGCATATGTCGCCAAGAATACTCGTTAGTTTGATCTCTTTAAAGCGATTTGCAACAAAAACAGACCAGCCACCCCATTCTTGAATCACCACAAAGCAACTGTGGAATCTGACCAGAGGGTGACTTTAATGTCTACTGCAACGAAAGCTTTGATAATAGAATTAACAAGTCTGGCTCCGATGCAGCAAGCCATCAATTCTAATCTTGGAATGCTTAAAGATTTTAAAGGAGCCACTCTGTTCTTAGCGCGAATGAGCCTAACCTTGATTTCATCTTCTTCATATGATCTAACAAAGACACACGCAGCATATGCCCCCTTGCATGCATCTACAAACACATGTAATTCTGATGTTTCGTTAAAGTTCATAAAACGAGGCAGGGATACCTCTTTCAATAAATACATTTCGTTTTACCATTTAGAAAACATTTCAGTAACATTAAAAGGCAATTCATCCTCCCAAGAAAATTGAGATTTCAATAAATCTTGTAATATAAGTTTAGGGACCAATGTGGAAGGTGTCAACATACCAAGAGGATCATAAAACTTTTGTACAGTTGACAAAATAAATCTCTTCGTTATTCTAATTTCACAAGATAAAATTCCAAAATCAACTTTACATTTCAAAGTATCCTCCTCTAAATTCCATATTATACCTAAAACAGAAGTATTTCCAGAATGTTTACTAATATGTTAAAATTCCACATTGCTCTCCCAGCTTCTTAAATTAAAACAACCTTTAGACAAAATGATTTTTGCTTTTTCAATAAAATTCTCAGCCTCTGAAATACTACAAACTCCAGTTAAACAATTATCAACAAAAAAAGAACATTGAGTTTCTGCACAACATCATAAAATTCTGTACAACTTTCAAGAAGATGCATAATTGTAGCATTCAATAAAAATGGGCTCGAAGAAACATCAAATACAACTATACAATGCCTGTAAATCACATTTTCATTACAAGGGTAAAAGAATCTGAGAAAATTTCTATCTTTAGGAGCAACAGATAACATTAAGAACGCCTTCTCAATATCTGCACTAAGACCAATTGGATACATTCTAAATCGATCGAGAATATCTGGTATTAATTCTATTTGGTTAATTCCCTTAAACAAACATTCGTTCAAAGATGGTTTCCCTTGCTCAAAAGCAGAAGCGTCAAAAACCGGGCGAATTTTTGTAGTTTGGCTTTCCCATTTAATCACTGGCCGGTGTGATAAATAATGGCATTCTTTATTTAATTCGAAATCTGGCACATGTTCAGTGATATTCAAGTTTTCCCAATCCTCAAATACTTTTTTGTAATCTGAAAAGAATTCCCCTTTTCCAAATTTGCTCATCATTTTTTCGTCTCTTTTCCAGACTAATTCTTTATTACTAGGTAAATTCCTAGAATCCGATTTCCAAGGAAGTTCAACTTCATATCTTCCACCAGGAAGAATTTTCATTTTGTCATTAAATTCATTTAAATCAAAATCGCCTTTTTTCCTTTCCGAGTCGGTGGGGCTAGAAATACCCAAAACTTCGAGTTGCCAAAGTTTGTTTACTGGAAAGGTTATGGAATGCATTGAGAATGTCTTTAAAATATTATCATTTTCATTAGAACTCTTTCCAAAAACAGTCCAACCAAGTTTCGTTTCAACGGCAGTTAAACCAGATTCTAATGCAACAACATTTCCAGTCAATAGTTTTCCTAAAACATCTGCGCCGATCAAAAGATTAATTTCCGTTTCATTTCGATAAGAATCCGAGAAATCTATTTTCTTTCTTTTCAATTCGTTTATAATATCTTTATTCTCACTCATAGGAATAAACCCGCAAATTCTTTTTTCAGAGAGAACTTCAAAACTGCTAGAAAATGTTTTGTCTAAATTACTGACCTCGACCGGGAATACATCATGACTAATTGGTTTAGTTTCTTTCCCGCCGAATAACGCGTGAATCATAGTTTCGGTTCTCAAAGGGGAAATGTTGAGCTGATTTACGATGTTTTCATTTATGAAGCTCGATTGAGAACCAGTATCTAAAACAGCACGGATTAATTTTTGCTGGCCCAGATATCCAATGAATATACAAAGTGTTTGCAAAAAGATAGTTTTGCTTTTGCTGCAGTTAGAGAGAGAAGCCGTGGGATCATTTTCAGATTTGGGACCAATACATTAAGATTCGTTATTTTTTTCACACATTAAATCAAAATGATGGCTATTGCAATAAGAACAATTCAATTGGTTTTTAACATTATAAAATTTACTTAGATGCCCAGATTTTTTTAAACAAGAAAAGCATGCACCTTTTTTTTAAAGATTAATTTCTTATCATTTAAAGACATTTTCTTAGCTGAAAAACATTTCTCACTAGGGTGCGATTTGTCACAAAAAACAGTTTTGAACCTTTTTACCTTGCGTTTGAAGACTTACCAACGCTGATGCAGTAGTTGATTCAGTCGGTTGTAACTGTTCATTATGGACTCGGTAGTTATCTCTTCTACGATAGCCTGGCTGGGGCCCGAATCCCGCTCTAGCAAGGTTGATCATTTCTTCGCCTTTTACTTCTTGACGTAAGAAGTTCATTAAAGCCTCTAAAGTTCGTAAGTCTTTAGTCTCTGACAGGCTATGTTGATGCCGGCTCCATTTCAAGGCCAATAAAATTTCCTCTGGCAAACAGGACTCCACTAGGGGGCACAAGAATTCACCATATTTTTCCTGGGTACGTCCTAAGCTTTCTAGGGCTCGTATTTTCCCTTCCAGTTCGTCATATAATGCTGGAAGGTCAGTTCTGGAACGTCCGGAGGTCGCATTTTTCATCACCATGGATAGCAAATCTCTCACGTATATTTGAACGAGTAAGTCTTTCCGTCCGAATCCTTCCTTCAGCTGAGCAATGGCCTTTGGATAATTTTCAGCTGTAGCCGGGAAGCTTTCCACTACACGTGCTGCCCTCGTTTTTGGCACGACAGCTTGTAGTAAATATTGGAATTTGTCTTCGCTCGGAATGCTTGGGTCTTCGTCGATTTTTTAAAATTGACTTCAGAAGGTTAGATATTCTTTTGAGTCGCTGCTAAACTTCTTCAGCTCAATTTTCGGGAGCTTAAATTTGCGTCTTTCGGTCGATTCGTGAGGGCTAACTTCTAGTAAGCACATTTGTTCGACTTGAGAACAAAGTTCAGAATAAACATCCTGACATTCCTCAGCTGATAGAAAGTCTTCTTCGTTAGTTTCAGTATCCTCCAGTTCCAAATTTCGGTTCGTAAGTTCCATTTGGCATGTTTCCAAACGTTGAAATTTATCGCTAATTAGCGACTTCAAAATCGAAAGTCAATTCAGATCAGGCAATTCTTTCAAAAGTTCTTCTTCGAGATTTTTCGCACATACCATAAACGAAGTGCGATACGATTTTCGTTGTGTTTTTAACTGTGTCAAATCCATTGTCATCAAATTTGGAAAAATTCAAATCAAAAGTACCCAATTCTGTCACGACGCCACTATGTTCGGAAACCAAATCTAAACATAGACTCTTTCAAAATCAAACAGGTCTGCACCTACCAGATGCGGGGTACTTCAGTCAAAATAAGTTCAAAGGGTTTTTAAACACATAACGTTTATTGACAAAGGAGATCACAATCCATACTGATCGAATACGCAGCTCGCAGGCTGACGTCACAACATCGTCGCTTGGTGGCGGTTACATTTCGCTTCGTTTCACAACACTGCCTAACACCGACTCAAATATTAAAAAGTAAAAATAGTTTTGAAAAAACGTACTAAAATACTTTTAGAAAGCTCTGTATTAATTTTAATATTTAAAATTAAATGAAAAAAATGTCCTGGTAGTTTACATCTTATAATATAATAAACTACTAATAGAATTTGATATACAACTGATTAGCACTAAAATACTAGCACGCTATTCATTATTAAAACAGAAAAGTGTATGAACAATACAATAACAATGTAATTAATTATCTGATTGTGGGCTGCGTCAGTTTTGTCGTTGTGTGTTTTTAACTTGTGTTTTAGGACTAGAACTATTTCAGATATCATAATGTCTTGCGAGCTAAAAAAGAATTTGATGATTTTTTTAAGATCATATCATAAACAAAGAGGTAAATTTAAATTTTTCTTAAAAATGAAACAAGACAGCCTTAAGTATTGCGTAAATATGTTTATATATTGCCTCTATCTCGACAATAAATTAAATGAAAGGAATTTATATGTTATTTAATCTGTGCTCTTCCAACCGACTGTTTCATTGGTGGTATATTTCTGAAAACATTTTTTCCCTACCTAAACCTTGCTTACCATAAAAATAAAAAGATTAACGCGGGAAGAGAAAAAATAAGGTAATAAACTTTTCCTTTCATCTTGAAAGGAAAATAAACATAAATAATTCATATCATATATACAAATAACATAAACATATAAATGACAAAAATTACTTATAACTTTGAGCCCTACTCTGAAAGAGTGCGAGACATAACACCCACACAAATATATTCACACATTTACACACACAAGTAGATTCCCAGATACATTTCAATAAAAATACTACGAACGTCAGTAATCTCGGATAATTTATTTATAAATAGAATCACTAATTTAAAAAATCGACAGAATTTCAAAAAAAAATGTATTTTTATTTTAGAGTCGATACTACTGTCCTTTAAGATTATCTATAGGTTTATTAAGATGAAAATAGTGTGTGTTGGTGAACTACCTTCAATAGAATATTTATGGTCTGGAAATATTGCTTTTACCTCTTATGTAAAATACGGAACAATATGTCAGAAACGAAAGTTTTCACCAGTTGTCAAATTAAGGACAAAACATCAAACGGGGTTTTCTCACTTTCAGTGAGTTCTCATAATTGCTTGCCCATACAAACACTGAGAAAAATCGTTTTGTTTTCCCCAAGCGATTGCAAATTCCACCAAACAGTCGACGACCAAAGTAATGAGAAGTGGGAATTTGCGTTGGGTGGAATAGAATTAACGGATGAAAAAGGGTTGATACGAAAATGAGATCCAGACCTGTTTCTCAATGCGAGTTTGCAATGGCAGTTAATCACGCCGCGTTCTGAGCCTTGTGCTTAAGATGATGACTTTTCATGAATATTTAAGCAAATTCTAGTGAACCATCTCACCACTCAAAACAAAGCAGGTTTATATTTACATATTTACATGGGACAATTTCACTAACTTTTTATCTTTTGAAAAAAATTGATTAATGTTACGCGAATATTCTCTCAATAAGGAAGTTGGAAATGTTTTGTTATTTTTTCTGTTTGATAAATTCGGTTAGCACCCAGCATCAATCAAGATAGGCTATAAATACAGAAATGAAGTCAAACCCATTTTTCGTTCATCTCAAGCGGAATTTCCTGAAAGGAGCGCGAAAAACTTCAGTTACTGGGCAAAACGCCAAGCCACTTACAGTCGTGTGCTACCAGGAAAGATCGATTTCCGCCAACGGCAAACAATTGCGTTTCTTTGCATACGCATGTAAGACTATTCATCGTGTCGTTAAGATGCAGCATGAATTTATCGTTAGACTATCCATACCCACCCCTATTTTTCTCCTGTTTCATTCCATTTTCTTTCAACGTGTAAATCTAATCTTTTCTCTAAAATAAAGAGATTCGTGTTTTGACTTCAAAAATGCTCATATCTTTTTAAGTGACAAAAAATAGCTTCGTAAGAATAAAAATATCCCTTAATCAATTTTTATATATTAACTGATTATAAAACACCGTCGCCTCACAGAAATTGAAACTTAAAAGGAAAATTTTTTAATTTTGTTCTCGGGGAATAATAGAAAACTATTTTATTTCTTTCACATACATATTTAGATTACTCGCTGGTCTTTAAAACACTGTGTCTACTTGTTGTTTATGGTTATTTTTTAGTTTACAGCGTACTATTTTTGTTTTCTTAAAATTAAGTATGAAGTTAATTGTTTTTGTTTTAATTTGTTTTCTTTAAATTTAAGAACAAAACCAATCTCTTTACTAAGATCTCTATGTCATTCTCTAAGAAATGCGCTCTGCTTTAAAAAAATATAATTCTTTTTTTAGTAGTATAAATTAACTACTTAAATATGAAAAGATATCCTTGAACGAATTTTTAAAACTTCTTTACTAGGTTATATAATGTATTCAGACGATACACGGTGAATAAATAAGACTCAAAGATGTAGCTACTAAGAAAAAAATATTAATATCACTGAAACGAGAATTGATAAATTTTTCACATTTTTAATTCTTAGAAGATTATTTACAAAATGTCAATCATGAAATTCATTAGTAAAAATGTTTAGTTATTGATAATATTGCTGCATTGTCAATGGCGGAAGGAAGATCTTTATGGCTGTAGTAGCGTGAATCAAATTTGGGGTGTTGCATTTAACCAACTCCATATGCGGGTTTTATGTAAAGCTTTCCCTTTATCTTCAACTCATTAGAAAGGGAAGTCAAACCAATATGGGGGCAAATCGGTATGATTTGATGTAGCGGTTTGATTGAGCTCCCTTACATACTGAGAGAACTTCCCTTTTAACAGTTCATTGTCCTAAATTTGTGTCTAATTGGAGAGAAAACTCAGAAAATTTCAGGTAAAGCGAACAATTTGTTGCTAAGCACACATCTTCTGTTATATTTTTTTTTATCTGCAGTAAAATAAATTTCTGAAGTAGATATGTTATTGCTTACAAAGAATCGTTTCAACATCAAAGAATATATTGTTTATGGAGAAAATATGATTTCATGTATTTCATTTGTAACTGACTGCTAAAATATATTTAACTCTTTGAAAAGGATTTTTGCTGGAAATGCACCGATATCCGTTTGAAAATATAATGAAATTCAATTAAAAATTTTAATTTGACTATCTAGGTATGACAATCCTTAGAAAATTATTCTTAAAGTATTTCTTCTTCGTCTGAAATCATTGCCTTAATTTCTTCTTTGATTGTCAGTATGGTAATACTGTAAAATTGGAATTTATGAATAAGCTGAAATATGAATTCAGTAAACTAAAATTTTAAGTGTAAGTTTAAACTATATTTTAGTAAATTAAAACACTGAAAATAGTTATAAATAAACACAAGCAGGGACACCTATTTCCAATTACGTTAACGACTTCGGCAAAGTCATAAATATTAAAATGCCAAGCTTCTTTTCACTGTTAATTAAGTAGGATTAAAAGATAATGCTTTAGCTATCAGAATATCGGCATAAGTCTTTGATTTTCCTCTACTGACCTTTGAAATTCTTTGTCAAATTATATTGTAGGATCAGCGAGTAATTAAAGTGTGACAGTTAAATAATGGAATGTAACTGAAATAGATCTTGATATAAAAATTTTAGGCAAGTCCAACCTTTTTTCACTTTACTTTAATTTTGGTGTTTGAATTTGAGTTATTTATGTCAGTAAAGTATATTTCTTTCTTGCAAAACCCAAAAATAATTCATAACTATTGGTTTCCTAGAACTCATTAAAAATTTTAGATTTAGAATGTTTAAAGCATAAATACAATTCAGTTGTAAAATGTAAAAGATGCACGATTTTTCTGATCCTCATTATTTGATTAAAAAAGAAAAATATGCATTGGTCCGAAAGACAATTTCTACTTTGTATCTCTCTCCCATTAGGCTGAGTATTTATTCAAAATATTTTATGGCACTCAGAGTTTTGTACTCCTTTTTATACATTTCTAAGGAAAGAAAGTAAGACCGAGTTCTTGGCTGAATTCATCTTTCCTAGAATCCTGCTTAACATGGCGGATATCATTATTTTGGAGCTTACTTTGGCGTTATTATGAAAAGATTTAGAAGTAAGTTATCTGCTTGAATATAGGAATTGCCAGACAACTAGAGATAAAAAGCAGAAATATTTTGACTAGACTGATTTCACCATTTAAGCATTATGCACTTATATTGAGAGAGACGAAAGATCCATGAGTTTGAAGGGGATTAGAATATGTGGCAAGATTTGGTTATTTTAAATTTCTGCTTTATAAAGAAAACAAAGTTTTGTTTTGTATCACGTATAAAGAGATTATGTGTGTACGTAATATAATCTTAAAAAATCAAAAAAAAATTATAAATATATTTCAAAAAAAATTTTATGTTACCGAGATTGTTTATTCTAATTTTTTTTTTAAATAATTCGTTCGAGAACAACTTCTTTCAAACATATTATCATTTACTTTTGGCAGAGAAAACATTTACTTTTTCGCAGATGACGCTTGCAAAGGGAAAGTGTTATACTAGTCAAAAAAATTCAACCTCGAGATTTTGATTTATCTGCTCGTTCAGAATTTCTTAATTCCAGAAAACACATTTTGTCTGTCTATCGGTTTGTGAACTCAATAACTCACCAGCGCTACGAATTTTAAGTATAAAGTTTGGTTTACGATTTTTTCTCAAAAGTTTCAGTTTTTCTAATTATGTATAATATTTGCCTCTTCAACCCTCCACGTCTATATAAACTAAAAACATTAACAACTAGCATAAGAAATTTAAGAATATAAATTCGTCAATAGACTTGTAGATCTATAATAAATTTTGGAGCCTATCGTCAAAGAGTTACCTGAGTCTAGGTCTGTATATTTCAGGCTATATAAATAGGATAACTCGAAAACGCAGTACCTTATGTCAGACCAAGAAATGTGGTAAGCCACTCCACATGGTGATTCCTCGAGGAAACAAATCACTTTTTTACATTTTGTTTTGCGCTTTATACGAGGTACTCGTTAAGAGGAAATCGACTGTAATTGGTCGAGAGAGTTTCAACTATATGATGAGAATTATTTGAAATTTTTTAACGATTATATTCCCTATTGGTAAGTATTATCTGGGAAAAAAACCCAACGAAGATTCAAAAATTTCAAGCAGTGAAAGAATTGTTGAGAAAGAATGTAAATAGTTTTGTATATGAATAATTTTAACAATTGAACTATAATGAAGAAAACTTATTTCTTTAATTTATTCTTAACAATTTTGCATTTTGATTGAGTTTATTCTATTTTTAACTTTATTGTCTCCATAATTTCATTTCTAAAAAGAAAATTTCATTATTTATTTCTAAATATCGAAACCACTGCATGGGACCATGGGAATGTTGAAACAAGCATAATTTCCTGAAGTTTATTGAGCTTTTTGGTCTTAATTTTGAAAAACATCATTTCATTTCTGGTAAAGAGAAATAAGTCTTTTGCCTCAAGTGATATTATTTTTTAAATTGGGAACTTTAGTCTAGTTAACTTTATTAATATAATAAATGAGTAAAAGGTATATGTATGTTAATGCGCCTTATTTTTAATTGACTCAATAAATCAGAGATGTCAGTAAGAATGAAATTAAAACTATGTTATAGCTTAACATTATTATCATTGCAGCTAATATGCTCAATTTAGTTATTTAATCTAAATCAAAATAATGAATTCGTTTTTGCTTTAATATAGTAGCTTTCTTAATTGACTCTTCATTTTAATTTTATAATAGCTGCCCCGACAGACTTTGTACTGTCTGAAATTATTGGCGTTTCGTAGTCTTATAAAAGAAGAAGAAAAGACGTGTTTCACAGTAATCACTTCATTTATTGAGTTATGCCTTAATACTAAACAACGATTACACACAAAAATAAGTTTTCTATTTCGTACATTGAAAGACTTAAGTAATAATGTGATTATATTTTCATTGTAATAATTTATGGTACACGATATTTTTTGTTTGATTACTTGCCGCTTAAACAAATAAAGCTGACGATTTTCCAACGCGGGAGTAGCAACATACAACTGTCCATGAGAGAAGCATAGGTTTTCAATTTTAATACCGAAAACACTCAATGATTAGCCCAGGGATTTATTAATGGTCATAGCGAAAACAAGCCACACTGGAAATTGCAGTCGTTTCAATTCAAATGATATTTCAGTTGGTACCTTTGGGATGCGAGGTATCAACACATCTTCTCCCATATATTTTTTCTTAAGGATGGTTGCTTCGATTACATTGTTCAGTAATATTTCTACTTCTAACCATGTACCATTAAAAAGACGTGGTGGGTTGATATTTCGCGACATTATGACTACCGATCCTACTTTTAAGTGGAGATTATGAGGCGGCCATCCTGGGAAATGCAGTGAGTTTCAAAATTCTGGTGGATAATTGATAACATCATTCTGGTTAATTACACAATCAACTGATTTATATGATCTTAATTGACCAACAATTTTATTTTGAATGTCACACAAACCCTTATTTTCTTTTCTTTCTGCAAGCCCTTTCTTTATTTTTCTTTTCCTTTTCTTTCTACAAACCCGTCTTTTTTCCCTTTCTTATTCTTTTTTCTTCCCTACCAAAAATTTATTTGAGGCTGGCATAGATTATTAAATATCCATACAGCCTAATCAACTTGAAGTCATACAAAAGATAATAACATTCATTTCTTATATTTTGATTGACGTCAAAGGCTTGACAACCAGAGGGACAGTGTTTTAAATTTTTAAGCAAATGTGTGGATTTTCTACACCAGTTGGGGTAAGGAAAATTGGTAAAGAATTTTTCAAATTTCTTTGTTCTGTTTTATTTTAATTCAAAAGTACTTAATGAAACCGAAAAAACTGATTAATTAACAGTGTTTAATTTAAAAGGCCTTAAATGCTAAGAAAATAAAAAAAATTGTTGAATACATACATCTTTTCAAGAATAAAATAAACACATTAAGAGTTCTTCACACCGCATTTTATATACATAAAAAATTATCGATAAGAACAACAATAAAACAACTTTATATCAGAACATAAACAATAGAAACAAGAAAAAATTAACAAATTGATATTCACATCCGTTTGGAGAAATAAGTTTTAACTAAGCATAAACTGCATAAAAGCTATTATTTTCGTTCTTTCATTTTTAAACTTCCTGTTTCCTAAGAATATATAAATGAAGACCAACTGATTTCGCTCATTTCTTTCTCAACAAACCGAACTTTATTACTTCCTGCAATTTTACTCACTTGGTGTGGGAGGGGAAGGGAGTGAAGATTTTTGACGGGAAAGTAAGAAAAGTATCATTTTAACCATTTGCCTCGCTGATTTTTCTTTTTTTTTTCTCTCCCTAAGAACATTCCCCGTGTCTTAATGAAAATCCTTTTTTTTAAAAAATAATTTATCCTTTTGTATGGATTATAATATTGTTTATCCATCAACACATTCGCGGAAGTTTGAAATTAAGGTTGACTTATTGATGCCATATTTTTATCTTCCGAATTAAAGCGATTTTTCTTTCGAACTATTTACAGAGCAATATCTTGGTGGATGTGACATTCTTGTATTTTTTTTTTATTGACGGGTGTAGCAGTCATTTGCATTTATGGACGGAATAAATATTTACCCATTATAAACGTGATGTCCGCTAATGTGTGAAAAACCGAAGCTTTAATTTTCCCAATAAGATTAATGCTATCACAAAAAAAAGTTTGTATTTAAATTAGATGCAGTATATGAATAAGGAACTAAATTTACTTCTGAGAGGAACAATCCATTGATACATTTGACAACAAAAATCTATTTTTTACATTAGGCATATCAAGGACTAAAAAGAATATTTTCTGAAATACAACAGAAGAATTTGTTAATGCACATTTGAAAAAAAAGAAAAGAAATTGTGCTTTACCAGTATTAAGGAAAATACAGAATTCTTTGCCTGATTAGAATGCATTGGAATATAAACAAATTCTACGAACTGACGTAAATACATCTATCACAGACTAGAAATTCTTTTTGCTTAGAGGTATTCTATGAAAAGAATCTTTTTCATCAACTGGTGCATTTTCTGTCGTATTAATATCTCATTTTAATTAGAATTAAGGAATTCCGTTCTATGTGAAGAAAAATTCATTAAACGACAACAAAAAATCTATGCAATTTACCGGGCCGATGTGGCCAATAGGTGACCTATGCACCTATGTGATTTCTTAGGGGTGCCACATTGATTTTAAACTTATCTATGAACAAAAGTATTGTATACACACCGAACTTCACCCCTTTAAATAAATTTTTAATTGCTGTGTGTATTTAACTGTGACTATGATATATAATTAAGCGTGTTGATTAATTTTTAAATTGAAAAGGAGGTTAAAGAGTAAAATTAAGAATTTTTAAGCAATTTAAAGATTTTTTGTTAATTAAAAACAAGGGACTAATTTTGGAGCCAAATTAGTTTATGCTTAGCTTTCTTAAGCTTGAGTGTTCATGTGAATCTATAATCAAGAAGTGGTAAGGAATTTTTTAAACTTGATATGTGCCGTGGCACAATCTGTAGTATTTGCCAACAATTGAGTTTCTACTTAGACTCTTAAAATCTTGGAAACATCTCGTGTTTATGAGGGCACTGGGTTGAAATCTGAGTTTGGGATGATATTTAGTATAACGATAGTATACATTTAGAATGTTCAGTCATGAAAACATTAAGACTCAATGATCAGTCAATTTTGAGAAAAGTGTCCTCAAACTTTTGGCAAGCTTATATACTGATAACTTGATGCCCTTGACCAGATGATCCCAATAGCGTGTAGACCGTCTGTAATGCGTAAGGTCAGAGTTCAAACCTGGCCGCGGTCTTCTCTCTCTTTTTTCTTTTTTAATAATTCCTATTCAATTAAAAATTACAAATACTTTTAATTAATATGCTACTTATTAAAAAAAGGATAAATACTTATTATTTTAATAAATTGTAATTTAATATTTAAAATATGGACATAGCACCTACATCTTTTATAATACAAAAAATATATTCTACCTCTTCTAGTTTTTTCCCTTCAGTTTTATATTTATCTGACGAAGTATTATATTTATTATTTTCAAAAAGTTCTCCGTCACATCTTTCACTTGCATGTTTAAATTCGTCATCATACACCATCATTTTTACACAGAGCATGTCAAGAGTATTTTGATAATTTTTTTCATCCAAGAAAGTTACTTCTTTACAAATGGAAGTTGAATATTCCGATGAAATAAGATTATTTTCAACTAACGGTCCTTGATAATAAACAAATATATCTTTTAATTTCAATTTTGTTTACTTTCTCTGCCATTATTCAAATTTAAATTATTATTAAAATTTGAACCGTCTAGTGTTTGTCCATAAGGAGATCTCTGATCGACAGTCGTCTATGTTTACGGCGGTCGTTATAGAAACAGGTTACTGCAGGAAGAGTCCATTTCGCAGAGGTAGAAATTCATTCAAGTTTCTTACGTTGGCGCGTTTAGCGCCCAATTGGCAGTGTTGATGTATTGCCTTTAATTTTTGAAAGCAAATTCGAAAAATAATTCACTGGGCTGAAAATCATTTGCGTACTTGGAATTTTGAAAAAATATATTATTCCTGTTAGAATAATACAGAAATTCCTATCTGATTAGTACAGAAAGAAAAGAGTAAATCAAATAGAAAAACTGAATAATTATTTACATGTCTAACGACTGCACAAGAAGAAGAAAAAATAAGTAGAATCCAGCATGACAAAAAATTAATCTTCATTTTATTTGTTTTAAATTTATGTAACTGTCTAATTCAACATAATGTTCTGTCTAATTCAACATAAAAATAATAACATAATAATCATAATTATTTCATAATTTTTATAAAAGGTTGCTTTTATTCTGTTACAAAGTAAAATATCCATTGTTAAATATGCTTAAAACCTCTCCAAAAAGTTTTTTTAATAAATAAATATATTTATTTATTTGATATATATGCTATTTTTCGAAATTTTAAACAATTACATTTTACAATTACATTTTATTACAATTACATTTACATTTTATTACATTACAATTACATTTTATCAAATAAGATAAATAAAAGCTATAAGATAAATAAAATGTTCAAAGATTTTTTTAACGAAACTTTAAAAAAAATAAGAATAATCAAAAGTATGTTTAGTTGAAACTTTTGATTATCGACATATTGAATAACAGAAAACAAGAGCACATTTATGAAAAAATAGAAAATAACAAAAAGGAATCAAATAAATTTCGTAGCTTCAGGAAATAAACTAAATAAAATTCTATATCTTCTATAACTTATGATTAAACTAATTGAAATGAAACGAAAAAAGCAATTTTAAAATTCACTTTTTATTTATAAAACACATTAATTATTATTAAAAGAGTGCAAAACCAGCAGTGTACTTTCAATTTAAAGAATTCTAAATCACTGTCACAAGATTCCGTTTCTTCTGAATCGGAATCCGATTCAGTCCTTCCAATCTGAAATACTAGTTCTTCTAAAATCCCATCTTTTTCCCAATACGAATTTTAAGCAAGTTACAAGCAAAATTCTATAACATTATGCACAATTTTCCGTGCTTGTGATTTTAAAGTCTCTCCATTCTTAAATCGAAAAGGCATTTTAAAGGATCTCAAATTCAAGAGACTAAAATTATTAAATAATGAAATACAGTTAATATTAACCAAAGAAAATATTAATAAAATATAAAAAAGGAAGCTAAGTAAATATAAAGATACGAGCAACTGCGGTAAAGCGAGAAGACGAATGAGCAATAGTTTTTTTATCGCTTCATCTTTTCGCGAAGATAAAGAATAACTCGCCAGCCATCCGCCCGATTTTACCCATTCAAAATAGATCCTCCCTATCGACACCTGTTTCTATGACGCCCGCCGTAAACATAGACGACTGTCGGTCAGAGATCTCCTTATGGACAGACAGTACCTATGCCTCGAATAAATTAACGTCTGCTCTCTTCTATTTCTTTTGATTACTGCAGTTGGAGACATTTTCTTTATTTAGCAAAAATCAGCTGCTCCCTCATTAATTTATTATTATTAAAATCCAAAAATTTGAAAATTAATTGTTTGAAAATGATGCAAGAAAGTTAAATTATCTACAGCCATTAATGTTACGTTTTTAATTACTTTGCCTTTAAACATTAAATTATGTTTAAGTATTAAAAAATAAACCTTTATCCTTGTATTAATATGCATATTGATTAAAACTACCTTAAAATCGGTAATTAAATTAATTTTGTTAAAAAATGCATTCGATTCCTAATTTTAGTTTTGTTATTATGCATTTTGATAATATATATTTACTTTTGAATAAAACATTAAATAAATATTAATCAAAAGTAATTGTAAATTTTTAATTGAATAAAAATTATTGAAAAAGAAATAAATCCCAGACAGGTTCGAACCCTGACCTACTGTATACTAAACGGTTACCTAGACCGCCACGCTACAGAGATCATTCTGTCGGGAGTCAAGTTATCAGAATATAAGCTTTACCAAACATTTGAAGACCTCTCTCTCGAAATTGACTATCCATTGCGTTTTAACATTTTCGTGAATGAACATTCTAAATGCATACTATCATTATACTAAATCTCATTCCAAACTCATATTCCAACTTCGGCCTCCCCTTGTAAGAATGGCTAAGACTTGAGTTTTAAGGAAGGACTAGAAATGATTCTACAATCTTTTTCTTTCTTTTTTTCTTCCTTTGTAGTGAAAAATTAGGAAATGTTAATAAAATAATTCATCAGATTAGCATTTAACGTGTCGCAAAGAATGCAACTCCTGCCCACAGTCTACGTACTAAATACGTCACGCCAGCTTAGTTTTGGAATATGTGACTTATTAACAACGAGTAAAAAACACATAATGTTACAAAACAGTATGAGATAACGTACAATTAAATTTGATATTATAGGTACAAGTTACGTTTGTTACACGATTTATTGACTAATCTCATCATTCTAGCTGAGTGTATCTAAGCAAGGTTACTGAACAAAGAGGAAGTGCATGAGGGTGAAAGTGACCTTTGAAATATGTAGGCATCATCTGAGGTAAAATCCTGACTTTATTTCCAGTATATGGGATTAGGTAGCCTTTATAAATGGTTTTCAGGAAAATCGGGCTCAGATTTCCTGGCAAGAGAAAAAACAGGAAAACCTTCACAAACCAGTTCGATTACAGAAAGTAAATACAATCGATAAAATTCTGTCGATCAATTTTTGATAATGTTAGCTAACAAAACAATCAGGATAAGGTTATAATCTTTCTAAATTATTAACTACAATAACCCTGTAACATTTGGTGGACTTAAATCGACTTTCTTCCCCTATTAACCTATTTTCACTGACAATTTAATTTTATTGAATATTATTTTCTATCTAATCATTAAACCTAAACTATTCCGGGAACTTTTAACTTTTCTGTTACTATTTCACCGGAAACAAATAATATAAAAAAATTAATCAATTCCTACTAAATTCAATAATTTTTTTTAATTTTTTAATTACTTTTTATTAAATAATTGCAATAATTGTTCTGTTGTTATGCTTTACAACGAAAGGAGAGGTGCAGTAGAGTAGCTTCTGACTGTATGGACACCTGAGCATCCAAAAGCAGAAATCTGATTTCTAGCTCACACGCGTCAGAAAGAGCGATCACCTCTGATCCAGTACCCCCAGTGGTGGACCACGAACAGATTTAACGTCCACATACACAGCCTTCGGCTGGCTTGTTCAATCTTGCATCCTAACGGATGCGAATCCCACTCTCTACCAACCAGCCTATAATGGCCTACTAATTACACTTATTATAAAAAAGAGGAATTATGGCGAGAAAATTAGTTTTTAACTAATAAATAAAAATTAAGGAATCAATATTTGAAAAAAACTGTATTAGCATCAAACGTCATCCTCTAAAAGTTTAACCCTTCTTTGCATGATGATGGAAATTTCCATCATAATATTTAGTCAACAAAAAAAGGTACTCAAAACCCTTGTACTGTAAATTTGTTGTTGCTGGCAACTTTTTAAGCGAC
>JAOUZG010010951.1:4041770-4052523 GCA_026289955.1 Argiope argentata
TATATATATATATATATTCAATGAATATATATTCAATGAATGTTCTCTTTTATTTATGTTTAATGCGTTTTGCAAAATCATTTGTGAGAAGAAATGCTTTATGGTCAATAAATACGTCTCCATGCACAATAATGGGAACAATTTAGATTCATGAAATGAAATCTTCTTTTTGAAGCGAAATTCGATTTCTCTGCGTGGAACGCTTTTATAATTTAATTACAAATTTTATACCATTAAGCATCTCGAACAAGTTTTAAAAAAAAGGTTTTACTGATTGAAACAAAACGAAAAAATATTGCTTCGTTGTTTAAAATAGAGAAGGTCAAAATGAATTCAAGTTTCAATTATTTACAGTCTGCCTTAATCATAATTTTTCATAACCTTGAAAAACTGTATCTGTGCATTTTTATGAAATCTTTGTACAATGAAACATGTGTCGGGATAGCTATATTTAAATGTTTCAAGACAACTGAGTTATTTTGTTTTCAAACTGTTGGACGAAAATAACATCTATTTCAAGTGGGGTTTTTTGCCATTTTATTAATAACTAGCCGCCTTTGGAGACCAGCCGTTTCGCCAATATTAATGCCGACTAAAGGGTTCAATCATTTTTTTTATATTTATAACTTGGTCTCATAATAAGTTTTTCAGCAAAATATTTCGTGCTTCAAATGCTTCAAATTTCGATAGTCATATAATTCACTTATACTAATATATAGGCCTTAAGCAGTCCTACCTTTGAACTCCACATCTCTCTCTGATTTTCTATCAGTGCACGTAAAATTCATTTTTAAATTAAAGTGGAAATGACGAAACTTCAATTAATATAAAGACTTTTTTACTCAATCCAAGCATGTCTTTAAATAAAACTAAGAACTGAAAGCAGAGTAGTCCGACATTGAAGTTTTATGCTCACTACAGGCATTGAAACATTGAAGTTTTTTATAATTTATAATATCTCAAGGAATTATTCAGCAAGCATTTCACAGATTAAATGAAACATCCAGTTTTTAATTTTATTTTTAGATGTGTATAAACACTCTCAATAATAACATTTTTTAGGTTTATAAATATATTTCAAAAATTTATGACTTAAATTACTTTGGTCTTGTAGATTCATATTCTGTAAAATATTCTTAATAATTCAACTTCTAAATAAATAAATAAACATTTCTATCTTATGCGATCAAATCTAGCTGAATTATTCAGTTCTGAATATTGCAAGTTTAGAGCAATCATCATTTTCATAATCCAGGCCAATTATTCTAGAGTAACCCTGATTGGCTTCTTTGAGATCTTGATAAAGTGATCTAAAATCGCCAGTTTTTATTGAATAGTTATATTGAAATTTTCATAGATCGATCAGCTTTGATGATTGATTTAGTTGATCGGGGTGCCACTTTTTTATTTTAAGGACTTATTGTCTCTAGAATATTTTGTTTAATGTGAACCACATAGAAGATGATATATGTAAAAATTTAAAAGTCGTAATTCATCAAAATATTTTCCTCAGTTTACTAATTATGTATTTCGCTTAGAACATTTGTTAAGATATTTAGTGTATTTTGGTGAAATATGATTCTATTTTGAGTAAATGAAAACGAAATTTGCCATACTATAGCTAATTTGATAGCCAAAAAGTTATCAAATTAGATGTTGGACTCCGATTACAGAAGATGCCTTGTAGATGTTAAGCCATATTTGCGTTAAATAAAACTGTTTAATTGAATTAGCAATATATGTATTATAAAATATCATAGAAAATGTTTCATTGCATATATTTTTCAAAAATATTATATATGATATTTGTTTCATTTAATGCAGACACGTACCGAAAATGACATTTTTATATGTTTAATTTGGAATGGTAGTTGATTTATTTTTTCTCATTTGAGAACATGATATTGCTTTTGGCTAGAAAGTTTTGATATCTCCGAAATATGCGAGTAAAAAATATTTTTATCTGCCTATGCAAATTTTGCATTATTAATTATTACGTATGCTTTTTTGAAAAAAGATGTGTTTTCAAATAGCTGACCTGCCTTTACCAGTATAGTTTTAATATTACGTATGCCTCGTTGAAAGCAGATGCGTTTTTATTTCGCATGATTCATTAAAACACGGAGATAAATTACAATCACGAAGGAGAATTCTTTGATTTGCACAATATATCTTCCTCACATAAGTAAAAGTAACAATTCAAAACATGTCTTATTGTTTACAAAAATTAAAAAAACACACGAATGCAAAAATATTTTACTTCTACTTATTATCAATTGTTTTTTGTTCATCGTTTCTTTGAAATTGCGTCATCTTCTAGTTCGTTTAAGATTTCTTACTTTTAAATAATTAATCTCGCTCTCAGAAGCTTATCATTTGATGCTTTTCTAAAAATTCTTTTTCAGTTTTAACTGTCGCACTTTTGTAATATATTTTTATTTTGTATTTTTATTTATTTTAATTCTTTAATTGAATAGATAATTTTGATATTGCAAACGATCAAGAAAAATTTTCTCTTGCATTTATTGTTTAAGAAATATCACATTTCCTATTTATTTCATTTCATATAATCACGTGATGAAAATTGTATTTTTCTTTTTTATTTTTGGTAGTAATTAACTTTTTTAAAAATCAGAACTTCTGAAAATGTGAAGGCAACATTTAATTAAAAGCTGATTTTTTTTTTAGTTCCTCGTGAGGATAAAATTTTATTTTTATTTTATGCGAAATAAATTGTTGAAAAATACAATTAAATTAAATGTTTAAAAATTCATTAAAAATAGAGTTTTAATTTATAGGTCAAAACATTAGAATCATTGAAAAGCTAATTTTTTTAGCTTTAATTTGATGCAAAAATCAATTTTGGGCTGTAGTATTTTCAGAAATAATGAAAAAATTTCAAAATTTCGCTTATTTTTTAATTGATTCAAATTTTAATAAAAAATTCAAAAAAAGTGCTCCGAGGTGCATATTCCCGGCACCCAAGGTATACATATACCAAATTTGGTAGCCGTAGGTGGAACGGTCTGGCCTGTATTGTGCCAACACACGCACACACACACATTGTGCTTTATTATAAGTAAAGATAAGGCTAACTTTTTAATGGAAAAACTCCATCTTGAAATTATTTAATGATTTACAATTATTCTTCATTTTAAGAAAACATTCCTTTCTTATTCTTGAAAATAAAATAAATTAACCCTAAGCTAAAAGCGTGATAAACACAATCATAAAAAGAACAAGAATCTATCATGTTTTATGGCTATTCATTTCTTTATTTAATTATATTTTTAGCTGTCTAGAAAAAGCATTTCCATGAAATCTGAAGCATGGATTGAAAAGTTAATACTCAAAAAAGCATTTTTTCCTTTTATTTTACAATCGAACTTAAAAATTATTTTTATGAACTTTAAAGTTCATCTTTCAATAAGCTCTGAAATATTTATTAATATTTCTTTCTGAACTTTTTAAACATTATTTGACGAAGTAAGAATAAATCCTTTTCCGAATTTCAAATAAATATGTTTTTCAATTGTTTTCAGCAAGATTTGAGCAATCAGAAACAGTTTCTCAGAAATTTCAAATAATCTGATATTGTTCCTTTTTCACAAATTCAGAAATTTAAATATTAGATAATTAGATGTGTTTAAGTCTTAGCTTTTAACAAAGAAAAACGTATGGAAATTAAATGGTTTGTTTTTTTCGTTATTTTGAATATAAAATGTGCAAAAAAAGCAAGGGTATCTGAATATATATTCATTCGTCCGTAATACAATGAATGATAACAAAGGAAAGCAATGAATTACAAAAATGAATTTTTTTATATGTTTTTAACACTAGAATTATAGACGTGTGTCAAATTTTGAACAGAATCTCCAAAAAATTGATTAATTATGGGTATATTTATGTGATAATTCAAACCTGCAGTTTTCTAGGTGAATGAAATTCGAAGTGTTACTTTGGAATCATAATGATAAATATGTTATAAATAATCATAATGACAAATATAAGCCAAGAGTTATAATGATAAATATATATGTACTCAAATAGTAAATAAAAAGAGCTTAAGTGATTACTCAATTTTATTCAATTTACTACGAAGCTGGATACTAAATGTATCACATGGAGAAATTATAAGGGAGAGGACTAAACTCTGTCGCTTGTTTAATTTTGTATCTCACTGTCTTGGGACATATACGCCTTTTTTTCATTTCCTTCGAAACAAATTCAATTGACAACAAGTATAATTGCAAAATAATTCCTAAGCAATTCTTGTTCTCTTGGCTTATATTTGTCAGATTTATTATCTAAGTAGAAATACACAGGTGTGTCAAAAAGGTGACGATTTATTTCTGTACAATTCCAAAAAATAGAAATAAAATTTGTACTAGTTACATACTAGCAATATTGACTAGTCAGTATGCCAAGTGGGATGATTATTATGTTAATAATCAACATCAAAAGTTGTTGGATTCAATATCAAATTAATCACTGATGTGCAATTTACTTTATAGTATGACAAAAGAAAACATTTCATTTGGATTGAATGCCATATCAAAGGTTAAAGATTGCCATATCAAAATTAGAACACAATAGGGTTCTGACATTTGTTTGCGCTTAGCAGAACTAAGTATTAGAATTTCTTGATGACGCTATGCATATTTTATTATCAAGTATTTTCCCACTCAGCGATTGCAATAAATTATTCGGTATTTTAGTTAATCGTCAATGTTTCACTCAGTATAAGGAGACTAATTAAAATAATATGCAAATTGTTTGTATTCTAATTAAAAATTCTAAAATAGAGCACTCCATAACAACATTTTATGTATCTCAAAGTAAACTCCTTCTATTATCATTGATAATATAAATAATCTCAGGTGTTGCTGCCGTTTGCAGCTGACTAAACATGCGTTGTACTTTGCCTGACAGACGTTAAGCCAAGTTGCATTTCTAAACAAATTAGTTTCACAGGAAAAAAAATCGAATCTCACTTATCGAAATGAAATACACTCACCGATCAATGAATTAGAAACCTTTGAGATTTGCATTTGGAAACAGGCAATGTAGTCGGATGAATCACGTTACACCTTATTTTGCACTGATAGAAGACGTCGAATTTGGCAATACCCCCACGAAGCTATGAATCCATCTTGCCTTACTGACACTGTGCAAGGGTCTGGAGGGAGTATCATGATATGGAGCATGTTCTGCTGGCATAGAAGTGGTGTCCTGGTGTTTCTCGAGGGTAAACAAACAGCCATGCGATACCTTAATATACTGACAGATCAAATGCATCCTGCAATGTGCAATGTTTCATTTTTATTCTGATGGCGATGGATACTTCATGGACGATAATAATTTATACATCGTGCCAGAAATGCTCAAAATTGGTTCGCTGAGTATCACTTTGAATTCCAACACCTCCCTTGTCCACCGCATAGCCCGGATCTTAACCCAATAGAAATTGTGTAGGATATGGAGGAAAGACTCATCCGACGGCACTCTCGTCTGCCATCTAATTTACAAGATCTAAAAAACTGCATAGCCAATGAAAGGTGTTCTCTGGATGTAAATGCACTCCAGAAGCCTGTATACTCGATGCCCAAACGAATCAGAACAGTTATCTGTGAAAAAGGTGGTCCAATAAAATATTGATCTTGGGTTTCTAATTCATAGGCCAGTGAGTTTACTTTTCATTACGATAAGTGCAACCTCGCTTAGAACTTTTAAACAAGGATGGCTTTATCTTTCTATCAGAGGAGAAGTTCGTGGAATGTTTTGAATTGTTAAAATAATTAAGAGAAGGAAAAAGAATTCAGCTTCTAATTATTTTATTCTAAATATTATGTAAAATGCAACTTATTCGATCAATGTAACAGTTAGGATGGGTTACAATGTCTTCAATGCGTAAATCCATGAAGTTCGATCGTCACTTCCAAATCATGAAAAATGGAACTTACGTTTCCAGAAATCATGAACTTTTCCAGAAGCATGAAGAAGTCAGGACACCATTTTTCTTCAATCCAGTTTGAAAAAGATCCACTTACTTAGCAATACTTAGAGAAGATACTTTATTTTCAGATAAGAGTTTGATAATTTCAAAATAAAAAAAAATCTTTAACAACAAGTGTTTATAAATTAATTTAAAAATCTCCCAACGTAATTGCTACAAAACTTTACTGAAACTATCATTTTGTTAGAAAATTTTCAGTTAAAAAGTTGTTTATCCATTTCAACTCATAATAGATACTTGTATTCCATTCTGAGACATCATGTTTCTTGTAAAGCTTGGCACTGCTTGATAAGTAATACTTTAAATTTTTTACAAAAATTCCATCAGATACTTTCATCCTATCTCATCTTTTTTTGAAAAGAAAATATTGCAGTAATAGTATCGACATTTTTAATACCGAATATTGTTAGAAAGATGCAGTTTTTATTATAGCTCTATAATTTTAATATTAGAAGTTCTAATGACAAAACATTTCTAATGAAATTGCATTTCTAATGAGGGAAAAGAATTCAAGCTATTTTAGTTCATAAAAATGTTTCAAGATAAAGCGATTTTCAGCGTAGAAGATTTAGATTAAGATTTTATAAACTGGAAGAAAAAAATAACATACGGAGTGTAATTTGAAATTCCATTTGAAGTATCTAGTTTTAATGAAGTGTAAAAATATTGATAAGAAAATTTAAAGGGAAATATTAATTTCATACATATAGAAATATTCACAAGTATGAGACGTATTTAATTATTATTTGTGGCCAATGAAAAATTGACACTGACTGAAGTCTTAAATCGATTTCTAAAACGCGACCTTTAGTCAGATTCAATATTCTCTTCAGAATGCTTTGATAGGGAAAAGGGCATTGCAGATATTATAATTATTATGTCCTTCCCTTATAGTGACATGGGGTATTGGTTTTGTAAAACAGCAATATTCAAAACTTTTTGTAATTACTTTACCACCTGAAAATACAAAAGCAATCGAGGCATTCTTTGCAAGATGAAAAACCATTTGCAATAATCGAAATAAGTAAACTAAAATAATATTAATATAAGAAAATTAATTATTCACTTTCTTAAATACTATTGATTGAAAAAATAAACACAAATTGGACAAATCTTACAATTTAATGTTTTAGTGTCTCTTAAGCATTTTTGTAGTTTCTTATACCTAAAAATGACTTTGTTAATTACTGTCTCATGTATCTCTCATAGCGAATTCCAGACACACCTATCATTGTTTTAGTTTTAAAAAAACTCTCATAACATTGCTAATGGGCGAGACCCAAAAATAAAAAGAAATAAGATGAATATAACAAATGAACGAATTCTCTTTACGAGTTTGTTGTAATTTCATATTTCAAAATTTACTATTAATAATTTCTGTCGTAGCCATCTCTTATGATAAACTTCAAAAATATTTTATTATTAAATTATTTTAAGTTATTATGAAGATATTATTTTAATCTTTATAATGGGCCAGGTACAAAAATAAACACAAACTGGATGAATATAACAACATAATCCAATGAATTTTCCCTTACATCTTTGTTGTAGTTGCTAATATCAAAATAGCTTTCGCCTTTTTTTCTTTCTTCTTTTCTTTTCTTTTTTTTTTTTTTGAAGAACTTCAATAACCCAATATGCATCTACCTGATAACAACTGTTTTATCACTGTTCGTGAGCAAAGCTTAAAAATGAACACAAATTGGATGAATATAACAACTGAAGGTCATGGCTTTTCCATTACATATTGGAATATATCAAATCCAGAATCATCCTAATATCCCATTTTATTCTGCTCGTCTAAAAAATTACTAAAACTCGTTTGATTTATCTGAGAACAGCTGTCTTGGCCTGATGAAACATGCCTATAACTATCTCCAGTACTAAAGATCATAAAGTTAGGTTAAATGAGCCAAAACTTAGAGATCATTTAAGTTCAGAGAATATTGCTGACACTCATAAGTTACGATGAGTGTTTTATATCAGAACTTTCCAAATTTTTGGTCATTATCCAAAGTGGGGTCATGTGGATTGGAAACAAAAAAGATCACCAAATTGTTTCAAATTTATAAGTCATTACAATAAAAAAATGAAAACACAGTCACTTTACTTCAAACATTTCAAGCAGAAACTCGAATAACTTTCGTTGAATAACGTGCTTGCATTTAAATTTCTTTTCTATTATTAATAATGAGTTCTTAGGGTTTTTGTTTATCTTCCTCTTTTGGAGTCGCAACAAAATCTTTCTATATGAAAGTTGGCTACAAGTGGTAAAAATTAAAAGATGTCTCATTTTCATCAAACTCAAGTTTTACGGACATGCTAAGCTTTGTAAACTTCAGAGGCTTGCAGAATTTTAAAAATCTATGGTGATTTTTGTTTATGTTAGTCATAACACGATGCCACGTTATGTTTTTTTTAAAGAACACTTCAGCGACTTATTTTCTTTTTCTGTATATTTTAGAAGGGTATTTAATACTAAACACTCTGTTAAGCATCTATCTATTTTTTCTGAAATGAGTCAGCTTGACGTAGACAAAATAAACTTGTGTAATTTAATAATTAGCATAATTTGGTAAATAATCGAAATGATTTATGGGCAACTGATTAAATAAATGTATAAGATTGATCGTGAAAGTATACATATCAGCTGTTTTGGGAATTTTTACCAGATTTTTTAAATATAATGTACAAATTTCTTTCAATTAAAACAGAGAATTCTTTAACCTTTACTTTGAGATAGATTTGAAACAGTTTCAGATTAGATTTATACACTGACTCGAAATGTTAGAGTCATTTTGATCCCTAACAGTTTACCATTAAGGCAAATCAAAGCTCTACGAATCTATTTTAGATGTTAGCATTATTTTATCGTTGATAATTTATAAAAATTAGAAAATTTATATAGTTCAATTTATTTGAAGTCACGTTCACAAAATAATAATTTTTTAGTATATCATTTAACATTCCAAGTAAGCTGATGTGTTAAGAAAGTTTGAAGAGGGAAAAGCTGCCTCAGATGTCGTTTTCTTCATCTACGCATCATTCAGAATTACTATGTTCCTTTACCTCTTGCGTTATTCTAAAATTGACGTCAATATAACTAAATTAAGTTAAAATTAACAGCTAATTTTACATTGTCTTACCTGGAGGTGTACCATTGCGTTTTTAATCACTTTCAAAATAAGTCACAAAATTCAGCATTAAATCGACTCGGTATATGGTGGTCAGTGAGCATTGATTGACTTCCTTTACCCTCTTATGCTGAATCAAATCACAAAATGTATAGAAATACAAAAATTAAACAAAGCTTTAAAAATTAGGATAATATTAGAATCTAAAAAGAATTTCGCTTGGTAAGCAGGGAAACTGGTAACATAAACTATTGTTGTTAGAAAGAGTCAAAATCAGGGTTTAAAAATTCCTTTTTAGACCCTAACTTCTAAGATATTGTAGTTATCGAAAAACTTTAAATACAAAGACAACTTTAATACAAACAACTTTAAATACAAAGGTGTTAGTCTTAATAATGCCCTAATTTGGTTAATTTTTTATCCTCAATATTAAGAAAATGTCCACTACCTCTTTCGAGCTAGACGGGCCATGTACGAATTTATCTGTATGACCTGGAGAGTTTAGGTTTGAGACATGCATCCAAGACCTTCTATGCATTATGCTGACGTATGTAAAACAGGATGTGCTTAAATCAAATAGCTCATTTGGTGACACGTGGCTTATTGAAGAGTAGGTTCAGGCCCAAGGATCATATTAAAATTATAGAATTGACTCTCAAAGCACTTTTGTGTAGTCCACCGACCTAGTTTTAACCCTTATACTCGCTTGGGTGGATAAGGATAGTGTCTTTAAGGTTCTAGCGTAGTTTCAAAATGTGCTATCTAAACATATTTACATTCTGAGTTTTTTTACTTTATAGATGAGGAACTAGAGCGTTTTATAGTGAAAATTATCAATGCCAACAACAGAGGAGTCTCAGCGGCAGGCAATGTTAGCAACGAATTAAACTGGAGCTTCGGCCAGTCCATATTTTTCTCTAGTACAGTAATAACCACTATAGGTGAGTCAAATCTTATTTCTATATTTAATACAAATTAAGGGTGGGTTTCCAAAATCAAATATTTTTAAAAGCATGGTATTTTGACAAATACTGCATCTGTCTTCAAGATATTATTCTTTATTTGGTTTTAAAATAGTACATTCTTATATATATATATATATATATAGCATTCCCGTGCCCGGCATTGCTTAGGTAATGTAATTAGTGGGGGATAACAGTGCTTCGTGCACTTAGTTACGAAAATCCTCTAGAATAATTACTTATTACCTATAATTTTCTTCTAATTTTGGGAGGGTCCCGGTGCCCCTGGACTCCTTATATATATGCCCTTGTACTTAACCGATCCATAACGGTCCTTGTAAAGTATTGATTTTCTTTGCAATCGCCGTCCCTCCACGTTTTATTGTTATACCTACGTTTTAGCAAGAACTTCTTTGTATGCAACATTTTTGGGTTTTTTTCTTGTGCTAAAATTATTCTGCTGGATGAATTGACTCTGGTGCAAGCTACATAAAATTGGCCGTGTGAAAAACAGTTTCTTCTTAAATCGATCCCTGCTACTTTTAATGTCTGTCCTTGTGACTTATTAACGGTTATTGCAAAGCAAACTTATACAGGAAAGTGCACTCTTCTAAATTCCAAAGGATAGTCCGACGGAATTA
>JAOUZG010010951.1:4052923-4082138 GCA_026289955.1 Argiope argentata
TTTTGCAACAAAAAAAATGAATGCAAAACCATTCCTAGGTAATTCAAGTGCAATGCTAATTTTTTACTTAATAAAAATATTTATTCAAAATAATTTATTATAATATCATTCAAAATTTAAAATATCTAAAAAATTCATCAAATGAGTAAGTCGTATCAAAATTTATTTGCAAAGCTGGAGCTTCCTCCAAATACTACAAGTACATATTGTCGTTTAACAGGCAATAGCATATATCTCAATTTTTCAAATTCTGCGGCGAGAAGAAATATCTGAATTTTTGGTAACTATATCCAATGAAACTATAACAAGCAACAAGCGTTTTGGCAACTATAACAAGCAACAGCATATATCTCAATTTTTCAAATTCTGCAGCGGAAAGAAATATCTGAATTTTTGGCAACTATATCCAATATTTCTGGGGGTTTTTTCAAACCTGGTTTGAGCATTCAATCTCATATTCATATGAAATATGAAACAAAATTGGAAGTTATTTGCCACTGCTTGTAAAATATTCAATCTTTGTAAAATGTGGAATATTAAGATTTAACTTCTTTCGTGCCGATATATTTGCAGCAAAAGAAAGTTAAAAAATGTCGTTATAAATAGCGTTTTATAATGTTAAGGCCTTCTTAGATGTTTTCGTACTTAATTTCTTAAATTTTTGGAAATTCGGAGCAATTCTACAGTCGAAATGATATTCAGCTTCCGGAATTAGATATGAAATCATATATACAATCACGACAGCGTATGTGAATAGAATTTTGTTCTAGAGTTTGACTGTTTGTTATTAAGTTTTCTTGGTAATCAATCTTAAAGTATTTAGTAGATATTTTTATGGCTTAAAAATAATTCCTAAATTGAAAAGAAATGGATTAGAGAATCTTTTGCGCCTATAAACCCATTTCAGCCTTTTATTTTCAGTAGAAATATAAATTATACAATGTATTAAATATAGAGAAATCAGAAATGCACTTATCAAACATTTTGTAATTAACTATCCCCAATCTTATGGAAAAAGACACCTGATATATCGATCATCCAATAGAGCGAGTTTCAAGAAATAGCCTCTGGTGTTTGCCAGAAACACACGATCTGTTTACTTCAAATGCCATTAATACGAAGATATAAACGAATTTTGAAACTTTTCTTGTTGAATCAAAGAATCTTGAAACTTTTACGTTCAAATCAACGAGCCGCTTGTACGTCAATTTAAGTGGAAGAAAAAGGCTTAGCTGGAAAGCCATTTTTTGTGATATTATGTGATATAGTTTTACAACTTTCAAAGTTAAAGCTTTCTTTACTGGAATCGAATCTATATAACGATGTTCTGTCTGGTTCCATTTCCCAATAACTTTCGTCCATGAAAAAAAGAAGATAGCTAAATATACATAGCTGAATAAAACCGAGGATAGAAGCATTTCTTGTTTTCTTCATATGAAAGCTAACTGGTGAAACGCAATTATGTTACTGTAATTCTATATGACGAAATGAAGCCATATTTTATTGCTCTTCCAAAAAAAGTATCAAAGCTCTTCGGATGTGTATTATTTGTGATATAGAACATTTCTGACCCACAAACGAATTTTGGAAAATTGAACTTGATATTAAATCAAAATTTGTTTTCTTCTTCAATATGAGACGATTGAGAAAGTCAAAAAGTGGGAAACTGTAATTGCAAAAGACGGAAAAATTAATTTGAATTTTTTATATGCAACAAGCTTTTCTTTGCTTGAAAGCAAGCATTATTTTTTAATGAAGAGAAATTTTAATTTCTTTGGGAAAATATCGAGTATAAATCTTCATACTTTAGAAAGCATTTAACACTGTTACCTATACTAATAAAAACTTAAAACGAATCTCTTGCTCCACAAAATTTTAGTAATTAAACTATAGTAACAAATAATTAAAGCTTTTTTATAGTTATTAAGTTGAATTTAAGTTTTAAGCTATAGTCCCCAATCATTTTTTTTTGTAATCAATGTATTCGGACATCTTTTCATTTAGACTAGTTAGCTGCTAATTCATAATTTTATTATATACTTTAAAAATTAGTGATTTTCGTACTCCTAAAATATATGATTTTTCAAAAATCTTTCTCATATTTTATCATTGTTTAAACTTCTTGAGGAAGTTTTAGTAGCATTATGTTCATTAATCAGCATTCATTAATATCATTCCATGTTCTTTTTTTCATACAATCAAACAAATTTGTACTGAGCAATTCTGAGTTGTAAAAGATCAAAAATTTGTTTATGTGTGCTGAATGGCCATATCTTATTCTTGAGACATTAAATTCCCCAAACAACAGAAAAAATATTTGGGCATTGAGATTAAAGAATATTTGATGACTTTGTGCGAAAAAAAGGAACAAACTAAAATAACCCATTGACTGAAGAAGCACGAAGTCGATTCTAAAACACAAAGCATTATTTTTTTATTGTATAAAGTTATCATGGTAATGTTGTACGTGTATGTTATAAGTAAACATGTTGTTGTGACCTAACCAAAGGACCCGATAACAAAATCTGTCTGTCAGTTTCTTCAATTCAGAGAACAAAAAAATATACATATAAAATTAATACGTTTAGCTCTGAGTTCTGGTTTAAAATACCGTATTTAAATGTATCACATAAAATTTTTCACGTATTTTTGCAAAAACTATCCAAATCTTAAGGTCCGCAGAATGACGGTCGTTATAGAGACTGTTATCTTTCCTTTTCACGGAAAGAGAAATATGGTGGAAGTTTTTATCTTCATTAGTTCATGGAATTATCTTTCATGGTCTAGTTTTGAATGCATTTCTTTAGAATATAATCTTCAAAAATGACTTTCTACGGCCACAGACGATGGCCTATTTATGTCTAGGAAATTGTCTTCGGTTGTCAGGCCGTGAACTTCACAACCGACTTCTTTCATTCCCTAATTTCACGCACTTTAGATTTTCCTTTATTTTCTAAATTCACACTTCAAGTTTTAATAAATGAACTAATAAAATAATAAGAAATAGCTTTTTTTGAACCCTAAAAGGAAAGTTTTAAATAGCTTTTGGCAAGATATCATTTCAATAAATGGCTGGAATTGAGATTTTTTAATAAAATTTAAAAAGGTCTAGTTTGTATTTTTCATCTCGGTTCTTTCCTCAATATTTGTACTTATATGATAATTCATGATGGAAGTGAAATGATTCTTATCTTAATAGAGTGACAGTGATTTATGAATTTCGGAAAGTAAAATTCCATGCTTAATTTGAATTTACGCTGACTGGTGATGCTTTTGATTAATTTTAATTTCATAAGATGTTTAAGCCTTAATGAGCTGTCCAGAGAACATTAATGAAACTTCCATTCTGTTCAAATGCTTTTAGAAACTATACTTACTAGATTTCGGGGATCATGGATTTAAGAACTCTTATATATTTTATCTGAAATTTGAATGAAACTTTAAGTGTTACCATTAAGTAAGTTGCCATCATTAAAACATAAACTCTCTTATTAGCAGATATTACACAAACTACTCTCAATGGCTTGATTGGCTAAATTGGCTTGACCCATGTCTGGGTCAAGCCAATTTAGGTTTTGTCCAAGCTCAAGATCTGGTATAAACGGGAATCTTTATCACCAACAAACTTTCTTGCATATATTCCAAAAGGTTTAGCAAGTCAGAGAACGCCTTAAATCACCAATACAATATTTGACACAAGACTGCACTTGTAGCCACAAAATTCCATACCAAATTTGATATATTTAAGTAATTCAATTTTTGAATTATCACGTTTAAATGTTTCTAAAAGGTGTCTTTACTAAAGAGATGAAATTTGTGCACCGAATTTAATCAATCTGTCTCTCTTAGTTTTTTTAATTATCGTGTTAACTTATATTCTAACAGCTGGACAGACGAACTTCCTCCGAATAGATGTTATCTGAATCTGAAGGTAATCTGCAGATGTCATATAAAGACTATACGCTAAATTTCCAGCTGGAAGCATTTTTGCGTTATCTTTGTCACAGATAGACAAACATTTTCTAAAAATGCGCTTTTTGGATTCAGGGAGGTCCAGAACGTGAGAATTCATCAAAACTTCGAGTTCGAATTTTGTGATTACTATAATATCTCTATATCTTCTATACGAGTGCTACTAAGTAACTAGAATTCGCTCATAAATAAAATAGTCACACCTTTCTTGATTCGGATTCTTTGTGATCGGTGCAGTTGATATTTTCTTGTGCTCTTCAAAATATAGCTATTAAATAAAATAAAGAATAATTTCTTTTGAATTTGGTGCTCAAGAGTAGCTGAAACCCTGATGTAACTGGCTTTTTAGTTTTATCACAAAATTAATTTGTACTTAGAAATATTTGACTTTCGGAAGTGTAGTTGTGGCAGAAACGTCCACTTGTTTGAGTAGCGATTTTGTTGTGTGTTTACCATCTTAGAAACTGCTATTCATTTTTTCATTCAGTTCATGAACTATTGTAGGACACGGATATTATCCTCCTGGATCCAAATATTTTATTATTGTGCAGATTCCTTTTTTTGTGAATTTTGATTTCCAATTTGTAGAAAGTATCCATAAATGTGTTGAGTATTAGTTGACAACAAAACTATTTGGAAATTTTTAATTAGGTGTATCAATTTAGAAGAAATTCTTGTTATACTTTAAGCAGATTTATGTTGAAAAAGCTCATTGTGGTTTTATTTGGACAGTGTCTTAATTTATTTGTAGTATTTCACATTTAAAATTGGAAAAGCTTTCCAAATATTTCGTCAAAGGCTTATTAAAGCTTTACTTTCTGTTGCACTAGAAATTTTGATTTTTAGATTTAATAAAAAATGGGAATAAGACAAAAACAAGATGTAAAATGAAAACCATGCAGATGATAACGATATTTTAAATGATGATGAGAGTTCATTTTACTCGCCAAAAGTAGCGGAAATGATTATTCTCGATACGCCAACCTCAATAAAAGGATTTAAAAGATTGACATATAAAGACTGAAAAATCATCGGATTCTGATTCGAATGAGCTGATTGAAGCGTCAATGTCGACGAATATCAACATACAAAGGAGCACAAAACGGAAAGAAGAAAAATTTAAATATGAAAACAGGGGGTTATAGCCATAAAAATTAAAAAATCGTCAATTCCCAGTAAGGACAAGAAGAAAAAGCACAATTTGGCTGTAAATGTAAAAAGGCAAAGAATGCTGATGCAAGTGAAAACGAAATAATACGAGGGGGAAATAACCACATTTTGGAACATTCAGAATAGCGGAAATATTTGAAAATATTATCAATAAATATAAGATGGAGAGTAACACGGCTGAAAAAGTAAGAGACTTATATTTGAATGTTTTGTGAAACTTTTCAAGAGCCAAAATAAATTCAACGGATGATAATTGTGGCCCAACAATCGCAAATACAGTTAAAAAACCGAACAGAGATAGCATAGCGGAAAATAAAAAAAATCCATTAAAACCAGGTCTAACTTTTATTAGAAGAGTCCAAGATTATAAACAATGTTGATGGGGAAAGAAAGAAATCAAATAAAACAAAAAATGATAAATCCAAGTAAAAAAGATAATAAATCAACTCTGTTAATAAGGCCTAAAGCAAATTTGCCTACACTGGTGGTTATACCTATCACAGAAACAATAGACTCATCGGTAAAAATAAGGACATTGGAAGGGACTATCAGCCTCAAGGAGATCGAAATGGGACTGAAGCCGGCAATGGGAAATGGAGCGATGGCTCAGGTTGACTAACCAAAAAGGGTTATAAATTTGAAAGATGCAGTTAACATTCGTACGAATCTGCAAAATGCATCCAAGGATACTACTCCACAGATTAGAATACCTCAAATCATTATATACGATGTTGTAAAAAGTGAGGGACCCAGGGTAGTGGAGGAATTTTATTTCCTTAATAAAATCAAACGAAGTAATGGCATAGTAGGAAACATGGGGGTTTTATATAGCAAAAAATGGAAGAGGCAGTTCAACTCACTGAGTTATAAGTTTTTACCCACAAGTGTACGAATAATTAAAGATAAATCAAGACTACGGTGTGCTTTCAAATCGCATAGATTTAGAGAACTTGTGGGAATCCTTAGATGTTTTAAATATCTCAAATATAGGCATGTTCGATATAAACGCATGCAAAAAGAAGAAAGGCGCACCGCTTGAAATCAACTATAAAAAATTCACAAAGGGAAATCCAGAATGCAGAAACTGAAAATAGTATCACAAAAGAACAAGGTTTAAGATTCGTACATGCCGCATTGCAACATCGGAACATAGCGTTGCATTTTTCAGGGAGAGATATCAGTTGATCAAACAGATGCCTTATGATTAATATGCCTTTCATTAATAATTTTTGGTGTGTTATTCAATACAATACAGGTCGTGGTAAATTTTCGACAAAAGAACCACCATATGAGTTTAGAGACAATATTTCTGATGCTTACTTGTTACCGGAACCAGATACAATGAAAGGAAAAAGGACGAGACTTTGCTTGGAATGGAGAATAATTACTCAGGCTTACGAGAAGACAATAATAGCAGTAAGAAATAAAAATACCTCTGCATTGACGATTGAATACTGTGAAGATGTGGAGGACGGGTAGAAAGGCTCATTTTTTTCAGATTCTCTGTCAGTCCTACAAGCCATACACTCATTACATAATTGTAATAAGGAAATATGGGCGAAAAAAGAACCAACAAAAAATGTAATAATTTACAAATTCATAGATATTAATTGAGTTAAGGTCCATCCTGGAATAAATGATAGTGAAAAAGCGGACTGATATGCAAAATTGGAGGTAGATAGAGAGTGTTTATGTAATTGTACCCAAATCAAATATGTTTTGAAATGGGAATTAAGAGAATAAATAAAGTTTCAATAGTTTGACAGATATTATTTGTCTAAAAAAGGCAGAATAATTTATGATTTTATTCCTAACCCGATACAAAAATCAGAAGACACCATCCACTGGTAATCCAAATAATATTAGGACAAGATTTCCCGCATATTTCAGAAGATTTGGAAGAATTCTGGAAAATAAAATGCTTCTGTGGTGAATCGGTGCTGTTAACCATTACTAAAGGAATACATAGAAATCTTAGAATTAAAAACGAATCTAGAAGATGAAAATTATGACTTATGTACAGAACTAATGGTACCATATAATTTTTAAACTCTGAAGGACATGATGTTAAAAATTTTCAGTTTTTTACCAACTGTTTTAAAGTGATTGGATTTCTGTGGTTATGAAACGAGAATTTGGAGGAATATTGAGAATTTTGAGAAGATTATCCTTAAATGATAATCTTTTCCTTGTTTAATATGAAAGGTAAACAGAAGGATGAGGAGAAAGGTCAGTTATTGACAGCTTTATGGAGGGAGGGGGCAACTGCCTTGAAGAGGATGGCAGTTTGGTAAATCGGCCAGTATTTGGACGGACTATACTGAAGATAGCAATCGGTCACACTAAATCCTGTCGATACCGCTATTTTCAGTGGTAGCTGTAGACAAGAAGACATCATTTTTATTTCAGACAATGATAAATTTATCCTTAAAAAAAGTTTATTTCTTTGGATTTGATTATAATATTTCTGTATCCTAGGATGAAAACTACCATTAAGTCCTATTTGATGTTTTTATCGAAACTCATTATCCTAGTTGCATTTCATATAAATAATCGTAGTTATAAGTCGGGAAAAATTAATCTTTCAAAAAAAAAAAAAAAAACACGGCAGCACGATACATTGTACTCGGCAATTTCTTTTAGCTAGTCTGTAAAATACTAAATTGTTATTCATGATAATTTACCTCTGAAATATAGATTTGAGCTTACAGTCAAAACTTGTTACCCGTTGTAATCACATCACTAAGAATCAACTCCAAAAAGTATATATTTTGGGGTAAAATGTTTTTTGCAAAGCATTGAAAAGAAATTTCTAATTCCTTATTTTTCTAAAATATATTATCATTTTATATTGATTACGTATAAGAATTTATTCTATGAGCATACTGAATTTCACTTTTTGATGCAGTTTTCAATAATTAACCAAAAATTTACAGTGTGGTATTGTGTTCATGATTGTATATCTGTGTCCAATATCCTTCTTATGAAGCATTTTAAACATAACTTATAAGATTCAAAAAGAGATTTAAAAAATTATTAGCTAAGAATGAAATAAGAAACGTAATTAAAAATAATTCTATTCCTAGACTTTCAAACGAATTATTCTTAAACTCATGCTGTCATTTTTGGTCCCTTTAAATAAATACTGTTATACGTTTTCTGCTAGAGTACACATGATTTTTATCACGAGTACAGTCTCCGATTAAAGGCTGACAAGTAACTAAGCCTTTCTTGGAAATAACCGACTTCTATTTTTTTTTTTAAAAAGTGAATGACCCGTTGCCAGAAATGAACGTTTAAACATTTCCAACCAGTAAAAACATTTTCCCCTGCAGCAATTTATTAGGTGTTAGTCTCTAGTTTCTGGATTTCTTCCATGTTTGGTTCAAATCCAGAAATCTGTCTTGAATAATGAAGTTTGTAAGCCATTATTTTTTTGCAGGTTATGGACATGTGGCTCCTTTGTCTGAAGGTGGTAAGATTTTCTGCATTGTGTACGCTTTGATTGGTATCCCTCTGACACTAATTCTTCTGACTGCATATGTCGAGCGACTGCTCATTCCTAGCACTCTTTTCTTGCAATTTATGAACTCCAGACTTGGACATCTTTACCAGCCTTTCCACATTCGGATTGCTCATCTCACCTTCATCGGGGTACGTTTTAAATGAGCACTATACAACTTATATCCCTTTTATGAGCTAGCATTTACTCTAATACAACGTCGAGTTATTTTATTCTCTCTAAAATAAGTTACTAAGCAGAATCTTCTTAATTTAATATCAAAATAAAAAAGAAGTTAATGACTATCTTCTTGTTATTTGCATTTAAATAGTTAATATTGTTCTTAAATTTTAGTTGAATTTATTTTTATTAAATGTGTTGAGTAGATAAAATAAGGAAAATGATACCTACTTGATGAAGAACATATCTTCAATAAGCTAATGCTTCATTAAAGAAACATGAATGATTCTTCTATTTTTATTAATATTTGTTAGCCATTTACAATGTACAGTTCTACAAGAGAAAGGGACATCTGTTGAACTAATTCAAAACATATTATATCATGAGAATAAATTTCGTTATTTAGAACATATTTTAGGAATCGAAAACCTATGTTTAGTATCTTTATCAGTGGCGTATCTATAGGGTGCACTACTAAAAATATTGCAATTAATTACATAAGCATGTGAGCACTGCTATTGCCCAGCTCTATAGAAGGTACCCAGTTTTGATGCATCAAATTCAAGTTGATACCTATACTCGATTATGCATGTTTCTTTTATCGTACTCTCTTTGACCTGATACAGCTTGTAACTGATTCCCCCTTAGAATAAATTCGAGAGCTCAGTAATTACCTGTTCTCGCATTTACCTCCTGACTAAAACTGATACTAATACGAATATGATTTCACATTGGGATTTCGCTTCTTCGGAAGAGGTATTGATGACGATGTACCGATGACCTTGGTTTTTGACCTTGATTATCAAATCAGTGAGAAGAGGAAAAGGAAGGCTTTGTTAAAATAGTTAGTAGGAGAAAAACGAAATTCTTCAATGGCGTTTTGACTTTTATTTGGGGCAAAAAAACAGTAACGAGCTGGAGAAATATATAAAGTTATAAAAAGCACCACCCAAGCTAATAGCGTCACCGAGGAGAACTAGGTTATATCGACCTGATACATTGTATCAATTTGGTATATTATCACTCGATCGAAAAGTAAATGAAATCGAGGATATTTCCAATCGCTATTAATCGTAACTCGATACAAAACGATGCTGTGTACTTGATATTCTTAATATGTATGTGTTGTGTACTTAATACATTTGAGTATCAGATACAAAGTATGATAATAATACTGCCTATATTACTGTACAGTAATAATACAACACTGAAAACAGGAAGGAAAAACACTCTTAATTTTTCTCCAAACTATAACATAAATCTTAACATGAATTTTTGAAAAACTGCCAACTAGAAAATGTACTGATCTATTGATTATTAAAAACCCTTTTGTTTTATTAAGTTTACCTGGAGCGAGAACTTATTTGTTGTTATTTCTAACTATTCCTGTCATTAGACCAGTGCCGATAATCGTATTCAAAATTAAAATTGCAATACAATAAAAGTAAAAATTTGTTAAAATAAAAATATATTACTTTTTAGTACGTTAATGACATTTTTTGGAAGAAATCTGAAAATGACATTTTTCATATTTAATTTTTCGTTTTTTCTTAAATCTCATCTGAACAGATGGTTTGCTGAATTCCTTTGAAGATGAATGAGCTGATAAAAGTTAGACTCCTCTAACTTTTTGTGATAAAAGCAAAAAAAATTATTATTATAGTGTGATTTAAAAAAAAATTTTTAGTTCTGGAAACTGATAGTATTTTTCGCTTAAGACTCCTCAATAATATTTTTGAGAAGTTACTTTAAGATGGCCATACATTAATATCCTGCATTTTCTTCTTCGGAGAGAAATAACATACTAATTGAATATAATTTTAGTAATTTTATTAATATTCTCTGCCAAATCGCAGCATAATCTTTCAAAGCTTAAATTAATAATAAAAGAGTTATTTAATATACAAAAGATTGACTATTCGTTTTACCATTTTATGGTATATTGAAATTTAATTATAAATGATAGTTGTTAAAAATAAAAGAAGAAAATTTGAGCTTAATAAATGCTGTAAATGTTCCCTTCTTTTACCAAAAATTCTGATAAATTTTATTTAGTTGTTAACTCCCCTCCAAATTCTCAAAAAATCCAACATTGATTCGGAATTACAATAAATTGATGATCCGGTTTGATTCAAGTGAAGATGAATAAGGTATAAATGTGACTTCATACAAAAGCAAAACTCAGCCTTATTGGACTGACACGAGAAGAAATTTAATTGTTGAAGCGTATTGCCTTTCGTGATATTACGATTTCTTATTAACAATGATACATTCTATCACAGACATTCTCACAATGTAAAGTTAAGAATTTAAACAAAACATTAAAATGCATTTCGAACAAAGTTAAGAAGTTTAAGGGGCCTAATCATTTAAAGGGTTAATGTTTTTTAGTAAGTCTCAAAGATAAATTTTAAAAGCAATCCAATATTCTGGGGATATTACCTATCGAAGACAAACCACAAATTGATTTTAAAAAATAGTGAAACTCGCCACGAAATGCTTTTGAAAAATTTTACTTACAAAATGGAACATTTTTAATTTAATAAACAAAAGATTTCTGGACTTATTAGTTTAATGGTTTCATGTAATAAAAATTTATTAGTATGTTAATAAGCATTTTGGACTTAATCATTAATAATCGATAATTTGCTGCACTTGTATTTATAACTGTGGATAGCCAAATTTTCCTTTAATGATAATTAGATTGCTAGTATTTTTTGCATTTGAAAGTATAGTACAATGTGTACATAAAAACATAGAACATTTTCTGAACTATGGCAAAAGATGAAAATTAATCATTATCATTATAGTTTAATCAGAAAAAAAAAACTTCAAAAATCATTTGCTAGTTTGGTATAAAATGCAAACATTTGACTAATAAAAATATTTTAGAAAATGTATAATGAAAAAATTTTGCGCCTCTAAAAATAAATGCCAAGTCTATAGAATCTCAGCAAATATTGCTCAGTGTTGTTGTCATTCTTTTTGCCTCTAAAAATTATTTTGAATTCTTTTTCATCCTTTTCTTCAATGCGATTTTTTGGGGCAAGATCCAGTTGAAAGTCTCTTTAAGTTGCATTACGCATTTCACATAAGGTTTGTAACGTTTTTCCTCAAACAGACGACATTAATTTATTTTGTTTCTATTGATCACGATCATCTCACAGCTGTTGCGCAAATTGTTGTTATAGGTTTTGAATAAAAAAACATAAAAATTAAGAGGCTTCTTCTACCAACCTCACATCAGAAAAGAGGTTTCCCTTTTTTATGAACCCGAATTCTTAAAAGGAAAAAGTAGACAGAAAGTCGGAGGTTGAAATTAAATTTCTGAGTTAACAGAAATTCCTTTTAAATCAGTTTTACTTGACTTACAGAAGCGGATTTTTAATTCTTCACAAGAACAGCTGAAAGGCATCTAATAGTGATAAATGTTGCAAATTTTCTCATATTAATTTAATTTTTCGGATGATAAAAAATTAATTTATAAATCATTATTATATATATAAGGAAGTTGTGAAATAAATATTTTCTTGAATGCACTACCAGAGAGGACAATTTGTATGGAAGCAAAATTTAATTAAAGTGTTTATTAACTGATAATTGATTTTGGAAACTATTTAAAAATCGTGTCATTTTCAACCTTACTAATAAGCCAATCTTAAATTCTACTATACCAGGAACTGTGTAAAAGGGCGATTACAAAATTCTATTGTCACGAAACTGAAATAAGACAATTTACTCAAAAGATATATTCACGCGAAATGTCTGAAATCTAAAACTTGGAATCAGCTTGGAAAAATTCTGAAAAAAAGAAATTTATGATATTCTAAATTAAAGAAAAAAATTGCATAAAGTTAAAGTTTTATTTAGCTTTCATATGATGACAAATAATCGTTATTTACACATATAATTTTAAGCTTTCACTTTTGGGATAAATGTTTGTATGGATTTTTTTCTTTACAGCTCATCGTTTTCGTTTTATTCTTCCTCGTTCCGGCCGGGATCTTTACTGATTTAGAACCTGACTGGAACTATTTGGACGCTATTTATTACTGCTTTATTTCTTTGACAACGACTGGCCTTGGAGATTTGATTCCTGGAGATAGTCCCAATCAACCATACAGGCCACTTTATAAAGTGTGCACTACAGGTAATCTCTCTTTTGCATATTATTATACACGAAAAGCGATTCTGCAGCTTTTGCTGATTCTACATTCATCAATTAAAGACAGAAAATAAACTAAAGTTTTTCGTGAGTCAAGCACTTGTAGAGTTTCTGAGTCAGCCTTTCAATTTTAATTGCAACCGAATTTTTCGGCATTAAGCACGTAATAAAGAATTGAGAAAAAGGTTCTAAAACCAAAATCCTAATATTCACAATTAGCAGTTTTAGAAACAAATATCAGATGGAAGACAAGTGCTTTTATTGCAATGAATAATAATTATTAATGAATAATATTAATACAAATGATGTTGATATAATTATATAAGCTTACTTAACAAAAAGAAATGGTTTTGTAATTTCCCGTTCAGAATTTTATTTTGCAGCATTTTGTTAAATTAAATTTATTGCGTTTTAAAGCCAAAAAGAACATTTGAGGTTTTTAAAAGGTTCCTCTCAAATTTGATCTTACAATTTATAGAAATGAAATGTATAATAATATTTTAAATGAGATGTCTTAATATTATATATTATTTTTAAACATTATGTCTTAATTTATGCCGTATTTCTTTAAAAATAATCTTAAAAGCACAAAATAACAGTTAAACGTAATTTTTCAGCGCATTATTTTTGCAAAATTTATCTTTTCCGAAAAAGTTTTGATTTTTCTTGCTTCTGTTCTAACTGTCACATTGTAATTGAAATACTAATAACAACGCCTTTTTCCAGGCACTGAAGGTTATAATTTTCTAAAATATTTATGTTATAGGAAAGCTTTCGCGTTTCAGTAATTACTTTAGAATAATTAATGAAATTATTGTAGTTAAATAATGCATTTTAATTCTTAATAGTTTTGTTGCTGCAAATAAATGAGCAAAAGTCCAGAGATGAGCTATATAAACCCAAAAATTAGAAAATTTAAAACCAAAAATACCTTAAACTAAGCATAAGTAAAGAACGGGATAACGCCTATTAATTTCTGTATGATTTCAAAGGGGAATTAATACTAATGTTCGTATACTTATATATATAAATTTTAATATTTTTTCTGAGCTCTATTTGTTTTTTCTATTCTTATTTATTAGGTTATTTATTGATCGGTTTGACCTTCATGATGCTCTTCTTGGCAGTGCTGTATGACATTCCTCAGCTGAATTTTGGTATGTTCTTTCTCTTAAAAAGCGACGGTACCTCAGATCCTGAGAAAATGCGTTTGCACCCTTCAACAGGATTATACGGGCCCAAGTACTCACAACATATCGATGAGCCAACGATTCGACACGTCAAAGCAGTGCCACATCCGCAATCTTCTTCTCCTGAAGACAACCCTTAGAAGAAATTTCGGTGTGATGGGTAACATATCGTTTAATACGGTAGGAATTGACTCAAAATTGATGGCTTTTGGAAGAAAATTTTAGTTTCCCTCATCTAAATTACTGTTTCCTTGAAGAATCCAGTATCTTAAGACCAAATTTATCCAGACACGCTGGATTGACTACTTATTTTGGATGAACCAACTAAATGATGCCCACTTGTGTTCATTTAAGACCTAGTTTTAGGTCACAACATGTGCTTTGCGTATGCAATTGATCTTCCACTACAAGTGCAACTTCTACACAAGGAACGAAAATTCCCCTAAAAGCCCAACAGTTGATCCTTTTCCTCCATCATGGCAACGAAAAATTAAAGACGATTTGAAAGAAAAAACCCGTTATCGATTTACTGGAATAATGAGAAAAAATGATCTCATCCATCAATTTCTGTATTACCTCCGAATCAAATATTTATCGAGGAAAATGTATTCAGGATTTTGGGGGTGACTAAATATCGCTACTCTACTTACTTATGGTACTTAATGTTAAATGAAAAGCTTCTTTTTCAACAATGAACATCGGAAAAACGAGGTTAAAGTTTTTTAGTTAAAAGAAATATTAATAAATAATAAAATTGCAGATTTTAAAGTATGAAAATTATGTTTAAAAACAAATTGCAATTTTCTAAATTATATTTTAGACATTTATGCTGCAAGGATGAAAATTTAAAAATCAGTTGAAGATTCAAATGGATATAATTAAGTATATAAATTTCATCTGAAATCAATCATATAATAAATCGACTCATGTAAAGTAGAAAAGTACATGAACTTTAATTAAAATGCTCATTAATTATTAAATTGATAATTTAATTAATATTCACAAACTTTCTAAAAAAATATTCAACTTTCATCGTGAGCGTTTATAGTTTTCATAATAATATTCTTGAACCATATTCTTCTTTTCCCAGAAACTGGAAAGTTATGGCACATACTATCTCATCTTGCAGCACGTGATCAGTAACATTCTATGAACTTTAATAATAACCTGATGAATAACAACTATTCTTTATTGTTAGGCACTTTTAGGGAATATATTGAATCAATTCGTGCTAATTAGAAAGGATTCTGATTAATGACATCTGGCAATCACCGAAACTGCTAGGCTATGTCATGCCCGTAAATTCTGAGAATAGAAATCTCAAAGACTTTCTTGAAGTTTGACAAGGTTGTATCGTAATATTTGCAAAACTTTGTCATCGGGATATCTTGAAAGTTTATATATAGGTGTTAATTTGGACATGTTAATGATTTATGGGCTAATATCCAATCAAAAATATATCCTACTTCATTGATGCCAACAGCATGATGCTTTCAACTCTCAAAGACTCCGGATGAAGTCATTGCTTGAAACCATTCCCCTGTTGACAAACACTTTTCAGAAAGAAGATTTATTGAAGTTGGCATATTAAAAATGGATTTTAATTCTTGAAACAAGGTCGGATACGTTACTCTGGTCTGTTTCGAGCTTTAGCCAGAGTAAATACTAAATGAAGACTAATTTTTTGGTAATCCTTTTGAATCTCCTAGTTCAACTGTCAGCAGGATGCTATAAATGAATTAGATGTTGTGTGTGCTGCTTGATGTACCTTCTTCTTAATCCCTGAAACCTACTGCATATCGTCCTTTTTCCTCGAATTTCAATGTCAACCTTATACAGACAACCTTAAAATACTAATGAAATGTAATGAATTGAACTGTTGTCGTTTCAATTCAGACTTCCTATGATAGTTGGTGTTATTTGGACAAGTGAAAGCTAATGGTAATATGGAGGGTACACCTTTTATTTATCATCATTTGCAGCGTAAAACGTCATTGAATGTATTTATATACAAAATATTATATCCTACTTCATAATGTGAGAGGCTTATTGAATAATAAATAATTAGCACGCCGAAGGTAGATAAATATACATTTTAAATATTTAGAGTGGATTTTTTTTGAGATCAAATTAACTATCTTGAAGAATTTATAACCTGTTTTTTCTATAACAATAAAAGTGTCTATAATAAGATTGTTATCATCTCAAAATAAGTAAAATAAGTATTTATGAATTCAGTTTTTTACCACGAGAAAAAAGCATATTTTTCATTTATGTTGTCTCTTCTAAATATATAATAAAGAAGTATTAATACTGCTAAATACTCTATTAAATTTTGTTATAGCTTAAGAAGATGAATAATTATATCCAGATTTAAAATTAAACATTTACAAATTAGCTTATTTTATTTAAAAAATTAAATTACTTTAAAATGAAAGTAAATGATGCTGAAAATGTTCCTGATTTCAAATATCATCGAATTTTAAAATTTACCTATTTTGTTGAAAGTTAATTTTAGTATTTTGTATGAAGTTTTCAAACGCCTTACTATAATATTTTGCACGCCTTTTAAAATATTCTTCTGGGTAATTATACATTTTGAATCCCTTTTTTTTAATTTTTAGAATATATCAGTTTTTGAGGCACTAATTAAGAATCTGAGAAATATTGATGTATTTTATGGCATACAGAGCTATTTATATAGGTTAAAATAAACTAATGATAAACTTTAGGTTTAATTCAAATTATAAAAAAAGCCCTTTTATGCTGCCGAAATGCGTTGACTTGGTTAAAATAAAAACACAAAGTGACAGTACCGCAATTTTAAAAAACCTATGCCTTTTGGAGTTGCGTGGCGAGAATGAAGGACTTTCAGACGCATTACTTCTCTGTCCCAAACGTCACGTTTGAGGGCTCCTGCCTTTAAACGCGGGATTAGCGTCAACTCGTAAAATAAAAAATTAGCCATGTGGCAAAAAGTATCTATTAAGCGATGGTAATTAAAAAATTACTTTACCCATTAGTAACCTCAGACTTTTAATTTCAAAGGCAGATATGAAGTTTGTTGCATTTAATAAACATTAAAGAGCCAGTGTATGAAATAAGTTACTATTAATTTTGTCATAAAAGATTATGAATGATGATTAAGCAGAGCCCCCCTTTCTCCCCTAACATTTCAACCATATAATACTCGTTCAAAAATTAATATCAAGTAAAATATATAATAATTAATTTGATTTATTCATAGTTTTTAACATAATTAATAATCATTGATACATCTTGATAAAATTTTCATTTGAGAGAATTATCCTCAAACAAATCGAAAGTGATCAATGAGAAAGAGATGATTGAGAGAAGGAAGTCGAATTTTTAACGGGAATGAAAATAAAAGAGGGAATCAGCTTACCGTGCTCCAAGGCAGGGGTGTTCAGAGTGCAACTTTAGTCCTTCTAAATTCCAAAGAAGTAAGTGTTGCTTTTGCTCCCCAAATGAATCAATCAATTGTGGGCTTCGTCCTACATTTCTCACCGAGGGCCCCAAACTACGTTTCTCTTATTTGCTGTTTCGTTTTCCGTCTTCTAATCACGTTTTGATTGTACTTTTACCACTTTTTTGGAATCTTTCTTCTATTATCGAACTGCCAGAGGGAAAAGGCAAATAAATGAGGGGGAAGTAATTTCAGGGAATGCTGCAGCTCTGCACCCTATTCGTCATGCTCCTTTCCCTACAAGTTCTGATAGAGGCAATCAGTTATAAATACACCCTTGCCCGCTCCTCTCTACGTCAATGATATAAACTTCGAGTTTATTTTTGCTTCAAAATAAATAAAATATCATATAATTGTTGCACTTCACTAATAAACTGATATTATGTGCTTTCCTCAGCTTGCGTGTTAAGTACAGATGTTAGGAGAAAACTTTTGAAGATTTTATAAAATGACAGAATTTATAAGTGTTATTGAAAATATAGAATTGATTATCTGTGGTTAATATGTGGTTGGAAAAAACTTTTAAAGCTAATCACTGTATCTACCGATAGAATTTCCTTTAAGGAAATCTAAGCTCATCTAGATAGATTTAATATTTAATATATATTTTCTCAGTATTTAAAACGTTTAAAAATAATTTTACTTTATACCGAATCTAAATGTGCGACTTGCATTGTTATTTGATGTATCAGTCTATGAAATAAATAAAAGTTTTAAGAGGCAAGTAATTTTAAAGATCCTTTCAGTAGCAAAAAAAATTTAAAATTCAATTGCAGATAAATTTCAAGAGAAACATTTCTTCGGACTAATTAAATAAACTGCATTAAGTTATATATGAAACTGAAGAACAGTTCCTTCTACAAACTAAAGAACGACTTATTTGGCTCATTAGACGGAATGGTTGATTTAAAAAATAATCAGAGCCTTTAATACTGAATGCCTATCATGGAATTAAAAAAAATCAAACTGGGAATTGTAGGACATTTCAAACTGTGCTACATTTAGTTAATTTGCATTTGTAAAACCCCTTCTTCAAAGATATGTTTTCAGAAGTTTTTTTTAATATATTGTTTTACAATTATACTTCATTTAACTTTTATTTCAAAATCAACTTTGACATCATCAGCTTTTGTTTCAAAAATTAGAATTTAAAAAGTAAGGTTAATTTTCAAGAAATTTCTGCATTACATGTTTGAAAATATTTAGCTCTTTTAGTTGGTATTCATGTTAAAGTACAGAATCTAGAACCTTTTACACTTATACACCGACCCTCCTGAATCAGCCATTGGGAGTTGGCAAAGTGATCCGATTCTGTGATTCTCGGTGACACTACCGAATTTTGATTCTCTGTTTTGATTTAAAATGGCCTTTATCGAGTTAAATATCTCTGTAGTCATACTTTTTATTTATCCACTGGTTTTTATTAAATAGTTGATATAAAATAATTGACTATTTTCATGGAGAAATAGGAATTAGGGATAAAGTTTTATTTTATATTGCAACCATTAGACGTTAATCTGCATATGATCCATATGAATGAATGAGCCTGGAAAAGGAATAATAGGAGAAATAGCTTTTTATTTTTTATTTTATTATTTCTGTCTTTAAAAATAATTAATAATTTTAATGTTTCGGAATTTTTCGAAATCTTTTTACTTGTTCTTTGAAGTTTGTGCAATATTCTAGCGTTTCTAGTTCAGAAAATCTGGTAACTCTATAATAGGCGAATGCTAAAAAATGATTCACAGGCCTTGCAAACTATTGAAGATTTTTCAAGTCTTATAAAAAGAAAGAAAAGTTTATGATGCTTGATAACTGAAAAATATTTCGATAGCGCCTTATTTAAGAAAAAAAATGAAACATTTATCTGCAAAGTTTTGTCATCGCTTATAATATAATGCATGATCGTATTTTATTTTATCAGATACTTCAAATGTATCTGGGAATTCCTCCGTTACGAACGCAATATATCTCAGATCATTAGAATAAATTCCATCCCTTCGATTATATTTAAAAGACACTTTTAGTTTTAGTGAAAATTCAAAGACTCGATGAAGAGTTTTTAACTATTTTTTACTCTATAAGAGTTCTTTACAAGATTTTTATCTAATATAAAATTACTGGTTTCTCTGTTTTCAAAGGAGACACCATTAACATTCCAAAATTCGGCTAGTGTGGTTTCCGATGCGAAGGCATTTTTTAACACCGTTCGCATTCTTAAATCTTATCTATTCTTAATGGCCTTTATACAGAAGAATCGACTGCAGTCAAACCTTTTAATGGATGACTCGTCGATTCCCATTAACGCGTTTTGAGGATAATTTATGAACCAGAAACATTTGCCCATTCGTCACAATTTTTTAAAAAAAAGTATGAATGAAATTAAGATCCGGATAGTTAGTACTCTATCCAACATAAAGCTCGTCCATGTATAAATTTTAAAGAAAATTTTTAATTGCCATGTTTTCTATTAGGAATCAACTGCAACTAAAGAAATGTATAAAAGATGGAAAATATATATTGCTTCAAACAAATTGAAAACGGCGGTGTAGTGCCAAAATACATTATCGTATTTTTATCAGTCACTATTGATATAAAAATGCATAAGTATTTTGTTGTCGGTTAACAAAATTTAAAAATAATTATTGACAAGGGTATGCTCTTCAGGCATTAAATGTTGATTTTAATTTAAAGTTTTAGAAAATATTTATAGAATTAGAAATAAATATAAGTAACTGAAGGTGATGAATTTTTTTTAAAAATTTTTAAATCAAGTACTGTACCAACAAATATTATTAAAAAGGTGATTCATGCAGGTAACCCTCGTATAACACAATTGTTAGATTACCTAAAAGAAACCCATATTATACGAATTCTTCCTATGCAAACTAAAGAAATAGGGTTCTAAAAATTAATACCCTACTTGTTAGTTTCTCTGAAAAACGCTATTTTATACGAACCAGGACTTTACGAAAAAAAAATGATGTAAAAAAGGGAGGGAGAGTCATGAAACTCATATATATTATTTCTAGAACTAAGCTGAAAAGTCAAAATTTACATTATATTGGTAAGTTTTTATTATTGTTATAATACGACAGCGGTTACCGTTTCTTGTACAGCTGTCGATCCAAGCACTAACGGCTTTTAGATTTCATGAGTTGTTAGACCCTTGGGCCCAGATGCCGTATTTATAGGGATATAGCAACCATCAGTATCGAAAACTAACATTTTTTTTCATTTATCTCTATTGTCTGGATTATTGCTTCATAAAAAAAATTACTGCGGCATTTATGAATCTCTTTCCTCGTCTAGTCAACAAGTGTAACCCTTACTTTTTATTCAGGTGTAATTAAATACTAGCTAAAGTTATTTTTTATTTTCATTTGACATAGACTGGGATAGGTTTAAAATTCCAATGGTAAAGATTTTGAATTTCAATTTGATGCATATGCTCTCAAATGACAAAAAATCTCTCGTAGATATTTCGAAATAAAAATAATTTTTTTGCTAGATTTTATACCTTACAAACTATTCGGAGATTGTGAATTCGAAAAAAGTGATATTTTGGTTTTAAAATACGTTCCATATTATAGGAATCGCGGAATTTTCAAAGTAGCTCCTTTCGATTTTAATTCTTTACAGCTGAATTAATTGTGCAACAATTTTTTCATTACATTTTTGCTTCATTAGACAAACGTAGAAAAGAGGAAAATAGTTCTATAATTAATAAAAATAATCATTTAATGGATAATTCTAGAATTTTAATTTATACCTCCATCGACCATTTACTGCTGCTTTTGGAATTATACTTTTGCGCCTTACTGAGTACAGTCGTTTAAAGCGAATATGAAGATATTAAAGCAATACTAAAATATCGTGCGAGTATCAAATGTTTAATATATATATATATATTGATTTGCCCACTTTTAAAGGATTATGGGGAATTTCATTTGCTTTCTTTGTTGGTCGATGATTTCTCTAATTTTTAAATTGTGTTAGCGGGGAAACATGCTGCCAGAGGAATTTTCTCAGTTTTAAAATTCTAGAAATATATTAAAGCGAATTTTCATACACAAGAATCTTGTTCCAAATTTCATATAGAATTTCACTTGTACTTAAAATCTTATGTATTATTTGCAGTTTGATGATTTCTATAGATTTGAAAATGTTTATAATGGGTGCTTAAAAGTGGTCATCGAGTTCTATTTTTGTCGAGAATATTTGTTCTTTTCTAATTTTTTGATTGTTTGTTGCAAGAGATATTAGATCATATTAGAGCGAGATCATATATAAAAATTTCCATGTTATATAAGGGTTACTAATATTTAAAAAATACCAAAAATAATTAAACATAATATTAATTCATATAGATAACCATAACAATAATACCCATTGTATTACATAAATATTGCCTAAATAGAATTCAATTCTTTAAGAATTCTACGATCAGTATCATAAACTCCTTCGAGATTATTTCTTCAATAGTTTTTGTACAGTTTTACTGCCAGTGAATTTTTATTTATAAAGTGACTGAGTTTTACAAATGCAATTTGTTCAAAATAACTGTTATTTAGCCTTATCGAGCAATATGAAGCCTTACGAAGATTTGAATAGCATATTGAGATAGCATTGCGCGCTCAATTTGTAAATTTGTACTCATTAGCTCTTTTCATAAATGATTAATTCTCCGTTCATCGCAGTTCTTGGTTAGATTTAAGATTTCTACTCTCGGGGAAATGTTTCAAATGCTCGCCAAATGGACACCTTTTTGACAAATGACCTCGATTTTTCTTACACATTGGAAAACCCAAAAAGGTTTTGTTGCAGACCTACAGAATTTGAAAAATTCTGTATTTGGCGATTTAATGAGTTATGTATGTTTCATTTATCCGACTATATTGTTATTCTTATTTATATTATTACTGCCACTTACGAAGATTCAAATGCATTATGCACCAAAAGCTTTACATTTTTTATTTAATCAGATTACGGGATTTCTTTTTAATTTAAGTGTCACAGAAATTATATATCATCAAAATTTTCTTAGTCCTCTGAAAAAAGTAATGTAAAATAATTTATGTTATTTATTAAATTAAATTTGTTTAAGCTAGAGACAGTCCCATTTTTTAAATGAAAATGGGCCGTTTTATTCAATGAATATTTTACAATGACAGAACTTTAGAAATGCATGAATAATTCGAATTTCTATATGTGTATTAGTTATTTTTTTTAAAAAAATTCTTCTATATCTGACTTAAATGAAATATGAAAAAAAAAAATATTTCTTAATATTTGATGAATTTTTCTCTTGATGATGTTTATTGACACATAAAAATAGAAGGCTGAGCCAAATATTTACGGAAGGAAAAGATATAAATAAGAAAGAAAAAAAATGGAAATTCTTGCCAAAGTGAAACAAAATCATTTTTCATCACTTAAGTGCGTGATATAAGCATAAAACAACTATCAACCTTTTTATGGGATGAAAAATGATAATTTTATTGAAGATAACATTTCATTATGAAACTTGTTATATTTCATCATTATCATGAAATTAAATGCTAGAAATTGAAATTTTTAATATAAATAAAATATCTAGCATATTATGATATTGAATACTGTTCAAAATATTCTCTCGGTGTTTGTCCCATCCTATAAAATTAATTATATTTTCCATTCATAAGAGATAAAAGGAAATGTGTTTGATAATATTTTGTAAACTAGTTTCAAATGTTATATATACATAAATATATATATATATATACACACACACTGAATGTCTTTCTATTCTCACTGTCATCAGCAACATGCTATATTAAGATATGCTACTGCATTTCAAGGAATACTGTGCTTTCATGGATATTTAAATATTTTCTTGGTCATATTTTAAGTTTCAATGTTCTCTGTGCAAGACACTTTTCCTGTGGAAAAATTCATGAAAATGTGATCCAAGATTATTGTAAAGTATCGAATGTAAAGATTGCATCTATGTTTTAAATATAATAAATTATTGAAGATGTTGAAAATAAACCTGTTTTTTTCTGCTGTTTCCTTTTTTTATTAATAAATCAATAACTTTATAGTAATTTCGGGTTAAAAAGGCTTAATATAAAAATTTTGCATGAAACACATAATTTTTGTAATATATTAAATATAGGTGTACAAAATTTTATTCTAAAAATTGAGTTTGATTTTAATGTTTGGGTTCAGATACTTAAGAAATTTATTTAATTAAATATCGAGATGTGTATTTGCTAAAAAATAATGATTCAAAAGCATTCCAGTTCAAGAGTAGGTCAGCTATACCAAAATAAATATGTTTTACTCGAAAACATATGTAAGTGGAAACGTCATATCTTCGTACAGGAGGATGTTGTTTGATCTAAAATGAGTGGGAAAAACTGCCCAAACTATTTAAAAATAGAATTTAGCCGAGAAACTATTTCAAGATGGCAGTAGGCATTTAATGAGCGAAATAGCTCATAGATATTAGCAAGTTGTGGTTTTTTTTTTGTATTGCCAAATAGTTTCGAGGAGACACTTGTTCCATTATTAACTGCTTAGAAACTAGATAATTTATAATTAATAACTACATTGAGTATTGATAGTGCCTATTCTACACTAACTCTACATTTTCTTCTGGATTCTGCTCCATGGTGTTTAAATCATGATCCAGTATGCATTAGCTTTAAGATCACCATCGGCTATCAATATTCCAAAGCCTCCTCTACCAGTTTAAATTATAACCTGTTAATGTGGTTTCTATGGTAAATTTATGTCGTTTACGACTTATCCTCAGTAATTAAGTTTGGAAGGATTTTTTCAATACAAAAATATTTGTAGTTTATTTAACCGATATTTGTCTGCTCCTGAGTACTAAGCCATAACTACAGACAGAATGCACAGAATCTGATGTCAGTGGCATTCGGCTTCGTAAATTGTGATGATTTCTCTGATTATAGTTAATATTCATAATTTGGAGTCGAAGCCAAATCAAAATGATTACAAATACATTATGTAGCTCAATCTTCAAAATTCTACAAAAGAATGTTGGATCTCTATAAATTCAATGCTTTCTCTTAAAACCGACATGCAGAGTTATCAAAAAAATTCAATAACTAATAGAAGATTCGAAAATATTATCTAACAGTTAAAAATTTAAATAAGAATACTAGCGGTTCTTACATCAAATTTGGAAGCATCATCTACCACCTAAAAAGTTGAAATTCTACATTCGCCATCGGTTCTACAACAGTTTTGAATCATTCAAAATTTATTTTTATTCATTAAAAGCATTGGAATTTTTTTAAATAAATAATTTTTAAATACATTTTTTTAAAAAAATTTAGCCATAAACACTTTAATAATATGTATTTTTTCAGATTTTTCGATATTGACAATAAAAAGAAAATTTACGAAACCAATCTTGTAAATATATTACAAATTGTATTAAAAGTTTTCATTGATTATTTATTAATTCTACATTTGTGTGTCTTGAGTTTCTTTGAAAATGTATACTTAAGGTTGACATTTTTTTTAGCCAAACATGCGGTGTCGAAACCATTTAGAATGTGCAAAGTAAACATGAGAGGTAAAATATTAAAAAAGTTTTGATATGAAGGCTCATTACAGAAAAAAAATTCAATGCAGCTAATGCTTATAAACTTTTTGAAGGAAATAAATGAAACTGGAAAACTTAAGTAAACAAAATAAAAGAAACACTTTTTTTAACAAAAATAGATTATGTATAATTTTGTCTAGTAGGTAACATGAAGATATTTCTATTAGTTTTCTTCTTCTTTTTTTTTCTTTTTATATTCTAATTGTTATTAAAAAAACGTGCGCGTGCGCGCGCGCGTGTGTGTGTCCAAATGCAAATATTTCGGAAGAAATGAACATTAAGTTAAACCTTAAAATGTACATAAAACTTTATTTTTATTGATGAATAAATGTAATGCAATGATGCAATGACTTAAGCACTATGCAATCAAATTGAATTGATTATGAAATGGTTTCGCTTTTTCTACATTATGATTGAAATGATGGAAATTCAGATTACAGATTTCAAACTCTGCTCACTTACAATTTTCCTACGTAACACAAAGACTCTTGAGCAAATGTTCACTGCATATATTACTATGAATGCAAATGTATATATTACCATGAATGCAATGTTCCATTTAGTATGAATGAGACTGATGTTGATTTGAAACCCATCTCCTCCATCTATTCATGTTCGGATCAATCCTACATTGCGACGATCTGGCATGGTTCTAGTTCATAAAGCTTTTTGAATTAATACTTCATGCCATAATAATTCTGATTTTAATGCAATTTCAGTAAATTCTTTGCCCAATTTTGAGGAGTACTGAGATTGGCTTCAAATACTGATAGCATTGGGAATGAACTCGGGATCTAGCCATTCATATGGGAAAGCTTGGGATCTGTTGCGAAGTTTGATTTGACGGCTGATTTGCGCCAGTTCCTCCCGAAATCTGAAATTCAAGTTATGAAAAGATCAAATTACAGAAATTTTAGATATACTTTTGAAATAAAAATCTATAAATATTCTGACATAGCTAAAGCTAAATAAGATTTCGAATGTTCGATACATGTCATGGTGATATCAAAATGCCGAATATCAACTTTAACAAATAATTTTTACTATAGCAAGATGTTTTGGTAATTTACTTTTGTTCTCAAATTGTATTTGATTAGTATATAGGAATTTCAGTTATAGAACAAAAGGAAAATGTCATAGGTTTCTTGCGGTTTCAACTGTTCCATCAAAATGTTATATGTGGTGTAAGTGCGTTCCTTTACATTAATTGCTTTATATAACAGCGGTTATATCTATTTTATCACTATTTACGCTTTAAAGAATAAAGAAGTAAACAGTCATATATCTATCTGAAGTTTTTATTGCACAAATTTTCGAAATATTTTCAAAATGTTTAGTGGAATATTTAAATGTAAAAATCATTTTAACCGAACCATGCAAACATTTTAGAGGTATAATAACTGAGACAAAAGGTTTCAGTTTTTATACATAAAATTCTTAGGACAAAATTTAAGTTTTGGCATAGCACACTACAAAAGCATATTTTTAAATACAAGAATATTTACGCCATATCTCGTCTCTTGATACAGAAGGAAATGAAAATTATTCAGGGCAACTCCGTTTAAAAGTACTTCTTTACAACGATCTTTACAATAATTAATCAAAATTTCGCACTCCACCAGTAAAATGAATTTAAAATATCAATGGAGGAAATAAAATGAAGTTTCAAACATCCAAGTGATTCTTACACACTGCCAACTACAACGGTTACTCGAGCTGCAAGGTTTTCAATCGAATCGATTAAAAAATCCCTGAACATGCCCAATAAATGTGTTAGAGCTAGGTGATGCAATTATAAGTAATTAGTGTAACCATTGCTGTAAGAAACACTTTTAAAAAATTCTGCAAATAAGCTTATTTATCTTTATTTTACATGTATTTAATGCATTTGTGTATGAACGCATAAAATGCCCTCATACATTCCTAAATATAAATACATCTTATAGTATGATCTAACATCTTTTAAATTTTGTTCCCTGCATTCCTAAACACATTATATACGAGACATATTCAAAATGCTTGTAGCAATTGGAATTTCAATATAACGCAGTTAATTCTTTCTTTACAAAGTACCTACATCTTGCCAATTTTTTAGAAAAAAAAATGTGGCATTATTTTTTCTTCATTTTCTTCCTTGGGTTTTTCACTAGTTCAGTTCAACTATAAGTGAAAATCATACCGATGGTTAATACTCTGATCCAAAATAGATGAAAAACTGCTTATTAAAGTATTTACTTGTATTCAAATTTAAACAATGCATTTCAAATCTAAAATTATTTTAAGAATAGTTAAGTGTTGATTCCTGTATGACACACAAAACTATTTACACTTTAGAACAATAATTAAGTGATTCTTAAAACTACTTTCTTAAGTCGAAAACTCCTTTCAAAATGTATAATGAATGTAAAATGTATGATAGGAAATCATGAATTTTTATAAAAAATGTAATATAATAGCAGAAATAATAAAAAAAATTATGATCGGTAAGATTTTGATTAATATAGTATTAGTCATAAGGTTTCACTGGATGGTTTACAGAAATTGTTTACTTCCACACAAGTTTTACTATTGGTAGCCAAATAAAACTGTCGAAAAGCTTGTTTCTCGCAAAGGCCTACGTTAAGTCGGTGCCAAAAAATCAGCATTCTCTTGAGATGAATATAAAATTTTATTAATTTCCATAAAATATTATCTTTGAGAAGTTTGATCTAATTATTCATTCGTTGACACGTTTAGATTCTGTTCCCCATGAGCTTTAGTTAATGGTTAATGGAATACTTAATTTCTAAATGTTTTCCTTTAATTAACGAGACTAGAGCATATCTACCTTAGGAAGATCTATTTGGAACTTCTTAGTTAGCAGCATTAGTTTCACGTCGTCAATTAACTTCAGCACAGAATCCAGAACTCATTTGCTGGATTTATGCTCACATTAAATAGAAAATTAAACTTACTTTCAGAATATTATAAAAGAACGATTAAAGTAAAATTTTGTTACAATCTTCTTAAATAGATTCAACTTAGAAGATTTACAGCATTAACACACAAACAAATTTATATCAAATTTAGAAGATGAAACCCTGAGCAGTTTAAATGTTTCAGAGGATACTGATTCTTAAATGAATCCTTTGTGAATTACTGACATAATGCTTGCACAAACATTGTTTTTCCATTAATGATATTACTTTAAAGATATTTTTTCGATGGAAAGTTTTGTGAATTCATCCCAAGAGTGAGAATGTTGATACTCATTACTTTTTGCGTTTTAAAAACATCAGTTTACAGTTTTATTTGTAAAACGCTGCATACAAATTTACTTTTGATATTTTCAATCACAAAACTCTATAACGAAAAAAAATCGAACCACCAAGAAGGAGTTGTCCGAAAGAGACGAAAATCAATTGATAGGAAGACAATATACAGAATAGTAAATGATTAAAATCTCAGAACAGTTAAATAATTTATTTCAAAGTTACAGTAACAAGTTCAATAAGGTGTTGACACGGCTCTAGCCTAGATACAAGCAGCCACATGGCGATGCATAGACCGATAAAGCTTCCGGGTGGTCTCTTGTGGTATTCACAGCCGAATTCGCTCCAATTGTGGAACGAGATCATCAACCTCCCGTGGCAGATGCAATCGCCTTCTCGCCCAGACATGCTCGATGGGAGATAAATCTGGCGATCTGGCAGCCCGAGGAAGTGTTTGACAACCTTGCAGACAATTCATAGCAACAAGCGCAGTATGTGGTGCGGCATTGTCCTGTTGAAAAGCCAGCCGAGGGTACTGCAAAAGGAACGGTAGCAAAACAGGGCTTAGGATGTTGTCGACGTACTACTGTGCAGTAACTGTACCTCTAATGACGACCAAAGGGGTCCGGATATCAAAGGAAATGACACCCCAGACCATAATGCCTTGTTGAGGGCCG
>JAOUZG010010951.1:4082538-4113464 GCA_026289955.1 Argiope argentata
ATGTCTTGAGAGCTGATATTGCAAGGCTTGTGTGTGAAAAAGTTCTATTAATTCTACGCAGTAGTTTTTGGTTGGTGCCCTTTTAAATATGGAGAGCAATAAGCAGCATTTTCGTCATATTTTACTTTTTTACTTCAGAAAAGGTAAAAATGCTGTCCAAGCGAGAAAAAAATTGACGGATGTGTATGGAGAAGGCGTGTTAACAGTACGCCAGTGCCAGAACTGGTTTGCAAAATTTCGATCCGGCAATTTTGATGTCGAAGATGCACCACGGTCTGGAAGGCCGGTCGAAGCTGACAAAGATGCGATAAAGGCATTAATTGATGCAAATCGGCGAATAACCATACGAGAGATCGGTGAGAGATTAAATTTGTCGAATTCGACTGTTTATGGCCCTTTGAAAGGCATGGGCTTAACCTCGAAGCTCGATGTGTGGGTGCCCCATGTCCTTACGGAGCGAAATTTGTGTCGTCGCGTTGACGCGTGTGATTCGCTCCTCAAACGTCAAGAAAATGATCCATTTTTGAAGCGGATTATTACTGGGGACGAAAAATGGGTTGTATACAACAATGTTAAACGCAAGAGGTCATGGAGGAGAAAAGATGAACCGGCTCAAAGCGTGTCAAAAGCCAACATTCACCAAAAAAAGGTGATGCTCTCCGTTTGGTGGGATGTCAAAGGAATCGTTTTTTTTTGAGCTTTTGCCGGACAATACAACGATTAATTCAGAAGTCTATTGTCATCAACTGGACAAATTGAATGATTCACTTAAAGAGAAGAGGCCCGAATTAATCAACAGGAAGGGTGTAGTGTTCCACCAGGATAATGCGAGACCTCACACAAGTTTGGTCACTTGCCAAAAACTTTTACAGCTTGAATGGGACGTACTGCAACATCCACCATATTCTCCAGATCTGGCGCCTTCCGACTACTATTTGTTCCGGTCCCTGCAAAATTTTTTGGATGGCAAAACCTTTACCTCAAATGAAGATGTCAAAAACCACCTGAACCAGTTTTTTGCCAGCAAGGACCAAAACTTTTATGAGAGGGGAATTATGTTACTGCCAGAAAGATGGCAAAAGGTGTTGGACCAGAATGGCCAATATATAATTTAATAAAATATTTATTCATTATACGAAAACTGTCTTTCATGTTCCCCAAAAAAAAACGAAATGACTTTCCGAACAACCCAATAACATGGCGTAGTCTCAGAACGAAATGAACAGAAACCCGTGTAAACGTCTCAGGCGGGATGACTTCACATTCAGAACAGATGTATAGCTCCAGTTATTCAATTGTTTCTGGATTGTGACGATTCAACTGGTTTTTCAAGTGCCATCACAGAAAGAAGTCACAGGAGTTCATGTCTGGCGATAAAGAAGCCAATCCACACAACTTCCTGTATATGTGGGATAGTCCAAAGCAATCGCACGATCATCGAAATGTTCGTTCAGGAAATTAAAGACGACGGCCTTGCGATGTGGCCGGGCACTATCTTGCATTAACCAAGAGGTGTTCTCTATGTCCTCTAAGGCATTTTGAACAGCCACAAATTCACAAAAAATGTCTAGATAGCGTGGTGCAGTAATCATTGCGGATCTGAAAAATGGACCAATGAGTCCTTTGGAAGAAATGTCGGCCCAAATAATTACTTTTTTCGGATGTAGGGACAATGGGATTACAACATGGGGGTTTTCGGTTTCCCATATGCACCAGTTCTGTTTATTGACAAAGACATCCAGGTAAAAATAATCTTCGTCAGTAAACCAAATGCTACCTGCATGGATATCGCCACCCTCTATCCATTGCATCATATCGCTAGCGAATGTCTCTCGTGCATTCAGGGAAGCGGCGGTGAGGGGCTGCCGAGTTTGAATTTTGTATGGATAGAGTTGTAAACTCTAGCACATGAGACGATACGTGGACGTTGGCTTTATTTGAACCGCAGTTGCAACACGGCCAATGAAAACCCGAGGACACTGTTTTGATCACCTGTTGCACAAGCTGAGCATAGCCCTCTGTGGTTGCCGTATGCGGTTCCCTAATTTTCCATCACGTTCCCAGTCGGGTAAAATTTTTCAAACAGATTCTTCATTGTATCGATTTTCAATGTTTTGCTTGATTAAACTTTCGTTCAAAACTTCGTCTTGTTGCAACAACGCTGTGTTCTAGGCGGTGAAATTCCAACACTAGTAAAAACCTCTGTTCTAAGGAATAAACCATCTTTTTCACAGCACATGCTTACAGTAAAAAGGTAACTTACAGAATGGTGAACTCACAAACTGCGTTTTATTCTATATCTTTTAAATCGTCTGCAGTGCCATCTGTTGGATCTTTCGCAAGTGAAAATTTACTGTTCCAAGCATATTGCACCAAACAATGTATTTCTATCGCTGCCCGTTTTGTTGATTTTTCAAATATACTGGTCATTTTTTGAAACACCAGGTATATATATATACATATATATAACCATAATAATTTTTATTTGAAGAAAATAGCAGCGTAGTGGCCTACAATCAGAGAGAAGAAAGGTTGAAGTTTTAAATTCGTTTTATTCCATCACGAGAGGCATGCATTATGCACAAGCAGCGAGGACACAAAAACTGACGAAGGTTAAAAAGACATAAAGAGCATAAAAGGGAAGGAAATAATTTAATTCGGTCTTATATACCATGATATTCTCATAAATCTGACACGTGTCGAATTTTGAAAGAATTCTCATGCGAAGAATTCTCATGCACCATCTTTTTCACAGCACATGCTTACAGTAAAAATGTAACTTACAGAATGGTGAACTCGCAAACTGCGTTTTATTCTATATCTTATGGACCTTAACAATATAAACGCAGGGATCCAGAAGAATCTGTTTATATCATTAATATCTATGCCTTCACTGGGCACGTGGACTGATTGTGTAGTATTTTTACAAAGTTCCATTTGATTTATTAAAGATAAGAAGTGAAATGGGATCAGGAAATTAAAGAACATATAGAATAAAGTTACTATGGGCTAAATTAAGTTAACGCTTTTGGAAATTAATTACAATTGAAATTAGAGTTTAAAATATCATTAAATATTTGTGTGTGTGTATGTTCTTCAAATTGTCTGTACAACTTTTATTGCAATATCAGAAATAAGTTGCTTTCAAACACAAACCATAAAATTTTGTAAAACATATAAAAAAATAATTTTTCGGATTTGCAATATAGATTTGGTGCATTCCACCATTTTACTGAGTATAAAGTGCTAAAACTTTCTAAATTACAAAATAAAAAAAATAACGAAAATATTATCTTCATTTTAGTTGTTTTTGTTTGACTTTTAGAGTTTTTATTTTCCATTCATTTCAGTATACTTTATTTCTAAGAATACTGTAAAAATTGAGATATATTTGAATTATACAATAAGTCCTTTCACTAATGAAGTTTCTTTGCAAAGTGAGTTATTATTGGCATTACATTCTAAGAAATATCTATGATACGAAAATTTTGTAATGAGCAGTTAGTTTTAGTTAATATTTTAATTTTAGTGCATTCTTATTAGCCAGCATTATCATTTGAATGTCTTACTTTGTCTTTAGGGGGCTCTCCGTAAAGTATTCCAGGGTAATTTGGAGGGAAAGCATATTCATCATATTGTTGAAAATTGGCCGCTGCATGTCCTAAACTGCAAGTACTGATTATGGACGCCATCGAGTCGACAACTTCTTCTGTGTTTGTGAATCGATTGTTTTCTTCACCAGGAACGCCCTGAAACAATGCATCTGATTATGGCACAGTTTGCTTCAGCGTTAATTTAATGCATAGTTATGTATTAATAAGAATGAACTATTTATTAGTTATTTATATTCATTTTATGCCTCGCTTTTAAAATTCTCTTTCAGGGTTTTCCTAACAAAAAAGTCATAAGGGAATTTATATGATCACTGAAACAAATATTAGGGTTGCATTATTTACTACTGAGTGAATATCAGTCCAGTTTATCTTTCGTAGAATGCATGAATTATTCACGAAAAAAAACAGCAACATTCTGTTTTTTGAAGTTTTGCCTTAAATGTAAAAGAGATTGAATAAAAAATTAATTGAAAATCTTACATGATATTGATTTTTAGAATATTTATGGTTACTTCTATATTTAATAAGGAAAATTTATTTTTATTTAATAAAATAAAAATTACCATATTTTGAATGCTTAAGTGACCTTGATTAATTAGAATTAAGTCAATGTGGATTTGCAAAGAAACATTTTTCACATATTTGAAATTCTAATATAATGCATAATTGGCTAAGAATGCTTGATAAAACTGACCAGTAATTCAGAATGCAGAAAGACAGATGGTATGTCTTCATTTATGGAATATAAAGTCTTTAAATGCTTTTTTAATATCATAATAAAATTCCCAATATGATTTAAAATCTGAGGCAGAAAAGCGTTGTTTGCACACTCACCAAAAGTCCACATCCTCCTAACTTACGATCTTTCACCAGCTCTGCTCTCCATTGCTGCAGCTCATAATCATTGATCACTTTTTCATCCGTGTCTAAAAAAAATACAAAATATAATATCCTTCGCAGAAGCCATTTATTTTTTCTATAGTATTTAATAACTTTTAAAAGATTAAATGAAATATCACAGAGATCTAAAACTTACAATCGAAACCGAAATTTATGTATAAATGTAAAAGAAAGATATGATTTTGATTTGAGATTAAACAAAAGCTGCAGTTTATTATTTCAACAAAATTAGAATTATCTGCGAATTTTCATACTATCTCATTATGTAAGTCGTGTTCTTCATGATAGAGTTCATTCGATTCTGAAAGTTTTCAAGTTATTTAATGGTCGTTTTCATTTCATATTCATTAAATCCCTTTTAGGCCTTTTTAGATATAGTAAACTTACATTTATAATGTAAAAATAACAATCTGGCTGATGCTATGCAAATATACTAATAGTAACAAATGAAATGTAATATCCCACAAGTTAGCCTGAAATAAAACCTCATATCAATAATTTTACGCCAAAAACATTTCCAACAATTTTTATCTATAACTTTCTAGTTTGGATAGTATGATAGAAAAAAAATACCATCTGCTGTCATGCTTTTAAAAATTAAAGCAAAAAATACGTTTAAACAAATCTTTCCATATGAAAAGTTTTGTTTCACGTAATTCTCAATAATTTTTAAATATTAATAATTTGCAATCACAATGGAACAAAAAAAAGCCATATGATGCTGTGATAATAGAAATATTAAGCAGAAACTAAGTTTTTAAAAATTTACAACCAAACAGATACCTTAATATCAAAAATTTTCTTCCAACATTTTTTAAATATTGACAATAACTTACATTTGTTAAGTAATATGAAATATGTTGACAGATGCTGTGTTGCTTAAAGTAACACAAAAAGTCATTGTGGCAAGTTATGGCTAAACAAAACTTTTCGTATCAAAAATATTGTTCGAACAGATTCCATAAGCATTAAATTGTTTGTAACATGTTTTTCTCGAACAGTAGTCATCTGACATCATAATGGTTATTTTGTTCTGAAAAAGAATTTCATTTCCCTTAGTAAAGACTTGCTAACTGAAGATTTTTTACCGTTCAAAGAAAACATAAAACATTTTACCATAGAAACGATGCACCACCTTAGAAACGTATTTCCGTATCGAAAGATAGATTAATAAAGCATCGTCTCTATAAGGATAATGAGGCAAGACATCACATTCCACCTGAAAAACAAACCACAACAATATTTGAGAAAATCAGTTAAGAATTTTGAAAGAAAACAATCTTCCCTATGGATCTCTTTACTTCATGTAGAAGAAGCAAATAAAGAAAAAATATGTTACATGTCAAAATGTTTCACCTGGGCATTTGGACGATTATCCCAGACTTCCCTCATTTCGAAATCGACCTTTCCTGGAATCATCCTTTCATCAGCAAGCCCGAAATCAGAGGGAGGTCAAGGAAGGAAATGCGGTCTTCCCACAAAATTGGGATCAGCTTCAAATTTTTAATGGAATTAATTAAAGGAATTTTTGTCTACCAGTATTCATATGCATGACGTCTAAAATGCAGCGAATTAATTGGTTTAAATACAGTATATGGTTAATGTCATTTGTCAAACTTTGGAGTAAATATCTGAAAGAGTTTATTTGCCTATCGGCATATGCATTGGTTAGAGTGTGAATCCAACGAATCAAGACGGCAACGATCAAAATAAATTATTTTAGATGGTTAATTAAATTGGGTGATAAGCTATCTTTATTATCTTTAAAAAACTTTAAAAAACTGTAATCTTTAAAAAAAACTGTAAATCTGTGCCCAATTTCGGAATGAATATATCAGCGGGTATACTGCCAGTCTGGTTTTTAGTTTTTATCTTTGTAAATACAAATAAAATAAACATTAAGCTATATAAACAAAATCCATCATATGATATTGATGTTAAATTACAAATTTGTATCTATCACATTGCAGATTAAATTGGTTTGCGGGAATAGGCTTAAATAAAATCTCAGTTTTCTTCGTTATACAATATAATTCAATATTTCATGGAAGCAGTTGAAAAAAACAACACCTGAATAAAAGATTACAGCTTGTGTTTTTAATATTTTGAAACAGTTACTGAAAATTAATGTAACACGAATGCATTTAATACGTAAGTAAAGAGTGAACGGTGAAGTTCTTTTAAGCCATTTACACCAAAGCAGCGTCTTGCAGAACGTGTACATAGAGTAAAGGAACAATGTTGAATTTACTGACACAGATTAAGTCACCCTTGAGGCGGAATAAGGAAGTCACAAAAAAAAAAAAATATAAAGTTAAAGGCGATTGCTCCAAAAGCCCCGAAAAATGTATGTTATACCATAATAAAAACACAGGAAGAAGTTTTATGGAGGTATTTGCAATTTTGGTTGAGATATATGGGATTAAAATTATGAGCTTTCCATGATTTAAAAAAGAGTTCGTCCTAAAACTGAAAATTGTATTCTCCAATAACTTCCTCTGCCGCGTTTGTCAGATTTTAAATATTATTTTTGAATACTTTCTTCATAGCTAACATTTCTTTCCGCCGCAGATTAACACGAAAAACTATAAGATAATCAGGAAGAATATATTTTTCAATTTAGATTAATCCCTTTTTCAAATCATGGAAAGCTCATATTTTTAATTTCAAATATACCCGTTAATTTTATAGATAACTCCATAAAACTTATTACTGTATTTTTATTATGGTATAGCGTACATTTTTCTAACTGCGCACTTTTCGATTTCTTTTATTTTTTGTATCTTACTTCTTTCGCGGTATGCTGTAACCTGTCTCAATAAAATCAGCCAAATCACTTTACAATAGGTACATGTTATTTCTCTGGCTATACAAGACACCGCATTGAATTTAAAAGAATTTACCGATCACCCTGTATATAATGTGTATGCATACATTATGTTTGCACTGAATATTATATAATTGCAATTTAAATTACATAACCACATTAATGCAAGACAATAATAGAAAAGAATTGTTGTTCTTGTTTGATGAATATTTATAAGCATTTTTACTATTGAATTAATATTTATAAGCATATATACTTCTGAAAAGTTTGTATAAATTGCTCCTTATTTACTGAATGCTATCATTAAATACTGAGACTTTCATAAATTCTCCTCCAAGCCATTCGGGATGCTGGACCTAGAGCTAAGATTCAAACTCCAGATCCGATTCCGTGCACGAGTGGTATCTACGGACATGGGTTTATTAAATCCGCCTTTATACGCCCTCCCAGAAGAATGGGATCGATGGATTGAAATATTTTAAATCCGTCTTCGTGAGACAATTTTTCTCGATTGATGGTGGAAGAGAGATTTCTCGAGAATGGATTGCGGGCCGACAAACCTAACCTTTTTAAGAATTACGAGGTCCGTCTCTAAATAGCCCCCAGGTCATTTCAAAATGAGACGTTCAATGTAAGAAACTGAAACAACAAGGCTACAAAAGGCTATCTGGACTGACATACAAATTTAGAGAATAGTATTGTATAAAGCTTATATATTCATTCTTCTGAAGAAGCTATTTATCTAAAAAATACTTTTTGAAAATACAGTCTTCATTTTTATGATAATGCATTCAATTAGTTTAAGTATTTTACTATCACAAAAAATAATATAACTTGGAAACATTTAAAAATTTCAGAACAAGTGCCTTCACTAATTGATTCAATTTGCATATTTATTACCTTTTCGGCGAAAACAAGGCAGTAAAAATCTCTTTATCTGATGTCTTCCAGAGGTTCCGGATAAAACGGAGAGGTTGTTCTTTCAGTCAAATGAAATTACTGATTTAATAGAAGAATGTAACGGGTTATAGGGTTTTTGTATTTATAAATAGTCAACCTCCAGATGATGGATATTAGGAATTCATACACGAAAGTGAATCATGTGTTTTTATTTTTCACAACATGTAATTATTTTGAATTCATATATTTATGTATATTATGCATATACATGAATTTTAAAGTATGCAGCAGATGTTGCATTTAAGTAATTAATTGAAGCGTTTCATGGAATGCAATTATACACTCTTCGAATTAACTATTTTTCTTAACCTCAGAATATGTTGAATTTATACATGTTATACGTATGCGTGAATTTTTTAAGAGTAACGAAAAAAATCATACATTCTTAGCCTATAAAACAGTAGAATCAATAAAATAGTTTAACTATTTTTTTAAAAAAAGTATAAAACTAAAATTTTGATTAAAATTTTTAGTATGATTAATTTATGTTCCTTGTGATTATATATTTTCAAAAAATGATTGAAAAAAGAGCCATATCTAAAACTTCAGATTTTTCTCGCGTTACAAAAACTTGGTTTATTATTTCTGAAAACGCAAATTTGGTTACAGTTACAAATTCCAGTTTCAACGGAGGTAAGACTCTGACACGCCAAAAAAAAACATTAAATCTGACTGGCAGGGCATATCTCTCTTATGTCATTAGGAAGTAGCAAAAATACTGTCGGCTTAAGTGTTGAGAATTATTCAATATTACCGATGTTTATACCAAAATTGATTTCCGTAGCTTGAAAGCAAGACAATAATCTCGCTAAATAAAACAAGCCTACTTTCTAACAATACCTTATTATTTTATTACTTTTTTTTGCATGTTATCTACATTTTTCGATACATTAGATAAAAATAAATTATGTAGAGGAAAGTGACAAATTATGAGATACCTTTATTTTTTATGTTAAGTGTGCCATCATATTTGTTGCAGGAGCGTAGGTCCATTTGCTACTCGTACTATGGTTTGCAGTATGGCACGTGACGATTCCGAAATGAAAAGATACAGCAGGGTCTGATTTTAGAAAATATTCGCTATTCTTGTGGACTAGATAGAGGAGGACCCCGTGTTTAGGAAATATTATATATATATTTCTTCACTAAGAAGGAAGATTTGAAATTAGAAAGTACCTTCATACGGAAAATACGCAGGATGAACTCATATTAAAATATCTCTAAATGATCGATTCCATTCATTGAAAGGGAGCACCACAATGATTCTTCTTACCTTCACTTATCTGAGAAATGTTTACTTCAATACAATTGAATCAATTGCCAATAAATACCAACTTACTCCTCTCGATTTCATCTCATTGGGTACTATTCCATGGACATTCATGTGCCACCGGCTCATGCTGTAAAAAAACGACACTGAAAAATGTCTTGTCATAAAACAATCTGAAAAATTAAACATAAATAAAATAAATATTTACCCGCAGTCAGGATAAAATGGGAAATTCGAGTGAATTCGGAATTAAGAAAAAGAATTCGATAGGTAGATTTCATCGCTTTATCATTATTATTTATTGACGCGTATCAAATTATATTCATTGGTAAGGTGTTGAAATCGGCTTTTCAAATATTTTTAAAATTTCGGCAAATGTCGCATCAAAACATAAAACTAGGAATTTCAGTAACTCCTTTTTAAACAAAACAGAAAGAAGTATGTTTAAAAAAATTAAATAGAAAGAAAAGTATTAAGAAATAAATTAATAAACACTAGAAACTAACTTCAGATTCATGAAAACAGAATTTCTCATTTGTTTTGGTCGATGCTTAAAGGCTTGAAAATAAATCGGCATTGATAGTTAATTAGTAATGTAGTAAAATAATGTAGCTTTAGATAGTATTATAAGATAAAGATTAAAGTATGAGGAAATCAGTAAACATTAAAATTGTTGTTAACATAATAAAATTCTTTATCTTATTCCTACTCGTACTACTATTTAGTAGTCTTATCTCAAAACTCATAAACTAAATTTAAATTATAAATGATATGGAAATACCATAAAAATTATTTTTTCAACTTGGTTACAGGCTACGAATATATACGAGCTTACCCTTTCGCTATGAGTTCGAACATTCCTTTTCTGCCAATGGTCATCGTCTTGTCTACCCAACCGCCGGGAGATATTAGCTTCTCTAGACCTCTTCTGCAAGATAAAAAAATAAGAATATTTCTAAAAATATAAAGTAATTTTGCCATCTGTTTCACAACTTTTATACATGTGATTATTCTTTTTAAATACCGCTCTCTTCACGCTTATTTTAATAGGCAGAAGTTTCAATAAATGTGTTTGTACATTGTCTTTTTATATCAGTACAAAGTAACTGCTATCGATTATTTCTGGAGTTTTTTTAAATTCAGATTTATGCAAGTTATTTCCTCTATTACCCTAGAGTGCTCAAAGGGTACCAGGATTGCTATCCTTAAACAAAAGACGTGAAAAATTATTATTACATATGCTTAATATAAACTCTTCCGACCATGATAAACTTCCTCCTAGGTCCCCAACTCTCCCAATCATCAAAACTCCTTCAAGTCGTTTTCGTGAAAACCCTTTAGGGTTCGCAGCGTATTTTTTTTTATTACACTGCTAAATTCAAACTAACAGTCACGAAAAAACAGTTTTAACTATGTAAATAAAAAAAACTCATTCAGGCGAATACGGAACTTGCAAGACTAAATTTTTTGAATATTTTTTTTCAAAAATTTATGAATAATAATGGTATTATATGAAGATGCAATATTATAGCGATATCCCCATGCGTTGTATTATTACTATTCGGCGAATTGTTTCGCATAAAGACCACAAAATCTTCAGATAATGTTGCTTATTGATAGTCTGGTAGATTGGTAGACATTTATGAGGTACAACGTACCAGTAATCAAAGAAAACCATCAGTATTATTTTGATTTTTGGGCGACTTTGCCATGGTTTTTTTAGTTTTGCTTCACTATTCAAATACCATTCACTAATGTCAAATGCATATATTTAAGCTCCATCATCTGTAATATTGCGTTTTGAAAGCTAATCGTCTTAAGAAGTCATCGTTTGGTACACATGCTCAAGTATATAAAGTAACTTGAAAAATGTTGAGACGTATATATATATGTTCTTTCAAGATTGTTAAACAGAAACTAAATGGTTAAGGAGCTTGTGCAACAATTGTCAGCGCCAAGTACCAATTCTCTGAACTGATCGACAGGTTAATGCTGATTTGAAAAATAAGGCTTACCATAAAGTGACTGTCATAATTCTTTATCTCTTTTAAACATTTCGTAATCTCGAATATTCTTGGCTTTGAAAAACGGTAGTCTTTATAAAAACATTTTGGAATTGCTTTTGAAGTAGAAATTCAATTACAGAAACCAAAAATCAATTCGTATTCTTTGCTAATCCACCATGTTTTGAAAATTGACTTTTTTGAACTTAATTGACTTAATTTTAACTTATCTCATTAGAAACAATTTTATTTTAAGACAGCAGATTGAAATAAAATACTGAGTGTAGCCAGATGTTTATAAGTGTCGTAAAAGTATTTGATAAAAATTTCCAAAAGATTTTTAGTATATCCTTTCAAAATTAAATATTCCCATTTTCTTTTGATCATAGTAGTATACAACCATATAATAATTGGCTGGGAACGAAAGTTAGAAAGGCACTGATGAAAAAAGTTTATAAAATATATTGTTTAGCTGCTTAGAATTTTTTAAAAAATTTTATATTTATGTATGGCTTTCAAAAGTATTGTTCTTAATTCTTTTCATAGGTTTGATACCTTTTTCACATTTAATAATAACCTCTTTACGTTAATAGTATGTAATATAGCACACTGAAAAAGAAGGCCAATAAAGTCGAATTATTCAAAGCATTAAAATTGTTTCATACCGATTAACATCTAAATTATTAATATCGACCGCTTCTATACTTTCTTCACAGGTTTTATGAGAAACATTTTCTCTTACATAGAATAACTCTTAAATTTTCTAGCAAAACAAGCAGCGAATCATTGAAGTGAAAGAAATGCAATGTCAAATTATTCTGATAATTAAAATGACTTCACAGCAACATCTAAATATGCTCGGATTTCTTTTCGTTTACAGTAAAACTTTTCATCTTATATATATTACTATGCACTGAAAGTTACATTACATAAATTGCTTAAACGCGCATCATTAAAGTCGAAAGAATGCAATACTAAATTATCAAAAGAGGCCTAATTCTGTTTGATCATAATAAGTACAGAGTAGCACGATGTCCAGAACTAATTTTTTTAAAAAAATGAAAAAGGTGTTTTTATGATATATCGTTTAAAATCTGTATCAATAATTATTTATTTATTTACATTAGGACATTGAAATCTCGCATTGTACTGGTATGCGAATTATGTACGATTTATTTGCATAAATGCGCAATTCAATGACGTAACGTACTAAATACTCACGTATTAATAGCGAGAAGGAAGAGAAAATGAGGTGCCAAGAGTTTGAAAAGTGGATGTGAGTTGGAAAGATTTCGGTGGGTACAGATTACGACTCCTTCCATCAAAAGATGAGTGAAACCTGAAACAAATGTAATTTGCTTATAAATTTCTGGAGCAACTGATTTCTATAAATTAAGGTATACTTATTGGATAATTAAGATAATTCCATTGAAGTAATAAATCTCTTTTATAGATTACTCTTTTTTCTATTATTTTCCTTGATCTCTGAAATTTCAACAGAGTTTTTGAAGCATTATTTCACAGCCAAAAATGTATGTAGACAAATTCTGATATAATAAACATTTTTCATGGAATTTCTATTCTACGCCATCATAGTTTCAACAAATAATTACATATTTTTTGTACATCGATGACCTCGGTCCGCAAACAATGTCATGCAATATTTTTTTAAAAAAACTGGCTGCTTTTGTTCGTTCACTTATAAAACTCACGTTTCCTTTAAAGAGTTATTCATGCTTCAACATATTTTTCAAATGTTATGTAACATGAAAGAAGAATGTTATGTAACATTTTGAAGATCTTCTAAGCGTGCTGAACTTTAATAAGTAGAATAAAAGAAAAGACAGTTTTTCCTATTATGAAACTTATTTTTCAGGAAGATAACATCAAAATTTTAGATAAATTCACTTTCTATTATTTTTGTTGAACTTCTTTGAGCACGAGTTAGTTTTAGTTTTAGTTAGCAATATAGTTTGGTTAAACCTTGATTTTTAACTTGTAACAAAATATTCTTCTTTTAGAGAAAGATGAAATGCTGCGCTATATTTTTCTTTGCATCAAAAGGGAAATTGATGAAATCTCTTTTGGCACTTAAACATTCTGTCAAAATTCACAATGGTTGAGGCTCCATTATTTTGTTAAAAAAGAAAATAAATTGCATCCGTTGATTAATTGAAATTGCGGCTTTCTTCTCTGGTAAAGCAAATAAAAAAATCTGCAGAAATTCCAAGTCGAAAATATTGAACAAATTTTTAAGTAACAGATGAGCGTTTTAGTGAGTTATCAATCATTCTGGAAAAATGTCTCTTTTTTTCCAGTAAAATTTCTAAAGACAAAACGTTTAGACATAGAAATCTACGGATTTTTTTGATGAAATATTCATACAAAATTGAGAAAGTTTTAATTGCCCCGGACTTGATTTCTAATTTATGAATGTAGTCTAAATCAAGTTCGTGTGGAATCCTGAAATTATGAATGAATAAAAAACCCCATCGAACTACTAACTATCACATAAGTTTAATCAGCTTGTTGTTTCTAGTAACTCTGCAGTCAACAGTGTATCACATTTCCACCAGACCTAGAAGTGCAGCAGATAGCTAGAGAAGTACTCAGTTATCCATCAGGAAAAGAGACTATCAATGGCAAATAAGTGAAAAAGTCCATAAAAAGAAATGGTCTATTGTCGATGGTGAATAAATGAAAACGCCAGATAATAGAGAAAGAATAAGCTCTATTCTTTTGATGCAAAGTACTCTACACTCCGAAATAAAGTTAAAATCTGTAATAATATTTTTTTATTTGAATATAAAAAAGGACAATCTTAACAACTCTTACTAAATAATAATAAAAAATAATTATAAGGAATCAATGAAGTAACGAAAATTAATTCAAAAAGAAAAATCAACTATTTTTTAAAAAATTTTTTTAATAGTAAGTTGTTTGTATGCAGAGCAACGTTGTAGAGCTGCTATTTCACCCCAGCTATTAGAACCATACAAACACTGGAATTTTTTCTTACAGTTTCAAATATTTCATGTTAGTTGTTGTTGTTACTAATGGCACTTACCGTGGACAAGTGCGCTGACAGCCGTCAGCGATTTTTTTAAGCCCAATGAGGGTCTCTTGTTTTGAAGCAGCGCCAACTAGGGCCAAGAGTACGACTTCGCTACTCACTTATCACAGTCTCTTGCACAGCCTCTTTCTACAGGGTGCCCATTCATTCACCTCACAGATAGTACACAGAAGAACAACCAAGCCCTAACCATAACTCGAAACCAGGATACTCAGATGCCGAGGAAGACGCGCTACCTCTGTGAAAGGACACCGACTCATGTTTGTTTTAGTGGCTTTTGATAAATTCACTAATTCCTTAAATACTTTCTCATTGGAATCATTTTAATACTTTGACTCTTTTTGAAACTCTTGTATCTTCTTGAACTTTCGTATTTCTTTTTCGAACATAAAAAATAACAAGGAAAAACACTAGTAAACTCCTCTAATGAAAGCACCTAAACATGTATAAAATATCAGCCAACGATGAATAGCGATATTCATTACCACCAAGGTCTAATCGACTTGGAGCTTGAAGCAACACACCGGTCGCTCTCATTTCCGTCTCAGCATAATGAATAATAAGTAGAGAAGGAAAGAGTCGCGTAACAATTAATTTACCTGCCGAAGTAAATACTATAGAATGTTTTTATAATATACGTACACATACAGAATTTTCAGTTATAACGAAAAGTCGGATAATTGAATGTTGGATATCGATTTAAATCCGACTACAATTTAGACCCCCTTTTTTAGTAAACAAACAAAAAACTGCAACCATTCTACTTGATATTCAGAGAGCTTTTGATAGAGTTTGGCAAGACAGCTTTATTTACAAACTTATTAAATATAAAATTCCCCCACACCTAATCAAAATTATAATATCCTATCTTAGTAATTGATCCTTCAAAATCAAAATGTATCATGATTACTCTGATACCAAAAATATTCATGTAGGTGTACTACAAGGATCTGAACTAGGGCCGATATTATTTTCACTTTTTATTAACAATATCCCCAAGCAATTTAACACCATGATGTATATTTATGCTGATGACACAGCAATACTTGCCAGAATGAAAATTATAAATGTCATCACCATAGCTCTAAATAAACATCTCAAATCTCTTGAAGACTGGTTCATCAAATAGAAATTAGAGATTAATGCTAGTAAAACAGAAGCCATATTTTTTAGTCAAACTAAAAGTAAAAAGCATTTCCCTCCCGTAAAAATTAAAAACCAAACTATCCCTTGGTCTAAGGAATGAAAATATTTAGGCCTAATTCCAGACAAAAAGCTAGCATGGAAATCCCATTTTATTTATATAACAAAAAAGTTTCGAGACCTAACACCTAAATTATACCATTTAATCTTTCGAAACGCTAAAATGAGCCGGAAAGAGAAAACATTTGGTTACTCCGCTCATTTGCGTCCAGTACTCACATATGCATGCCCGGTGTGGGGATGTGCTGCGAAAACAAACTTTCGAATTATTGAACGACTACAGAGTAACCTAGTTAGAAATATATGTCATGAGAACATTCATGTACAACATCAATATGTACTATTGCCTTAATTACCCCACATTAAAACAATTCCTCAAAAAACTAGCTCAAAACTTCTTCTTGTTGTTACTTATGGCACTTGTCATGGGCCAGCCCCACTGATGCATCAGCAGATTTTAAACCGAAGGTATGCGTCTCTTGTTTCAAGTAGCGCCAACTAGGGCCAAGAGTACTATTTTAGCTACACACTCATCACAGCCCCTTTTTACAAGGGGGCACATTCTCACATCTCACAGATAGTACACAGAAGAAAAACCATGCCTGAACCTTGACTCCCAGAACACGAGGAAGACGCGCTACCTTTGTGCCAGAAATCCGGCCTAAATTTCTTTAAAAACCTTGATAGTAATAAAAATGAAGCAGTAAATAATATACCTAAATATAATCCAGACCCTAAAACCAATAGACCCCACAGAATTCTACTATAAATTTAATATCTCACCTCCTACTACCTTATCCTGAATTAAAAACAATCAACTAACTTAAATTAAAAACCCTTAATCCCTGCTAACTGCAAAAGTTTCTGCAAATAAACAGCAGCATATCCCTCTTCCTGCAGATAGCCACTCAAATTGAGCCCTGGCACAAGCCAACCCCTCCACCTGACTAAGCCTGTTTAAACTGAAGCACCAGACCTCCCGACCATTCCCAGCCACGAAGACATAAAGAAGTTATAATCAGCGAAGACGACAATGGGAAATAGTGACCAAAATGTCCTCCAAAAGCCAGCCATTACCGGGGATAAGACCCTGCCGGACTAGGTGCGCCATCAACACAACCCTTTTTTTAACCTAAAAGGAAGGATGAGTTTTAAGGGCTCTTTACAAACCTAAATGAGTGCAAGATTGATGAAACATGGCGTCTGCATTACTATAGTACATTTTTGCTGTCAACCACGTGGTTGGAGGGTCACTGGGAAGGAAAACCTAAAAATAAATTATAAAAAGAACTATTTAGCAACTAGAGAATTTTTGAGAAGACACATTTTTGAAATTAAAGGAATTTGATTTTGAATATTTTCTTCTCTAAGAAATATGTAGTAGAGTAGTATTTTGGTCATTGAGAGTCAGTTTTTTAAATGTACAAATTTCATCATAAAACTTTTATTAAATTGCATTATTTAAAATAATCAAACCGTTCTTCGTGATCAGTATTTTTTTTCTGAAAATCACAAACTTATTCTTTGTAACTTGAGGCGATATATTCACTAAAACATTGAATCTGTATGTAATTGACTTACTTGTTTTTGATAGTTTTGGTACACCCTTTTAAAATACGACTATACATCATGGAATGTATAAAAATTGTGCTACACAAGAGTTTTTAAAATTTCTTTGTATAAATTTAAATAAATGCAATAGTTCGTAATTTCTAAAAAAAGTTTAGATGAATAAATAACATTCGTTTGATATACTACTTCTAAGATGACTTTATTTTATTGGCTTCCAGTATAATGTACCAAGAACTAATAAATATAGAAAGAAATTTTCAAATGACATTTTTCTAGAGATTTCAACTTTAATACTTATCCAACTAGACGCCCGATGGAAAAATTATGCATCATTTCAGTTCATGGAGGTATTTTGCGGATTATTTTAAAAGTAAAACTGAAACAAATGTTATCTTCTTTGGATTGACTTATTCCGTTTACCATGGCTTTTATTTAAACCATGACAGAAAAAGTTATAAGAAATAAATAATGTTCAGTCAAGCGTTTGGTTGCAAATTCTGTCACTTAGATAGCCCAGCTGTATTCGAAGCTATCTTTCAGGACACCAGAACAAACAACAAAAAGTAATTAGTTGATAAAAGAAAACTTGCCGCTCTGAAGATTCTAAAGGATATCAAATACTTAGACCTTTGTTTCTTTAGATTATCTTCTTTACTTTCTAGAGAGAGAAAATGGGCATAGATTTTCTTTCAAACGGGGAAAACTCCTTTTTACTCTCTTTTACTCTGCCTTTTTTTTTTGTATTCATTTCTCAAATTTTGCTTGAATTTTGATAATGCTCTCTTTTTCTTTATCTATGAAGCTGTTTTTGCGGTAGATAACTATACTTAGTATTCTACATGCCAACACTGAAATATAACCTTGATTTTTTTAATGTATCTTCGGTATACACAAGTATGGTAATAAATTCTTCCACAACAGTAGACATTTTTAGCTTCTTTACAGTAATTCCACTTTCAGATGGTACGACTAAAGCTTAAATGATTCTATATATTTCTTAGCTTTATAACATTGTATGCATAGGATATTCATTCTAATGTAAATCAAAAATAAATTTTTAAATAATCAAAAATAGATAGACATTTTTCCAAATGGAAAAATGCTTTAAATTACGTAAATAAGTATATTTTATTTGTTTTAAATCAATAAATACTCTGTAGAAAATATTATGAAGTCTAACCTATCATACAATCTTTAGATCCAATCAATAGCATTTAATAAAATATTTTTCATACACTAGCATATTAAACAAAAACAATTCTTTTTTCCATCTGCAAATAAAACTGTCCGGATTAGGAATCTAAATAGCTCTATTTCAGCCGATTATAGACCATTTCAATAGTAATCTCAGGAAGTATCAACCAATCAACGGGTGTGCTATATGCACCTATTGATTAACTTAAAATAATTAAACTCAAGGCTTTATATTTCAATCAGTTTCATTGAAGGAATAATGGAGCTTTTTTTTATTTAAAAGGAGAACAAACCAAGATTATTTTTCCAAGCATGGTTAACACTACTAAGAAACTACAAAAGAAATTCAATTTAGAATTTTTTTTTTTCAGCAGTTGAGTTTATTAACTTAAATAAAATAAAATGTAATTCTTTAGTCAAAACATTTTTACAACTGAAAATACATACCTATCTTTAACGGTTAAGAAGTTACCTATCGAACCAAGATCAGAGAATGAACCCTACATTTATTTACTTCAAGCAATCAAGATGTACGTGAATAATTTAATTTCAGTTCGAACACAAAGACCCTAATGACCTTATGGTTAGATGACTGTAAGCTCGATAAATGGTTCGATGTAAGATGCTATCAGCCTCTAAGCACGTTAAAATCAACTCAAAAAATTAAACAGGAAATCCTGGTACTATAATTTTTTGGCAATAATTAGAAAAGCTATTTATAATCGAAATTATTTCATTTTAATAAAATTTCAAAATGTTATTTTATTTTATAAAATAAGTGAATTAAATTAAGTTTTATTTTACTAGCATCACATTTTGAAGTAACAAAAAGGATATTTTCTAACGGATCTTTTAATTTTAAGCCATTTTTGGATGACAAAGACAACACCTGAATTACCCTTCGATTTTCAAATTTCCTCACCGTATCAGTAATATAAAATGAAATGGAATTAATACTACCCCCTCCCAAATTACTATTTATATCGCTTGTAATGCAGCTTTTCTTGGAGACTAGAGTAATTCTTAGAATGCCAGTTTTTTTCTGCCATTTTCCATTCACTGATAATAATTCACTGATAAATTCAGAATCATTATGCATAATCTTTTACATTTGTATAAATTCCTATTTAGGATTAGAACTCAATCGCTTTGATAAACTAAAATGAGAAAATCTTCGATACCGACAAATACATGAAATTTTTAATATGAGTAATTTTGTGTCAATGTCACAAACTTTATAAATTGAATTTCAATAAAGAAAATGTATTCTTCTTAGAAATTGAGCTGATAAAATAAAAGTGGATCCATCCTAAACTTTTAAAACATCGAATATATTAAAAATACATCTGTCCCACTTACTGGATTGTCAGGCCTTTTTTCTTGAAAAAGCTGAATAGCTATGGGCATTAACTCCTTATGTTTGTTGAGAAAGAATAAGGCTAAAGGAGCACACAACTACAAAAGATAAGATCATTAGTAAGTTATTTACCTTTTTATATTCAAATATCAGAAGACAAAAATAATGCAAAAATTAAGCTAATCTGGGATTTTAATATGGAATGACTACTAATGAATCATTTACTTGCAATGGTTTTATAAAACACACGCGCGAACACACACACACACACACAAACAACACGAATTTTCCGATGATCATTATCTGTTTGTAAAGCAAAGGAAAATCTATCAACATTTAAAATCATGATAAACTGAAGAAGAAAAAAAATCATGAAAGATTGCATCTTCAATGATAATAATTTGCTTTTTCAAATTCTAGCTCAGATACACTGCTTTGGAATGGCGCAGTAAGGGGGAAGATCATTTAAAAAGTAATATAAACTACTAATTACAATTGCTTAAAAATACAAAAATAATCATAAAAATTAGAAATTCTTCTTCTTACTATTATTATTATGATTAATTCTTGCAGAAAAATTCATAAAAAATGATACTTAAATTCAAACATAAAAAAATTAATTTTTGAATTGAGTGGGTTTCCTATCCTTCTCAGGATTTATTAACTGCAATTTTAACTCTTTTTACGATTTCGTGCTTCGTACACCCTTGCTTTGGAATTCTCATCAAGCATGGCATGAGCTCAGTGCTCAGTAAAAATATTATATGGAGAATAAATTCATTTTTAATCCTCTATGGCCCACGTTTAAAATAACCTAATTTATGGCCTTTCATTGTGATTACATTTTTTTTTCAAACTGAATCTACAGAATAAATTTTTTTCCCTATATAGCGATATATCTTGATAAAAGCAGTTGTAAGAGCGACATTTTATAAGAAATAAATGAAATTATTCGTTAAAAAACTAAATTCACATTTTGTTTAATGTCTTTATCAACAATTTACTGCTAATATACTTTAATACAATCATGTGCAAGAAAAATCGTTTTTACTATTCACTGATTTATCATATCTGAAAAATATCTTAAAATGCAAGGTTTTATTAATGAGAAATATTTCATTTGCTTTTTATTTTATAAAATTAAAATCCATTAACGAATTCCAGATTTCTAGTAATGATGTGATTAAAGCTTTCATTATATATATATATATATATATATATATATATATATATATATATATATATATATATAGATATATATATATAGAGAGAGAGAGAGAGAGAGAGAGAGAGAGAGAGAGAGAGAGACGTAAAACTATTGTAAAACTAGACGTGAAAATTGATTCACTCGCATTTTATTCGATAGAGAAGATAAGTAAAGCCGTGAATAAGATTTCTTTTCTATGTGAATGATATAAAATTCTCCATTTGTCAGAAAAATTTCAGAGTTTAAAGAAATTTCTAAACTCTGGTTCCTCTAAAAATTAATGAAGACCGAACTAATGACTAAAGTTAAGGGTTATTTTTCTGGTTATTGCTCCAGTTTAATATTTCCTGTCTCACCTCTTAACATTAATAGTACTTTTAATTTAAGTTCTAAAATTGTAGCCACTTTAATCATCCCGTTTCAGGTTTTTAAATCAGGAAAATCAGCAAATCAGGAAAAGAACAAATTTGATTCCTCTAGTTATGATGGCTATAAGTTTTTATTTTTAAAAATAAGTGTAACAAATGGAATTAAATTTGATTCCCTTTAATCCAGTAATTTAGTTTTTTTGAAGTTAATAGTTACAAAGGAGCTGAATCTATTTACTTTAAAAATCAAAATCTTAAGGGGGATGTCCAAAGTTAATTGCCACAAAAATGAAGAAAGGAATCAAATCTATCACTTTGGTCACTGCACTTTAAGTTTTTATAATTAATGACAGCAAATATACAAAAAGAATAAAATCTGGTACCTTGTTCCACGCCTTATCAAGTTTTTATTTTTGAAGTTAATAGAAACATTCGTAAGACAGTAATCAAATATATTTCTTTTTGATACGACGCATCAGATTTCATTTCCAAGATTACTAGTTACCAGGATGAAGAAAGTAATAAAATCTATTTTTACAAGGGAATCTACAATTTCTTTTGCTATTAAAGGAAAAGCAAGAAAAAATAAATAAAAATGCATATCGGCAAAACAAAGATCCGATATTTGGCTCTAATCCATAAGTTTTTCAGTGAGTTATCAAAGAATAAAAAGTAAGTTACGTACCAATCGATCATCCTTACAATTAATGCCTTGTAAGATTTCCAGGTCAATTATGAATAATTTTTTATTCTCTATAGCCTCAGTCAAAGTTAGTCCTTCCAAAAAGGGCTCCACCAGATCTGCTGTTACTCCAAAACTTTTTATTTTAAAAGAAAAAGAGAAAATAAATGTTAATTCCTTTATAGAATACAAGATGGTATTTACCGTAAAAGAGATTTACTTGAAATAACAACAAGTAATAAGTTAAGGTAACAACTCAACTTGAACTACAGTTATCTTAATTTCGCCACCTAACAGCAATTCTATTAGGTGGAATTAAATGGAAAAAAGCAAACGATTGACATAAATTTTTGATTACATATTCGTAACAAATATTTTATATCTATTTGGAATTTTCTTTAAACAACTGTTAAGCAAAATTTAGGTCTTTGTCTTGGAAATGCCTTTCTTATCAATTATATAAGAAATTGCTCCTGAGATTTTAAAGAAACGATGAAATTCGTTTTTTTTCTCTTATAATAGAATATTTTGTGAAAAAATCGAAGCTTCTGCTGAACATTATATTAGAATTTTCCAGAATTAATTGAGTAATTCGTATGCTAAATAATTATCTGATGATTTACATCTTCACGCTCATTTTAATCAAATACTGCCATTCACTGAAATTCGAATGTAGCTTCGACTTTTGGAAAAACAATATAAAGTGTCGTCTACCAAATCGCTATGGATAAGAAAAACAAGTAATATAAAAACAATTTTAAAAAATCAATTCCTACTGAGGTTAACAAAGAAAATTTATACTTTATTTACTTTTTATTAAATAATTACAATTGCTGTTTTTGTTCTCGTGTTCCGCTTTTCAACGGAAAGAAGGCTGCAGTAGCTTCTGAGGGCATGGACCCCTCAACACCCGAAGGCAGAAGTCTGACTTTTAGCACACACACCTAACAAACCATTTTTAGGGGCGGACTTCATTCATTTATTCACAGATCTTAATTTAGATCTGAAACAGAGAATGATCACATCTGACTTAGTACCCCCAGTGGTATTATACCCGACATGGAGGACTTTGTGCCCACAACGTATTTAACGTGCACCATACACAGAATTTTCGGCTGGCGGTTTCGAACTCGCAGCCCAAGGCATGCAAATCTAACGCCCTACCAACCAGGTTATCCCGGCCTAATAATTAAAATTACTATAGATAATCCATCAAAAAATTATTCTAGTGTTGAATTTTCAAAGCCAATTAAGGATTCAACAACAATTAAGGCAACACAAAATCCATGAATTTTCGACGAAAGTTGGGATAACGCAATACAGGTTAGAAATCTTTAATTTTTTTATTCTGTATTATTTAAATTCGAAAGTTCTTCAAAATGAATCCGAAAAAATCGATTAATTAAGAATGTTTAATTTTAAATGCCTGAAACATTAAGCAAATAAGCATAATCGTTTGAAATAATCGGCCGAAAACATTTTAAGACAAACCTTATTGGAGTGAGGTAATAACAAACTGAATACAACTTTAAAAAATAACAACTACACTACAAGTTATAACGAAATGGAAAAGCAACAATTTAAAGCCAATATCCAGATTGAAAATTTTCAGCATTCTTAAAAAAAGAAGAAAGAAGTGGGGATCTAGTGAAGCGTTTTGTGGCTGCTTGCTCTTTGAAACTTAATATTTCTATTCACTGGAAATCAGATTCTTGTTTGATACAGCGAAAATAAAATATCAAACGTTGATCGAATCAACGGCATTGACGTAAATGAAACAGAAATATTTTTTGGCAAGTCAAAAATAAAAAGAATATGAATTAGCTGAAATTTAAAGTCAGTCCGACGGCGATGGTAGAGATTTACTGCAAAAGAAAGTAGTGGAGTTGGCTCATCACAAGTAACTAAAAATCGTGAATTATATGGTGGATAAAGATTTGAAATGTAAAGTTTTTTGTTGTTGTTGTTGAGATGAAGCTATTTCAAATATAAAAGGAAAATCGGTGAAGATGATTTGTTCTGTTTTCTTCATGCATGTACAATCAATTAAAGAGTTTTTAGTGAACACATTCTTACATTTCCATGGCATAGTGCATTTCATGTTTAACTTTTTAGTAAAACAGAATGTATTTTTTACCTCTTTCCTTTGAATGAATAGCTAAATAATCTTATATAGATTGACAATTTTTCAACATACATTATATTCATCTATCTAGCTTACTGCGTTTTTGAATTATCACTTTTAGATACTTACAAATAAATATATTTCCAAATATTCACGGCACTAACAGATTAAATGCAAAACATGACTATAAATCTAATGATAAAAACCTACACCAAATTTCCTTGATCTAGTTTATTGCGGCATTCAGAAGAACATATAGAAAGATTTTCCGTAAACGGTTTTGATTGAAATTTAACGCAGATCTAGAATTGTGGTGTAAAGATCAAGTACAGTGAAAAACGCTCGTAGTGATCCAATCCAAAGCGATCATTATACCTAAAAAATCAATGTAACCAAAAAATATTTGAAAAAAAAAATACAATTCTGTAAGAATAAAAGGATGTAATAACATACAAACCAATGACATCATTTGTATTATGCATTTAAAAAAAAGATATATCTAATCTGAGGGGAAGGCATTGACTTTCAGTACCGAAATACATTGCTGCTTATACAAAAATACAGACAATGTTCGTAAGGAATTTGTGAATTTTCTAAATGTGACATCCTATTTTTCCCCAAACAATAGAACATAACGTTTTTACGATTGAAGCAAAAAGTTAATTGATTTCAGTTTGACAAGAAATAAGAATATAAGAATATTCGTCACTAAAATCTCTTGCTAGATTTATAAAATTATGTCACTAGCAGACCAATCTTCTTCAAAACTATTAAAATGGACTCAACTTTAAACAATGTATTACGTTTGTGTAAAGTTGATTACCTTTACCTTTTATAAAAGCTTTGTTTCTTATTGCATGTAAAATACAGATATGTTTAAAGGAACAATTAAATAGTAAATCTCATTTTCATAATCATTATTAAATTCATAAGAAAGAAAACTATTTAAATGCTTCTCAGTAATCCAATCAAATTAATATTAATGGTATCTGAAATCCCCGACTTGATAACTAGTGCTTTGTGTTAAAAAATATATGACATCTCTTTCCCAACATATTTAAAAGGAAAAACTTCAAGTAGGGGTAAGAACAAAATTTATTACATGAAAAAAAAAGATATGCATTTAATCCTAAACTATAAGATTATTTTTACACTACAATTGTGCGAGAAATACAGGAAAAACGTTTAAAAAAATTTAAATAAAATTAAAAATTTGAAAGATTTTATTTTTAATTCAGTTTTCTGAATTAAAAAATGTACAATTTTAAATAAGAATATAATTAAATTAATTCCTCAACTGATTATTACCTTATTTAAAACGAATATTTAAAAGACAAAATTGCAATTGATACATATAAGCATCATTTTTCATTGCAGGACTGCGATTATTTTCAGACACGAAAAACATTTTTAATTTTAAAATGTTTTTTAAACATTTTTTTCATTAACAAATTTTTACATTAAAACATTTTTAGAAAAGAAATTTTTTTGAAAAAAACCTCACTTTTCTGGGATTTTCGTGCATAATTTGATGAGAATCGGGTTGACACCTTGTACCCTTTGCAGACCAAACCATCGATCCTCGTTCCAATACTCTAAGCAAGCGGGCTCACCAAGACTGTATTTATAACACTTCTTCAGATCACAGATTGATTCCCATTTGTCTGTCGTCCAACGGATAAGTTTTGTGTCAAGCAGAAAACGACCTTTGCATTTCACGATGTCCCACTGAACATAAAAAGATGAGGACATTAAGAGTTATTCGATAAATGTCTTTCCGAATCAATTCACTGAAAGAATATCTTTTCATTCTAAATTCTTATAGTGAGCGAGATTAAAGTGATAATCTGAAATGATTGAATATTCGAAAATTTCAGCCACGATAAATGAGTCAATTTCAGTCTCCGGGAATCTTTATTCCAATTTTATTTGACTTTAATACAAATTCTCTGATATATCTTGAAATCAATACTTTCATGTATATTATTTTAGAAGTAAAAAACTACTTTTGTCCAAAACAATATAATATAAAAAATCTTTTTGTAGCCAAAAATGGTTTTTAATTTTAAAAAAAGGAATATTAGTTGAATCAAACGATTTTAAAAACGCCAATATCTAGTTTTCTCCAGATCAATAAACCTTATTCATATTTTTTCGCGATATAAATTATGAATAATCTTTTCACTCTTTTCTTTAAATTTCCTTTGAGAATTTTGCTCATGTATGGTGGCAAAAGTTTTTCAATTTCAACATTAAATATTATTATTACGTATATTGTAAAAATTACCATTTAGGACGAATAAAATTTGTTGATAAAAATATATAAAAAATAAATTAAAAATATAAAAAGTAAACATAAAATTCAAAATTTCAACCTTTAACTCGTCTTGGAGTAAACATAAATGTTTTTTCAAATCATCTACATGTGTTTAATAATTCATTAAATTTTGAAATATTTATAAAAAATGACGAAAAGATTGTGCGCAATGATATTAATCTAATTAAAAAATTGAATGATTTTTAAAATGGTATTAAATATTTCCAATTACCTAATTTGTTATGGTGTTGTTGCGAAAAAAAGTAAAATTTGATTTAATTTCTAAAGAATTGAATATTTCTATATCTAATTGACTCTATATTAAAGTCAGCAACACACATACATGGATAGCTGTAATGACTTTGATTTATGAAACAAACGCAAAAGATATTGGCTCGATAGCTATTATCCTCAATAAATTATAATATAATATGTAAAGAATGTGTCCTCTGAAATTTCAAAAATAGATATTTATAGACAATTATGGTATAATAACTTTCAAAAGTACAATCTCTGATTTAGATTGCATGATGCCTAAAACCATCACATGGATGACAGTCGACTTAAAGCTTTTGGCTGGATAATCACCGTTCTGCCTTACCCCTTTCTCTCACTCATATCGTTACAAATAGTTTAATTGGATTATTTTCCATAGATTGATGGCTGCATATGCTATTCCTTCTCGCGTTATCTCGATGTCAGAATTCAAAACCCAGCACGAGAAACAAAAATGGGTTCTAGAGGAGCTTTGATAAACTGGCAACTGTCTTTCGACCTCAGACAGACTTGTTGAAACGAAGAATAAATGCTTTGAACTCAATGCACTTTTCATTACTTGTTATTCATATTACCTTTATTTCATATCAACGACATTTCATTCATTCATATTACCTACTTTTCATTACCTTCATTATTCATGGGATGAAGGAACAAAATGAAGCTAATTGGCGATCTTTCATTCACGTACACCCTTTAACTTATTCAAATAAACTGATGTAAAATAGTTCTTAAGTCACACCTGCCAACTTGTCAGCGGTAGATTCAACCTTCAATTTCTAAGCTCAGCTGGAGAGTTTCAGCTTCGGTTTTAGTGCTCATTTATGTGTGTATTAATTTCTTGGGTGCTCATTCTAAATTCTGATAATGAGTAAAAATATAAACATTTATTTAACAAACAGTCCATTAGTAATTTGGAAAATTAGTGATTTTTGTATCAAAGTTATGGAATACCCACTTTTTCAAGCTCGAAAACTCGATCTCTGATAAGTCTTGCTTGAAACATTCCGAAACATTCACTACATTTTTATGCAGGCACGAACTTAAAATCGAATGAAATAGAATTATTATAATTTTTATTAGGAAAAACACACATAAGTTTGAATAGTTTTAGGCAGTTTTACGATGTAACATCATTTTATACATCTGATATTAAAAATTTACATTTAAATTTACCAAAAGAGAAAAAGAACAACTAGAATACATTTGTTCAAGGCTCTTTTCTAACTTAAGTTTAAAATTAAAAAAAATTCTTCAGGGGGCAGATAAAGTTAAGAAGCGTGCACTTTAAAAGTATGTTAATTAACTTTAAGTTCAATTAGCTGATATTTCGGCTTTTGAATAATTAACTCTTATTTTAATTTTTTGTGCTGAATCTTAGCTGAAAATCAAAATAAAGTCCTGATTTTTATTTTTTAAGGATACATTGTAAATCACCTGAAACATTTGGTATTAGAAATGCATACTAGTCCATTTCAAAAGGTTAAAGGAACTGTACAATAACAAAAGTGCACATTTTATATTCATTTCCAGTAATTGCGTTTTCATCAAAGTTAATAGAAGCCATTATAAATGTACCTTGTAGTCCTCTGTAAATTGTTCGTCTTCAGGCAACTGTTTAATCTGTAAGAAGAACATCAACGATTTATTCGCAATAATCAATGACAAATAATATTAAACATGATGTTCATGATTATAATGAAATAATATAAAAGGAAACTATAATACTTCAAAAAAAGGAGAATTGCATTTTCAGAAGTATATTGCATGCCCTTATTTCAATTGCATCAAAATGCACAACAAATAAAAAAGGAATATCGTTACTTAGTACAATCAAGTTGTTGGCAACCTTTCATACCAATAACCAATGTCAGATAGCCAAAGTTGAAAAACAGGAGGGCTGCTAAAGTAATAATATTAATAATAATCCAATGAAGTAGCCATTGTTAAAAAATTAACCGCATAAAGTTTGAAATAATTTTTATTTTTACCAAAAAATGCATTTATTTTTTCTGATTTTCGAGCTTTTACGGGTTACATCAGCTCTATCTGCCATATCTTATGTCTCAGTGGCTATCTTAATTTTCGGTATTGGCGACTTGCCATCCGTTATAATCATGCGCCCTCCAGTGTATTTGGATGAAAAGGAAAGGATTTCCACATTGTTATCGGTGATATTTTACATTATTTTTACAATACTCTATCACAAATTTTTTTAAGAGCAGGCCAAAAAGAAAAAAAATCGGGTACCAATATAATTTATAATAAAACTCAAAAATCATCCAAACAATATAAAAAATCCTTATTACTAATGCCATGAATAAAGTCGTGCATTTCTAATACTTCCTCCTAATTTTTTCCGATCCGGGAAGCCCTAACTAGACTATTATTTTAAACTTATTTTTAGAATCTGCAGTGTGCAGGATCAATGATTAGAAGGCCCCACTCATTACTCAATGGCATGATGACAGTGTGCAAGATCAAATCTAGAAGCGGGCCCCACTCACTACGCTCTTATTTTGGAATAAATGTCGAAACTTTCTGAACCACTCAAACTATTCCAAACCTTATTCAAATAGATTGCTTTATGGAATCAAATTGTACAATCTGAAGTACTGTCACATAATTTCTTCTTCTGCAAGACGGATTCCAAAATTTAATTGGAGTTACAAATTTTAAAGGTAACATGCGGACATGAACTGACTCATTGCATACGACTCCCGTTTTGTGAATTGAGTCCTTATTTGTGACCTCAGTTACATGCATGGAATCATATTTAGCATTCTTTAAATACCTAATATTTGAATGAGATTTTTGAAACATTCGACCTTCGTTATGTCAAAGCGTAGGAAGAAACTATGTTAACCTTGTAAATGTAAAATCAAGTCACGAGAAGGACACAGGAGAAACAACTCATTAGAGATTCATGGAAAGTAAAAAGGAATAACAAATAAATGAGCACTTTTCATTTAATTCTCGCGTCCCATCACTTGGGGGGAAATATATGTTTTTTTTTACTCCTTTCTTGTTTAATTTCCTATCTTTGAAGAAATGAAAATGTAAGTAAGTATTATGAAATTCAGGGTGCAAATTTTACAGCGATATCGATGAAAATATATCTGGAAATGTCGAAACTAAGAAATTATTGATTTAGCAAATGAATTTTCTACGAAAACTAAAGAATGAATGATGAAACTAAAGATACAAACTAAGATAAAGATAAACTACGAAAACTAAAGATCTAAAATGATGAAATTTGTTGTGTGGCCCTCATACCAAATTTATAGACATAGGAAGTTTGGCTGCCGGTCGAATGCAAATGCACACGATAACTAGAAAATGTAAAAAAACTAGGCGGATAAAATTTGGTGCTCTATTTATACAATTTAAGAGTAGATTTGTATCAAATTATAAACTAAACCCAACAATGATTTGAATGCCTGTCTATCGGTGCATCTTCATGCATGTAAACGCAATAATTCAATAACTTAACGAAAAACATCGATAGGTAGGTTAAAATCTTTTCATTAAAATGTTAAAATTTGGTTTCAATTGGTCAGAAAAAAGGCTTCTCAAATGCATACTCGGCTCAGTATATTATGAAACAATAATGTAAGTAACAAGTCACTCTACGCAAGTGTTTTCGCTGTTACTCTTTTGATTATTTCGATTCTTGTGTGAGAAAGCTCAGAGCACACTCGGCCTTGGCCAATTTCGAGAGATGGAAAGGATAACTCTTTTATCAGAGGTTAGATAAAAAAAGTTTCAAGGAGACTTCCGCTAATGGAAATTCGAACTTGCTTAAATACATTTTCAGGCTTTTATAGACAGTTATTCAACCGAAATCTGGTGCAAGTAAAGAAAAATATTAGAGTGGTTTGTAAATTTATACAGTAGTCGCCGTGTGTGTAATCACGAACGTAATTATCGGTCAGCTGGACTGATCAAAAGGCCAAGGGCGGCTAGCCTGTATATATA
>JAOUZG010010951.1:4113864-4130548 GCA_026289955.1 Argiope argentata
CAACGAAAGCTTAGTAACTAAAAAATAATATCAAAATTTCTTAAATTTTTCTAGAAAGCTTAATACGCAGGGTTTTTTTTCTCTTTATCTTTTATGGAATCAATTTTCTAAGCAAAGCGAATAAATAATACTAATGATGCTGTACGATCTGTTTTTCTGACTTCCTTGTATCCCTTGCTGTTATTTTTATTCATTTTGATGGTACTAATCATTTGAGTGTTGTGATCAAATCACTGGGACCCAACGTTATCCTTCAAACGATATCCACTTGAAACACATCAAGCTAATTACGTAGAAATTGCAAAGTCAAACTTGCATTGAAATTACAAGCTAATTGCGTTCTTAAACTTTAAAAGCAGGGACAGAGTAATAGGTAAATAGCAAAAATTTCGTTTTCTTTAAAGTAAAAGAGTTTTTCTGAATAAAATTTTGCTTAGTATATCATGCATCTTATGTGCTTGCTGTGAAGGTAATTGAATATAAGAATGTTCGATACAAGTCGATATATTACTTACAAAAGAAAGATAATATTCGTAAATTACTCGATTGGGAATTTTCGCACAGCTTTTCTTCAAGAATCTATAAGTATATTAATGATTTTTTTAAAAAAAAAGTGGCATCAGGACAAATACAGAACAATGCTCGAATAAAAATTTTCTGTTTCGATACATTCGATCGATTGATACCCACAGGTTAGATAAAAATCTATATCTATGAAAAGTATGGTAACTCTACATATAATTCTCAGTTAACAAGTACAACTAAAAATGCATAAATTCCATACATTTTAGTCTAAATGTTATGTTCTTTAATGCAAGATATTTGGAAAAAAATAATATCATCTTTACCATTTTTTAAATTTATTTAAAAATAGTAATAATTCTAAATTTTTATTCTAAATGACTCGTCTACTAGCAGGCAAATAACAAGTTAAAAATGAACTATCAAATTTTAGAAACTTTTTGAAAAAACAAAAAATCTAATTTATCTGCTGAATTGCAAAAAATGCAATTTGAATTATATAGGCTAAACAAGTATTGACCTTAATAAAAGAACTAATGGCCAAAGATCAGCTATTAAAAACTTTATAAAAACTAAATCTTTTGACTATGAACTATGTCCTGCATTTTCTGTGTCATAATTTTAATAATATTAGTATTTACATTCTAGAAGCTAACATTTTTAAATTAAACAGAAGACTGGATTTAGAAAACATTTTTATTTGTAATTTAAAAACGTTGTTTCCATGCGGACTCAATATTAAACTGAATGGAAAAGTTTATGGTGATTTAGATAGATTTGCATTTATAATATACTTAACATCTTTGAAGCCTTTCTAGATAAAGAAAACTAATTTAGAGATTTAAAAGAGGTAAAGGTAGGGCGGCAATCATGATATTATAAACGGAGAATTTCAGAATTACTGCAACTTGTATCTTAACAGTGAGAACATTATTAAAATTAAGAAATATCTGTTTGGCTTCAGTGAAAAATAAAATTAAATGGTTTATAAATAAAACATTTGGAGATTTTAAGTTTGAAAACTCTTTCACAAAATTTATAATACTAGATTTAATCAAATTCAAACTTAATATTAAAAAAAAAGATTTATTATTCAAAAATAAAACTAAGTTAAATAAAGAGTTCTGTGTGGGGGAAATTTTTAGATATTAGCTTCGAAAACCTAAAGTTACCTAAAATTGTACACAGCAATAAAGATTTTTTTCCTTTAAAAGATAAATGATTTTTATAGCTTTTAGTTACTCAGCAACATTTTAAAAAACGAATTTGTAACTATAATTATTATAGTAAAAACTTAAGTAAAATAAACGAAGCAGATTGTAACTGTGACAAAGAAATTTATAAAGATTATATAGGTACTGACAAAGAACATATTTTAATAGGAAATCTGAAAATTATCTTTTTTAACTCTTTAAGTGATTTAATGGAAACGGAAACAAAATTTAGACTAAGAGAAAACGTAAATATTAAAAAAATCCTAATTTATATTGGACAAGATCTGGATATTTTTATTGCTAAATTATTTAGAAAATACAATTAGCCTTCAGAAGGTTTCGGAGAATTGAAGGTAAGGATTTTAGAGGAAATTAAGACAAGGATTAACAGAGTAATGTCAGAACTAAAGAAGGAGGAATTTATATTATTAAATCTTTGAAAAAAGAAATAAAACAGATTAAGAGAGAGGTTTATTATTACAGTTATAGATAAATCGGCTAATAATTTCTGTTTAATTTGTAAATATTTTTATAAAGAACTCTTAATTAAGGAATATAATTCTAATTCAACTTACATTTTAAACACAACCGGGAAAAGGGAATTAAATAAAAGGAGGCTAGCTTTCGCTAAATCATCTAAGATAAAAACTTGCTCTTTAAACTATCCTTATTTATTTCCAACAGTAAAATTTCATTAAAAAAACCCAATTAAATTTAGATGTAGCACCGGAAGTTACAATTTTTTTACGGGAAACATTTCTTTAAATATTTGAAAATAATTCTAAATAAAATTAAAGATGAGGATAATGTTATAACTAATAGTAATCAAGATATTTTGAACTTTCTGAAAGATAACAATATTAATAAACTTAATGCTTATGATTTTGAAAATTTGTACACTCGTGAAAAGTTATCAGATGTCTGTGCTTAATATATGACGATTATTTAAATGGAGAAATCATTTCGAAAAATAATTGGATAGAACTTTAATATTAAAGAAAGCTACGTTTTTAATGGAATTAATTTTTATAAACAATTTAAGGGAATTCCAATGGGTACAGCTTTTTCCAAGTGATTTGGCAAATATTTTTCTACTATATTATGAAAAAAATAATTAAAGACAATTTTGTAAACGGTTATGGATATATAGATGACTAACTTTTGTTAAACTTGGATAGTACTAATGTAGTTATTAATTGTTACCCAAAAGATCTAATTTTAACTGAAGCAAACAATGATCAACTTAAAACCAACTGTTTGGATTTAAATAAAGAAATTTCAAGTGGAAAAGCTTTAATAGGTATTTAAAGCAAAAGTAATTCTTTTAACTTTAAAATAATTAAACTTAGCAATTACCATTCTAATTTAAACTCAATTTTTTTCGAAACTTTAATGTTTTCATAATTTAACAGGATTTAAAAAATCTGTATTAACAAAATGCCATGCATGGTAGCAACAAAGAATCTTATTAAAAGCTTAGCCATTAACGATTTTCCTAAAAACTATTGCAACATACAAACTTTAATACTCAGCCCGACGGCAGTATCTGTGACAATAAATGTCAAGGTCCAAGTTCAAACCTACATTCGCTTTTTTTAACTCATATTTAAATCAAATTAAATTAGCTATTTACAAATGTTATACAGTATTTTTAAATATCTAATAATATATTACAATACGTTAACTCATTATTTACTCCAAAAATAAATGTCAGTTCTTATACTACTAGAATTATAATTACAATTTATATTTAAAACAATTATAACATAGAAGATCATAATTACTCATAAGACAAAAAAAGTTATTAATTAATTTACTTTATTCTAAATTTATGGATTTTCGAATGCATACAAGAGCCAAAATGATAACTATCATAAAAACATTGGAAACAAAAGATATTAAGGCATCTTAAATTATTAATAAATGAGGGTTGTTTTCAAGAAAAACGTTTCTTCCAGATCCATCGTAAAACTAATTCCGTTTACCTTCAAAATATTTCTCTTCCATTGGAAAGATACTCAGAATACCGGATCATCGTATTAAAAATTGATGATAACGAATGATTATAAACTACTGATTTATTTGATTACTTGTAAAAGAAATTCACAAATTCGTTTAAACAGTTCATTTAACTGCATAATGCGTTGTAAGATTTTTTTGTCTCTTTGTAAAAATAAGCATTTGAAGGTTGAACAACTTCAATAACATTACATCAGCTCTCTGTATTTGATTGCAATCATAACTGTTTGGACCACCTGCTTTGGTATTTAACAAATTATCATCTATCTTCTAGAACTACAGTGACAAAAATTTCTTTATAGAATTAGAACTAAGAATTTGTAACTTTCAAATCCGAAACAATTACTGAACTTGAGATCATAGAAATTTTAATTATTTATCATCTTTAAAAGGTGTATTTCAATATTAAACTTTATCTGTAATCAAAATACTGTATAAATTATTCTGTGCCCAAAAAATTACTAATACTTAGATTAATATGCTAGTGACAATTTAATCTGCAATAATTTCGAGGAAAAAAATACACTTAACTTCTATGGACTACTCTAACTTTCCAATCAATAATTACACACGTTACAACCGGATTGCTACTTCTTCCAAAAGCGTTCGATTATTGTGAAACTATGGATGATATTTTATCGGAATTAGTTGTCTCTGCAATTTTATATTTTAATGAATGAATCTCCTAACCATATACTACCGATTCGGTCAATCTCGATTCTGTGAAGGAGAAGACGAGAAGATATTGGATATTCTATTACTTGAGGTTGCAAATAAATAATTGTTTGAAATGTTAGTAAAACAAATGTAATGCTGCATAAAATGGTTCAACCCTTTTATAACACATACATTTATTCCAAATTATTTAAAAAAATTAATGCACACTTTAAGAATGTTCAGTCTTACTTTAAACAACTACTTTGTTTTGTGTTAGAAAATTTTTCCATGAAAAATTGTACAATAAAAGCTCGGTCTGATTGAATAAATATGGTTTCCGAAATTTATATTTGCCACAATCTAAATTCTAATAGATTTATATTAGAATGCATGCTCAAATTCAAAAATGAAACAATTTACAAATGACTAACATATTATTTCCTTATCGATAACTTTAAAAATTTGCGAAGAGCTATAAAAGAGGAAATTTTGTGAAATAACTGGTGGTTGAAAGTATAAAATAAAGGTATTCACGTGCAATTTCTTTTCCTTTTACAAGCTTTTTGTTGCCTTTTACAAGTTTCTACGCGCGTAAGTCAATTATATAAAGCACACACCCTCACAGAATGTCAAGAATGACAAAAGTAAAGAAGTCAGTGAATAAAAAAGTCACAATCAAAAATATTTTAATGCATCATAAATTTTGTGAAATATTGCAATAACTTTTGAAGTTCATTGTAATAAAGCCTGTTGTGAAGTAAAAGGAAACTAAAAAATGCATTGGTGTTATTGTAAGGAACGGAAAAAAAAGAAATTACAGCAATGCAGATGAGAAAAAACATCAAAAGCAACTGATTATGGCCTTAATATAGAGTACAGTCCGTAATCCAAGCACCTGTCAAACACCAGCGTCAAGTCTGATTAATATGTCCTAAAAGTCCTTTGTTGGAAGTGAAAGCTTGATGGACGCCCTAAATAAATGCATTCTATTGGAACAAGAAAGAAACTTCCTCTCTTTTTCGTATGTATTCATTTTATTACCGGAGTTCTTTCACTTTTCAGCAGTTTTGAGTGAGTAGGTTTTCCATAAGTGCGTGAATAAACTTGATTATTCAATCATTTCAAGGAAAGAAACAAGACGAACAGTACCCTCTATTAGTGGTATATCTTCGAAGAAATATGGAGTAATTCTTGACGTTAATATGTGAATCACTGATGACCGCGATAATTTTTCTTGTGGGCTGAGTCCGCTAGTAACAAAAGGTAAAACCAAATCAACAGCTCAGTTTAAATTTTACATATCCTCGTTGAAATATCATGAATTGCAGAGCCCTGAACATTTTATATTTTCCATCTTTACAGAATTTTAACTGTATTCATTGTCACAAAATTTAGAAAATTAGGAAATTTTTTAATAACAGGATTTTAAGGGGAAGTCTATTCGCATTTGAAATAAATGTATTCTAATTGAAAATGATATTTTTGGAACTTATTTGTTCTAAAAAAAAGTCAAGAATTTGTTTAATAAAAAAATCAAGTGTTTTGGGGTGTATTTCAATTAATTTGGATTGATAAATTTACCATAATTTCCGGCCAAAGTTAACATATATTTACAATTTTGATCTTCAAAACAACACACCAAACCTCATTCTTATATCATTGCATTTTTATATAGCACTTATGGACAAACCAGAAAATGTTTATAGTTACACTTTTTTCATCATTCAAGGCGGCTAAAACGTTTTCATGGCTGCAATATTTTTTCTTCATAAACTTCATGTATCAGGAAATAATCATATCCTTTAAGAAATGAGATTTATGCGTCAGATATTAATTATATTCAAAGCTGTGCGAATGATATGGGCTACATAAATATGTGTCTTCGCAATTTAAATGACAGTATTACGTACAATAATCGTTTGTATATAATATTGTATACAAATGCTTATTGTATCCAAAATATGACTTGTACAGTATTGTACAAGTCGTACATTCCATACTATAATAGTGTCGGAATCAAATGCGGTAGTAATACTGCTTTTAAACTTGAATAGATAGGAATGAAATACCCTGTGTCCCGTATTAATAATATCAAGTGAATGTTTAAACGTAAATTATTAGTGAGGTAAGTTATTTTGTAGTTTGGAATCGGAAAGAATTCAAAATAAATGTCCCATGATATTTGTTTGTTTTGACACATTTTCGAATTCTTAAGTTAATATTACAATTAATTTCCTAATTTCATATGCTGATCAAAATCAGGTGTTTTATTTCAGTTTAATATAAATCTTTTGTTTAAAAAAATGAAAGAAAAAAGAGCTTTCAAGCAAACATCGAGTTGCGATTGTCCAGTTGTTGGTGCGTCAAAAGGAAAACAGGAAACAGGAAGGTTCAATATGTTATTTACAAAACAGTTAGCACAATAAAACGGCTATATCAAGGATTTGTAAACTTGCTTCCAAAAGTGATTATCAAGTAGAATCTTATGCTAATGTTGATTCTTTTAAAAAACAAAACTGTAAGCGTAAATGCTAAGATTATGGGGGGGGGGGGACTTGAAAAACTCAGAACAGCTATCACAACTAAAGCCATTGAACTTCCCAAATTTACATTATGGCGGAGTTTGGAAAGAAAAAGGTTAATGCATAAATTTGGTTTTGAAATCCCATTAAACCATTTCTTACTGGAAAGAATATGGATCCTACCAATTCATGTAAAATGCAGTAACGAAATTATCAAAGCATCAAAATAAGAATAAAAATGTATCTTTTAATTGAATCTAGGTTTTTTTTTGTCAATATATTTTGTGTTCTATATTTTTTTTCGTTTACAACTATCATTAAGTAAAAATTCAATCCATCAACTGCTACTATTATTACGAGACAGAGGGAATAAAAGTTTTTAGGAATTAAAATCTATGGAATTGGCCATCTATTAATTGTTTGATACTGGAAAGAAGGGTTTCTCAAGAATGTACATTCTACAATTAATTAAATTTGTTAGAAAGAAATATCTTTTATTATTATTATTATTATTACGAAAAGGTTTAGACTTTAATTTAATCGAATTTCCTTTGTTCAAAATGAAATTCATTTCTTTTCATGGAAATATTTTTTTCTTCATATCTTTATGAATTTCTTACCCAGACTTCAATCTGACTTAATTCATTGTGTGCGGAACTGTCCTTATTTTTTCAATAAAGCATCAGGTTGATCTTATAGATAGTTGTCTTCTACTATTTCAAGAAGGTCAAGTTTTTTACAAGAAGGAAATACATGGGAAACTTTGATTTTTATTTCTCCATTTTTTCATCCAATGCAGTTTCAATTATTTCAGATTTAGAGGAATGCATCGATTAAATATACGAGGACAATATTTTTTGTTACAACGACAGTTTCCTTCTACTTTTTTTTCTAAATTTAATACAAAATAAAGTTTTTTTTTTAATTTCCCAAGTTTCTAACTTTTAAAAAGACTTAATTATTGATTTTATACACTTTTAATAAACATGGCATGTGAAGTTACGAGTTTTATCAGCAATTTTTCCTCTAACATCCTCATTCTCTTTTAAACTTAATGAATGTAAAATTATTTTTCTCCTAAAACACTTCCAAAATAAGAGACAGGCGCATCGATTCCACTTTCTTTATTTGAAGTCTATCAATTCAAATTAATCAATATAGAGTCACAAAAAAATTTACAAAAATCATTTTTATTTATTTACCAAGAAAGGCATAATATCCATAAGTGGCCAAAAATCTAAGACATTATATAGCGTGGCAAGATCTGGCTGAAGAACATTACTTGTTTAAGTAAGGCTACTGGCTTCCTAGATTAGCCAGCATTTTCTAAAAACTTGGTGTTTGGTGTGAGCTTTGCCAATGAATTTGTTACTGTAATCAAACTAGATATCGAAGGATCTCCCTCCGAAACTCCGGAATTTTCTGTTTAAGACACCCAGGAAAATAATCGATTCACATGCGGGGCGTTGAGAGTATATATGAATCTAATAGCATCAACAAAGCTGTTATGAAAATGGAAATAAAGTTTATCTGAATACTTGATTAAGGAGAAAGTTGACATTGATTTAAAATAACAGAATATTAGAAGATCAATTATTTTTCTAAAAAAAACTTGAGTACAGAGAAAAATTAATATTGATGTAAAACGACAGAATATCAAAAGATAGATTGTAGAATACTAGATTACAAAGAAAAGTTAACATTGATTTAAAATGGCAGAATTTCAAAAGCTACATATTTCAAAGATCTTATGAATTTTGATTGGAACTTCAGATATCGTTCCTGGGCACCTGCATATGAAAACTGTATTCATCTGAAAGTAAATGGCTTTAATGCGTTTAAAGATCAAATACTCTGTAACTGATCCATGCTTAACCTATTTTTCTTGCGTACTGAGCCCCATAGATATGAGATATAGTGGCAGATATCCCATAGTTGATTTGACGATCAGAAGTCCACGACTCTTTGCTTTGTAAACTTAGTTAGATATTTAGAGTGCCATCAGATTGGCATCATAAAAGTTCCATTGTAGTTAAATTAGGTATACATCTCTGAACTTTAAGAAATTTGATATAGAAGTTTCATTTATGTCTTATTGTTGGAATGGTTGTAAAAAATCACACAGCAGTAGTATAATGTAAGTACTCAACATTTTACTTAGCACGCCTCTTTTAAAACCAGCTGGAATGGTCTCCGAGATACTTTCCCATATACTCTCTCTCCCTGAGTATAAGTTGTAATGACTTGATCTTGGTCGATCAAATAAAATGGTAGCGTGTTATACACAAAGGGTTTATTTACAGTTTTATACAATAACAAAATAACAACACGTCATCTAGGTAAGATACTGGAAAATATTTACAACTGGATTGTCCGTTCGGCAACAATGCCAGGAATTCACAAGCTGTCCGCGCATTTGGCTACTGCCTGTAGCTCCAGAGATCTACGGATTACTTCCGGTAGATCTTTCCAACAAACTCGAGATCACGTGGTATCTCTTCAACTTCAGCAATGCTCACAGCTCGTCTCGTTGTCGCATCCGCTCTCGTCCAGTCTCTCGCCAGATCAGCTGGTCCCGTCTCTCCGATCAGCTTGTCTCGTCCACCGGATCAGCTTGTATCCTCCCCGGATCAGCTTCTCCATCGTCCATTTTAACAGTAGTGAAGCTCCATCTCTCAGGCTCGCATTAGTGCGAGATGCCGATTGTCCAATCATTCTTCAGAAATACTCCCACTGCCGCGCCATCATGTCGTGGGAAGATTTCTGAAACACCCGCCCTTAACAGAACCTTCACAATACCCACTGTTCGCATCTGCATTCTTTCTTCAATGGGTTCAAGAAAGCACTTCTTTCTTCAACGGGTCGTAAAGAGCATATGCTGTTCATTATTGGAACTTTATCCCAGCTGGGGTGGTCCATAGAAGAAATAGTCCCATCTGGTATTTCGACACGGTTTGTTGCTTTAATGAGCCGAAAGCATGTGTGTTCCAATATTTGTCTTTCTCAAGTCCGAAGGACGACACTAAAAAGGGAGAAACACAATGCGCAACAAAGGATGAATCGCCTCATCGCTGGCTAGGAGTATCATTGTTCGATCATGTGTCTCTTCCAACAGGAGACAAGGTGACGACTTCCTTACAAGGCCCAGGGGCTCTTGGTAAGACTGATGCGCATCAGCGAACTATAGTTGTCTGAATCAATATTTTCCGGGGCCGTGTATTTGGGGAGGAGCTTTATCAACAAATTGAAACAAGAATTTGGCATGGAATGACAGTTGTAATCCAATTACATAACGTACCGGATTTCACGGATTTCAATCATCGTGTTTATGACTTGCAGCGTTTTTATGCATGTGAAAGTATAGAATGATAGACCGTCAACCCCTTGAAGGATATGGCTCCAAATTTGAAAAATATCTACACTTTAGGTGTTAAATCTGTGTACCATATTTTATTTATTTAACCCTTTTTGCTTTCTAATTTGCACGAGACGGATTTCCTCTGAATGTATTTCGTTTTAAAATTCGGCAGAAATCTACAAAGTTAATATAATGGCCATATGCCAAATTTCTTCCATTTAACTCAAAGCATTTTCGAGTTATCGTGTACATAGACAGAGAGACTTAAGGTCAAAAATGTAAAGATTTGTTCGAATTTTTTTGACGATTTCAACACTTTTTTATATGTCAGAAAGTAAAATGCATTTGATTCGTAATCTTCTTGTAGTAGTGGACAAAATTACTGCACAATTGAGAAGAAATATTGGTGTGCATTTACATAACAGAATAATATATGTATATTACTAAACATTTCATTTGACAAAAATTAGTCTTAATCTTGCCAAGTTTGGAATGGAAAAGTTCGCTGAGATATAATATTCCAAAGCGTCAACTTAAAACTGCATATCGGAAACACTCCCCATGATATAAGAATCGATGACATTAAATATTACTCGATTTTTATTCTTAACAGATATTTATAAATGACTGTTTCTTTAGATAATAAATGATATATACAGTACAAAATAGTTTTAAGGACTTAATGAATTATTAAGAATTCGTGAGTTTTACCATAAAATTCCTTTATACTTTGGGCATATAAAACAAAATTTTTCAAAACAAATCATAAGATAAAAAAATTATAAATTCCCGTAATCTACATTCGAAATTGACAATTTTTATATTATTAATTAATCGAGTAACTAATACCCTGTAAATTAAGAGTTCAACTCGAATAAAATACAAAATGCAAAAATCATAATTTTCACTGACTTTAAAAGATTCGCTGTAAAAAGTCATTTTCATAAAAAAAATTCATTCATTTAGTATAAATTTAATTTACAAATGTTTTTCTTACTTTCTAATACACAAGCAGTGTATTATATCACCAAGAAATCCATACAGCATATGAAAGGAAACCCGCGTGCTCCGAATAAATCTTATTCAATCCAACTGCACTCGCGATTGGAGTGACATTTGGGTCGATTCTGAGTCAAAATGAATACTATAAAAGCTATCAATACACTGTCACCGTTACTATTCGAAATATATAGGGCTCTTTGAATACAGCGTACCTACAAATCAAAAAGTATCGGGAAGAATGCGCTATCAATACAATTCTCATCTCCAAAAAACTAATTTAAAGCTGAAATGTGTATATTTAAATTGTAAATGAAGTAGAAATATGAATTATACTTTTCTGAAATTTGGTAAAAATATTAGCAATGTTAAAACACCAAAAGCTCTATGAATTTTTACTTTTTCGTATACATAGAATAGAGAAAGTAGAGTAACCTTCAAAAAATAGACCTCCAAAAATAGACCTCCGAAAAACACATTTTGAGAAAATATACGTCTGTTTGTCTTCGACAAAGATAATTAAAAAATGGAGCATTGAGAAATTCTGTATACGTTCTGTATACGGTCTTTACACTAAATTTGCAGATTTCTGTCAAATTTCGAGCAGTTCAGAGTATATTTCTGTTCAGAAGAAATTCGTCTGTCCAGCTGTTCGAATATAAATTAACACGATAATTACAAAACGAAGAGAGCTGGATAAATAAAATTAGGTCCCGAGACACCTGCCAAATCTTAAACCAAATTCAAATAGGGTTGGCTTTCTGTAACACGTTTGTGCTTTCAGAAACATGTAAATGCGGTTTAAACATATCACATTTCGTATGAGATTGTGAAACTACAAGCGTGTTTTTTGTGAAATGGTTGTTTCTATCGATCGAAAAAAAACGAGTCTGAAACATGCTATTTACGCATGCCAGGGGTTAACTCGCCAAAGATGACCAGAGGAATTCAGTTCAAATGCCAAATTCACCCAAAAAGTTAATATTTCGTAACGACTGAACGCCAATGTCAGTCAAAGCTTCCGTGGCTTGAAAAGGGAATATGCGAGAAAGTTTTGGGGAGGCCATCTCCGCTGGTTTGAAGGCGTATTGATTTCTCTCTCACTTTATTGAATCGCGAAGAGCCGTGGGACTAGAAATTCGGTTCCAGCATTGATGAGTCTAATATTCAAATTCCGATTCCAACAAAGGTATGTAGTGTACGAAGGGAGGATTGCAAATGAAATCCGCTTCGATCAAATGTCCTCTAGTTCATCTGATTGAAAGTTTGGAGAGAGGAAAATTCTGACTAAACGTTTGAAATCAGAAGGCTCATTCCGGTCCATGATGCAAAGGTGGTAGTGTTTCTGTTTAAAGATGTCTCATTCCCCAAAATATCTGTCTTGCTGCAGGCCTCTTTCAAATGAAATTCTCCTCTTAGGAGGAGTTCGATGTATATTCTTTATAAATATTGTTTGTACAATTGTCTCTCAGTAATTCTTCTGATATCAAGGCCAAACTAGCGTTTTTTTTTGAAAAAGCACATTTTAGTACCTAAATCTGAACTTGATAAATAAAATTAACGTATAGTAGATATTATAATAGGTAATGTAAGACCCAGTGCAGCAGAAACCCTTCAAGGCCAAAGCCCCTCCTGTTAGAGGGACTTTAAAGCTTAAAGAGAGAGGCACTGGCTTCACATCATAATCTGCAACTTGCTTCAACTGCACTTCGCAGTGATTATATTGTGTCCTTTATTTATAAAAGATTAATTTTCTCTAATTTGTAATTAAAAGCTTAGGTGTGTTTTATATCAGTTTTGTATCATGGTATAAAATTCTTTCCAGAATAAGGATGAATAATTTCTACTAATTCATCATACACCATGGATTAATCTTAATTGTACAGTCCAAAAAATAAGGTTTTAATTCTATGATGGAAAAAAATTAATCTGCAACAAAATAATTTTATTGCAAGTTTTGTTTTATTTGATTACGCTAATTGTAATTGGAGGACACCTAAAGAAATTCAACCTTTCTAAATTTCATAATTTTGTTATTTATATTACACATCATTTACCAAATGTTTTTCCCCAAATAAAGAGTTCATCCCAAATATTGTCGTGACTTTATTTAATATAAATAGGATATTAAAAAAAATTTAATTTGCACTTTTGCAGACAAAATTTTTTATTAATTCTGTTTTTATTCGGTTTTAATTCAAGTCTGAATAGTCAAATATAGAAAGATAATCACTTTATCTAACAGCTCAATTTTTTTTATCTTCATTCAGATATTTAAAATTCGAGATAACACGCTAAAATATTGGAATTTGAAAAAATTACAAAATGGCATTGGTTTTCTCGGTATGATTTTCTATAATTTCAAAGTAATTATTTTATTTCTATTATTTTCTAATTTATAGTTAATAATTAACAAATATTATGAAATTTTGAAAACAATATATTTCAAATTCTCTTTTAGGGAGAAAAGTACGCGTTTGACATTCAAATTGTATTCAATTACTCGGTCATCATGTAAGTAATTTATCCAAGCAATTTTGAAAACTAATTTAATTATTGTAATAAAAAAGAAGATTTTTTTCCTTAATTCTTTTCTGCTTTTTTTGTCAATAGTTCAATGTTACAAAATTTATGGACTCTTGAAATCGCCCTCTTCTCAATTTTACTCTCATTTGCATCTTTCAAATGGAGAAAATATGAAATGAGTAATTAATGGAGAAATATTAATGAATAATTTTGAATTATTAAAATATTTTTTAAAAGTATGAAAGCATTATAACAGAGTTTTTTTTTATCAAGAACACATTAGTGTTCAAAATTTCAAAAGTTTAGCGTATTAAGAAATAAGTATAAAATCGTTTACGAAATGATTTTGTAATAAATTTGAATCAAATCAAGTTTTAAAAAAAGGAAAAAATGGTCAAGATGATCGACAAAATCTGCGGACCACGCCGGTTTCTTAAAGAATGGGCCCAGCCCCTAAATTGTAATAGTGAGAGGTTTTCAAATCTATTAGACATACATAATAGTGTGTAAGAGTAGTATTTTTAAAAGATATTTATTTACACAAAAAATAGTATAAAATTAAAATAAATTTCATAAATACAGGTACATTAAAATCAGAAAGAGTTTTTTGTACGTTACAGCATATGATGGCGAGAGACAGAGCGATTTTAGAGAAGCTGAAGGAAAAAAAACATTCTGTATTACAGTCACAGTTAAATTGATGTTTAAGTAGAAATAATAATAATAATTCAGTTAACAAAAATAAAATTTGGTGAAATAAAAATTATTGCAGTTGTAGCGCGTGAAGTTGAGTTGTATTTTAAATTGAGTTGCTGCTCTTCTTCAACACGCACGAGCTGGGGATCAAGTATGCTATTTGCAAACCGCTGCAAGTGCAAACTCAAATGCGAATATCTAAATTGAATTAGAGAGGGAAGCTTAAAAACATAGCACATACGAATTTAGTATATATTGACTCAACCTTGTTGTTGTTGTTAATAGTGGCACTTAACAAGGACAAGCTTCTCCGAGGCATCAGCGAGTTTAAACCGAAACAAACGTCTCTGTAGTTGAAGTAGCGCCATCTAGAGTCAAAAGTACGACTTAGCTACACACTCACCAGAGTCGCTTGCACAGCCCTTTTTAACAGGTGGACACATTCATACATCTTACAGATAGAACACAGAAGAACAATCATGCCCGAACCGGGACTCAAACCCGGGACGACCAGCTCTCGGGGAAGACGTGCTACCTCTGCGCCAGGACGCCGGCGTTAATCATATTCATGATGCACATGAAATTCAAATTATAGTTACAATAAGGATGCAATAGACGTAAATTAATTAAATGGTAAGAATTTAAATAATGCATATGATGCAAAATGAGATTTTTTTAAACATTTTCTTTCTTTCTTTTTTCTCCTGATTTTTCTTCGTTAAAAATGTTTGCCATCAACATTTAGCATACTTTTTTTTATGTTAAGGGACATGTTCAATTCTAACCATTATCTCCGTATTTCAGCGAAACATAAATATTGCCAACTGTGATATTTTAAAATCTATTCAAATCCAATCCGGAATGAAATCCCGTTTTTCAGCAACCAGCATCAGTAATCAACTTTATTCACAAATAAAATAACATTAAAAAAATGCCTACTTATCCCACTTTTTATTCCGCCGCCAATTCCAAATGTCACTTAAAATTCCTTCATTCAGACAACAACAAAAAACTACAAATTTCCTCATATATATATATATATATATACACTGAAGTGACAAAAGTCATGGGATAGCAATATGCAAATATACAGATGGCAGTAGTATCGCAGCGAAAAAGTATAAATACGCAGTTCGTTTTCCAGAGCTTTCATTTATGTTCAAGTTATTCATGTGAACAGGTGTTTCGTGATTTATGGCGGCACGACGAGAATTAACAGACTTTGAACGTGGAATGTCAGTTGGAGCTAGACGCATAGGTCATTCCATTGTGAATACCGTTAGTGAATTCAACATTCCGAGATACACAGTATCAAGAATGTGCCGAGAGTATGAAATTTCAGGCATCCCATCCCATCATGGACAGCGCAGTGGGCGACCACCTGCACTTAACGAAAGAGACCGCCGACGTCTGTGTAGAATGGTCAATGTTAATAAAAACGCAACACTTCGTCAAATAACTGCAGGAATCAATGTGGGACGTAAGAGGGACATGTCTGATAGGACTGTGCGGAGAAATTTGTCTTCCTTGGGCTATGACAGCAGAAGACCGACTCGAGTGCCTTTACTGACAGCACGACATCGCCTGCAGCGACTCTCCTGGGCTCGTGAGCATATCGACTGGTCCCTAGACCAGTGGAAAACCGTGGCGTGGTCAGATGAGTCATGATTTCAGTTGTTACGAGCTGATGGTAGAGTTCGAGTGTGGCGCACACCCCACGAAGCCATGGACCCAAACTGTCAGCAAGGCACTGTTCAAGCTGGTGGTGGCCGCATAATGCTGTGGGCTGTTTTTACAGGGCATGGACTCGGTCCTCTGGTGCAACTGAACCGATCATTGACTGGAAATGGTTGTGTTCAGCTGCTTGCAGATCACTTGCAGCCATTCATGGACTTCACGTACCCACACAACGATGGGATTTTTAGGGATGACAATGCGCCTTGTCACCGGGCCAGAACTGTTCGCGATTGGGTTGAAGAACATTCCGGACAATTCCAGCGCATGATCTGGCCCCCTAGATCATCCGATATGAATCCCATAGAGCATTTATGGGACATCATCGAAAGGTCCGTTCGTGCCCAAACTCCTGCACCATCCACACTTTCACAATTATGGACGTCTATACAGACAGCATGGCTCAATATTCCTGCAGAGGACTTCCAACGACTTGT
>JAOUZG010010951.1:4132913-4156783 GCA_026289955.1 Argiope argentata
ATGGACGGAAAAATGAAAAAATGCAATCAGAAACCAACAATCATTTTATAGATTTTCTTTTCTATGTTAAATCCTAGTGTGTGTTGTTTGCTGAGCAAAATTACACCAATTCCAATCCGTCGTTCAGAATATTACTTAGAATGCAGTAATCTTATTAGAAAAATGTTGTGCCGAATTTTTTTTTTTCGTAATATTTTAAAGAAACTTGTTATTTCTCAAAATAAACATCTTGATGTTATGTCATAGAATTCTAAAGTTCCATTCTGGATTTGCTTTTATAAATACAGTGTGTAGCTTGGTATGTAAAACTAAACTAACCCCAATTCACTCACTCTACTTAGAATGCTATAGACATATTTTCAAGGTGGAGTTTCAGAATTTTTCCAATAATGCCTGCAAAAAGAATTATATCTCACAGCATGCATATTGATTCTGTGGGATTCCCGAATTCCCATATAAGGTTTCCTCTTATAAATTGAATTAATTTTGGGTGTAGCAAAATTAGTATACCTGGGTGGATCTAAGCAAAACTTAATGAATTATAACCATTAACTCTGAAGGCTCCTTAGAATATAACAATCACTTTTGGGAAAAACCCACATTTGAATTTTTTTCTATGCTTAGCAGAAGCAGATATGATTGCAAAATATTTATTTTGATACAGATTCCCAAACACAGTTCTGCATATTCTAATTTTTTTTTGTTTTTTTATTTATTCATTCATTCAGATGCTCATGTATTTTTTGTTTACTCGTTTATTTTCTTTTATTTATTTATTATTTTTATTTATTCATTCATTTATTTTTATTCTTATATTTTAACTTATTCACTATTGAAGTAGTAGATAAACAAAAGGTGTTGTCTACCTAAAAAAATGGTAAAAGCTATAGTACCTATTGAATCATATACAAAAAAAAGAGAAACATGGGTTTTTTTTCTTTTTCTTTTTTCAATATAAAATAGCCAAAACTTTTTGTACGGTGTTCTTCCTGCAAAACACATCTGAAAACTGCATGCGTTTCCTACTTCCGGGTAATGGGTTCTTCGAGGAAGTAAAGAGGAAGGAAAAAGAAAACTTTCGAATGCAACCTTTAGGTGGGGAATTTGTTCCTCACTTGTTTCCATCTGAAATAAAACACAGAAAGCGTGAGAAAGACTTTTTTCTTTCTCCTCATAACTGTTGCATTGTAAATGAGAAAGAGAGTGAAGACAGGGAAGGTATTTTCCGGCATAAAATATTCTAGGAGCATCGCTTTTGAAGGCCAAAGAAGAGTCTTGGAAATTTTTATTCATACAAAACTTGCAAAAATCTTTTTGGAATTTTAAGAGATCTATTTGAAAAGAAAGATTTTCTAAAGTGTAAAGTTTACCAAATATATATGAATGTTTATTAAAATCAACTTATTGTTATTTTTTACTTTTTGGGGGTGGGAGGGGGGATGACATCTTTTTTTACACAAAACAGAATTGATGTTATTCAATACTCTAAATGCACTTTAATGTAGTAAATGTATCGTAATAATATTGTTGGTCATTCTGTAATAAAAAAGATATCATTTTTATCGGTGACTGAAATTATTTTAACAACGATTTTATTAAAAAGCCATAAATAATCGAAAAATTGCTTTATTTAATGATAGAACAGTTAAGTAACTCCATAAATATGCAAATAAAAATTTCAATTTTTTTTAATTATTGGAAACTTTTTTCAAACATTTTAGTTCCAAAAGAAGAATAGTTATCTGTTATCTGTTTACAAAGTAAATTTCTCTTCTAAATTAGGGTTTTTACCCCCCCCCTTCATTTAAATCCTATCATTCGAAGGCATTTTCTAAATCTACATTTTCTAAAAAATAAGTTCGGCTAAGTCAAAATTAAATAATATTTATATACTTTTTGAAATCAATAATTACTTTTCTAAAGTAAATACTATTTAATACACTTAAGATGTTGTAAACAGTGTTATTAATTAAAAATAAAAGTTTAAAAAATGAATTCATTCTTTTACTTCAGCATTTGTTATTTAAACAAATATCTCTTTCAGCACTTTATGTTATTTCTACATTCCTGCTACTTTTACCGTTTTTCTTAACATCAGAGTCTCCAAATGAACAAAGATAGAGCCTTAAAATTAAATTATCAGTCACTTCCTGTTGTACTTAAAATCTCTAAATTTTTCCCCTTTATATTCTGAACGAAAATATTTCTCTTTAAAATTTTCAGAACTTAATTTTATAAAGTAATCTATTAATTGAATTAAAATTTCATATTAAAGATAGTGGTAGTGAATTTCTTTAATAAATCTATTTTAACATACCAAATTGAATTTTAAACTAAAGTCTGAAACGTATGAAATAAATCAGAATACTTTTTTTCTTTCCACTTTTTTGAGTATACTAAAGTATTGCCTTAAAATTAACTTCAATTAAATTTATTCAATTTTATGGAAAATAATTAGAGCTGTTTAGAATATCCCGAGCTTAATGTTTTCTATAAAGCTTCACTAAATATTTTTATAAACGGAACAATTCAAGAGTCTACATAATTACGCTTTGAAAGGCTGTCCCTCCTTCCGAACACGATAAAACCGATTAGACTGGAAAACAAGGATAATCTTAAAATGTATAGAATTTTGAATTTTGCTGCATGTCCTTCCTCCCATTTGTTTTATTATTGAGAAATTCAACGGTAATTCTTTCACACTTAATCGAGCGTATTAAATTGAAGCCTTTCAATGTTAATACTATATATATATCGAGGTTAGATTTATTCGATTAAACAAGAAATTTTCTGTTACAGCCATGTAAATTTCATGAATGAGTGCTATGAAATTTAGAAAAATAAAAACTTAATTCTTTTGATTAAATTTGTTTAAATAATTAATTAATGAAAAACACATTAGATAGAAAAACTCAGACAAACTTCCAAATCTACAGAATTAAGTGTTCCACCAGACGACAGTGTTTATATTTATCAGATTGAAGTAACATGAAGATAGAATGATGGTGGATGTTTGTATTTCAAGCGAGTTTAAATCGATATTGTTCAATTGAAATATCGTCTAAATCGATAATTAAGCTCGTCTAATAAATTGGTTCACATTTGTTCAGAAACGTTTAACCGATATTCTTCAATTGAAATGTTATGTAAAACGAGAATTAGATTTATTTCATTATTTTACATCTGTTATTAAACTAAATCTATTAATAATATTTTAAATGTCAACTAATAACAATATTTTTAACTTAACTAATAATAATATAAGTCTAATAATCATCATCTAAATCCAATCAAGTAACCCTTGAAAATATCTAAAAGTGATACCCTGAAAAAATATCTGATGATAATCACGAATATGTAAATATAATTTTGTAAAAAAATTATATGCATTGATATAAATCGTGTAAATTGAATTATAAAAATTGTTGTAAATAAGGTGAATTTAGAACGATAAACTCTAACATAAGCATAAATTTGTATGATAGCATAAGGAAGAGCCTAAAATTTAAACGTCTAAAATTTGTACCATAATTCAGAAATTATTCAAATCCGAATTTCAAAAGACGGAACATTAATTGATCAGTAATAGAAAAAATATATTCATCATACGTAAAATTAACATTATAATAATTGTGATACTGTTTATAAGTGGTTGTAATAGATACATAATAGAATAATTTATAGAAATTTTATTTATTTTTCTTTTCTAAATATCAATGAGTTCGAACATCAGACCTTTCCTCGGTGATCGATTAAATGCAAAAATTTGGCTTAAACTAACAGTTTTCCACGTAACAAATTTCATCCATCCTGCTTATTTCATGTGAAATTTATCATGCTCAAAAATACAATTTTTTTTTTTGAATAATGTGTTTCGTACTAACAAAAAAAAATCATTAAAAAGGTTCTTCAAAATCTTGAAATTAAATTTTTAAATTTAAAATGCTTTGTTTTTGTTTACCCAATATAAGAAAAAAATTTAGATCTTGTTGAAAAAACTAAATTTCTGGTATGAAACCTTTTTGAAATTTCAAAAGCAAAGTATAATTTTATGGATTTCAGTGTCAAATACGGTTATCAACTAATTTACAAAAAAAACATATTCCATTCATATTTTTGATTTAGTTGCAATTAAAATAGTTACACAGGTATGCAAAACTCAAGCAACAATGTAAATTTTAAGCAGATAGCCATGAAACTTACAATGAAGGTGTAATTCAGGAGAAAAATCATGCGCATGCAAACATCAGAAGCCAAACGTCACAGGTGACGCGAGCATACGCAAAACGTATGCGGTTGGCGCGCGCAGTTCAAGATTACAATAAAAGAAAGGACGAAGACGCAATTAAAAACATACGCTGCAAATGCTAGTGCGTTCTTTCATGAAATATGACTGAAAGAAATCACCTGGACGATTTCACAAGTGGAAGGATGATCAGAAAGTTGGAGAAGGGGTGTTGTGTGACCAGTGTGGCTGAAGAGTTCGGAATCAACGAAAGTGTCGTTTTGTAGGCTTGGAAAGTCTTCCAAATCACAGATACAGCTGTTAAAACGGTTTGTGGTGGCCTCCCCAGGAAAGCAACTGCAGTGGAGGACCGATATATCGTCCTGCAAGCGAAAAAAGCTCGAAACCAATCAGCAAGTACTACTGCTCAGCAACTGTGTGCAGCAAAGGGGCGACAAGTGTCCAGACGCCTTCACAAAGGGGACCTACTTTTCCGCCGTCCTGAACGCTGCATCCCTTTGAAAGTTGGCCATCGTTTAGAGTGGCGCAAGGAGCACAAAAACTGGACATCTCATCAACGGAGTCGAGTCCTTTTTACGGATGAGAGTCGCTTTAGTGCTACAAGCGATTCTCGACGCCAGTTGACTTGAAGAGTGGTCGGGACATGGTTTAGTCCCAGTAACATCACGGAAAGAGACCGTTACGGTGTCAGGAGGTGATCCTTCCCCATGTGTGTCTATTCCGAGGTGCCATTGGAGCAGATTTCGTTTTTATGGATGACAATGCATGGCCACATCGGACTCCTGCTGTTCAGCAGCTACTGGAAAGTGAAGATAACACTCGAATGGATTGGCCAGCGTGCTCCCCTAATTTAATTCCCATAGAGCGTGTGTGGGATGCTTTGGGAAGACGCTTTGCGGCACGAATACATCCTCCGGAGAACACCCAACTACTGAAACAGATGCTGATTGAAGAATGGGTACTCTTACCTCAAGAACTGTTGGAAAATTTAGTGCTGAGTATGGAGAGACTGTGCGAAACAACCATTGCAGTAAGGGGAGGGAATATCCCATACTAAGGAACATCTGCTTGCTGTTCTTCATCCCGGATAGACAATCATATGTAACGATACTGTGAGTTCAACATATTCTAACCATAAATTTTATTCAGTTGTAATAAAAGTAATAATTTATTAAGATTTTGACACTAATGGTAGTTTCTTAACTTGGTTTAGGCGGAATTTGAAAAGAGCAATCTTATCGCAATGGAATCAAATCCAATTCATGTTATACACGTCAAATATGTAGCCTTATTGTGTTACATATTTGACACAATAATATACCGAAAGTTATTAATGGACCGAAAGTGCATTATGTTTGACACAATAATGTACCGAAAAGAGTGTTACCTATTTTACACTCCTTTAAAAATGCGTAAATAATGTAAAATATGTAACACTCCTTTTGGGGGGAAAAAGCTCTACGCGTCCAGTGGCGGATTTGAAGTTTCAAAGGCACGAGGCGCAATTCAATTTGAGGCCCCCCTCCCCTCCAGTTATATTATACATATTTTTCACTCTGTTAAGCTCTGTATCTGATTTTTTGTGTTTCAAAAAATAGCGGGGGGGGGACCTAGGTACATAAAATTGAAAATTAAAATCTTTTTTTTTTCTTTCTACTTGGCAGTATTTAAAAGGATGATGAAGTTCGGGATATGTTAATGCTGTTCTTTAAAAAATAGGTGCTATTTTGAACCTTAGTTGCGCAATATTTTTCAGAGATACATACCTAAAATTTCATTATACACTAAATAAATTATTATAGAATGGAGCTTTTCTTTCTTTTGGGAATAAAAATATTTTGGTTTTTGTTTTAAAAGGTTATCAGAATCAGCTGATATTTTATTTTGCTGTTTAAAATTACAAGTTGTTGATTCTTCTGTTTCATTTTCAGATCGCTCATTAATTTCTTCGAATTCGCATTTTGCTTCGGCTCACTAATCGGCATTTTCTTGTGCTTATTCTGTTTTAATTTGCTCATCTGTATTTTTAGGTTTACATACAATTCCACTTCTCTTGTCAAAAAAATCGAAAAAAATCAAAAATCATTTTCAACTTGTTCAATGATTTTTTCTTGCTCACATTTTGTTGCAGTACGCTCATTTATCTGACGTGATTGAAGGTCGCGTTATGAACCTGCGACGCTAGGTTCGGCCCAGTAACATGGCCACTACACCAACAGTCGACTTCGGTAAAGTAGATGTTATCTGGCTTATAAGGCTAGCGCCACATATCTTTTCAAATACGGATTCTTGTTCAACTCGCTCATTAATTTGTTAGAATTCATATTCTACTTCAGCTTGCACAGGGTTTTTTCATGTAAATATTCAATTTCAAATTGCTTATATTCTTTTAGGTACACATGCTGTATTAAGTTGCTCAACTGCTCTTTCTGTCTCATTTTTATTTTAGCTCCTTTTTCAAATGTTATAATACATTTATTGAATACATTTTTATGTCGTTCTGCATTTTTTTTTCCTTTTGCGTTTTGAAGCTCTCAATTCAAACTTTCTTTTCTGTAACAAGGCTAAAGCATTCAAAAAAAATTAGTCGTATAAAAATATTAGCTGGACTTTTGACAATTTTTCCGAGTTGGAAAATTTTCCCCTTTAGTTAATAGGAGAAAGTAATCAGTTTATTTTATCTTTTTGAACAGAGCCAATGCCTCACGATTCGTATTGTAAATGAGCCATGTTTTTAACCTTCAAATGTGCCAAAAAATATAAAGCCACGATTACAATATTTTTAAAAGTACGATAATGCATTAAAAAATTATATGCTTACCAATCTTCACATTGGTCAAGGTCAAACACAGAAATGAATTCCTTTCCACAACACAAATCAAAGTCAATATTTTTCAAATGTGAAACGCTCAAGCGCTAACAGGATGTTTTGGAGAAACAAACCTTTTTGAGCAAAGATCTTCTAACCAAGTTCTGTAACTAAAATGCGTCCTATGTTCTATTATACAAACACATTCATTGCCTTGAGAGCCATTCCTGTACTTCATAGGTTTCGAGTGCCCAGGATGGTGTAATATGATATCTATCTCTTTAGTTTCATACAATACAAAAAATGTAAAATCTCTCCCCCCTCCTGGTTGACTTTTTACTCTCTCATTCTCAGAATAGTTGGTTTTTCAAGGGTACTGATATTGCTTGATTCTTTGATTGAAATAGCTGAACTAGGATTGGTAATAGTAGAGTGTAAAAATGAAAGGTTTTATTTTAAAAAATCCTCTTTTTCAAAATTTAAATTATTATTATGTTAGAACTAAATTTTGAGGCCCTATAATTTATGAGGCCCGAGGCGCGCGCCTCATGCGCCTGTTTGGAAATCCGTCTCTGTACGCGTCACAAAAGAGTGTATAACATTGATCGGCTAGATGCAAAATAACCGTGACGTTTTAGCAATGCCATTGTACTCACATATAAATGAAAGTTTTTGTGTAATTGCATTATATTAATTTGCAGATGATTGTCACTTATTTTATATTTATGCATAACTGCAAAAGAATGCAGATCAAACCACGAAAAATAACTAAATAATCATATAATAAAATGACTAATGGTGCAGAATAATCTGCTTTGAAGCAAATTAAATGCATTTAATCGCAAAACAGGAATTTTGAGTGCATTTAAATAGAATGGCTCAAAATAAGAAAGCTCCAAACGTCTCTTTATTTTCAAAATGACCGAATATTATATCACATAAACGCAAAATTTTTCAGGAATAAATTAAAGACTGAATCGAATGATACTTAAACCAAAAGACCGTAAATGTTAAGCTCCTTTATCAAGTAATGAAGATGAAGTAAGTGGCATATATCGGAAAGATGCTTTTAAGAAAGGCATTTTTTAAATAACTCGATCAAATCCCAATTGATCTTTTAGCTCGCTATCGTTGGATTCAAGTCGTGTTTTTTAAATCGTTAATGTCTTGGCATGGTAATAAACATTTAATTTTAAAAAAATTATTCATTGACTTTGAAATAAAACCTCTTTTTACAAAAATGGTTTTTAAAGCAGTTACATAGTTTTCCGTTTTTACGGATCGCCTTTGAAATGAAAAGTTAATTCTTTATGTACCTGAAATTAATATTAACTTTTGTAAAATAGTTGTAACATAAATTTGGTAGTGTTTTTAGCAATTTCTGGTACTTCTGAATTGATTTGGAATCAACATTTGATTAAAAATATATACACATTTCAGTTTTGATTTTCGAATACAGATAAGATATTACAAATAGTTTGGAGCTACAAGTAATAAAAGAAAGATTAATTTCAAAACGATAAAATTTTTATCAATCTAATTTGAAATGGAAAATTTCCTCTTTTACCGGCAGAAAGGGAAAATTCATATTTTACAAAAACAGTTTCAACGAGGCTGCGTATCAAAAGGCAAATTGACAAGCTTCACTTCTAGTTCTACAATTTTTATCAAAAATTGTAAAATAATTAAAACAAACATTGATATGGGATTTTTATTACGATATGCCTTTGTTTTCGAAATTATAAAATAACTACTCTTTCATAATTTGCAAAATGGAAAGTAGGCCATTTGTTCTATTTTAAATGTAATGGAATTTGATGAGTTTAAGAGGAATCGATTTTATTTAGTATAGATTTGTACTTTCAGTTTCCCTTTTTCATCGAATTTTTTATTGATGTAATGTTAAATTTTGATCTGTAATTCGAATTTATTTTAATTAATCTAAGGTAAAACTGGAAATGTGAGAAATTATTTTCATACGTTTTTTTTTTCTTTCGAAAAATATTTTTGTTAGACAAAAATGATTTCTAAGTATCTTAATTCACTAAAGAATATTTACTACTGAGCAATCTATGGAATCAAAGAAGGAATACAGAATTTCACAGTTTTTAATAAATTTTGAGCGTGTTACTTATGATTTTTATTTTGAAATTTAATTGAATATTCAAAAAGTTACGTACTATTTGTCTATAAAAGTGTCATGTTCATTAAAATTTTTAACTTAAAAGGACACGCATTTTTTTTTTTTTTTTGCTTATCAAAATTAAAAAAAAGAGATTAAAAAGGATTTTTCATATTATAGACATGTCAATCAAAAAAGAACACATAAAAGCAAAAATTTATTTAAAAAAAATTTTAATCTCTTTTAGTTGCTTAACAAAGATAACTAAAAACCATAAAATATATTTTCCTGATAACTATATAGCAATGCGACATCCTTTTGAACGAAATATTCAGTAACAAATCGTGAAAAGTCAATATTTCAAAAGTGATAAAATTTGTAAACATAATATGAAAAAAAGGTTTCATAAAAATCCAACTCTCATCTGTCAACTAATTTAATGAATTGATTGAGAAAACATTTCATTAAACATCGGTGAGCTAAGCAATATAACAAAAATAACTCTTTGGGTAAATATTTTGCTACGTTTGCACTTTCTGTCATATATCCGAATCATTTATTTACCCATCCTTCCACCCGCAGAAAAGCATTTGCCTGAGGGGAGTTCCGGCAAGATCCGGTACTCAAGCTAAAATAATATCTTAAGCTATCGATTTCTAGACCACGCGGAGGCCCCTGGGGGCACAGAGAGTATTCTATGAAGTGCCGCAGCTATGATGAGCCGTAAACAGTAAAAGTCAAGAAGGCACTTAATCGATCCATTAAACCCCATATATTCAGTTTAATAGAATCTCCGCTAACATCAATCAAAATTTACGAGAAACGCTATGAAAATGTCAGGGTGAAATTTCTTTTCAACAATATATATTAAAACAATAATATACCTCGCAAATTATCCATCCAATTTTATTGGTTGCGGACAATGAGTATTTTTTCTTCGAAGTGTCAATATTAAAAATGAATGATTTTTCTATGAATAATGATTGTGTACTTTAGGATCCTCAGTATTGCGGATATGATTGAATACTATACATAGAGTTTGAGCACATATATGTTTGAATATTATACATAAAGTGACTATTGCAATCCCGATCCAATATATCATTCCTCAACCGTTATTACTTCCAAAAGGAAAAAATATTTTAACTAATGTTTTAATTTAATGAATTATGTTTTATTTTTTAGTCGATCATTGCATTACTGAAAAAATTACAAAGTCCAGATTTTAACGTTTATTTAACTTACGCCGAATCATATTTAGTTAAATATTCTAAACATACTAGTATGTTAAATAAAAAAGTTCGCAGATTTGTGACTAAAATTCTCCGAGTTATTAAGCTTTGAATATCACTGTTTCAATCATTTCGTTTTCCACCCCAAGAAAGATTCTCCAGTTAATTGGTAATGATTATTCAAGGTTAGCAATGATTCGTTCAAAATAATTAAGTTCAAAGCCTCATAATTCAATCACTTTTAGTAACGGAAGAAAAGGAAGATTTTTTGTTTAAAATATTAGATTGTCAACAGTATCTTACTAAATGTGACTAATAATATAAGGAAATAATTTATACTATATAATTAAAATGTATGTAGGCTAAGTAATTAAAATCTATGCAAAATTAAGAATATGTAATTTTTTAATGCATTTATTAACTCAAAGTAAATAAAATATAACTCTTTTTAACATTTAAACTATTGTTCTAACTGCAAGCATACGAAAGTTTCTAATGATTTAGAAGTCAGTTATGGTGACGCGGTTGGTTTTAGCAATCGTCAGCAACCACTACCCCTGACGATTTTTTAAGTTTTCCGAATAGGAACGTGGTATCACGCATTTTGTAACTTTATCGCCATTGCGAGTATACCAACATCTCCTAGCATTAGTAACAGAGCATGATCGTGAACGAGATTTAAACATTCTATTTCTGTTATTACTTTGAAATAAGTGCACAGACATTGGTTAAACTTGCTTTGACAACTCCTCAAGTTTTGTTTCTAGTGACTTTAAAGAAGGATTTGCTGATAATGCATAAACCGCTGCAGTATTAACAGTTGTTTTATGAATTTTATCACCAATTTGTGCTAATTTATCTAAATCATTATCACAAATTAATAATATTTGGTGCATTGTAACAGGTAAACGTTGCAAGAAAAGTCTTTTTGAAACATCATCATTAATGCGATTACTATTTAATTCTTGCATTTGCATTAAAAATTCTGAAGGAGTTTTATCTCCTTCTAAATGAAGATCTTACAAAAGAGTTTTGAGTTTTATATTTTCAGAATTGTCATATTGTTTAATTATTTTATCTCTCCGGGTTGCGTATGGTGCGTCAGGAGGAGGGGAACGAACTAGATTACTTACACAACCTAAAACGTCACAATAAAAGACATAGAATGAAATTTAGTGTTTTCCAAAACAATTCCTGATGTGATAAATTATGATTCTAATTGCAAAAAAACTCGATTCAGGATTATTTTTTGAAAGTGGGGGAGCTGTAAATGCAATGCGAAGCAACTCAGCAGATGCGTCCACTTTCGTTTCGGCATCCATTTTGAAACTAGGGAACAGGAGTGAGATCAAGCACGAAAGTCAGAAATGATTAAGAAAGAAACACACCTTTCATTTGAAATTGATGTTTATCATTTCCGCTGACGAAGCTGAATAGTATTCACCACTTGTGGTGGTCTGGATAGGCCTTAAATGTAAAGAGCTTCAAGAAACGAGTCTACGGCATTTTTAACAAGGAACAAGGGTATATTAATTTTATACAACAAAAGCAAAAAATAGCAAGATTAATAGGAGTAGTGGAAGTATCTCTCACGAGTTGAGAAAAAAATATTTAGCTTTTTGCCGGATATATTGCATATTGGGTATTGATATAGTGATGCTCACAGCTCATTTTAGATATACTTACATACCATTTTAAAGTAACACCACATATTTTGGACGGGCATCGTTACTTTATGCATAGTCCAGATTACAAGGAGGACCAGAATTCAGTTTTGATTCCTCATTATCGATGTAAGGGGCGAATATTTGTGAAGTTTAAAGCTCTGAAACCTTGATTCTAGCTTTAAATCTAGGGAAGAGCTTAAAATACTACCTAACTTAAACAATTATTCTCAAAATTCATACTCCACATCAATGCTTCTATATTTTACAAATAACAGATTCAATAAGCAATCTAAGTACAGTCTTAATGTAAATTTCGTCCCAAACCTGTAATCTCTTGAACCGATGCTAGGTTAATTAATGCGATGCCAATTACTGCTGTTAATCAGCTCTTGTAATTAAAAAGTAATATATAAAAATAGTTGGACATTTGAAAATACAAATACCTGTAAATTACGAAGTATTGAAACCTAATTCATCTGTAGATTTTGGGTCAAAGCAAAAAGATTAAAGAAGACAAATGTAAAACACACACACACACACAACAATTAATAAATAATAATAACTTATTTAAATAATTATATTTAAAAGATTTATAAATGAAAGCAATATTTCATTTTCAAAACGCATAAATCATCTTATTCCGACTATTACATTCCTGTCCTATTAAAACCTATTTTCTGATATTAGTCTAATTAGGATTCGTACTATTTTGTCTCTAATATGTCAGATAAAAGCTTGTTTCTAGTTGTGGAAGTTTTGATTTAACCATACTTCTTTGGCAAAATAGGAAATTGAAATAGGAAGTGGATAAAATATACAACTCTAACTAAATCTTTTTTTTGACAAAAGAATTTTGCCTAAGTATTTGCCAAGGAATTAAATTCAGGAAATCTAGTATTTTGTTAACAATTTTTTCGAAGCGAAATATTTCTAAGTTATTCTCTTGGCAAAGCACTAAAAGAATGATTATAGTACTCCGAAGATTAATATCACTGGTTAAATATAGAAACCGATATTTCAGTTGGGGGGATGAGTGTTCGTATTTTTCTAGAATTTTATAAAAGTAGTCAAATGACAACAAAAGTCAGGCTTTAAAAAAATCCTTCTAATTTTTACGAACTTCTATGAACCACTTTCCCGAGGGCCATTCAAACGAAGTAGGCTGAAGTAAATATTTTCCTCCCGCTTATTTTTCAATTATCGTCGGGGATCGTTTAGTAAAATTCAAGGGTAAAAAGTGACACACTTTCAAAAATTCCTGTATCAAGTAGAGCAATGTTTCAAGACAAAGATTTTTTTTCCTGTGAAATATCGCATTTTTTTCTAGCCTAGAAAACTTCTCCTTTTAGGACAGCACGCTCTTCTTGATAGAATTGCTTATAAGAAGACAAATACATATACGGTTAATTAACGATTATAAAGATATATATCAATTTTCCAGCTTGGTTATTTTTTCAGACCTTAAGATGCGGCAAAAAGTGCAAAATGCCAATCCTATTTGGAAAAGAATCATCGAAATCAGTGGAACTCCGGAAATATTTGACAAAATTTTAAAATTTTAACTATAATATTGAATTTAAGTTACAATTATTAAATTAAATAAAAATTACGTTAAACATTGAACAACATTAATTTGCATCAGGATTGCAGATTTTATGCATTTATGTACATCCATGCCTATTCAAGAGCGCATCTGTTAAATATCTTTTCATCGCTTATTTATTTTATTCTTAAAATTACATATTTGCAACTCAATAAGCCCCTGTGGAGCATGGAATGCGAGTTTGTACACATGTGTTACCTTGAAGCTTTCATTTAATTTTTTCATTTCTAGTCAGTCGCAGTCAACAGCAGAATTTCAATATATTTTCAAGATGAACAATGAAGTAAAAAAAATCGCACAAATTATAAAATCAAAAGGCAGAGAAGGAATTTTAAAAATGAAAGAAAAACAGAAGAATTGATCGAAAATGACTGATGTAGAATGGGATGATCTTGTAACACAGTCACAATAAAAGCAACAATAGTGAAACATAAGAAAAGGTATCTCAAACTTACAAAAAAATGTTCAAAAAAGGATTAAAAATATTTTAATTTTGCTGCGGGGATTGATCTAAATGTGGTAAGAATAAGGCACTTTATGGAAGGTGGTTAAACAAGTGCTCCTTGCCGTAAAAAAAAGTTTTGTCGACCCCTTACCTCAATCAATAACCACCAGTTTCAAATAATAGTTAAGAAGTAATAAAAGTATTTTTAATCAAAATTTATTTCGTTTCTTTTTAATTACAAAGATTTTAAGGGATTTTTTTTTTTTGAAATTTTACATGGATTCTTAATTTGAACTACACATGATATATATTCACTTCCAAAGAAAGTTCCACAGAAGAACTCGATTCTTCACATTGTGTATCAGTCTTAGCGGATTTCTGTACTATTTTACTTGGCGCAACCTATATGTTCAGTTGTAAATGAATTTATTGGAAATCAGCTTGCATTGCTTGCTTGGGCTTACATCTTTTGCCGTGCCACTTAGTAGCAGCCCAATTAAAAAGAAATAAATATATAATAAAATAAAAATAATAAATAAAAAAAGATGCATGTATAAACAGGGTCAGCTCAGATCCCGATTTCTAATCGGAAACTCCTTTTTGCTCTGAACATCCAATTCAGTTTTCATGCGCATTAATTACAAAAAAAAAGATTATTATTTATATAAGCATTCATTATATTAAATAATAGATGTTTTTATATTAATAAAAACTCCTTTAGGGCCACAAACCTCTTTTTTTTAAAGAACATAAGGTTTTCAACTCAAAAGGCAATCGCTACGTCATGAATGAAATGTTTCCCTACAGATTTGAAAGTTGAAGTTAATATTTAAAACTCCTCTGATTAGAGAATTTGTTAATGACAGTTTCAATTATGCCCAATGGCCAGTGCCATTAACCTACTGAATTCTCAAATGCTTTGTAAGATACTAAATTGGATTAATACAAAAGCAATGATTTTCAACGGTTTTTTTTTCAATCGAAGGCTTATTTCCTTTTGAAAATATTATTTTTTCGTGAACTAGAAAATGTCATTTAGAAGAAATTTATTCCTGTAACAAAATTCTTCACAACAAGCCTCCTTATTCTATTTCATAGACATAGAAATAAAAAAGAAAATTATTATTATTATTATTATTTATAAAGAAAATTTTAAGATATTTTCTAGAATTCCACCGACTTTTCTATCCTCTGATTACACAGCGAGGATTCTATTCAAGAGCAATTATGTTATCACTTAAATACCCTATCACATTGCAGCCATTCTATCCCCTAGACGACTTTTCTGGTTATTTAAACACTAATGGAAAGAAGCTTTTCTAGTTTTCTACTGGGATTTAACGATAATTACAATCTTGAAACTATTCTTTTTTCTTGGAACAGATAATTGGAAAAGGAATCAGCAAACAGCAAAAATTACCAAGCGATTTGAATGCTATTTTTTTTAGTTTGGAATGTTTGCAAATAAAGTATTGAGAACTGAAGTGAATTAACCTACAGATTTAAACGAAGTAGGTATTATGTTGAAATAAAAGGTATGTGGTTGTAATTTTAAAAAAAGGTGGATCATCACAGTTTAAGCTCAGAGATTGTAAATAGTCACACTTCTCAAATAATTAACTTCAAATATTAATAAAATATGATGCTTAGTTCATTTAAGAATCAAAAACTGCAAGTTGCTACACTCTGCCTTTTCATATCTCGATTGCAACTACACAAGTTGAAAATGGATAAGTAATTCATATGAAAGCAATGAAACAATGTACCAAGAATAAAAATTTTGAATCAGTTTCAAGTTTTTCTCAACTTGAATTTTTCCATATTAGTAAAATTACAGTTTTGCAATCGCAAAGTCGCAAGTTTTGCAAAATTATGTATTTTCGATAAAAATATATTATTTTAATATTTTGAGAATTAAATCCTTATCTAAATTAAATTCGTTCTCTATGACCATAGTGCCACTTAATAGTGAAAAATAGACAACAGATTTCCCAAGATTGAAAAATAATAAAATAAAAAATATTTTGCTGTCTAATATATAAACAAAAGTGTGATCTTAATTCAATTTTAATCCAGAATAAGCGCATTCACCAATGTTAAGAATTCATATTCAGCTTCTTTACATTCTTACAATATCACAGAGATATTTCTTGAAACCTTGTTTCAAAGTTAATTTGAATATTGATTTCTAAGAGAGGGAATAATGAAATATTTCTCCTAATTCCGAAATATTGAGAAGTAGAAAGTATCAAGTTACAGTTGTTACAATTCTAAATTAAAATACAACAGTAAAAATTCGTATACCTCTGAACTTAAATTCTATTCATAAAGATTCTTAGAAATGCAATAAAGAAGCGACCCCTTTTTGACAAAAATTAAATGTCCAGCGAAGCGCGAAGCAACAGAACACGTCGAATGGCCAAACAAACTTGATTGGTATTCGGAGGAGCATAGGAATTCAACCCAAGCATGAAGGCCATGTGGACAAAAAAAAAATTGAAATAGGAACAAAGAGCTTATATTTGACGATATTTCTCTCTAGGAATCAAAGAAGACGGTTAAAAAGGGTGCGTTGTGTGCTTATTGCGAGAATTCTATTCAAAATGAGATTCTTAAGAACAAATAAACACGTTTGTATTTAAATTTTATCTGTAATACGTAGGAAAAGCCTACCGAATTAGATAAGGGGAAAATATATTTTTTTACAAAATCCACGCAGTTTATCGTAAGTCCTTGAATAATAAAAAGTCAGAAAGGTGGAGATTATAAAATCTATAAAGACGAAGCAAAACATTTGGTATATTTATAAGCGAACTGAATTAATGTATTCTACTATTTTTCACATTATGTATAAAATCAATTGTACAGTTTACCGGCTCAGTTTAGAATGACGAATTTTGCTCCGATAAGTGGTACGCTTCTATTAGCGGAGCATCTGAGAAATGGGAATGTGGAGTTTCCGGTATGGTGAGTAGCTCTCACTTCCCTATTGATAATATTCAATGGCGTATTTCTAAGTAGGCTGCAGAGCTAAATTAGCCACTGAGGAAAGATGCAAGTAATTCGTTAAAAATGAAGCTTTTAGCTTAGTCGCTAAAAAATGTCTAAATAATACAATTCTAGGAATAAAAAAATACCGTCATAGCTTTATTAACTCTTCACTAAGAATAATAGTCTATCTATTTCATAATGTTTACTTAGCTTTATAATATAAACACCAAAGGTCAGCTTCATAAATATTATGCACGAAGTTGCGCAAAAATATAGACGTATGCATTTTCAATAAAATAAAATATAATTCTGAAATAAATCATTAAAAAATTGATTAGTAAAAAACGTAGAGAAATGTGATCTTAGACATCATTAGTTTTTTTAACCAGAATTATTAAAAGAGGGGCTTCATAATAACACTATATATGGCTAAAAAATGATTAAAATGATTTAAAATGATTAATTTTGTATCACCGAATCATTTCCTTTCCTTGTCGAGGCATTTCTCCTACGAGCGAGGTTGTACCATAGGTTGGAGATAGCCATTAGTTCTCGATTGGCTGAGTCATTCAATTTACCTCGGATGCTTGGGCAAGGCGGAAGTATATAAATCTTATAACCTATTGAACCAGTTTAAAATATCACAGAATCACCAACTGCTGTTACTTTAATCAACTATTTAGGGTTTCGATGGTTTAATTGCACCAAAGATACGCCATGTATTTGAAAATATCGCATGTTAATACCTTCAAACCCAAATGTCATCTTGCTATTCAGGCTAAATTTGGAAACGTCATTTAAGAAGTCTTCCTCATCTTCTTACTCAAATCAAAATTATGTTGTCCGATTCGAAGGTCTGTGGATAGGGAACATTACTCCATCAAAGATGCGAAATGTAAATGTGCTGAATAAATTTATCATACTCAAACATTCTTCTGCTGGTGTGGTCGTATAATTTAGAGAGGGAGAGTCAGCTCAGGTATCATCTTGACCCGGATGAAAATTATGATGCCCGTCTGCAGGTAATTTGAAAGTCAGTTTATGCACCATTTCGAAACCGATCGTAATCTAAATCAACTCACTTAATCCAAGGCTATCGAAGGTTGAAATTTGAATCTAATACATTTACTAAAACTGATGTATTTCGGACGCCTTTTCAACCAATTGAAGCCACTACAGCTGTAATCACTATATCACGTACCGAATTTCATTGATTGAATTCTTTGCATTTATGTGTTATTGCTTTACAGATTGCTTTATGAGTTATTGCTTTACAGCTTTTCAACCTAAGGGAGGTTAGAAATGGGAAGATACATCACAATCTCCGGTTTGAGTTTTTTGATGATTAAAATCCTTTTTATTTAGTTCGTTTTAGAGAAAGGGAAAAAGAAAACCAATAAATATTTAATTATCTCTACAGGTTTATTGCTTATATAAGTATTTTGTATCTTTTTCTCCCATAACGTATTTGACTATTGGGATTCGATAATTGGATCTCTATTGTTTCCCATGATATAACAGTTGATGATATTTTTTTCCAAACTCCTATAATTTTTATAAATTACGAAGCACAATGGCGTTTTTAAATAAAATATTTCATCTAATCAGAAAAATATATTATTGTTACTTTACATGATTGTTTAGAAAATTATTAGTTTATAAAGCATCTCTAGTTATTTCAAATTTTCATTATTCCTCCCCCCCCCCCCGAGTTAAATAATGTTCGAAAACTTACAAATTTAGGATCTTCAAATCATGAATTAATAATTCAAAAACATCTTAATCGTTAATTTTTCATGCCAAATAAAATGATTTCTCATCTGTCATTTTGTTGATTAAGTAGCACACGATAATATAGCAAACAAACAAAAAACCGAAATGGCGAAAGATTTGCATTACCGTCTTGTATTTACATTACACCGTAAGTACTCCCTTTGTCCCCATTGTTTGACCCTTTCAAATCATTTCGATTCGTACTCTTCCAGTTCTCCTGATGTCGTATGCTGCCTTGGAACTGGAAAGGTTTCAGAAGAACAACAGAGGTCCTTACGTGCAGGCATCGCAAAGTATGTGACATAATCGAAGACATGCTTTGCGTTATGTTTTAGAAATGGAATAATTCAATGAATATCATTTATAGACTAACAATGATACTAGGTATTTATATGAAATAAATTTTCCGAAAAGCGTCGATTCCTATTAAATCTGCCTCATCAGTTTTCGTCTTGAAGCTTTATTTTCAGTATTCTAGAGGCACGCAAATAAATCTCTTTGATCCTTATTTTGATTCGACAAAGTATTCCATTTAAAAATTTCTATCCATTGGAAACGTGATCTTGATCTCATTTTGTTGCGTTTTTTGGAAAACCGAAGCACATGTTCTTTCTATCTATCAATAATGATCCTAGTAACATCTGATCCATAAGTATAGGAATGAGAAGTTGCTGGATGAATCAACAGGTTCTTGCTTTCCTTAGATTCCAATGACGAGATGCACCTCCTACGGTTAGATATAATGTATGGATCATTGATAATTATCTTGGACTTGATCATGGTCTCTTCGTTATTATTGTGGCGATCCGGTTATTCAAGAGCCGGATACCTAAGCAGGAAGGGATTGACTTTGATATAATCAAGCATAAGCCAGAAATATCTTTTACTTAACCCTTCAACCGGCTGGAACGTAGAAAGTAGCTCCAACGTGTCTCTTGAAAACCGGATGAAACGTAGAAAGTCACTCCAACGTGTCTCTGTAAAACCTCTTGGAACGTAGAAAGTTGCCATCCGCAAATATCTCTTAACCCGACTACCCCGTAGAAAGTCGTCATTGCCCCCCCCCTTAAGTGTAATATACGAGGTGGGAGATCCACTTATAAGAGGTCCTTTTGTGGTTATCGCTGGCAGTTAGAATTTGGGTGGTCCCTGCATTTAGGGGAAGGAACTCCTGAGAATAGGAAATCACTTTCTTGTAAGAATTCGCGATAACAGGATCGATTGATGATATGAACTGAATACTTCATTATTGATTTGAATATTTCACTTCAAATCCAAGAGAAAACTATTATAATTAATGATAGGGAAACCCTCATATTTACATGCCATAATTATGTATAATAGTTAATGACTGTAATTAGTTCATAAAAGCGGGTTTGCATTTTCTGTACTTGTCTGATGAAATATTAAAAAATCACGTTTGAACTGTTAATAATACTTTTATTAATTAAAAAAAAAAACCTTATATATTTTTTCAATTTTTTTTCCTCCCAATTAATAAGCGCCACAAATATTTAAAAATAAATGTTATTTTAACTATTTCTTAAACTTTGTATGTAGATTTTTACTACGGAAGGGATATACTTTTTGATATAATTGTTAAGTTATTTTTTACTTTTTAAACTTAATTTTAGTGAAGCGGTTGTTAATTATTTTTATTGAATGCATTATTTTTATTTATTTAATGTATCATTATCATTGTTTATTTATTTGATGCATTAATTTTATTCATTTAATGTATTTTATTTTATTTAATGTATTTTATTTTATTTAATATATACTTATTATTATTCTTTTTTTACTGCTTCATATTATTTTTTATTTTACTAAATTAATGCAAGCGTTATTTACAATTTTTTGCAAATAATATTTGTCTTTTTTTCGGTGGGGAGACAGGTAGAAAAAAATATGTTTCATTTTATAAATATAAAAAATATTTTTTTTAGAAATTATATATATATTTATAATGTAAAGAAAAGAATAAAAAAAGAAAGAAAGAACTATTTTTATATTTATAAAAAAATTTCATAAATATAAATATATTTTTTTAGAAATTATATTTTTATAATATACAATTTTATTATAAATGTATTTTTGAAATCTCTATAAAAAATCAAACCGCATTCATATGAGAGGAAGTTCTGTGTCTCGTGAAAAGCTTCGAAAAGTGTAAAAGAAAAAAAACATAGTAATTATAAGGACTATTAAAAAAGGTTTAGCATATGAAAGAAAGAAAATATATTTAATACATGGTAAATTTTATAGAAACCTTTATTTATATTCAACAAAATTCGATGACGATGATTTAATTCATATTTTATTGAAGAATGAAAGGAATAAATGCAAATGTGTAATTATAATTATTGCTTTGCATTAAAACAGAATTAGGTATTTAAGGAAATTAAACAAATGCATTGATGGTTGAACTTTATACGTTCTAAGTTTTTGAGCGTATAAAAAGGTAAAACTTAATAATGAGTACTGATTTACATACATAATAAAAATTTAAGTAAATGAATGCTATTATAAATAAGTTACTATTTAATAGATGTCACATTTTTTTAAATATATTTGCAACGTATCTACTGATAATCTGTAGAATATAAATATTTTAAATTGTCTTCTAGAAGAAATATTAAGTATAATAAACTTCTAAGAATAATAAATATAGCACATATCCTGGGAAATGCCTGTATAAGTCAAACTGTTTTTAAAAAAGTACCAATGAGAAATCAGAATTTGTACATGTGACCAATAGGAAAGCAGAAGCAATTGAAAGTGAATCAGGATTTATATAGAAAGGCCCTTTCCCTCATGTAAAAGTTTTTTTTTTCTTCTTCGATTTTTCAGATTTCTTGGATCACATTTTCTTGAATATAAGCAACCCGTCAATTGATTACAGTCAGCAACATTTTTGCTATCTACTGTCTACTCTCAATTAAGACACAGTTTAATAATTCCTATTTGCTTGGAACAATGTTGAAGAGTTGAACCATATGGTACAAATGCATAATATTCAGTTTATTACCGCCATGGTTTGTCTATCGTTTTACTGTGCGATATGTTTTAAGAGAAATTTCTCACAGATTATCACAAGGGCAATTTTTGTTATCTGTGGGTCACGTTTCCGGTCATTAGCACTCAGTAGGAAAGTGAATGCGTTTCTACATGGGAAGTACGAATCTTACACTGAAAGGGAGAATATTTTCCCTTGCAAGGCATTCAACAATCCTAGCAAGGCATCCAACGAATTAATTGTTGAAGGATGTTCTTAGTATTTCATTTAATATTTACTATTCTTGAAATATATGAGTCTTCGATTTAAAAGATTAATTTATCTCTTCTGAAAGCGCTGTTCTTTTTTTAAAAAAAATTAGCGTCGGCATTATGGCAATAATCTGCAAAAAGTTTTTAAGCTTTTCTCTTTTCTCAGTTTTAGATTTTCGATGAAACAAAGTGTGCACTCTACTATCTTGATTTTCCTATCTATTAAATTACAGTTGTTGCTTTTTTCAATAAAACATTTAAACACGTATTTCTTAATATATTTAATAATAATTCATGACTAAAAAGTAAAATTAACAAATTCGATTTGCAATGAAAGTAAGTTTCTCACTAAATATTTATATTCTGGTCGAAATTCGGCTATTACTCAGACATTACTGAAAATTGTTTACAAAAGAAAAATTGCTTCTATTAGAAATTTCATTTCCAACGCACTTTCTAAGATCAATCCTAATAGCAATTTCCAAGAATAAACTAAAAAAATTTCACCATTGCTGGATTCTACACTTAAGCTTTATCTAAAGTATAACAAAACCATACAACTGAAACAAACTCAGCATTAAAGAACGAGTTAGATCATATCTTGATAACAACAATGGGAAAAAATTGGTTTGAATTTCATTTTTATAATGAAATATATTGATGTAAAATATACTTAAATTAGATAAATGAATACACAAATTTCAAATTAATTAATTCACTTTTTTTAGAATTACAACGGGAAACTTTTAATTAAAATTTTTATCATGCTTTAAAAATTAATTATTTACGAAAATATTAACTTTGGGGTTTTTTAAAAGCTATTTGTGAATATTATTTTTGTTTTGATAAAAAAAAATAATTTCAGATGATAAGAAGATTTTAACATCAATAGAAAACCGAAGAGTCATCCGTGACTAGACCTCCAATAACTTGCTGGCTTACCGCATTAACAGGATTCTCTGACCCAGTTTCTGCCAATTAATTCTATGATGTAAAAATTAACCCTTCATTCTACTTTTCTTCTTTTTCCTTTATATATATATATATATATATATATATATACAGTCAAACATCGATAATTCGGACTTCTATTATTCGGACTTTTTCTGAAATGTTAATGTTTTATTCGTTTCTGCTTTTGTTGAGTAATAATAGTTGGCGCCCCCATAAAATCAAAATATTTTTCGGAAAATTTTATTTTAACGAACCAGTCATATTGCTTGTTACTTTTTTCCCCTGTAAAACCGGTTGAAATACCGTAAGTAGTAACTTATTGCTTGATTCGGATCGTTCTGTTCAAACCTTTTTCGTTCGCTCTCCTTCTACGGGATATTTTCATCGTATCGGCGTAGACCGTTAGTTTTTCTGGCTGTTTGTTTCCCCGCGAACCCGTACTTATTTTCAGCTAGTCTAGTCTAGCGATGCAGAAATCTTAAATAATGCTTTAAATGCAGGAAAGTGTGGTGATGAAAATGAAGAAATGAGTGACACTGAACAGCATGAAGAAGAAAAAATTCCTACAGAGGATTTAATTGGCATCCTAGATAAAGCGATAACAGGTCTTGAACAACGGGATTTCATAACTGAACATGAAATTATGACTGTATATAAAATCCGTGAAAAACTAATTTCGCACAAACCTAAATTTAAACAACTAACATTATTAGATATGATGAAGTAATAAAGATGTTTTCTTTGAGTAAGTAATAATGTTA
>JAOUZG010010951.1:4171783-4200119 GCA_026289955.1 Argiope argentata
GATCATTGACTGGAAATGGTTATGTTCAGCTGCTTGCAGATCACTTGCAGCCATTCATGGACTTCACGTACCCACACAACGATGGGATTTTTAGGGATGACAATGCGCCATGTCACCGGGCCAGAACTGTTCGCGATTGGTTTGACGAACATTCCGGACAATTCTAGCACATGATCTGGCCACCTATATAGCCCGATATGAATCCCATCGAGCATTTATGGGACATCATCGAAAGGTCCGTTCGTGCCCAAACTCCTGCACCATGCACACTTTCACAATTATGGACGTTTATACAGACAGCATGGCTCAATATTCTTGCAGAGGACTTCCAACGACTTGTGGACTCCATGACACGTCGAGTTGTTGCACTTCGCCGGGCAAAAGAAGGACCGACACGATATTAATAGTCATCCCATGACTTCCGTCACTTCAGTGTATATATTCTATAAAGAGGATAATGTTCTTTTGTATTTTCCTTTACAATATCTAAGGCTTTAACTTTCTTTTAAATGAAGTATTGAAATGCAAATTGATAATGAATTTTATTATTCTTAAGAATATTCTTTATCAACTGGCTCTTTTGAAATGATTAAAAATTAATTCAGGAAAGAATATTTTAACTAATTTTTTATAAATTTTGACTAATGAAGCTATTGCCCTGTGAATGATTCAATTTTCTATCATTAGTGGAATTATTTGAGGAATTGTCTCATATATCGCTCGTAAAAGAAGCTATAACATCTCGGCTCCAGAATTCCCCAATGATGCTATAGCAGGGTGGAATTATACTCTTGGTTATTTTTTCTCAAAATATCTGCACTCTTATCACTTTTGTTAGTAAACATCCTTCCATTCTTACTTATTGTAATATTATAAAATAATAAAATCTTAATTTCCACATAATTTTAAATAATTATAAAGAAGTAAAGCAAGTTTTAAAAACTAATACTGTCGCGGAGGTAAAAAATTTTAGTGAAGCATTGCTGCGTCACTTTGGGGAAATAAAATGCTGACACATTAACTTGGGATAGAAAATAAAAAAGAAACATGGGTTAATGAACTGCATTCTATTCTAATTCAAAAAGCTATGAAAAAGTGAAATTATGAAATGAGAAATTAAGTAGATAACGGTAAAGAATTTTCGCAGGAGACAAAACTTCTTCCAAAGTTAGTTTACTTTAGTTATATTACCTAGCCCTTTTAAAGCCTGCAATTGGATAATCTTGTAATCTTGAGTCACGGTCAGATGACGTGGACAGTATCTCGTTATGATTCCGTACCACAACAGCTGGCTCGAACAGATGTAAGGCTTAACCGGTGGGTCTTCGCTATAATCGGGTTTCGAACTTAGACCTGTCCGGTCCTGAGACCGGAAACAGTCGAAAATTTCTTTTTATTGTTATTATTATTATTCATAACGGGTTGTACCTTCAAAATAAAGGAAAAGAAACATTTGAACTTCAAATGAGGTACAAATAAACTTTCGAAATCAGAGGTTCTTAATTTATGCATTTCAAGTTCTCATATTGTTGAAGAAACGAATTTGGGTAGTATGCACTTTCATGGTGCCTTTTAAATGAATTCTTTAAAAAAAATTTAACAAAACTTGCTGAGTAAATCATCCTGATTTAGAATTTTCTGAAGGAAATACAACTACTTTAAATTTCTTTTAATTTATAAATTATAATATTTCATTACATAATTTTATTTAAATTGAATTTCCCCATTTAAAAATATCCTTTCCTGTTTCGGATTTTTCCTTAGTTCCTTAGTGCTAACTTTTTGATAATTAGTATACATGTGTCTGCTCCATCACAATATTCTATTTAAAATATTTTCAGAACTTAATAACCATGCAGACATTTAATTAAATTTCTCAATTGATTTTCACCAGCTGATTGTAAACTTAAAAAAAATTTTGAATTTCAAGATTTTAATAGTATTAATAATGATGAATCTTAAATTTAGCTTTAAAAGTAGAATATAAATGCAATAAATAAGATCTACTTTTTAGTATATTAATGAATGTATTTAAAAATTTAGTATATTAAAAGTCTTGCATATTAAAGTATATTAATGAATGTCTTGTTATTCATTATTATTTCGCTCATTTCCCGATTTGCCGAGGCAGCATTTTTGAATAAAAATCGCTAAAAGTTTTTTAATGCATGATTTGGAGTGGATAGAGAAAAGAACTTAGATCTAAATACCTCCTTCAATCTCTGTTAATGAACTGGTTGGATGTTCACAGAAAAAAACATTTACTTTCAATAAATAAAGTTATATCGTGATGTTAAATTTGTTCTTATTACTATTCAGTGATTTATTCTTTAATGCAAAGATAAAAGTCTAAAATTTGATTAACAGGATAATTACTGAGTTATTATAAAATGAACAATAAATGTTGCAAACACTGTAAGCCCAAAAGCGAAAATATTGGCTATTCTCAACAAATTGATCATTATAATACTTAGACTAACGATCTTTTTACACGCTTTTTGAAATAGATTCTTTTCAGGCTTGCCATAATATTTCCATTGATCATTCGACACTTTAAGATAGATAACAGAGTTTGATTTTTTTAATTATTTTTTTGGCTGAGAATTTGCAAAATTAATATATAATCAATTCGAATGAAATCAATGTCTCAAAATATCCTCATGTCCATATATTAAGAATAATGACAGCTTTAGCAAATAAAGGTTTAGAAACATAAAAAACGAAACTTATTCATGAAGCTCATTTATTAAGCAAAAAATAAAAGGAAAAAAAAGATGGTATATGATACTATTCATAAAAACCACGAATTTCACTCTCTGAAGCAATTGCACAAAATATTTCCCTTAAAAAGTTAATTTTATATGGTTGCTATGAAGGTTAATGCATTGTATGCTCCCCAGATGGCAAAATACAGTCCTTAAAAAGCCTAATCATGCTTTGAGTATCAAATTATCAAGCTTATTTTGATGAAAATTACTTCACTGAACAAGCAAAACTCTTTTAAGTTCCGGTACATATGTCGGAGGTAGTCAACGCGCTTCAGCTCGTCGGCCACTCCCGCTCCATTAGACTCGAGTCAGAGGAGGATGCTGGTGATTCCATACGAGTGATCTCTCTAGATTGAAATCATTCGTTTACGATGCTTGCATAGAGACAATAAGCGTCCAACAAACGTACATGTTGTTCCTGAATGATGTCTCCATAAATTTATTCTGTCATAGTTCTGATTTGAACTTGCAGATCTATTCTGGAATCCAGAATAATTCCTCCCCAAACGAGCAATCCTGCACCACCGTAACGGTGTCGTTCAGTGATGTTCTCTTGGTGGTAACGGAAACCTAGCGTTCTCTATATCAAAGACTGGCGAGATTAGATTGCAAGCTAAGCCTGGACTCGTCGGAAAACATCATACAAACCCACTGTTGTAATGACCACGATGCATGCTCTCGTGAGTTGCAGTAAGTGGAACACATCTGAGACCAATAGACTAATACAGACCAATCTGCCCTAAGCGCTTGTGTACAGTTTGCCTTGAAACTGTCGTAACAGTGGCTGAAGAGAGATGATAAGACAGGTCTGATGCTGCGCTCCGTCAGTTTCTTTTGGCAGTGCCTGCCATCGGTCCTCATTCGGCGTTGTAACTAGGGGGCCACCCGTGCTCTATTCTTACTACCATCATCTTAGAATCGTTGCCAAAGCGTGGAGATGACACTCTGTGCGCTTTCAAGCTCGTCGGATACTTCCAGCTGAGAACGCCCACATTCCAGACGGCCGATATTCTAACATATAGAAAATCATCCAAATGTATCCTTCATGTCATAACTATTCGATTATGGCACTGAGTGGCTCATAAAAAAACTCAATCAAACAGATCAATTTTACTTTTTTGCCACCATTCCTTCACCCTCTTTTGCACTCTCGTCATTATGACGTACTATAGGCGTTATTTAGTTGCATCCTGTAATTTGCATAGTATTTTTGAAGATCTGTGTTATAATTGAGCAGGTAAAATTTTTACTTTAGACTTCAATTATCTGAGAATGTAAGTTCTAAATATCCTTAATTTATCAACATAAATGTAAATCAGAAAGCAATATTTTATTTCCCCAGTAACCAATAATTATGAAATGAAAAAGGAAATTTCCAAAAAAAAATATGCTTAGATTGTGAATTCTATTTTTAGTTTTGTAATTTCATTTTAAAATCATAATAAAGATTTTTTTATGTTATCAAGGCCCAAAAAATTTTGAATCTGGGTTTCACTCAAAGGAACTTAAAACTGAACACTGGATTTTAAATTTTGTCTGTATTAATTTGTATTTATATAGCCTTTTTATGAAAATAAACTTCCGAATAGAATTTTTTCAAGCAGATGATTTCAGGCTAAACAGGAATGAGGAAGTATTTCTGCTAGAAATGGAAACGGAAATTACCAAAACATTAATTTGATTTTACAAGGTATTTCTCTTTCTACGTTCATAACTTAAATATAACAAAATCAAGATTTAAAGTATATCAAGAAATGTTATCATAGAAAAATTTCTAATTTCTGATTTAAAATTTTCATTCTCGCTGTAATATATAGCTAGAGATTTATCGCAAGATATTTTAAATAGAGATAAGAATATAATGCATTTTCTTATGAAACGAGATAAAACGTAAAAGGATGAGCACTATAATAATTTTTATTTATGAAATAAAAGTGGAAATTCTTCAATATTTCATACACTATAGAAATCTAAACAAATGAATATAATTTCTTCAAAATTTACTGATAATGGTATGAGATTATTACCATGAGTATTTGGAGGATTTGGGGGAAAATGTCTTGACTAAAAGCATGTTTCCATCAAATATGAACTATTTTCCCGTGTATAGGAAATAATATATTCATTCTTTTATTGCCGATTCTGTAAAGTTTTATAAATATTTTTAGTCAGTTTATTTATTTATTTAGCCCCATGTTGTCACTCACAATGTGTAATTGAACTTTATACCATTTTTAAAAAATTATTAATAACTTAAGGAAAAAGGATTTTCGACTATTTCTATAAATCGCTTCACAGTCTGTTATTGTTCTAGAAAAAAGAAGTTTTTTAAAAAAAAATCTTTTGGCGCAACTTATATTTGCTGTTTCGTTAAAACTGAAGCTTCAGGTGAAAAGAAGATTTTATGAGTCGTAATATTTTGCATTAAATTATTGAAAAAATGAATTTGTATATACATATTTAACTAATATGCATTTAAACTACTACAACGATATTTCAAGTAAGGAAGGGTTGAAACTAAAAATAATTTATTTGCCCTTAAATATGGAAATATTATATAAGATTTTATCCACCAATTGGCAAGTGTTACATAAACAGAGGATTACAAATTTTCTTTTAACTGAAGAATTCTTGTAATAAATGTGTGTGTGTGTTTCCATAGACTTTTAAGCATTATTTATTCTTTGCTATTTGCTTACTTCTATAGAGAGAGAGAAAAAAAATTCAAAATTTGTGAAAACTGGCAAAACATATTACAAAATTTACACAATTGAAAAAAAAGCCTAAATAATTTCTATGAGGGATTATAGGATTTTTATGAAGGGTTATAAAATATTTTCAGTATATATTTTTTTTTATTTCTTCGAAAACGCATCTGTGAAAAATTTAGAAATTACAAATTCAGCAGTCTTTTAGGTTGGAGCATAACTGGGATGTTCTTTATTAAGCTCATTTATGCTTCCAAACACATTTCAGTAAGAAGCTTTCCCCAAAACTGGCGAAATCACAACGCATAAACTAAAACCAAGTAGAAAATTAAAGAAAACTAATTATTAATATAGTTTTAGTTAGAAATATTTGAAGATAAAACATTTTGACTTCAAAAATCTGAATGCTAGTGAATGAAATTAACTGTCGAATACCTATAGCGATAAATTCTTTTATTTATAAAGACACAGCTGGAAATAAATGATTTTTCTTTCTTGGATAATAGATCCTGCCTATTTTACAATTGAATTTTATCGTTTCTGAGTGCCTCCATTATCCCTAGACAATATTCCCTAATCTGCCCTATATTTCTTATGTCCGATTAGTTTTCTCCAATCTTACTGCTTTTTTTAATAGTTCTCAGATGCACCCGTTATCGTAATACGGCACCTTTTTTTCTTCCGATTAACTGATTTCTTTAAAAAGTTTTTTTCTTGGTTTTCTTTTCTATTTTTCTTTTTCTTTTGTTAGTACGAACTGGCTAAATAAAAAGTTGTGTGGAGTTTAAATATATTGAAGATCGTATTCTGTTATTACCTGCAATACGTTAAAGTTCTGTATAGTTTAATTACGTATGTTAAACTATAAATATTAAAATTATTCTTCCTTTTATTTATATTTTTATCCCTTTTTATTTGAAAGACACAGCCCATAAATGTTGATTATACATATTTTTAAAGGGGCTAGTTATTAAATGATTTTTCGTCAAAAAATAGATTTTAAAACCAGAGATTATTATGTTTTTAAATAAATTAAATTTGAATAAAAGGGTCATTTTTACATCTTTTTCTGTTATTGATTTTCAGAAAAAACCTTGTATTAAAGAACATCATTCTAAGTCAAGATACACCTAAAAAATTTATTAATATTGGTAAATGTATTAATAAGTTTCTTTTTCAGTCTTTTCAAAGAAATTGGGTTCGTCTTTGACACCCTTTATGTCTATTTGTTTCGAGTTCGTAAAAAATCAATTTTGTAGTTAAATCTCCCTTCCATTATGATACAATTTGGAAATTTTGTACATTTGAGTATTAATTAATTCAAGTAACGAAATTTTAAAAGAATAATTTAATGAAAATACATATATTTAACATTTTCAAAAAATTTTCATCAGTTGACTATTAGACAATTCTGTACATGTGGCATCCCAAGATAGTAAATTGGAGAGAAAAAAATGAAGGGAAGCGCATTCCTTCGCCAGCGATGGGCAAATTAACTTGGCCTCACTGTTATTAGATTCTATGGAGTAACACGATTCTATAACACTTAAAATTAAATACTAAACAGTAGGAAATTATTCAAAGAAACAAATGCATTTTTTAGTACACTGATAAAAGTGCACTAAAAAGTACTGATATGGAAATTTCAAAAGAATATTTTCATTAATTGTATTATGTTTTGGATTTATAATTTTTTAATCTTACCTAAAAGTAATCTACAATTTTATAAATTCTCTATCTTCTCATGAGAGGTAAGCTCATAATTTACCATTGATATTTTTGCACTTAGTAATAAATGTTAACATAACTTTAATTTAACCCTGAAAATACCTTTTTCGGTTTATAAAAATTCATCTCGATTTAAGTAATTCTCTCTCTTATGTAAGTAATTCTAAAATTAGCAGAAAAAAATACTTTTATCTAAAAATAACATTATAAATTTTTAAGGATATCGAAATGAACGTATGATTATGATTCTAGTAGGTCAAATAGTAAAACTTCTCTAGTATATGTCTTTGCACATCTGAAGAAATATGCTATAAATTGGTGGCAGTATGTTTTTGAGTAGAATAGAAATGACGAAGCAAGTAATTTCGAGTAATTTCCTTGTAAGCAGGCTAAGTAATTGAAGCTATGAAACAAGTCACTTCAAGCTATGGATTCCCCCAACAGGCTCAGAGAGCAACAACCGAATTTTTATGAATAGAGGGTGTTAGTGGATAGCTCTAAAGGGAATGTACCGAATGCGACTTAGTGCATGTCAGATGATTTTTTTAATATTGCAGTGGTTTTTACATTACTAATTAAGCACGTCTTAGTATGTAAGAAACAAATCAAGTATAAAACAATTAGTGACAGTGTGTCATTGAGTGAAAACGAAATTATGAAACAGGTAGAGCTATAAGGTATGGATTCCCCCAAATAGGCTTAGAGCGCAATATTCGAAATTTAGCTTTGTTGGAAGAAGGTATTATTAAAACTACATTGAGGGAATTGCATTGTAAAGGACTGATTTATAATTTTAATAAGTGTAGTTTTCAAATGATACAGGGATATTTACGCTAATGATTGAATGAATACTTATTTGTGGCACCTCGGAAATACTCACATCTATCATAAAAATCACAGCACGGTCAGGAAAACGCACCACGTAACATAAACTCAAACCTATAATTATTCTTCTTACGACTAATGGTAGGAGTGCGTCTAATTAGACATGCAATGACACTTGTGACTCACTTTCAAAGAATTGCTGAACCCAAACTTGAAATACTTTTGACTTCATTGAGCATCCCCAATCCAATACATTTATATTTTCTTCTTTCTTTTCTTTTTTTCTTCTTCTTTCTTTTGTTTTTTTTTCTTCTTCCTCTTCTTCTTCTTTTCTTTTTATTTATTTATTTTGAAAAAGGAAAAATACTTTTTTTAGATGACTTGTGTAATTTCATATAGATCTAAAATAAAAGTATGAAGTGCAAAAAAATTCTTACAATAATCGGTTTAAATAAGAAAAATTATAAGAAATGCATTGATCTGATGTTTTCGTTAAGTTTAAAATTATCTTATTTATGCTGAGAAGTTTCCACATGGTAATAGACAGGTCTTCCCTAACATACCCAATAATGAAGTCCGACACTTAGGTCGGTCCGTGTGATGATGTCTTACATGTCCGCTCGTTGCGCAATAAAATGAATTTTTTGTCTCAACAAATGTGTCCTTGAAATGCACCTTAGTTGAATTTTTATTTCATTACTCGTATTTACTGTATTAATCGTGTTTCAGACTCTACTTTCTGTCAAGTTCTTACAGTCTTATTTGGGATGCATATGAGTATCAATGTATCATAACCTGTTTTCGCTCACAAGGTCAGCTAAGTGTTGAAAAACTTGATTTAACAACAGAGAGGTAATTGAATTGCTTTTCGATAAAATGCAGCATTTTCTTTTATATAACAGTGTTGGGAAACCTGATTGCAATTAGTATAGTTGGCTCAAACATTACCAATTACTTTGAACTAACAAGCTTCGAGAAAAAGTAAAGTAGGATGAATCACCAACAACGCATTACAATCCTTCATGTAATAACTGTTTCTGTGTGTCAGTCATTTAAACCATCCTTAATGCAGTAATATCATAAAAATTAATAATGTAATGATTTAATAAATTATTCCATTTTTACAGAAACCGCCTGGCAAGCTCCAGAAAAAAAGAAGCAGGTGCATACAAAATCTTTTAATGAAAAATGAGGGCAGGTGGTTTCTTGATAAAGTCTCGTCCTCAAGCTGTGTACCGAGAAGAAATCGTTTCTATTTCAGCTCTGAAAAAATGACTAAATGAATGTCCAGTTCTGACTATTTTTTGAATTTTGTTTTTGTTGAGAGCACATGTAATTTTTAAAAAATTGTTCAGATTTCAAAAGCTTACTTTAGCTGGGAAATTAAATCATTTTAAGGACATTAGTTATTCGTCTTAGTGTTAAAAAAATCGTTAAATAACGTATATATTATATTTTCAGTAAATTTTAGATGTGTTTTGGTTTGCCCATTGCGTTCGAAGAAAAGTTGCAAAATCGGAACATTTCACCTTAAAAAACTACTATAGAGGTACCATTTTGCCTTGACATAATTGAGGAAATAATTGAAGAATATTTCTGTATATCCCGATGCAGATCTTTCCAGCGATCTTCATTGAGTATCGCTGGGGGATTCAATTAATGACCCAAATTTGAAATAACATGCAATTATAGATAATGGAACACCTTTGTGTAGTGCAAAAATACTGTAATCCGAAATGTCACTATTTTAATCATATTAAGACAAAATATATAATATTAATTAAGCCCTAATACCTTGATGTAGAAATTCTGAGAGGAATTTAACATTAACTTAAAAATTGTTTTTAATTTTTTTAGATAGACCATATAGTAAAACGGTCTTTTAGAATTTATAACCGCTCAAAACCATGTAAATGTCAAATTTAAATGTTAATATACAGGATAATTCGAAAATATTTCTATTTCACTGAAGATACTATAATAGGAAGAAAAATCTGAAAGAATACTTTAAGTTGTGTTTGAACACATCATAAATACTTATGAGACATTACATGGTCACGTGGGTAATATCAGCTGTAGCTCATTCCATATTACGTGAAGTGTTATCTAAGAGAATGTATAGTCCATTCAAATCGTTTAATGCTGTTAAGACAGATGTTCTGACATATTCCCGAGAAATTGTAATTAAAGATATAATCTTAGATGGCCTTATGCAGAACCAAGCATTTCGAAAATTTAACGCATCTAAATTTATTTTCTTATTACCTAAAAACAATGCACATGCGTCCCATAGTCTAATAACGATAAAAATAAAAGTTGAAAATAATTGCATGCATTAGCATATGTGAGTATGAGCATGCTTATGTTTATATGGACATTGTCAATGTAACCAAGGACAATCGCAACGAGCACTTATTGAGTATACAAACAAAATTTAAAGTTCCCTAGACCATTGTATGCATTTTTTTCCTTCCTGTTATTGTTTATAAAGAAGTTTTAGTCAATTGAAATGTTTTCAATAGTTTTGAATTACTTTTATACAAATTAAAGGAATCTGATAATCACCTTCAAAATGTTGTAATTTATTAGCAAATATTTTCGTTGGTTTTTTTCTCTCCCAGAAATGGGTGAATTTTATGTCATAGCTGATTAGTCTCCAAAATTTTGGTTGATTCATTTGATTTAACTGATTAAATATCCAGGTTTGAAGACAGATATAAGTTAGTTAGGGGTGGGCCTTCTTATTCTGAAAAATATCAGGGGCAAGGAAAGTATTTAATCCATCTCCCTGTTCTCCAAATTTCCACATTTTACAAATCTCAAAAGCCACGTAAATTCACTGGAAATGATTATTATCTACAAAAATTATCCCAATAATATCATTTTTATTTAAATTATACAATTAAGAAACATTCCCCTATTTTTTTATTTAATAGGACGCAGAACATACAAATTTATAGAAATTTATGTACTAATTTTTTAAGCAAAAATTTTTTTCTTTAAAAAATATTTTTGGATATAATTATTGTGTTTGTTCATCAAGCAACATAGCGGTACCATGATGAATGTAATTATGTAAATAAATAATTTATAGTATGACGAATGTTTTTATAAACTCAAGTTATACATTTATACAAAATCATAAAAGATCTAAATGCTCGAAAAAGAATTTTTTTTCTTAGAAAACAGATTTTATCTTCTATTATCAGCCTGATTTGTTTATCGTATTATAGAAATTTTTTTACTAAGTATTTTTTTTTATCCGTCTATCTTTTAAACAATTTTTGAAGCGTAAAGGTCAACGCAATCTATAGAAAATTGAATTATAGTAATGGTTTTATTTATAAGAAAAATTAACTATGCCATTAACAATTTGTTCATAATCTGTAGTGTTTTCTGTAAAATTGTTAAGAATGAACAGAAACAAGACGTCTGTTCCTAAAAAAATAAGTTAAAATATCAAGATAAAAAAATACAACCTTTTGTTTTTTATTTTTGTATGGATTTAATCTGTAAAAAAAATTACTACGTATGTTTACATTGACTATTAAGACTACGTATGTTTACATGACGTATTTTCTAAAGTATTAAAATGTTTTTACTTTGACATTTTTTATTGTAATGCTTTTATGGCCTTTTCTAGCCCTCTGTCGTCTGGAAAAAATCATCTTAAAAAAACAACCTAGGAAATGATTTAAAAAACATCAATGAATATAAAATCTCCGAAAAATCATCTGCGTTGACTCTTACTCAATGTTACAAATTTTATTGGTTGAAAAAAAATTTCATCTTATAGCCAGAGTGATGCAACATCTTTTTATTGTGAAATTTTTATTCATTTATTCGATAATTTTAAATGAATCAATCGGAATATTTGCTCATAACATGAATTCAGAAATTTAGGCTTAAATTTACGTAATATAATTCTTTTTAAAATAATTTATTCAAGTAGCGATGCTCAAACATCTTAACTTCTAATATTTTTTAAATTTATGTTTACTCGTATTGTTTGATACTTTTTTTTTGTATATAGAAAATATTGTTATCGTCAAAAAAAATGTGCATTCGAGATTTTGAGAAATCTTTACTTTCCAGATGTACTTGAGCTCGAAAAACACATTTTTGGTGCTGTGTCTGTTTATCTGTGAACACAAAGATCTCTGAAATGTTTTGGGTAAGACGAATGAAATTTGATATAAAGATTTGAAACCTAACTTGTAGATTTCTAACTTGTTTTGAAGGAAGAAAGAAAGAAATAGTCATTCAGAAGAAATCTGGTTGTCTGTAAATCTTTTCAACTATAATTACAAATTGTTTGTAATTATAGTTGTAATCAAACAACTATAATTACAAACAATTCTATAAAGATAAAATGAATCTTAATCAGACTTAAAGTAATGAATTTCTGTAGGTGATTGCAACTGCCAATCTGTTTTCAGTCCATTGGTAAAAAGACATCGAGAATACACATTCGTTTGACAGAATCTGTAAAAACTATACTTCATAATTAATATTCGCCAAAGCATTCGCATCCTTACTCAAAGTCCATAATTTTATTATTAATAAAATAGTATTTCTCAATAATATTTTATTACAACAATTATTATTTAATTAAATAGTCAGACCTAATAACCTAATAGCAGACCTCCTAAATGAGATGGCATATTCCCGATTTTTGTCTGTTTCCTCCAGATGGATAAAACTTCTTAGATATGTTGCCTTCTGTTTAAACTGACTTGTTCCATGTTTACAGAGACAGAACTTTTTTATTGATTTTTCTCACTTCCTGAAATGAGAGCAATTTGAAATTTTATTTAGTTATGAAATCTCGATGACAATGCACTATTATAATATTTTCAGAACTTAATCATTTATGAAATTAAATACAGTTTCGTATTAGAGACGCGATCTGGTAAACAGTGGGAAAAATAGATCTCATGATTATGAAGAAGGGAATTAAAATAAAAACGTTTCAGAAATAAAAAGGGCGTTTTCTAAAAAGGATTTTTGTTTTATTTGCTTATAAGAAAATAGTTCATACTCAAAGAAGTATATTTATTTAAAGAAATTCTCATTTTTTATAATTATTATGCTTAAAATATAATCACTTTAATTTGACTAATGTATGCAAGTGAAGTAGAAAGAAAGAGTGATAAAAGCAATCGCAAAATATGGTTTAAGCTTCTTGGACACTTCTGCTTTCTTTTTAAATAATCTAATATTCACTTTTTCTGTTTTTGAACCTTTTTTCTTTTGAGTTTCGCCGTATCTATCTCTCTTTTTCTCAATAGCCTCCCGGATTAAAATTTAAAAAAATTAGCTACTTTATATGCTCCTCTTTTTGATTTAAAAACCTCCAAAAGTCTTAATTTTTAACCTTTATCTTCAATACGAAACAGTAAACAACATTTAAGTTTTCATAAAGTCGTCGAATATATTTTCCAAATAATTTGTTGACATTTCTTGAGTTCCCTTCATCGCTTCAAAAAAAATGTGTTTTACAATAATGGCTTCTTACAAGAAAATAATTATCGAATCAAGGAACAATTCAAAATCTTCTTATAAAAACATTTTTATTCTTAAAGAAATTAAAACTTGTTTATGGCACAAACATAAATGATGTATATCTGAAAAAGTTATACAAATTTTTATGACCCGGGAGATATTTTCCGTTCGTATTTTGTCTTGATGAGTCACTTCTTATACTTTTTTCTAAGATCAAGTGTCTAATGCCTTTTTAAAAATCTTCCGTGTGTTTGAATCTCATGCAATTGATTCAGTTTCTCTGTTTCTGTCCTTTGGAGCAACCATGATACAAGCAATGCAACTCAAAGCGATGACAGCCAGAAGAGCAAGGGTCATGAAAGAGAAGTTGAGAATCCAGAACGCGAAAAGGTACAGTGTTTGGTTACAGTACTCCTTCCTCTCGGTATCTCGGTACTCAACCTCGTTGTACACACCATATACCCAAATGCAACCTAAAAAAAGATTGAATTGGAGAAGAGAATCAGATAAAAGAAAAATTACTATGGAAATTCAGTATTTTTTCATTTTTCTATTTATAACCTCATTTTATTTGTATTTTCTCATTTATATTATTTTGCTATGTATTAACACCTTTTACTATGCATTGTCACCCCTACTGAATAGGACGGCAAATAGGGAGATGAGAAATCACCTAGGCTTGTTTAAGCAATCTTTTAATGGTGGAAATTAATGTTTTCACATCCAGATATTTTACGTCCGCAAATAAGTTTCAAAAACAGAAATAATGAATAAAAAAAGAAATAGACTAAAAACGGCAGTAGTGCATTAATAAAAAAATATCATGAAAAATAAAAAGCAATGGAATTAATGCAGGGAGCTTTTTTTAAATAATGCCTACCATGATGTCAAAGTAAATTTATTAAAAAGCATGGCAGAAATAATCATGCCAAGATTTTTTAGGATTATTCACTACATGCACAAAAGTTAGCCAAGAAAACCATCAAGCCAAAATCAAGCTGTCTTTTTTTTATAAAATATAATTGCTTAAGGCATTTAATCAAAACTGGTAACTAATTAGTTTATAAGAAAATTCGTTTTCATTATGATTCAATGGTTTTCTTTTAAATTTTATTAAATCTTGTTTAATTAATTGAGTTATGAAGCAAAAAGGAAGCGGAAATATTTTTTTAATTCGCGAAGAGCGTGACAAGGGAAAAAAAGTTCAAGAAGCTATATTATAAAGCATTTAATTCTGGAAGAAGAAATATTTTTAAGATTTACATAATTGTGAGTTTTATCTGACAAAGAGATTCATGCATGAATTCAGTACAAAAAAAAACGTGTTTGTTTTGTCTAAAAATAACGAAAGGAAAAATGGAAAGCCGAAAAAAAGGCGAAATAAAAACAGATGTTTCTATAGTTTAATTTGTACACATGCAACTAAAAGCTTTCCTACAAATACGAAATATCCCTCCTCTTATACGACTGAAAATCAAGATGAATTTTTACATTTAACTAAATAAGCAATGAATTTTTACATTTAACTAAACAAGCGTAAATTATTGTTTCTTGTTTCCTCGTTGCGTTCAATAAGGCAGATAATTCCTTAGATTATTTCCACAAGACTCATTTTTAAATTTTTAATAAAATAGGTAATTCTGTAGACCATCAGTTATTTGATAATATTAAATGACAGTGCATTCAAGAGCATTCAACAGAATAGATAGAGATAGAGATTTTGTTGAAGAGTCCAGAAAAATATCAGTTTTGCAGTTCTTTAGATAATGTAATGTAAATAAGTCAATAATTATTTTTTGAAAAATTGGATGCAGAAGACTGTACGAAAACTTGAATACAGAAGTCTCTGTATGCAATAGAAGAGTCGTGTCTGAAATAGAAATTGTCTCTGTATGTAATAGAATCAGTGACGGTTTTTTCCAAGTAATTTGGAAGAGGATATTTAAAAGATATGAATTATTATCTTACGACGTTATTTTTGTTATTTTTTAACGGGTACTATTTTTTTATATTTACAAATTCCTTTCACAATGATACAGGCTGAAACAACAAAATATATCTTATTCTCTTTAATAATCAGGCGTTTTGTCCACATAGTGATTTTTATAAGTAATAAAAAACTTCCCCGTAATTTAATAAAGAGAAAAAAATAATGTAATGGTGATTTTACTGGGTAAAACGATGGTACGCTGTCAGTAAAAAAAAGCAGTTTTCTAGAGTTCTTTGTATATACTGAAACATTTACTTTGTCTCTCATCTCACCGAATTCAATCAAAGCCGATTACCAAATGCACAAAAGTGCGAAGTGTTTCCATGTCTAGCGTGTGTGTCTATGCGTGTTTTAACAAAGCGTGGCAAAAAAGCTGGAACATTCGGAATTTTAAATTTGATTTACTTCATTCTGAGTGGCCCAAATTGTACAGAGAAAAAAAGCGATAACAGATACGTCATTCTGCATAGCGACACAGGAGCAAAAAAGACTTCCCTTTAATGATTTTACTATGAGATTTTGATTGGGATTTCTTTTACACGTGTTGAGTTAAGGAAGAAAATCTTGGGTATCTTTAAAGGAATGTTGTAAACATTAAGGATTTTTATCCTTTCCCTCGGAGAGTAAGCAAATGCTAAAACTATCAGTTTTCCAGATCGCGTGCTAAAAATAATTCATATAAAAAGTGTGAATTTGATCAGGAAATTAGAGAGTATTTTAGAATGCAGTTTACATGAGCTAATTCAATTCATAATTTTGACAGGCGATGGGCCAAAAGGAAGAAACTTTTGGAATAAACAATTTATTCTACGACGGGAAGCATAAGTTGTATACGGGAACGAAAGTAGGAACACGTCTGTTCACATCAGAACACAAGAGTAAAGAAACCGAAATTATTCTTTTTAGAGATTTTACGAAGAGAATTTGATTAGGATTTCTTTGTTTTGTCGAAAAATTCTTGAGTACTTAAAAGAATGTGAAAGTGTCAGGGATTTTTATCCCTTCGTTCTGAACGTGAGTTTTCCCTACTCGACATTTTTTAGAACCCACGTTAGCAATAATTAAATAAGAAAATAGGAATTGAAACAGAAAATAAGAAAAATTTCTGAAATGAAGTAACATTGGCTGATTTAAGATAAAAAATAGTAAATTAATTAGAATTTAAATTAAGAAATGTCATTTTATATGTTTTTTTTACTAATTTGAGAGTCGAGATTTAGTATGCTTATACCCTGACAATTATACTGCCATAGATTTATAAATAGATCCGAAAGAATAAAAGAGGAGAGTATCAGTTTCGGTTTAAAATTTTTTAAATTAAATCTGGTTTTGAAGCAGTGCAATGACAATTTTGTTGAGTAAAAGGATTAACAATTTTGAACAGAGATCAGGTAACGAAGGAATCATCTGAACTGACTCCTAAGTCTCCAAACTGCTACTACAAATCGGTGGAGAAATATGGTCCAAGTCTCAATCTCACATTAGAATTTGCTGCTGTAGAATTCATATTGGAAAGAATTCTTATAACATTTAAAATCGAAATTTGATCGCGCGTTGTTATGGAATTTCAACTACGTTGCAAAAAGTTTCATTAAGAAGTCATTATGTGTAAAGATAACCTTTGAGCCTGTTTGTTTTATAAATCATATTTTTAGTATATGATTTATAAAAGTCATGGGATGACTGTTAATATTGTGTCGGTCCTCCTTTTGCCCGACGAAGTGCAACAACTCGACGTGTCATGGAGTCCACAAGTCGTTGGAAGTCCTCTGCAGGAATATTGAGCAGGAGTGCATGGTGCAGGAGTTTGGGCACGAACGGACCTTTCGATGATGTCCCATAAATGCTCGATGGGAATCATATCGGGCTATATAGGTGGCCAGATCATGTGCTGGAATTGTCCGGAATGTTCGTCAAACCAATCGCGAACAGTTCTGGTCCGGTGACATGGCACATTGTCATCCATAAAAATCCCATCGTTGTGTGGGTACGTGAAGTCCATGAATGGCTGCAAGTGATCTGCAAGCAGCTGAACATAACCATTTCCAGTCAATGATCGTTGCACCAGAAGACCGAGTCCATACCATGCAAAAACAGCCCACAGCATTATGCAGCCACCACCAGCTTGAACAGTGCCTTGCTGACAGTTTGGGTCCATGACTTCGTGGGGTCTGGGCCGCACTCTAACTGTACCATCAGCTCGTAACAACTGAAATCGTGACTCATCTGACCACGCCATGGTTTTCCACTGGTCTAGGGACCAGTCGATATTCTCACAAGCCCAGGAGAGTCGCTGCAGGCGATGTCGTGCTGTCAGTAAAGGCACTCGAGTCAGTCTTCTGCTGTTATAGCCCAAGGAAGACAAATTTCGCCGCACAGTCCTATCGGACACGTCCCTCGTACGTCCCACATTGATTCCTGCAGTTATTTGACGAAGTATTGCGTGTATATTAACATTGACCATTCTACACAGACGTCGGCGGTCTCGGTCGTTAAGTGCAGGTGGTCGCCCACTGCGCTGTCCATGATGGGATATGATGCCTGAAATTTCATACTCTCGGCACACTCTCGATACTGTAGATCTCGGAATGTTGAATTCACTAACGATATACGCAATGGAATGACCCATGCGTCTAGCTCCAACTGACATTCCACGTTCAAAGTCTGTTAATTCTCGTCGTGCCGCCATAAATCACGAAAAACCTGCTCACATGAATAACTTGAACACAAATGAAAGATCTGGAAAACGAACTGCGCATTTATACTTTTTCGCTGCGATACTACTGCCATCTGTATATTTGCATATTGCTATCCCATGACTTTTGTCATTTCAGTGTATATTAAAACAAATATTCATTTATCAGAAAAAATAGTCTTTTCGAAAATAAGATTACGTGATGTTCAAAATCTTCTAAAGGAAAAAATCCATTTAAAGAGAATGACGAGAAATTATTGAGTGCTTTTGCAATTTTAAGTATTATACGTTTTATGTTTTTATTGATACGTTTATCGATTGTTTGTAATTTTATGCAATTTTGTTAACTTTAAAGAATCTGCCCAGTTTTATGAGTTTTGAGGATGTGTAAGAAAATCACAACCTGTACGTCAGAAGTAATAAATAATAAAAAAATATCCTACCTAGTACAAACCATATGGTCAGGAAGAGCTGTATAACACAATCAATTACTTTACAATAGTTTCTGTATTCCTTTATTCGCCCTAAGGAATCTTTAGGCACATATTTTGTCCAAATTGCAATGAAATGCTGAATGGTTCCCAAAACACCGGACACTACCAAATACAATGGAATGTTGGGTTGAATTTTGCAGTCATCAATGTAGATGCAACCTATAAATTTGAGAAATATTTCAGTCAATGATTAATGTAGGGGGTGGCAAAGAACATCGTCGAATAGAAGTGAACTCATTTCACTTTTATGTGCTTCGTTTATCGCTTTAATTACAAAATATTTTAGAATAAATATCTCCGTTTTCGTTTTGTCTTTTTTACAATGTCATTCAAAAGAGCTGCTATTTTAGAGTTATTGATGCTAGGTAAATGGCAATGTGAAATCATTCATTTGCTTAATGTGCCGCTGCAAACAGTGTCTGATGCAATTCCGTTTCAAAGAGCTTGGCAATGATGGTCGACAACCAGGAAGTGGACGACAACGTACGGTGAACTCTTCCAATAATCATAAGGCCATCAAAAAGAAGAAAAAGATCGAAACGTGAAATTAGAATAAGTGACCGATCAATGCAGCAAAGGTCAAAAACAGAGCTTGATTTGAAGCCTTATAAGTTCTCAAAAGATCAATTTCTCATTGAAGAAAACAAACTTTTCCGGTTTCAAATATGCAAAAAACTTTTGAGACGGACCGGAAGACAGCGTTGAGGGAGATTCCTTTTCACTAATGAGAACCATCCAACAAGTTCATAACTCCCAGTAAGTAGACGTTCCAAGCACCACCACAATTGTTGAACGTCACCAACATCCAAGTCGTTTCATGGTCTGGAACAGAATTAGCGCAAGCGGCAAAACACTCCTGTTTTTTGTGGATGAAGGTGTTAAAATAAGTCAAACAGTGTGCCATTGGGACGTTATAGAAGCTGTTGTACATCCATGGGCCAAAAAGCACTTCAATAATGTTAACTGTACATTTCATAAAGACCCCTCGCCAGCTCACGAAATCAAAAAGACCCAAGGGCAAGAGTAGATCAAGACGCATTTCCCGGACGTGATATCATCTGGAGGACAGCCACTCTCCTCGCTAGATCTCAAATCCATGAATTACAGAGTATGGCCCATTTTGGAGTTTAGACCTTACACCAAACGTAAAAAGTTAGGACACTTTAAATCAATGACTTCGTTGTGAATGGGATAGATTGAAGGGAGAAGACTCACGACCCATTGCTACAAATTTCAATAAGCGTTGGCGCTTCTGAAAAAGGTGGCCTCTTTGAAACTAATTAAATGTATTAATTAGTAATAGTCTCTTATTATTATTTGTTATTATTCATTAATTTATTTGTTTTTAATAAAGTTAGAATCAAAATTATTTCTTCGGGGTTGTTGTTTTTTTTTTTTTTTTTTGCCGTAACTTGTAATACAGTTGCTAATAAAAATTTTCACACAATATTTTAAATAATATTCATATCTTTATATTTATTGATGCAAGATTGGTAAAAATAAGCTCTTTTAAAATTAGTCCTGCACGATTGATAAAAGTCATTCTTTATTATTCATGTATGAAAGATTGATGAACTGCACTTTTTTGTATTCATTCTAGCAAGATCGATAAAATTACATTATATTATTGGTGCTTTTTCTGACAATATTTTTTATTTCTACTTAACATTTTAAATAATGGTTGAACTCTGTTTTCTATTTAAAAGTTTTTACATTTTTGAGAGGAGTATGGCTTGCACGATTTAACAGAACGAAACGTTAACAGTTGTGAAATTAAAAAAAAATAATTTATATATTTTAGTATTATACTATTCAAAGTAAAAAACTTTTGATTGAATTCACTTGAAATATTTGATGATTAAAATTAATATATAAATGTTCAAATACAAGTGATCAGAAGTTCTCACGCGGTGGTACGCGTATTCCTGGAAGTACACGAAAGAAATATTGGTGCTTGTGGCAAATACATTTAGGTGAAATAAAGTGAAATGGAAATTATGATGAAAAACAAAAATTAAAGAATTATTTTAGATCCCTACGCGCTCGTGAAAAATCAATATTATGCTGATCCCAAAGTCTACTAAGGAGCAGTGAAGAAAGTGTACTAAAATCTCAGTGTAATTAAAATACTTAATTCTTGTTCTACTCAGAAAGAAAAAGAATATACTCCTCTTATATTAATAAAAGATATTTAAGAACGATCGACACAGCTCCAGACATGAGATTATATCTTTAAACCCAGCTTTATAAAATTTCAACACCAAAAAAAAAAATCTGGATTGCATGGGAATTGTCTTCCATTTAAATAGTTCATTATCAGGATGAATAATTGTTAGCTTTCATTTTAAGTCAATGTGAAATTATTTCAAAGCTGTTTTTTTTTTGTAAGGACGCGGAACCAGTATTATTAAAAGATCAAGTCAAAAATAAACACTACAAAATATTATTATGCCCACTTAAGTTTTGAACGTTATTAAAAAAAAAAATCTTTGCGTGAAAGGAGGGCGAAAAGAGGGTAGTAGAAATTAAAAGAAAAATCAAAGGATACTGGAGGAAATAAAAATTGGGAATCGCCTCTGAAAGGAAACGGTATTAGCACAAATATATCTATCGCGCTCGTATCCTTTTCGAACTGTGAGGATACAAATATTAGAAGACACTTCCTTGCTTATGCGTAATTCAGTTGTTTATGCTCAATTATAGATGCGATCTGTATTATGAATTATTCATTAGTGCTAAAAGGTATTAATAATGGATCAATTCAAGAGGCATAATAGTTGCAAGACATATTTAATTAGGTAACTAATGTTTCGCTGTAAGACACTATGTGCGCCTCTTTGTCATTAAAAATTTATACTATTTACATTTTACATTGCTTTTCTGATTTGACAAAAATGCGTTACTAAAAGACATAATATTGAAAAGAAGGATTTTTTAACTAAAGAGTTATTTAAATTTTCACGTACTAAAATTTTTAAACCCATGGCTGTAAAATTTTGAAAATGATATTTTAAACCTGTATTATATTGAACACTTCGTTCTTGTAAGTATTAGAGATATTCCGACATATTTATACACATGAATAATAAATTATATGTAGAAAATTAATTGTGATCTAATGAAAAATTTTAACAAAATAAACAAAACATAAATTTAAAATGGAAATGCAATTTTTCTTAGACATTCTCTAATAATATTAAATAGCAATCAAAATAACACAAAATAACAATTTTTTTCTAATTGTTAAAAAAAACATTTAAAAAACAAACAAAATAAAACTATAGATCGCGTAATAAAAAATTTAATATAAGATCTAAAATAATACTAGTATTTAGTTGTGATGTAGTGTGTGTGTGTGTGTGTGTGTGTGTGTGTGTGTGTGTGTGTGTGTGTGTGTGTGTGTGCGTGCGTGCGTGTGAGTGAGTGTAAGATTTGCAATAACTTTCTGATATGAAGGGAAACCCTTCAAACTTGATGAAGAGAAGTCACGTGAGAAGTAAGCAAATTAGCAATAATAATTCGTTATAATGGTCACACCCTGACGACAATTCCAACCTCCTAGGGGACAATTTAGCGCATGTGACAGTGGTAGCTGATTGTAACAGACCTTAATACACATAATAATATTCGCCGCGGCCAGTCATTCAGATTCATCAGATAGCCAAGGGAACTAGAAGGCTTGTTTCATTAGAATTACATTGTCTGTATAGCATGAAAATTTCTGCACGATCTGATTTTCATGTTGCCTCATAGGGTGCTATATTCGCATTTCCTTATTTCTCATGTGCTGTTGTTCCCAACATTGAATTGATGCGGCAAATTTGAAGTGTATTATCTGATAATAGCTAATAGCACATTAAGTAAATTGAAACATGCTGATAAAAAATAAATGGAAAGTTCAAACATTTTGAATATGGATGAAGACGTACTTAATATCTTAGTGTATAGATTTATAGATTCTAAAAAATAAATAAAGCAAAAAAATAAAAAAAATCTTCAATAAATTGCCAAATAGAATATATAAAAATATAAACAGTCTTCATTCCTTTGTTTTTAACAATAGAAGATTAGTACGTCATTGAATATTTAATAAAATAGTAGAAAATAATTCGACAAATTATACACAATATTTTTTAAATGTAAAAATTATGGTTGGGGGGGGGGGATTTAACGATAATAAGTTTACCAATAAAAATTGTATTTATTTATTTATTCATTTATTTTTCTTTTTAAAATGGTGGAAAAACATTTTTGTGCCATAACTTTTTCAAAATCGATCATCTAAAAATTACAAAATCTTTCGTAATTTCTTGTTAATTGAAATTTCAGAAAATAAATTTTCAGGTACATATTTTTATCCTCAAAAATACGTTTTCGTATAATTTGTTACTTAATGGTGTAGTGGTTTGCTCTGTAGAGCGCCAACAGACACAAATGTGTATTCTTTTTTTATTAGCAGTAGAGCAGTAGAGATCTTTGCAACAATCTTTATCATCTAAAATAACTGAACAGCGAAAAGAACATGACTTATTTGAAAGAATAAGTTAGATATAAACAAGTCTTAAGTCTAGACAGATTCTCTATGTTTATTAAAATTGAAAGCGTGCTTATATATAAAGCAGGATAACATGTTTTGGTAAGTAAAGTAAAAGAAGATCTCCATAGTGCTAGTCTTACCTTCAATGATTATATCTGCATTTATCTAAGCTGATTCGTAAAAAGAGGAGAAAATGGGGGGGGAGGGATTTGAACTCGTTCTATTCGTTTTTTTAATAATTCAATTAAATAAGGAAATTACGATGAAAGTTTTTATTCTTTACCTATTATCAGCAGAGCTAGGGAGATAAAAGGAAAACCACCGACACAGAACATCCATCCTACTGTGGAAATAAAAAACAAAATTAATTATGATTGTAATAATAATTATATCAATGTTTCTCTACAGCATTAATGTAGTTATAAAATATAAATATAAACACAGCTTCAAATATCAATTGATTGTCTAATAAGTCTACAACCAACCTTTATAATTATAAATACACGAACTTCTGCTATGAAAGAAAAGTTATTTATCACACGACTTAAAGTGACATATATATTTACATATTTATAAATAATAATTAGTTATAAAGTTGGATTTTACAGCGCTATTTCACTTTAGTTTATTTAATAAATATATAAGAAAAATAATACTACCAATTGTACCGTCAGTAAAGCACTTTTAATAAACCAAAGTACTTAATCCGACAATTAATCACTTTTAAACTTCATAACTTAAGTGCTTCTTAATTTGACTGTCCTGTTTGTCTTTTTTCTCCACATAAAAAAATGGACAAATACCAATTTGAAAAGCTAATCGAGAATTTTAACGCTAGTATAGGATGTAAAGAAATTCATTAGAGAAGAAGAAATGTTTTCTAGAGAAGCTACAGTTATTGATGAGTAAAAATTAGCATGGAAGTAATTTCGAAGTGTAATTATGAACAGAAAGAGGTTGTTGGCAACGCCTTTAAAAAATAAGATAATAAACTAAGCTATGCATTTCCCTTCAGTTGGAAAGTGCAACTAAAGAATTAGTAAATTAGCGTAAATTATATTTTAAGAAGCTTGGAAGAAAGAAACAAAGGATTGAGTGCCTCAGAAGTAAAAGTAAAATTGCTTCTATTTATAAATTGAATACTATGAAGAAGAGAGTTTTAAAAGAGAGGAAAAGTGTAACCAATTACATGTAAGTGTGCTGAAATTGATAAAAATAAATGTTTTAATTTCACTAAATGGCAAAAGGAAGTTTGGAAAGAATTTTTACTAACAATATTTTATGATTTGAATTTGGTCTCAAAGAAATTTATTTATTCAGTTTAGTAATAATTTATGATTAGAACTAGCATCAAAGAAAGTCATTTTATTATTTCAGACACTGTTAATGAATGGGAATTGAAGTCAAAGAAAGTCATTTTATGATTCGTAATTAACTTCAAAAGGAGTAACTTAATTAGTAGATTCAATCTGTCACACAAGACAACTGAGTTTATTTTCGTATATTTTTACACATTTCCAAATTCTGATTTCTAATTCCAAACTTTCGATTTCCAATTTTTGAGCAAGAAAAAACACAAAATTGGGCAGCTGAGTTGAGTGGGGTTGTAAATTTTGTCTTCATTTCATTATTTTGCATATACAATTTTTAAAGCTATGATTGTTAGTCTATTCATAAATATAAGTTATTCATTGAAATTATTTATAATTATGTTTATAGTTTTTTTATAAATATTTTCAAAAGCTATCAGTTTATGAAAGAAAAGGTTAAATCTCTAGTTTAAATAAGAAACCTTTATTAATTAATTAATTAGCATTAGCTTTTAGTAAAAAAATTGAAACAGTAAGCCTAATATTACTTAAGTTCTGCATATTTCAAGTTAATTACACGATTGGTTTACAAATTGAACATAAAATGCTATAACACCCGAATATTTAAGTATGTATATTTATAAAAATGTATTCCAAGTGAATTAGTAATCCAAATTCGCTTTAAAATTTACCTTTTATTAAATATTTTGCCTTACTTTTGCTTTTCCAAATAAATACAATAAAATAAATATTAATTCTACTTTGCAGCTAGTAAAAAATTGTTGACATTCAAGAATCCATTCCAGGTACTTCATGAAACTCCTAAAGTTTCCGGTATCAAGAAGCGAGTAGGAGACATCTTACAAGAAATGATTGCTTCAGAGTTGAAATCCGAATAGACATTACTTTGATTAAGTCTCACAGCTTGCGTTGTCTTGTATACATACAGAAATCCTCGAATGCGGAGTAATAATTAGAATGAAAATTCTAGGCACGGGAATTACACTTAAACAACAGATATTACTGCTGTAGAATTGCTTGAAACAGGAAACTAAACGCTTTGCAAATAGATTTTGTCACATTCTCAAAAATATTCATTCACTTTAAGTTTATATTCAGTTATAAACGAGCTTTTTCATTACACCATCGTATACAACAAGATTTGTTTCATATCTGAGAATTTATTAGTTTTTTTAAAAAATGGAATTGCGTAGTTTGAATTTTCACTAACTTTCCGACACGCTGAGGAAATGACGTTCTGTTCAGTTGTGTGATCTTATTTCCATAGCCTGATTATCAGTTAATAGATTAATTTTGTTTATATTTTTATTTGCTGCCAGAGAAATCCTTTATTGGATAATTTGAGAAAAAATTATATTTGAAATTTCATAACATTTATAATTATAAATTAAGAAATATATTGAAGACTTAAAAGTAAAAAATAAGTAATATATAAATTTTGAATATCACAATTTAATATATGTTGGAAAAAGACATAAATTTTTAATTAAAATATGTAAATCAAAACAAAAACCATAAAAACGTGATATTATGAAAACTATGATATAAACAATGAGTAACATAAAATAGAAAATTTCTTTGAATTATTAAAAAATTAAAACTATAATTCACATTTCAAATTTCAATCAAAGTATTTTAAGGAGCATCCCATGAATTTGTTTTTACCTAAGTTTATATATATATATATATATATATTTCTTGATTTCCTCATTCTTTAAAGAAATATTTTTATAAACTTTCTTACTTTTATTATTTTCTTGTCGTTTTTATTTATTAAACAAAAAAAACCAATAAATTCTTTCCCAGAGATGGATTTTATGCTCATATAATGGTTATGAAGTCTTTAGCAGGAGGAACGCAATATCAGTGGATGAAATAAATTAAACTACATTCCTCGCATATTAAATGTGAAAAAGAAATATTCGTTTAATTTGCTCTAAACTGATAATACCTTTAGGGTAAAATAAAATATTAGCACACTAGACATTGTATGGAAGCGTAGATGCTAACTCACAGGTGGAAAATATAATCAAGACAGCCTTGACAAAAAACTCGCAGACATTGGACGAACTCGACCACGCAATTTTCAATCTGGTGATGGGAAATAAATACATGGATGGTTTATCTGTAAGAAACGAAGTTTCAATTTATGACAAATATTCTGAGGTAACAAAGCCAAAATAGATATCATAGTTAATAAAGTTTTTTTTAAGTAACAAGAATAATACAGATATCACTATAATAAAGTTTTTTAAGTAATAAGAATGAAATAGATGCACATATAACAAGAATAAAATAGAAATCTTAAAGTGTAAAAACCATAATATTATTTCATTAAATTTTTCTTTTATGTGAATTCATAATTTATTCTTTTTCTCTTTCCCGCCCAACAATGCTAAATGGTATCACCGGAGTTATCGGCTTTTAATAGTTAACAGAGGGCCTCATTTACATTCAGATTTTACTTATGTATGCATGGATAGCAACAGGACCTGGAAAACAAATTAATATTAAATAACTAACCTAATTGAAATTAATAATTCTAAACATGTAGGGTTTCCAAATTATATGTTTCAATATTCAATCTTTTCTACCAATAAACAATAACTCGAATTGGAGGGGATTAATAGCTAATATTATACCATAAATCTTTGAAATGCAATTATTGATACATTATCAATATATTTCTTGTCAATTACTCATGAAATCGACCACCAGGTGATTTTTTTTATTGAATAGACTAGTATTAAATCAATGAAAGCAAATAAAGCAATTAATCTTAAGCTTAATTCTGAATCCGGATCAAATACTTTTAAATCATCAATTGTCCCCCTGGATAAAAAATGCAAAAATGCAATCATAGCTTATTTTTCCTCTGAATATGCATAATAGACTTTGCCTAGCACTTATCAGATACATGTATATAAATGATTAGCTTAAATAAATTATTAAGAGTAAATATGATAAATCAATCTGCCATTGTTGTGATTTCTGTTTTGTCTATAGATCATAATTTCACAACGAAGTCTTACTTTATATAAAACCTTTCAAAGAAAAAGTAACGAATGTTGAATTTTTTCCTCTAAATGCAAAGCCATCAATGTGTTTCATCAGAAAACAAGTGCATTTTTTATTTGTACTTTTTAAAAAAAGTAGTTTATGTCCAAAATTTTTAGTAACAATACCAACAGTTGATACCATAAGAAAGAAGAAGAAAAACTAGTTTACCTTTTCAGAGACGAGTTCTTCATCAAGGATAAAAGGATGATTTTTTTTTTAATTTCATCATGCTGTTTTTTAAATCAACAACAACTAATTCTGTGAGGTATAAAAATTCCCTTTATTCATCTGGATTCTGGATCAAAGGATTTTCCTTTTTTCAAGTAAAATCATTTTAATTGGATTTATCGAAAGGAGAAATACTGACCTGAAATTCCAAAAATCGTCGTGTTTTACGTTTCAATAAGTGTTTTTCTATTCTCATTTCAGTTTAATTCGACATTTAATAGTATATTTATTTAACGGAATCTTAAAAAATTGCATTACCGTTGCTCTTTTTCTACCAATCCTATTGAGTCATATTAAAAAATGACAAGATTTCATTAGTAAAAAATTTCATTTACACACACACACACACACACACACACACACACACACACACACACACACATATATATATATATATATATATATATATATATATATATATATATATATATATATATATATATATATATATATATATATATGGTTGT
>JAOUZG010010951.1:4219261-4291791 GCA_026289955.1 Argiope argentata
ATATATATATATATATATATATATATATATATATATAACTTAACAAAATGCATCAAGAATTAAAAAAGTATCAATAGCACACATTAAAAAAACTTTTATTTTAAAAAATTAATTCTATTTAAGTGCATAAAGCTACTTTAAATGTAAAGAAAAGGATAATTTAAAGCTAAACAAGTAATTAATTCTTTAAGAAACAGTATATAAATATTCTCATTGTCATCTGTTGTCCCATGACTCTAAGATCTCTAGTTACAGGCCCAATATTTTAAGCATACATTTGGAAAATCCAGGAGTTATTGACATATGGAATTAGAATTCTAATAAAATTTTAATAATCCCCTAAAAAGGTATAAAATAAAATGAAAGAGATAGGAAAAAACACAAATAAATTATTGACGCCAGAATAAGAAAAAATAGCTTGCTTTAATACAAAAATAATCTATGTAATAGTAAATGTATTGGATTAGCATAACAGATATTTTAATTTCAATTATTTCCAAAATTCCGTGGAAAGAGGTGCGATCAAAATTTATGAAGGAAATCGGGTGCTAAGTACTAGGAGACAAAAAAAATGCTGCTCTGGATAAAATATTTTAACATTTTTCAGATTTTATAAATAAAAATCGACTTGACCCAATTTCGCTTAAAATATTTTTATCAACAAACTTGAATAGTAAGTTCTAAGTTATATATATATATATATATATATATATATATATATATATATATATATATATATATATATATATATATACCCGATCTTCCGCATCAAAGATTGCCAAATATGATAAGATGGCGCAAAAAATAATTCAGTCTCAATTATTTAAAATTCCTAAACTCACAGAAAAGAAGCATGACCAAAATTGACGTGGAAGTTCAATTGTCAATTACTAGAAGCCTCAGAATCACTGCTTTGAACGCTACTTTTTAAAATTTCAAATATCTTTTTATGATAGTTATTTAATTACCTGTAATTTTCCTTCTTAATTTATATTTGATATATTTTTCTTTTAATTTAACCACAGCGTTTCATTTAACGTTAAAAAACCTTTTATAAAGTGTTTGTATTGTGATATAGCATTTTCTATCCAACCTTTCCTTTTCCGTGTAAATGGGGACTATTATACTTCCACATTCAGGAATAAATAGTCATGAAAAGAAAAGAGGATTTTATAAAATATTGCTGATAAATTAAGACTTTCTTCCTTTCCTATTTATGAAAGATACAAAGAAAAGACATTATGACGGTCAAAAAAAATTTGACCATGAGATTTCGATGAATCTTTACTTTTAAACCTCTCTTAGATTTAAAAATAAAAACATTTTGAAATTTACTTTTTATTTCAACAAAATAACTCAAAAATGTAAAAGACTAGAAATTTCTTTTAAGCTTTTTATCATAAGGGTCGCAAATTTGTTTTCGATTAAATCCGTCAAAGAATTTGTCTTCGGTCATTCTATCCGTCTTAATGCATATAAGAGAAAATACAGCGAATGCAAATGGTACATATCATCCTAATATATGATTTTACATCGAAACTGTCGATATAGATAGATCAAATTTTACACCAACTAATTTACTAATTATAATTAATAATATTGTTATAATTAGTTCTTAATTATAATTATCTTATTAATTATAATAAAACGTTCTATAACTTAAAAAGCACAACAAGTTGAAATAAATTATATCTGGAATGTTTTTTTTATCGATTAACTTTCGGACATAATTGGTCAACAAGAAGTTTAAATCACTCTACAACGAAACTAAACACAAGATGGATCATATTGCTTAAATATACGAAAAAAGTAACGGTTCATGTAGACAACAATTCACTTCGTTTTGAAAGCAATTTATTTCATTTTCATACTCAGCATATAAATGTAAATTAAAAATGATTCGTTAATTTAAAATGAAATAATTAAAAAAAAATTGGCAGTGGTTAGAGCATAAATTAAAAAGGTTAAAGTAATTCCCGTATATTTATTTTTTCTCTGCGTTAGTATATTGAAATTGTTTGAAGTTCTTTTTTTAAATCTTTGTTTAATTTAGCCGTTATATAAATGGATTGTCGATGTTTAAATTTAGTTTTGTATTATTGTTAACCCTTTAACAGGTTTGCCCGTATGCCGTACGTGCATCGATTTATTGAATTATGATAACTGTAAGCTAAAAATAAACCATTTATAATGATTATAATTCAATATGAAAATTACTACGAATGCATAGATAAATCATGAATTCAATGGATTTCCATTTGAAACAAATTAAGAAAATATTCCTAAAATAGAGGGTGTCATCTTATTAGCCAGGAAAGAAAATAAACCAGTTAAGTGGTTAAAGAAAACAAAATTTCTTCTCCTGTGTGGAGTAATAGGCCTGATTTTATAAAGATTAGGAGTTATATTAAATTATACAAAAATGAAATAATCATAGCAACAATAACTATTATTCAGTGGTTGAAAATCAAATTTTAAACTTTTTCAATTATATAATTTATTTCCTTGATCCTTTCAATGACATTTTGCCATGCTTTAATAAAAACAAAACTTTGCATTTTGTACTGATGTGACAAAGCTATGAATGATAATTATAAAACTATCCAAAAAAAAAACAGCATGAGCAGAAATTTCATACCTTTTAACGAGCAAGTAAAACTTGAAAAACAACATTATCTAAATCATTATAAATAACATTTGATGTAGAAATAATAACAAGGTCACAAAATATTTCCGCAAAATAAAAAAGAATCGATCAGAATAAAAAAGAACTGTCAGGGATTGAATGAAGAGAAGCTCTGCTGCACTAATTGTTACTGTGAACTGGGACAATCACATCTGAAATGAGTTTCCTTCAATTAGTTGAGTAATCAATCTAACTAACTAGAAAATAATTAACTATTGTCTTTCAACCAAAACTTTTTTTACCCATACTTAATTGAAATTTTGATATACTGTTTGAACCCATTTGGATGTTTCCGACTATAAACATTTTTTCTACCAGATCGGAGAAATAACAAATATTTCTGATGTTCTTAAACAGGAGCCCCAGTCTAGTGCCAATACAAAAAAAAAAAAAAAAAAAAAAAAAAAAAACATTCTAGCATTTCATATTTGAAACTTTTTTTCAACAGGATCAAACTTCCAAAAAAAATCAGTTCTTTTAAAAATAACACAAAACGAAAGAATTAAAGCAGTGCTTGTATCGTAAAACGAGGATGGAAGATGAAAAGAATCTACCATGTACCAATTTCTCTCCAAATGCTTAATCGATAAAATTCAATCTGTGGAATAATAGAAAGCAAGAATTATAAAAAGGTGATGTCAAAAAAAAGCATCAATTTTTTTGGTCAAAATTTATTTCATATCCGTCGGTTGCATTCTCATCCGGCTACAATGCCCTTCTGCAAATGTTTTTTTTTTCCAATCATCATAGCAAGTAATTTTGTGAATCCTCTATAGAGTCCAGAATTGATTTTCGATAGAGTTGTATTAAATCATAAAAATGCTCAAAATAATGACCACAAAGAGGTAACTTCCACTCTGGAGATAAGAATAAGTCATATGGTGCCATATCAGGTGAATACGGAGAATATGTAGTGGCATTTCGTGTGTGTGTGTGTTAATTTTGCCAAAATTCCACGAATAATTCATGGCATTGTGAAAAAACGCATTATTATGGAGCTAAACGACTAAATTATTACTCGATGGTTTTTCTTGCTTTCTACATCTTCCATATTAGAACTTGTGAGCGACCATCACTAAACATCAGTTCTCTGATCTGATCGACATTTTGATGAGTAGATGAAGTGGGTGGTCTTCCAGAGTGTGATTCCCCTATCATGGATTGTCCATGTATTTTATTCCACTCATTGTTTTTGATAAGCATTTGTCTTTAAAAGTTTTTCGTGACATTTCGAATATTTTTGTTGAGAAAATTGCTTTGCGTAACAAATTGAAATTACAAGAAACAACGAAAAATTAAATTGATTCCTGGCTATTATCAGATGTTTATAGAAATCGCAAAATTCTTATTGTCGTTTGAAAAAAGTTTGTAAAGGATATCTATTTATAGATGCATTTTAAATGAAGCATTTTTGATACTTTTTGAACACGGGAATAAATCTTGATTCACCTAAGAATGCCACATAACTTTTATACTGTTCCATAAATTTATATTTTCAATATCGCCGTAGACGGCCTATTTTGTGAAAATGATTTAATAAAATGTAAACAAGGAATATTTCATATGCAAACTCAATTCTTTGAATTTTATGTAAACACTTTGACGGAAAACTGTTTTTTGCAAACCAACCTCATTTAAATCGTTTATTTCGATTTAAAATAAAGCTTTATGAAAGCTCTATTTTTTGAGGGAGTCATCTGATATTTTATAACGTCTTTCTTTCAGTACATTCTAAATTGAAAAGGCTCTTTATATTAAAGACAACGATTTTTTTTGTTGTTGTTGAAAAACGTTCATATTAATATTTTATAAATACAAAAAAGGGTCAAATCAAAAAAATTTATGTCCTATAAGAAGTGTATTTAACAATTTCATTTTTTATTAGTGAACGGTCCGCAAAAAGTTTTAACAACAATCATTATTAGATTTAGCCTATTAAATGCATTTCGCATTTAATAAGCATACTTCTCTCAGAGGAAAAGCTTATGGCAACATTATTTTACTTTTAAATACAAGACAATATAATTTCACAGTCAATATTTTTTTTTCACTTTAATATATTTAACATGCCTCCCACAGAGAATGATAATGACGGGGGGGGGGAGATCGATTTTCGATTTAATGTCACTAAATTTAATCTAAAAAATTTGTCCCGTGCAAAAGAGAAAAAAGGATATCTCGGCTCATTGCCTCCAAAGACGTACGCCATATGAAAAAAAGATGCTTTTTGAAATTCCATTTTTTAGAAATGATGAATTTTAAAATTTTGACCCAATGCTTTTTATAGCCAATATATTTATCAAACCTTCTCTTTACGATGTAAAAGAGTGTCGGAAAGCATCTTCATTCTTTGAGACAAGAACCTTTCTCGTGGAAATAGGTTTACTTTTGAAGTGCAGGCACTTCGTTTCTGCTCTGATAATTCGGTTTTGAAACTCCTCTGAGAAACTATTGAAAAACGATCTCTGAGTTTTGAACGTAGAGTTACATGAGGGGAAAAAACACCCATACTAATATTCTTTTGGAATAAGAATTCTTCGTGTTTCTATCTCTGTAAAAATGTCCTATAAAGAAAAAAATCTGATTTATTTTCTACGCATATTATAATTATATAATTTTATATCCTTTCTATCAATTTATTTGTCCACATCCACCATTTTAAATTCATTTTACTCAAAATAAATGGACCTTTTCAATTCTACGTAGATTTTTCTTTCTTCATAATTCCCAATATAATATTTTTTTTTTTTTTGAAAAAAATTATAATATGCCACAGGCACCGCTTACTCTCGCAACGCTTCTGGTAAATTTGTGGATGAAAAACCATATTTTGCTCCGGGCACAACTTACCCCTTCTGCGCAAGTGGATCTGACGTCATTTGCTTATAAGTGGAACTACCTAAAATTCTCCATTATTAGGACACATGTACTCTCAGTGGGTTTAAAATAAAACAGGTGAAAATGCAAATCGAATCAAAATTAATTTATACATTGAACTATTGTGTCTGGATAAGTTTGTATCACAATTATAATATATGGCATATAAAATAACTATAGATTTAGATGTGGAAGCCAATTAAATAATAATAATAATGATGATAAAATGATTCTGTTAGTTAACAAATTTGGAATATATTCAAACGCAAATACACATGTAATATTAAGTCACAGAACTTGATCAGTAAAGATTTTATAAGAATGTTCGTCTCTACCATTATAACGCAAATAATTTAATATCTCATAATGGGAAAAAAATTTATTGCAAGAATTCGTTTAAAAAGCAAAAATTGAATTCGATTCAATTAAAACTAAGATTACCTGAAGAAGGAGATGTAAAATATAGCTCTGCAATTAACAAGCAATTTCAAAAACTAATTTGTGTTGAAGAAAAAGTTATGGAATACACACGGATAGAATTCATGAACAAAATTATGAATGATAATGCAGATAAATGAAGCATTTTCCAAATTTTCTGAAGCACACGTTCATTAAAAGAATAATGTTGAGACTTATATCTAGCTTTTCCTAGTTCCGACTAGTATAAAAATGAAGTGCTGTCGATCGATAAAAGTAAACATACCCCCAACAAATTAATATTGTAATCAAAAAGAAATTAATCTCAACTTTTATTACATTCTAATGAGTCTGAATTCCAGTAAATTCCTGTTATCAATTAATTTCATATAATACCTGAATTTAATTTCGGTGAGATTAATTACTGCACCTTCAATTCTTTTTGATTGAAACATGTTACGGTTTAATCTTTCAATATGAATCAACATTTTATTAATCATTTATAAAATTACTCGCAAAATTTCGAATCTTTATTTCACCGGTTTAATTAAGATAATACTTACTAATAATGATCTATGAAATAGGAAATAAAGTTAAAAAGAAGTTAATGTTACCTTAATATGCCCCTCTAATATATGGTCATATATTCTAATTTTCCTTGCTCAGTTGAAAATAAAACCCTGTATTTTAAAGTTAAGAAATATTAATAAGGCAATTAATATTTTATGCTTTGAATAAAAATAACGGTTTTGATAAAACTTTTTAAATTCTCCAAATAATGTAGTGATGTATTTTTGCAAAAGAAACTACATACTGAAAAATTTAACTTGCTTTACTTTCAACAAAGACAATACAAAATGTCAATGAAAATTGAAAGTACAAAATATTACATTTAATATTTAGAAAAAATAAAACTTAGAATTTATTTGCACAGATAGAGATATCAAACATTTCCTGTGGTATACTAAACAAATCTTTCTTCAAAAATTTGCAATTTTTATGTATATATTTTCATAATTTAAATTCAAAGCTATTTGAAAAGTAATTACGATATAAATAGATAATTAACGTTAATTTTTCAATGGATGCATCTATAAATAAATCTGAACAATTATAAGTGATATCAGCAAAATTACAGCATTTAAAAAATGATACTATAAGCTTTTCCCTAAAAGCATCAACCAGTGTCTAAATATCAAATTTTTGCATTTCAAAATTAGTAATACCAGTAACACCAATATATATATTCAGGAAAATACAACACATGCAAAATGCATTTTATAAAAAAAAGAATTCAGAACAAAATTTAAATCCTGTTCTTTTTTTTATCAAATTCTTAAATACAAGATTAGAATTCATAACAAGAAATATTTTTTATTTGAAAATTAAATTTAAATGAATCTCAATTTAATTTAAATTATTTAATTTAAGTTGAAGAGTTATTTTCTATGAAATTGGAAATAGATATTAATACAATTTTGAATATGAAACGTTTTATAAATGAAAAGAATTTATTTTGCTTTAAAACAAAACGAATTCGACAATTACAAATGAGTGATACCCTATATAAATTGTATACAAAATCATAAAACTGTCCATGTTAGAAGCAAAGATACTGTAAATGTAAAAAAAAGCTACTTAAACACAGAGAATTTTTCAACAAAATAAGATATTACGAACGTTAAAAAAGCTAGTTCAGCATGAATAATTCTTCAATAACATAAAGTAAAAATATATGCTTTCTAGCTAACGTTTCGAATGGAGATTCTTTTTGAAAAGTTTCTGAGAAAAGTATTAGAAGTAATTATATTATATATATATATAATGTTTTAAATTATATAGTAATTCAGGTTAAAGCTCAAATGGTTTAGTATATAAAAAGTACAAAATAATTGGTGCTTTTTTTATAAGATCTGAAGACAACTGTATATATATATATATACTTACATAACAAGAGCACCAGCATTAAAGTCAGTAGTGTAAGACGAAAATTGTAAAATGTATAATACTCATGCTATGTAATGTATACTATCAGACATGTATCACTTTGATCATAAAAAAATCTCCAGATAAGATCTATACAAGGAATTTTTCAGAGGAAAATTCCATTATAATACAATCAGAACAATAAAGTTTTCAGCAGTAATTAGACATTCATTATTAGTTACAACAGCGGTTGAAACAGCAGGCATGGTTAAATGAAACAAATGGTTTAAATTTATAACACATAAAGCAAACAATTAAATATTTCTTAAAAATTAATAATAAAAGAGTAAGTGAGATAATCATTCGACCATTTTAATAGAAAATAGAAAAATACCGGATTATTTTTACATTTTGGCGCATAAGTAATAAAGTCATAAAATTATATTTTTTAAGCCTAAAATATGCATACAAAAGCTATTCTAGCTCTAATATCTTTTTATATATAAATCAATTATCATGTGTTTGCAAATAAGCTACAATAGGCTTACTTAAATATACAACCTTTATCAGTTAACACTACATACTGCAATATTTGGCAAACAAAAGTATTAACAATATTTTGTGCATTACATGTGTGAGGGTTTGGTCCATTTATAAGTTCCATAAAACTTGAAACCATATCGTTGACAAAGTTCATCTGCTTTAATTGGACCACGGCTGAAAAATTCAATAATGATTATAAATTAATAATTAATGAATAAATTGTATTAATAATTTAAAATATCAATAATATGAAGTGCAAAATCCAGTTTCAAAAAATATTTTACAATGTGTAACTCAATACAAAACTTTTACCCAACGAATTTAATATAGGCATTACTTTATATATCATTGCTTTTTCCCATTTTTCAATGGTCTTTTGAAGTGAAAATGTAGCACAAACGTACATTCGTAAAATAAATATAAGGTCATCCCTTCTTTTACTATTCCACTATTAAGTGATAACAGCAAACTAAAATGAAGAAATAAAGCTCCAACTGCTTATTTCGGTTTTCAATTTATAATTTTTCAAGATCTTCTTTTAAGAATTTTCAGATAAATACAACAAATATTTATAATACATGTTTTATGAATCACTATTTTAAAAATCAATTTATTATATCATGAGAACCAAGAATGCTGCGTTTAATCTTGCAGGCTGATTGGTTGGTTGGTTGGTTGGGATTTAATGGCGCTAGAGGCAGGTTTGGTTCAACTGCGCCAATCAAATGGTAAAACTGAAACGTATTTTAAATTCCATATAAATTTAAGATCTCTTAAAAATGGCATGATGTAAAATCTAAAGAAAATTACAAGCTATGTAAAATGTGAGTGAGGTTTAAAAAGTTCAAAATGCAAATGAAAAAACAATGTCAAAAGATAAAGGGATAAGAAAATTATCGCAACCTTTTTACGTTATGTTCATACCTACACATTAAGGACATGAGTATTTAATGTGGGATCAACACATTAAACTGGGCGTTCTTTGGAATTTTTTAAAGGGTGTATTTATTTACAGATATGGGGTTCATAAACAGCAATGGTGGTGGTGGTGGTTCTTTCTTTTCAAAAGTTTTGTTTGGATCATTGTCTATGGTATCTTCCCCTATAGATGACCCAATCTCAATGTCAATTTTTTCATTAGAAACATCATCTACTGGCACAAGTTCAGAGACGACGAAGAGTGGTGTAGCATTGATTTCATGAATACGATGGTTTTGATTTAGCACATTTGTAGAGGATTTATGAATCTTCATACTAGCCGAAATCGGGCCCTGCAACGGCGAAGTTATCCAATATTTAGATGCTTTCTCTGAGTCTGATTGACTATGGCGTTCAATTGTAGATTTCAATTGTTTTTTAGATTTCTTTTTATTTTAAACAACTTGAAAATCGGGCAAATTATGCCAAGTTGTAGCAACATCACAAATTGGTTCAAGTGTATGCTTAATTTGATTTGCCGATGGTGTAGAAGAATCGGGAATAATATGTATATTAGGGATTCTAAGATGATTTTATGAAACAATTACATCTTTGGATATGTCTGTAGAGATTGGTGCTTAACATTAGTCTGAGCGATCGAAGCAAAGCTAAAGCCTGTAGGAGTTAGCCATTTGACAAGTTTCCGGGCTACGGTATAGGACATCTGTTTTAATTTAGTACTAATTATTTCTTTTCCAAATTACCAAACGGAACAATTCCTTGAATAAGAAGTGTGTGCCTCTTTAAAATTCACGCATCTTTTTGCAGAAGTACATTTAGCATTGCCATGGCCAACTTCAGTACAGAGGCACAGATTAGTGTCCAACGGCATGAAGTTTTCGAATGCTCGAAACAACAGCATTTAAGCAACGAAGCGAATTGGGGATATATGATCTAACAGAGAAACACAAGTAACCCACTTAAACACATTCTGGTAAAAAGGGAGAATCACAGGTTAGAATTAAATGCTTAGTATTTATGAGATGACCATTCCTTCGTATGGATATATGCCATACACAGCTCACTCTTTGTGCTTGTAATTCTTTAGAAATTTCATCTTACGGAACAATTAGTAATTCTCCACAAGAGATAACTCCTTTGGAAGAATTCAATGAAACGTGTGGAGAGATGTTAAATGCTATGCTTTCAAAAGATTTTAATTTTAAAATTTGTTGTAATTGCTTTTGAGACTGTACTTCAACCAGAGGATCACCGGTTCGAAGCTTTTTAATACTTTTTTTTACGCCACCAACATGGTTAGAGGTACTTTTTTCGATTAGTAAGCGAGATACGGAATGAAATGTTTCATTTGCAGAGGAAACTCTTTTAATGAAAAAAAAAGGCTGGAAAATTTACTTCCGTTGAAGGGGTAAAAGATGCCATTTGTTGACCATTTTAAGGAGCTGTTTTGCGTTAGCATCTACTTTTGTTTATAATTCAGGTTCGACAGCACCACGCACCATGGAGTCCAACGAGGCAAGGGAGCCACGGGCTCTGACCATTCCTTGTTACGGGGATAACCTTAGTGCTAACCGGAACCTATACACTCATAATCACCCCCAGGGACAGTGACCATCCTTACCTCCAAGCCCATGAAGTAACCCCCTAGCTTGATCCATAGCAGACTAACCGATCTGGTGGCTAGCTACCAGCCGATTGATACGCCGGATGCCACAGTGCACTGCCCATCAAATGAATTGTCACGCACGGTCAACACATGGTGTTTTTAGTAGTCCATGAGAAGCAAGAAGCAAACAGAGCGACAGCTTCTCATGGGGAGCTCCCCTGCTAATCGTCGAGGGATAGAAGGACCACGCAAACAGCAAACGGCGTAGGGTAGAGTGAACTGAAAGGAGTAAAGATTCCTGGGAACCTCGGGATTGGTACATCCATACCCACCTAAAAAAGGTGATCCTCTGCGAGGCTGTATAATCTTGAAATTAAAAGCAAAAGCGATTCTTTAAACAATGCAAACAACTTTAATCCCTTCTTCAGACACTGGTTCCTTTTTTTATGCTTATAATTTGAATCTTATTTATAAATTCCAATTTCCATTAAACATTTCTTAGTATTTTCCAAATTTACAAGAAATTTTAACTTTTTATCTTATTTTTGAATGATCAAATGCACATTAAACATTAAGAAATTACATGCATGCTATTTTTATAAAATTATTATTACAAATTAATACTTTAAAGAAAGAATTAAACTTACCTTCCATATTCATAAGGAACTGGTTTAACTTTCTCCTTTTCAATTTTATGCAATAAAGGGGTGAAAATTCTCCATGCTTCAGACAATTCATCGCTTCTAACAAAATGCATTTGACTTCCACAAAATACATCTAATATCAAACGTTCATAAGCATCTGGCATAATCAAATCCTATAAAAAAGTTATTACAACTTATTTCTTTTATGGCAGAATAAAATAAAACTTTAAAAATATTCGAAGAAATACAACATATATATTTAACAGAACTGCTAAACATGCATGAATTTGCCATCAACAAATCAAATGTGCTAATAAATGCATTGAAGAAATAGATATTTCCATTCATAATTTTTATCCCAACAAACTCGGAGGTTTGAATTTTATTTTTAATCTGATTATGACCATTAACTTTAATAAATTAGCTTTCAACTCTATAATTTGATATTGGCATCCAAGAGCGACAGTTTTCCTCGAAGTTCTATCAAATTTCACGAAAGCATATCCTTTTATACCCAAAATAACATATATTAATGAAGTAATGGATATAGCCATCTTTGCCATACGAGAATAATATCGATTCACCAAAAAATTAATTATTTGGAATATCTACTAATTAATCTGAATGAATTTTATTTATCGATTAAATTTGAAAGGATTACATTTAAAAAGGTTTTAAGAATCTCATCTAAAACTTGTGATCGCTTGTGCTAAATGTTTTAAATATATTTTAATAATGAAATAATTCGCTGCGCCGTGATATTTTTTTGTCATGATCTGTTACACTACTGGAGACAATAATAAGTATTATTTGCAAGAGAAGCTGAATTCTCCAATTAATACGTGAAAGTCTTAAGTCCTTTTACTAAAAATAAAAGCAGCATCCAAAAAACGCCAGTTTAAAAAAATGAATACCAAGAAAAGAAATAAATGATACGAAAAAATTAGTTTAAATCAAATATATCAATTAAAATGATTTCTGCTAAGCATATTTTTATGGCAATCTGATTTAATCACTATGAAAATAATCTGTTATAACTACAGCGAAATATAATAAATAACCAGGTTAATTAATTTAAGCAATGTAACGTGTAACGAAATCATACGAACTCTTCTAATAATCAAATAACAATTTACCAATTTTCAAATGAAGCGAAATATATAATTTGGTAATTAAATGATATATTTTTCTTTATATGTACATGAAATCCATTCGCAAATACGGAAGTTTTTAGGTTTACCAATTACAACCCATGTTCTTCTACCATTTTTTATAAGACTATTCTATGCATGAGAAATTATTTTCCTTTTTCCGACAGTAAAATAAGTTAATTATTTTTATCAATTTTACGAAGGACAATTTTTCTTTAGAAATTCTTATTTTTAAAAATATAGACAAAGAGTTACGCATATCTCAAAGTAATAACTCAAAATTATATATTTTCTGAGCATAATTACTAATTGAAGTATAGATAATTTTTTTCATAAAATATAGTATGAATGTCTGCACATGATTAAACTACATAACATTCATAAATTAATATTCAATATGTTAAAAAGCCCATAAATAATTCTTCTACCTAATATATTTATATGACATAAGATTAATTTAATCAAACTGCGAAAATGTACCAAAACAATTAGATTCTTATTATTAAACTCCATGCTACAAAGCAGACCGTAATAAATGGTTTTTAAAGCGAGCATTTTTCTAAATCAGTTCATGTTAAAATTCCTTGAATATTTTTAATGGTAATCAAGTCTTCAGCATCCCTAAACATTATAATATCGTAAAAGTTATACTTTATCGTTTTCGGATGATAATGGTTTTGTGAATAAAAGAGTTGATTCTCATTAATATTATATATATATATATGCACAGAGAGGTCAAAAAAACTTCCCCTATATATGAAACCGTAGCGGCCTATCCGCTCAACCAATGAAACCAAAATTTCAGACATGGTTGTTTAATGGTATGCATTGAGGCTTGTGATGATTCTAAATAACGCAGAACTCACGGTTACAGTGAGATAATTTCAAAATTTTCGAAAGGCAACACTCACTTTTTCCTAGCAGAAATTGATCAGCATATTGAAAAACCACAAATGGCGTTAGAACGATTAGCATGAGACCAAAATGGCCGGCGTAACACATTTACAAAGAAGAACATTATAAAGAACCAATGGCAACATAGAGAGAAGAAGCTTTGACGCACTTTACATAATTCACAGAGTTAGACAGTAGAAGCGCCAATCGCAGCATACCACGTGCCAAGCATTGCTTGTGGTAAAACCTTTAAAAAGCAGTGAGGGAAAAAGTGTTTCTTCAATCAGATGTTCGATTGGGCCAACTAGATCACGCTCACAAAGAAGTAACGAGGTGAATTGATAAAGCCGTTTTATCTGAATGGGGAAAAGGCTGCCGAGGCAATGCGAATTTATTGCCGAAATCACAAACTAATACGAGGCCCATGTTCCGTAAGAAGTGTACGTGATTTGGTAAGAAAATTTGAAGAAATATGGGCTACCATCTGTTCCGGTTGAAGTTGTTGCAAAAGTGCATAACATGATTACTACAGGTCCATTGTATACTACAAGAAGTGTTGCATCTTGTCGGATGCAGTTTGAAGATTGCGTGCAGAATGCGTCGGATCGACCTATCAGGAATTTTTATTACTTTATCTGCTTCACGTGCACTGCAACTCCCCGTTGAAGTCTCGGAAGCACATTTCTCATGACTTTTTGGACAACAGGGACACGGTCAGCGCTGACAGATGGTCTGCCACTTCGTGGACGATCCTCTGATCTTCCAGTTTCCTCAAAACGAAGAACAAAATTCAATATCCCATTCAATGAAATTAGGTCTTTCTTTGTCTTAATTCTTTTCGTCGTCCATAAATGCCACAATGCTTTAATCGCGGATTGACCGCTCTTATAGAACAGTTTAAACACTAATGCTCTAATTGATAGTAAAAACATACTGCTGGCGTCGAATGTCAAATCCATTTCCAGCTTTCTGTTTTATATCTATGCTGGTTAGCAGAAACCGTCTCGGTATGATGAGTGAGTGTCATCTATAGGTCCTTTTTAAATACATTTTTGATGGAAATAATAACATCTAAAGACTTTCTGAACATATTCCTCAAAAACGCGATTTCTTTGAAGCATTACTTTTTTATTATGATTTTTTGAAGTATGAACGAATTTACGCCGCACCTGGCACATAAATTTTTTGTATAAAGTACATTCATGTCCATAAAATAAAGATAATTCAGAGTCACGCGGAAATCGAACTCTAAAATGCATATATCACCCGTGAAATGACCACATAAATCTTAAAAAATCATATGCAAATCACAGGAATCCACCAAATGACACCGATAGTTCGTCAAAATCACGAGAATGTAAAAGAGTGGTGCATAAAGAATTCAGGCAAAGATGTAAAATCGTTCACAAGCTCTTTATAAGCCTTTCAGTGCAATAACCGGATAGTGATGACACAAAGGATGCATTCGGAAGATTTTTTACGAATTATCAGCCATCTGGAAAGTGGGCATACCCAGCTGGAAGTATACGAGGAACTTCGAATCGCCCTGAGTGTCATCTCCAAGCTTTGATAATGATTCCAAGATAATAGCAATGTGAGTAGACGTTGCAGCAAAGGTTTCCTCCGAGTTACAACCCCGAATGAGGACCGGTATTTGGCAGTTACTGCCAAAAGAAACAGAGGGGGTGCAGCCTCAGACCGTCCGGTCAGTTTTTTTCAGCCTCTGGTATGTTTCAAGGCAGACCGCGTACAGAGGCAGATTGGTTCAAATGCTCGTAGCCCGGCCAGATGAGTTACACTTACTGCAATTCACTGTCGCCTGTGGTTAGCCAGGAGTAGAAAGCATGCATTGTGCACACTGCAACAGTGGACTTGTGCGATGTTTTCCAACGAATTCAGGTTTAGCTATATAAGACGTGAGATTTCTTTAATATGAGCGGTAGAGACAGTGGTCTAGTCCCAAAATTTTATTAACATGTAGAAACGGGACACAGCACACACAGAAAACCAAAATACGAAAAGCACACAATACTATTCTATCATCTATTTTGTCAGTATTAGATCCAGACTGATCTCAACTTTCTCACTTCATCAGGCCTCCATTCCGACTCTGATCCCAACTGACATTCCCGGAATGACTGGTGTTTTCCCCCTCGGATTCGCTTCTTCACATTCCTCCTTCGTTCTGTAACCCATCTCTCATCTACAATCTCTGGTTTACTTCTTTCCACACTCAGCCCTTTTCCCTCTGCGTTCTTGCGAATCTCCACAAAAAGGGTTGCTAAGTGATTTTAGCAGGGTTGCTAAAGTTGGCGGACCTTACAAGCTTCCAGTCTGATTCTCGTCGGTTTTTGATGCGGAGAGTGCCTGGTACCCGTCACCACCAAGAGAACATAATTGAACGACACCGTTACGGTGGTGCGGGATTGCTCATTTGAGGAGGAATTATTCTGGTTTCTAGAAATGACCAGCATTTTTAATTGGAACCATGACAAATTAATCGGTACGTCATTCTGGAACAACATGTATGAATGTTCCGTGGCGTCATAGGCACAGAATTCATTTTTATGGATGAAAATGCCCGTCCTCACTGTGCGAACATTGAAAACAAATGCCTTCGACTGGAAGAGTGGGACATGCTTGGCCGAGGAGTTGCAGCCTGTCAACCACCTCCTACATGTCTGCCAGAACTTCGAAGAATATTGCTTGATGAGTGGTGTGATATTCCACAAGATCAGATCGGTAATTTGATACTCAGCATGCCTAGGCGTTGTAAGGACTGTATTGCGTCGTCTGGGAGACTTACTATGTATTAACTATCATAGCAACGAAGCAGTATTGATTTATTTTTGTAATTTGTTTTAGGGAGCGAGAAATCTCAATTTGTATTAATGATATCAAACATATAGCATCTCATTTGCTCTTTACCTTTTGTTTAATAAATAACTTTACAAATAAGTGTCATTTGTTTCGCTTCTGACACCCCCTTTCCCTGAATTTGCATTATCTTTAATTTAAGCGACGTGTGTGTACAAACTGTAGGAATCCATTGACTATTTCTACGGACATGCCGAAAAGGTTAGAATTTTTATGTAAAATTAGATTTTAGCAAAACTTTATATCAACTGCTTTCAAGAAAAGATAAAAACTTATAGCGGTTGTTATTATAAATCGATAGAGATTTATACTTTAACATGTAATAAGTACTTTATGAATAATGAACAGTGTTTAAATTCCATGATGATCAACTGTACCCAAATCTCTAAAATGAGAAAATAAATACAACTCTTAATACGCAAATAATAATTTCAATAACATTCCTTGAAGCAATCATACAAAAAATAACAATTACTAGAGTGTTCTTCATGGCTCATATATTTGCTGTTTGTGTTAATGGGGGTAAATGCCATTAAGAAATGTTAACGTAGAATGAGATAGACTGCTCACCATCTGTCATTTTTAAAACCAAAATAATCTTTTGGCAAACAAAATACCATCTAGATGAAATAAAAAATTACGAGGATGACTACAGATTGAAAGGAAACATTGTATAATGAAATATAAAGCAAATCCAGTTCATACCTTGTATCTACTATTATAGCTCAAATCCAATTCTGTTTCTTCCAAAGCGAAAGATGTAATGTTTCCTGGTCTTTTATTCATAAACTTCAAATACACCGCTTCTCCAGGTTGGACTCTAATAACCAATTCATTTCGCTTACACTGTTTATTGAATACATCGCCAGGCACATCTTTAAATTGAATGCGCACTTCGGCTTTCCTTTCATTCAAAGCTATAAAAAATATATTCTTTTATCATTTCGGAAATGCATGTATATATATACATTTCATTATGAAAATATTTACATTTATTACTTTACTTTCTGCGATAAATAAAACCTTTAGTACTAATGAAAGTTGAATAGCTTTTCAAGACTTCCTCGAAAGAATTTTTTTTTAAAATTATTAATACACAAATATCATAGATTATCACGTCTAAAAAATTTACAAGATACGGTATCAAAAATTGGCACTTTCTTCAAAGGTTTAGTTCGATCCCATTAATTGAAAAAAGTGACTTATTTTGATCTCTCTCTTACTAAACTGAAGAGTAAGAAAAACAGGCACAGCAGGTCGTATGCAAATAATGGATACGATTCAACCAATCAGCATAACGTGATGCGGTCGACATTGCATATATAAGACAACAATGTGCGAGGTGGCTATTACATCGATTCTTGCTGTTATAATGAAAGGTTATCAAGATTTAAGCGATTTTTAACGGTGTCTAATCCACGATGCACGAGAGAGCATTTCCAAAGTAGAGATAAAATTCGGATTTTGGCGCCTGACCATTTCTAGGGTGAACCGCGAATGCTAGGTTTCCGGTAAAACTTCAAATCTCCAACAACGATAATAAGGCTTGAAAAAGGGCCTTGATAGAACTGGGTCATCGACGCCTGAAAAGAATCTTTACGCGTGATAGACGTTCAGCATATCTTCAAATTGCTGCGAATTTGAATGCAAGCCCTTCAATAAGTGTCAGAGTACACATTATGTAACGTAATTTAAAAAGTGTGGGATTGAGCAGCAGCAAACCATTTCGTGTACCATTGCTGACTCAGTGACACAAAGCTCTGCACCTTACCTGGGCTCACCAAAGCAGCCATTGGGCTGTTAATGATTGGAAAAACGTTGTCTGCTCTGAGGAGTCACGTTTCCAAGTGTATCGGGTAGATCGCTGTGTGCAAGTGTGGAAAAAACTCAATGAAACCATGGATTCCTCATACCTACAAGGAACTGTTCGATCTGATGGAGGCTTTTTTATGGTGTGGGGCGTGCTCAGTTGGAGTAATATGATATGTCTGGATATGAATCTGACAAGTGACTTATACGTAAACCTCCTGTCTGATCACCTGCATCCATTCACGTCCATTTTGCATTCCAGCGAACTTTGAGAATTCCAGCAGGACAATACGACACCCCACATTTCCAGAATTGCTACAGAGTGGCTCCAGGAACTCTCTTCTGATTTTAAACACTTCCGCTGGTCACCAAAATCCCTTAACATGAGCATTATTTAGCATATCTGGGACTTCTTGCAACGTGCTATTCAAAGAAGATCTCCACCCCCTCGTACTCTCATGACTTTGTGAACTGCCTTGCAAGAATCATGGTGTGAACTGTCAACAGAATATCTTCACAAATTAGTTGAATTCATGTCACACCATGCTGCGGCACTTCTACGTGTTAGTGGGGACTCTACACGATATTAGATTGGCTCACCAGTTTTTCTGGCACTTCAGTGTAGTTAAATTTAAAAAATAAAATACCATTTTCAAATAGGTGATTTTTTTATTTAATCTAAAGGATAAATTAGCAGAGAGGGATAGAAAAATAGTCTATTTTAAATGTATTATTTCTTTTCCCTAAGTATTATACAAAATAATTTGAATCAACAAAAAATTTCAAGATTATTAAAAAATAAAATATTTTTCTATCTAGAACGAATATTGCTTACAGAATTGAATTTTAAAATACTTGCCCTTGCCACATCTCAGAAAGAATGGAATGCCATCCCAGCGCTCATTATTTATAAAGCAAGTAGCCATTGCATACGTAGGCGTCACAGAATTTTTAGGGACAGTAGGATCATCTAAGTAACCTTCTTTACCCTCTCCTTCTAGATTTGGGTTTCCAACATATTGACCTAACACAACGTCATCTAACTGAAGTTCACTCATGGATCTCAGAACTTTCACCTAGCAATAAAAGAAAAAATTGCTTGTAAAACTAAATATAATTAATGCTGCAAAACTTTAATTCATCCCTAGCTCTAGATGCCATTATAAAGCACAACTTTTTCTAAATTAGCATATTTAAACAAATTTTAGCCCAGAAAACTAAAGCCATAAAATATTAAATTGCGGAAATGTAGTAAAACCAATATTTTCCAGTTACTAGAAAAGGATTTTTACAGAAGTCCCTTAAAATCCTTCCTCCTGCCAGGTTCAAGATGCCACTATTTACGGAAAAGTTAAATATCCGCTATATCATCAACAAATCCTAGCCTAGGATTTGTCTCAGCTGAAGAATCTATATCGACTGATGCTTTGCGAAAAGTAAGTGTTTATTTGCAAAACCTTCCGTCTCCCAAGTCGAGCAACTAAGTTGTGGATAAAGCCTTTGAAGTATATTGACCTCACAGTGCGATTTTTTTTTGCAGTTATTAGGAATATTTTTATATAATACGGTGTATAAAAAATATAATTGGAAAACAAAAAAAAAATTGAAAGAGGAAAAATACTTTTACATATACTCTAAAATTATTTTTAAAAATTTTTTCATTTAATAGTTCTCTTGCGAAAGTTATGTACGCCAGTGTCATCTAGGTGTTTTTTTTTGTTCCCTCCCCATATCAAAGTCAAGTTTCAACCTCTGGACTTCGATTTCATCGTCCACTTTCACTTCCATACTCTCTGCACTTCCTATGTTGCATCAGATAGGCGTCGACTTATTTTGTAACATAAAAGTAAAGCAGAGTAAAAAGCTTTTCACAGAAAAAAAGTTCAACTTCTCGTATTGGAGTAAAGATCTAAACTAAGGCGCAAACAATTTAGTCCATTCAATAAAGATGCATATTGATAGAGCACTACTAATTCCTTCTGTGCCCTCTCTCAACAGTCCCCCATTTAAAAATCCAAAATGCCACTACTTACGGTACAGCTACTGTTTTTGTAACTAGCACACGTTTGAAGTGTTGACACACAGTGTCATCAAAATATTCTTGGACGGGGCATATTTACGAAGTAGTGCAACTAACATTCTGACGGACCTCCTTATATTAGTGGTAGTGGGGAAATATCCGAGATGTTATCAAGCACTAATCACAGTGTGATATTTCCTTCAAGATAATAGAAAATTTGCCAGTCAGGGACATGGAGTGTCTACAGACAGAGGATGACGGAATGAGCCTCGTGAAAAGACTCAGGGGCAATCAATGGTATAGCGACCGGGATCAAGTGGTTGAAGGTATAAATGATCCAGGTATCAGTCTTAAGAGGTGGTATTGAAACATTCAAAGTGTTGATCTCCTTTTTTTAAAAAAAATATGAAAAACATGCAAAGAAATAATGTCGTTTACCCTTGGAACATTTGTATCCCGAGTATTACTTATCTTCGTTACGTTATTAGTCAGAGAAAATTCTCTAAATGAAAACTGGCATAAGCTTTACAAATCGTATGAAAGTTATTCGTTAATTTACGTCATACAGTAATTTCTATAGTAAACAGTTTTAAGACATGTTGTTGTTGCTGCTGCTGCTGCTGATCCCCTTGGTCTAGACCCCTAGACCACGTCCAAAAGATCGTGTCGCACCAAAAGGTCAAAAACACTCTCGCTCTCATCCGATAATTGCCTCTCAGAGGTTCCTATACAAGAAATAATTCGAGAAGGAGAGGCAATAGCCAAGCAAGAGCAAGTAGAAAAAGTCCTGTTAGGACCGTCGAAGACCAGACTTCTAAGTTTTAAGACATAGATTTAATAACCTTAATTCCATTTGTTTACTTTATATTCTGCAGCAAATGCAATCCCATTACATATACTTCATTCACAAATTATATAATAATTAAAGCCTTAGAATAATTAGTCTCACTGCTTACGATGAGTGGGCAGTTGTGTCGCATGACAAAGTTTCTTACTTTCTCCAACCACCACAATTAACATTAGGCATAAATAAATAAAATTGTATAAGAGTGGTGTTACTCTTTACCTTTCTCTCTGAAATACAAAGAATAATTTGCAGCGTTTCAAGTTTTCTTATCTCGTTTTTGTACAAATAATAAATAGTATTAAAATTTTGGCTTTGAGATAACTAAAAAAATACATTACGTCATCCGTTTAAATCATATAGGAGATGGATACAATTTATAACGATACTGACATAAATTATTATTTTAGTTCATCACTAAATAAATTTTTTCAAAGAAAAAACAGCACAAATTGAAACATATCTTCGTCAAAATCAATATTAGTAAAAAAAAAATTAACGTTAAACTAAAAGAAAAAAAAAGTAAATATAGGAAAGTAAATTAAAAATGAAGCAAAATAAAAATAAAACAGTGAAATACTGAAAACTAATTAAAGCATATATAGAAGGTGAAAGCTGCACAAAACAAAATGGCACAAATTAAAACTCAATAAAAAATAATTTAAATTGCAATTATAAACAAAAATATATTTGCTGCACCTTTTCATCGCGAATATCTTCAGCAGACGTGGTAACAGGTTTTTCCATAGCAACCAAACACAAAATTTGCAAAAGATGATTTTGCATGACATCCCTAAAGCACAGAAATATATATTTTTAATAATGCATATAATAAAATGCAATTCTCCCACATACTTCAAGGCAAAGCTAAATAAAATGTAAAAGTTTTCCTACCAGCCCTGATTTTAAGCCCCTCTCTAAGATTTTTATTTCATTTCAATAGCTATCCACCTGAGTTAAACATCTACAACTGCCCACAACCACCAAATTTTAAATAAATATGGATCTATTGATTTCTAATGTGACAAAGTAAAATTACTTTTATGAAAAATATTTTACAAACAGTTTTTTAAAGTAATAACAGTTTTCATGAATTTAATTTGAAATCACTTCACTTACAGCTTCTATAACAAGTCAAAGAATTTATTAAATAAATTCTTAAATTAAAGGCAGTATTAGGGAAGAGGCTTTTTAACCTATAAGTTGAAAAAATGTAATATTTCTTAGAGGGCGTTTTTCTATGCTTTTTTTCGGTTCTCAGCAAAAGGATAGAAAAAATTGAGATTTATTTGCATCAATGTCACCGTCATTACGTAATTCACACTCGTGCAGTATTTTTGGAGGGTGGGGGAGATAAAAAAATTAAAAAATATTGAGAGAATTTGTAGTTCCAGTTCTACCTGACATACAAAGTATGCATATAGAGGATAGCCGAACACAGAAAATTAGCACCCACAAAAAAAAATTGGTGGCGTCATTTTTGGTTGAATCTCAATAACTTTTGTTAAAGGAAAAGGAGTAGATCAAAACACGTGATTTTAGGAAATTCAGATTAACAGCAGCATAACAAACGTTTTTATAGGATTTTGAAATTGTTTCTTTAATCTTTATTAATGTTAAAAGCTCGAACACGAAAGAAATCCTTCTACATATTTTTTCTGTTAATTTTAGATTAACTAATTAAACATGTTACAAATTCGCTATACAAATAGTTCAAAATTTCTTTTGTCAATATTGATATTTTATTTGCTTATTCATTTAATCAATATTACACAATTGCGAATATTTTTAAATTGAAAAAAATAAAAAAAAAATAAGGGAAGATATAGAAGCAGAATTTTTCAAACAATGGAAAATTGCCTTATTTTTGGACTGCATTATTTTATTTACTCTTAGTATACCTTAAAGTTAATAATTTTTTTAAACCATTCTTTATATCTATAGCCTAATAACAGTAAGGTTTGATTTAAAATGAAATATCAAATAATAACTTCAAGATATGCATTGTTTTGTTGTTGATGTTTTATTAGTTGTAGTGTGTGTTTGTGTGATAAAATGAAACACTGCTCAATTTCTTTATCAATCCCATCCTTCACTCCTGCCCTCTTCCTATTTTTAATTTACAGAACACCAGTGGCACTAAAACTAAAATTAGTAAAGTAGGCATACAAACCTTATAATACCGAAATTATCAAAATATCCTCCTCTTCCTTGAGTCCCAAATGGCTCCTTGAAGGAAATCATGATACTAGCAATATTGTCTCGATTCCAAATAGGACCAAATATGCGATTTCCAAACCTATAAAAATATATACTCATATTTTAAACAGGAGTAAAAGATAACTACGTTTCTGTAGTAGGTGGTTTATATTTTAAAGTAAATATTTCAGTGAATCACAGTGTATTGCCATTGTGTAGACTTTCTCTTTCAAAAAGCTTAAACACAAGTATAAATTTATTATGTTGGATTTCTTTGATAACAGTGACACAAGTAAATATTTAATACAACCAGTGTTGATTTTATTAGGTGTAGGGAGAAATTTGATGGACCTTAGGTTTTAAACTTGCACCAAGATGTTTGGAATCAAGTAATTTGTAGACAATTTATATTCGTAATAATAGGAAAAATATTAAAATGTAGCATTTGAAATATGTGTATGCAAATAAATATACTTCTGTAGCTGTAAATTGCATATAAAATGAAATATGTAAAAAAATGTATGTAAAAAAACAATTGTTATCTTTGAAAATTACATATGTGTTTTTGAAAGTTACATATGGGAGATTTTTTAAAAGCATTTAAAAAAAAGAAAGAAAAAGAAAACTAAATTTAAGAACACTGATGGAAACCAATTATCTTTGTTAGACATGTCAAAAAAAAGTAGCTCCATAAATTGTACACAAGTCACAATATTGTACGCTAAAGAGCCAGAAAAATTAGTATAGCAGATCGCATGCAAATAATGGAGGTGTGCAACCAAGCAGCGTAACGCGATACGGTCGACAGAGCGTATATAAGACAACAGGTGTCTGAAGAGGCTATTAAATCGATTGTTGCTGTTATAATGACAGGTAATTAACCATTCTTTGCATGATTTTTTTGCATTTTTTCTTTTTTATGTGAAATTGGTCAGAATGGTACAATTCATGCTCTAGATTAAGTGGAAAATGTTTTAAAAATCTGGCATAAATATATTATTTAAAATAATTAAAAAAACATTTTGATGGAAATACCCATTATCATGCAAATTTACATATTAAGCTGAGTACAAAATTTTCATTGTCCCTCTCACCTAAATTTATACACTCGTTATCGCTTTTATAAGCAAAAAAAAAAATAATCTCAGATTAGTTATAAAAAATATTCAAGAAATCATACGCTTTTTCTAACCACAACAAACAGCTGAATGACAAGCTGAAACTCGTTATAATGATTGAAGCATTTTATTTTCACAGCTGTGTTTTTTTACTACGCAATAGTCGTGAAAAACTTTGCTAGCAACAACCAATTTACAGTACACCTGTTTTAAGTACAATTTTTTGTTCGCTAAATGTTATAATGAAAATTTCCATCATCATGCAAAGAAGGGTTAAGATTTAAGCGATTTTTAACTGTGATTAATCGACGCCGCACGAGACAGGGAGCACACAGAGACGGCGATCGCCTCCTTCCCCCCGCTCAACCATCTGCAAGAGGTTGAGAATTTCGTCAACAAAATCCTTTATTGATTCGGAACATAAGTGTCACGGGTTCAGTATCAACGAATATAATAATTTCAATTCGTCTTAAAATTACTTTTTTATAAATAATCGAAGTATCCGAAAAATGAAAGTTGGCAGAATGACAATGTTCGACAAACAGCCGACAAGGCTATTGGTGAATGCATTCTCTGACAATTATCTGTGAGTCAGTTAAACAAAGTAGGACGATGATTGTCGAACATAAAAAAGAACTGTCATATATTCAACTCATAGTTTGCTCGACATTTGAAATAATAACCAACTAGATGAAAAGCGACGCATTTTACTGACTATTCTTTATCGGTCAACTAAGAAATAGAAGCGGCGGATGCTAAAATGAAAGATAATTAAACATCTAATTTAATTGTCGGATATTCAGCCTATAATTTACAGCACATTTGGCAGAAAAGTCGATGAAACGACAAATGAATAAAATTCCCGTTTGCATTTTATTTATTTATTTTGGTAAAATCATCGACGGGTACCGATGACGTTTGCGCATTTGGCAGTGGATGCGATAAGATAGCAGGTGAATAAGTATATATATATATATATATATATATATATATATATATATACAGTGGCGGATTTCCGCACAGGCGTTATAGGCGGTCGTCTCATAACTTCAGACCTGGCGGAGCCTCTAAATCCATATCATCATTTTGAAACGGCAGTAATTTTTTTTCATTGCAGACGTAAACGCTCCTCCCCCTTCTTTTACTCAGAAAAATAAAGAAACTCAAAGAAAATGAAGAGCCAAACGAAACTTAGGGGCAAATAACTATGAATGAAAAAAAAAACCAAAAATAAATAAATTTCAAAAGTAGTGATACTTGGGAAATTTCTAAGATATGAAAAAAAAACTTCCCGAAATATCAAAAACATATGATTGGAATATTATTAACAACTAAGAGAGAGAGAGATGGCATGCCAGAATGATCTAAATGATTTTATTTTTTCGAAACAAATGAGCAATGGTGTTTTATTATTTGATTTACAAGTCTTCAGACATTATTCATGTTTCAACATAAAATAAAAAGCAATTAGAAATAGCTTTCGTGAAATAGCTTTCTTCAAAATATTTATTATAAACAAAGTTGCAGAATTTTATTATTATTATTTATTTTGAAACAAAAATCTTATGAATAGTGTTTATTATTCAAAAGACGAAGAATTACTATCAATTAAATGTTAGATTTTTTAATTAAAGTGAACTCAGTTTTGAAAATACTAACATTTATTAAAACCAATGAATTGACAATTAAACCCACTAATTTAAACCCTTCTCTCTTCTACTATTTTTTTTAATTTGTTTGCATTTTTCTTTTCTTCCTCCCCCCCTTATACTAAAAAATGAAATTTTTTTACTTCCTCTTTCTTTTTCTGCAAATATTATTAAGATTCAGAGGGGATAAAGCTTCAGTTTTTTTTTTTTATCTAAAGAATTACCTTTAAACGATGAAACATCTTCATTCTAGAAATTTTAAGTCTTTAAACGTGGATAGTGCTATAATCAATGTCGGTTGTGAGTAACCAGTGTAAATTATGTATGGCACGTTAATATTTACAATATTCAAATTGTAGATTGTTTCGGGAAATTTAAAAACTGTCAGTCTTACGATTTAACCCAAACAGTTCATTCCTCAATAATAAATAAAAGGTACGGAATTTTTTTCAAATAATTTTTGATATCGGTCAAAATATTCTTTTTATTTTGTCAGCATGAAATATTTTGAAAGAACGCCGAATGTTTCAGAAAACTCTAATTTCATTGCAGTTAATTTCCAAAGTTTTGTCTAAATTTAACCACTAGTAGCTTCATTTTAAAATGCTCTCTTATTTCCTGATCACATTCCTCTTTTTCTATTTAATGAATCAAATGACGCTTTGTAAAAAATAATGCGTCACTGGTTCCATTTGCCGAGTGAATGGATAGTAAAGCACTGGCGTAAACAGATTCTTTTAAAGCACCCCCTGAGTTTCACTTGTCGAGGTCAACACGTGCCAGAATTCCCGTCAAAATTCGACACGTGTCAGATCTCTACCCCCCCCCCCTCGTAATCTTACAGATTTCTGGACAGCCCTGCAGGATTCATGATGCCAGTTACCTCAAGTACTACTTCAGACTTTAGTTGAATCCATGTAACGTCATGATGAGGTATTTATACGTGCCCGCGGGGGCCCTACATGATATTAAGCAGTTGTACCAGTGTTTTTGTCTCCTCAGTGTATTTTACTGTCAGAAAATTAAGTCCCTTTGGACTTTTCGTGTCAAAGTCTTAGAACACTGTCAATGTTTACATTCTTCTAATTTCAGATTCAATGTACATGACTGTTAAACCGTTCAAAAGTCCAGCAAAAAGTCCAGTTCAAAAGCAAATTAATTTTAATCAATTTTAGCTGGGCAAAAGTATTTAGTTAAATGGCACTGTAGAAAATATTTGCTGAGTAATAAAGGAGGTAACCTTTGGTTGAAATTAAAAGTGTAAGCATTTTCAAGATATTTAAAATTTCTACAATCAAAAATGGTCAGTGATGGGGCAAGGGGATATCCATGCTAATGGCACGTCTTATGAGTTGTATACAAACATTATACACTTTTTAAAATCAAATACGATGCCGAGGCGCAAAAATAACACCACGATCTGGAAACTGAAAACCATTGCTGGATTAAATAGTTAATACAAAATAGCCCAATTCTGCATTTTACTAGATGCATGCCACTTATATTCGCTACACCCACAGTGTTAAGTGCTTCCATATACCTATAAAGAATGTATCTATATCATAATCCTTTTTTGTTTATCTTTTTCTGGTGTTCACTTTTTTCGGTGATACTTCAAGAGAAACTGCATATTTTCTTAGTGTGTTCTTCCATAGGTACAAATATTGCATAAGATTCTGAAAAATTTTTGTACTTTTTCTGTTGTTCAAACACAATTCAAGTAATTGCACTGATTAATTTATAAATTAATTTAAACATTGTTCTCTGAAAGTTACTCTAAAATGTGGTAAAAATTAACTTAAAAATTATGAATCTGTGAGCATACGCGTAATTTTAATGCTTATACCGAGTCTTAAATGTACATTTAACAAAGCAAATTCAGAAACACTAGTCAAATAATTTACATTTTGAATACTGTAAATTGACGTATTCTGCTGTAAAATTCTGCTTTCTTAATTGCACGCCCTTCTCCAAATTAAAATTTAGAGAAAAAGATGATGTAAAATTGTTGCGAGTATATATATATTTTCATAAAGAATCAAGGTAAATATAAAAAAAGTATGATAAATTTTACTTTCACCATGAAATACAATAAAGAAAAGTAAATATAATGAGCTCAATATAAAGCAGCAACTCTATAAAATGTATTAAATTTATATTCATTAGTTTGTTTCTTTTCGATTGAAATCATTTGTATAAATTAATGAATAGCAATAAATAACACCTCTATTAAACTTATAAACTCTAAAAACTTATAATTAAGAATTAATCAAAAATAAAAGTTATTACATTGTAAGAGTAAGCAGTATCAGATAAGAACAAAAATATATACCTAAGAGCCATCAAATTTTGAACCATTTCTTTCCCAAGATAATGATCAATTCGGTAAATTTCTTCTTCCTTAAACAACAACGAAAGATGGCGAGATAATTCAGCTGAACTTTCACTATCCCTACCAAAAGGCTTTTCAATGATAACACGAGTCCATCCTCTAAAATTAAGAAATACGACCATTGATAAGACATAGGCAATCAAAATATAAATAGAATTTACAACAAATCGTGGGAAAAGTCATTTAAAGAAAACCTGTAAAACCAGCTCAAAAAATAAATTTATGTTTCTGAACGCTAAGTTTTAATAAATGGAGAAATCACGAGCCATCAGTTTAGAACAAATAATAGCAAAGCATTCTTGTTTTGAAAAATATTGCATGAATTTAATACAGAAAAATAGTTTCATTCTAATAAATTAAAATTAAGATCTAGGAAAAAGGTCGAACTACACATGCTTCTTAGTGACATCCTGATAGAGTTACTCAACAATTTTTTTAGATTTTTAAGCACTGCAATTTTATAATATTTATTTAAAGTTTAATGAACCACTAGAAATGCTATAAAATATAGTAAAAAGTATTAAACAACTTTTCATCCATGAAGTAACAATATACACAAAGTTCAATAGCTACATAATAAATCTAATCTATTGAAAATGAAAAAAAAAAAAAAAGTGGGAGAAATATAGAGAAAAGTTTAAACTATCCTAAGGTAGCTTTGGCAAATTTTTGATCATGTTTACAAAGCATCTTTTTTATGATCTGAACCAATACGGCGATTTCCACTTACAGATTCGTTATACTCACACTATCATCCCCTAAATACAAAGCTGCATATTTCTCCTCAGTCAAAATATTTACTTTAATTTAAAATTACTCGAAAAATTGCATTAGCGCATGTTTAGCGAATAGTAAAAAGTGTATCAGTATAATTTCTGGAAATACATAAAAAAGTAAAGCTGTAAAAGTCTACTTACTTTGGTGCCATGCACTTCAATTTCAGATTTTTCGTGACAGTGGAAAACACAGTAGGAGGGAGAGCCAAATAAAAAAGTCTGTTTGATAATGATAAATTTTCCAATTTGTCCAGTTGCTCATTAAGTTTTCCAAAATCATCAGGATTTTCATATGTGCCACTAACATAGTAGTTTAACTTGAAAAATTCATCTAGTTTTTGCTCTTGTTCCTTTTTAACCTTTAAAAAAATTCATATGAACTGAAACCATTTGGGAAACTGCACATACAAAAAAAACATCTTTCCTCAATAAATTCGTACAATTCTATTTCTATTAGAAATAAATATTTAAAATAAACAAAAGGTAGATTAAATTTTCATACTGATTTGTCTTTTAGATCATAAGTTCCCAAACTGTGGGTCGTGAGCAAATACTGAGTGGGCCATGAAACGTGATGAAAAAGAAGTAAAGGAAACAAAGTGCATATCACAATCCAATAACACTGTTACACGACGAACTGACGAAATGGCTGAATAGGTAGAAAATGAATTAATACGAAGAGTAGTTGGTAGCAAATACAATAGTTGTACAATCAGGGATCTATCCTTGCCTGTTTGATGAAGCTATGAAAGTCCTCCTCCCCTTCACTACCTCATAAATATGTGAGGCTGAACTTTTGGCTATGGTCAACATTAAAACTAAATACTGAAATAAACTGAATGTATGAAACTCACTGCGATTAAAAGTAACTGAAATTGATGTTAAAAATTGTAATGGCAAAAAATAGAAAACAAATACATCCTTCCAATTTAAATAAACTGCTTGTAGGTTATTTAAGAATTAAATAAAAAAATTATAAATATATTTAAGTTTTTTCCGCCTTATTTGAATAGCAGCCCTCAATTGTATTAGTAAAACTTTTTCCATAGTGACTGTTTTGGGAACTACAGTATAATTTAAGAAGTTTCGCTACTCATAACTGAGCATTACCAGTATTTATGCCCCCTTTTCTCTAAAGCAGCTAATAGGCGAGTCGCAAATTTTTAAGTTCTTGTTAGATGGGTCGGAGTTCAGTCAACTTAGGGAACCACTGTTATAGATTATAAGCTTTACCTCAAAATTAATCAGTCTGGTTTTCGGTAGTGAATTTTCCTGATAGCCACAGCAATTTTAAATTTATTTTGTCTTGGATTCAAATGTAAACTCAAAGCCTTTCAGTCTTTGATTCAAATGTCAAAAATGAGCTGGCCACTTTAAACAGAATTTTTAACTTTCTGAATAAAATGCCATTTGTGCAATTCATTCCATAAAATTACTTCCCTAATATTTCTAAGAAATGATTTGGTTTCAAATGAATTTAAATAATTCAAAATATAACTTTATAAAATACCAAGTCTATCAACAGTAGTTAGACTGGGTGTATAAAAGTCTTTTCTTTAAGATAGATTGGCAAAATATTTGTACTTAAAAAATGCTTCTTTTTCAACCTGGAAGACAAATATCAGTTATACTTCACACAGTTTCAAGTTCAATTAAAATGCCACATTATTTGTAATGAATTCATTTGTAAATAAATATATATATTTTTTAACTTTGCAATTTAAAGCTTCAATTTCAATATTATGTTATCAATTTGTGAAACAACTGATGTAAAGAATTTGAAAACACCGACTGAAAATATTGAAAAAAAATCATTGTATAGTAGAACCAATAAATAAAAGAAAAAAATCCAATTCATTTGCATAGTGTTTGTTCAAGATATTCTATAGTTTTAAAGAGATAGTTAAATAATATTCCATTAAGCAAAAATTAAGTAAGCAAGCAAAATTATGTTTTTGTATCATAATTATTAAGTCATAAACCTTCCAGAAAAAAATATTTTAATATTTTTTATGAACTTGAAAACAGAAAAATGTACTTGATAGAAAGTTTCTTAAAGGAGAACAGTGTAAATGAGCTAAAACAATTTGTTTGCATAATGAGCACCGACAATGACAATTGTTATTTTTTATTGTAACCTTTTTCGTTTTATACAGTCAAAAATTATGAAGTAGAATATATAGTCTTCCACTGAAAAGTAATAAATCTGTCAAAGTTAAATTATAAAGTTTTCTTGGTTTCTGAGAAAATATTATAACTAACAGAAGTAGTATGCTACCCATATATAACAATAAGAATGCGAGTTATCCATATATGCCAGTTGGACATATGTGAGGAGTCGACATGTCCTATGAAGGTGCCCGGGGGCAAGAGTGTCCAGCATTTATTATAGTAACAGGCAATACAAAGAAAAGTTTTAACACAATTAAGACATTTAGAATATATATATATATATATATATATATATATATATATATATATCATTATAAATATATCATTATAAATCGTTATACATATTAGTTAATGTATATTAAAATATGCGTAGAGCGTTATTTGCATCCCTTTTATTCAAATTCAAATCCCGTAGCATAGCAATTTATCGTAATTATAAAACGTTGCAAAATTTTGGGGAAAAAAATTTCTAATTCCAAATTTTTATATCAGTTATTATTTTGAAATACTTCTTAATTTATCTTCTATCTGTACTATAAAAATATCAGTTACAGAGTTAAAAAAATAGAATCTAAATTCCTCAACCAGTTTTAGAAATTGCAGTTTGCAGAAAATTCCGTTTTAAAGGAAAATATTCTGAAAGATTCGAATTACCTGCTATCACTTTTGCTTCGTCTAAAAAAAGAATTCAATTTTTTTTTCTCACATTTTGAATTCGAGTTTTAATTTTATTGGCTAAATTAAATGACTAGCAAATAACAATAGTTTTTACTCGAAATATTTATTCACAGCGCTGATTTTTGACAATAAAAACTATACTATTAAACATAAAATAAATGGTGTAACTTGTATTGAATGCAATAGACTTTTAGCTTCAGATACCGCTGTATTCTTTTTATTTACACCAGTAAATTCTTCTAAGGCATTACAAGTGTGTTTGAACTATATATACACTACTTTAATTATATCTATTTTGACTTGCCAACAAACGTCTCATAATGTTTAAATGTTTTTGTAGAATTTCAGATCTTTTTGTAGATGCACAAAATAAGCAATATAACCGTACTAATATCCAAAAAAAATTACGGCCAGAAGCAGCATTGCAAATTCATAACTTTAAAAAGTGTTATAGGCAAGGTACATAAATTGCTTGAGGGTTTAGAGCATAGAGCTGATAGACAAATGGAGGAGGCTAGCCTTATGCTTCTTATCGAAATAAGTGTACGCAACATTAGCCACGTGACTTGGGAAAAATCAGAGTAAGAATACCTTTTTTGGCAACATTTCACAAATCTTGACAAACTCAAAACCTATCGTGCAATCTTTTGCTTCCTGGCATTCGGTATGGACAATTTTCATTTCTTGAAAAGTTTATATTATATTATATTATATTATATATATATATATATATATATATTCTTTTCTTGTTTTGAAATTATTCTACTATGCAAAAACAAGAAACTGGTTTCGAAAATAATTTTTCGCTTTCAAAACATCGATAGCTCAGTTTCTGGACTTATTATTATTTATTTTTGCATTAATTAAAGGTGATTATTTTTCCTCTTTAAGTAAACAATTTATTTCTTTTATTTACCTGAAAATATCTTTAATTTTACATTACATGTTCAAATACTTCTACCATTATTTTAAAAAGATTAAAAAAACTTTTATCAAAACAGATAATGTAAAAATGATCTAAGTCTTTTTTTTTAAATATTTTTTTAAAAAAGTCATTTGTAATTTATAATTATTTTGCTTTCTAAAAATTGAAATTACATTCCAAGAATTAGGAGAATAAATATTGATTTGTGCATTAAAAAAAAGATATTAATTAAATGTGCTAAATTATTTCAAAATAATTTAGAAAGAAAACAAGAAGAACCTAGCAAAGGTACGAACTCGTTATTGCTTCGCCATTGATCTAACCACCATACTAGTCCAGTACTCTCTTTTCAGTAATACATAAGTAAATAAGCTTTATTGAAATTTTCAAAATTGGTTATTGAATCTTTATATTTTTATGAATATTCTAAATGTATGATACTGTTATACAAAATCTCTTCTCAAACTCAATTTTAAACCTCGTGCTAGATAATAATTTTCTTATACACACTTGAATTGGCAAGAAAAAAAATCATGCCAACACATTCGAGATTAAACTAAAGCGATTTGCAAAATATAATGCAGTTATATCAGTTTAAATAAAACTTAAAAAGTTAACTAAATTAAATACAATAACTACACCAAAATATGAAATATTATTCAGTAATAACATCAAAATCGATGAGTGATTCAAGTTACAAAATTTTAAACTGACTTTAAGTGGATATGAATAATAGAATATGTTGATTATACATAGCTGTGAAATGGCATAGGGCTATCCTTAGAAGATTTTCTTATGCATCCAATTGCACAGCAAAAGCTAATCTTGGCTTACATATGTTTTAAATTTACCAGTTAAAAGCGAGAAATAACCTGCCATTGAAATATAATGGGGAATGGAGAATGTGGTTACAGTGAATACAAATTCTATCCCCAAGTTACGCGATTTTATTTTATCCTCACCAAAATAGAGTTGCACTCCCTCTATCATTATTTCACCTCTATGGTTTACAGCAATTATTCCAGGCTGTACACCTTTATATTTCTTTTTCATATTTGTATCGTTGTCAAATGCCTGTCAACTACAATCATAATATCTAAATCAAGCTCAATCTTTCCAATATAACTTTTGCTAGTCTATCGCCAGTTACATCAGTTACCTCAATAAACTCTATAAATGACTCATTTATACTTATTGTTTTGTCTTCAAAATTTACACGCCGAATTAAGGTTCAAGTTTGTTTTTTATGAGAACTATCAGAAGAGGAATCCATTTATACTTTAATACGTGCCTACTTTTGTATGACTTTAATTTTGTTAAGAACTTCATTTCCGAACTTATGGTGTGTATGCTAAATCCTGTAAAATCCTATTTTTAGAATTTTTCATTCCATTTATATGATCTATAAGCACAGAGTCGTATTTATTTAACATTTCGATAAACTTAAAAAAGTTCCGTCTCTAAGCGTTCTTATTATTTCAAGATTTTCACGAAGTAAAAGATTATTACATGCTAAAAATAGAATCACATCTACAATTCTTTGAAATAGTAATTTAAGTCGTTCCATTTCCTTATTTATATTAACTTGATTTGTTTTTGAAATAGATCGAACATAAATTTGATCGTTTCAATAACTCTTTGCAAGCAATAAATGACAAAGTTCATATTCTTGAATCACAATTGATAAATTTTACCATTTATTTTAGACACATAAATCGCGTAGATTTCCCATTTCCTCTAGGAAATAATTTACAGAAGGAACAAAATACCGAGTCGAGTTTTTGAATAAATAAATCCGCTGCAAAGTTGCATTTCTAAAGTTTTAAAAAATACAGTCAGTAGTGGAAAATTATCTACTTTCAGCATTCTCAGCAAAAACTCCTTTGTGTTGGCAGGTCTGTTTTTACCACAAAACCTTTTAGAACTTATCAGTCTTAATGCTTGGTCATAAACCAGCATCATTTATATGCACTTGATCACATTAGTTATTCTTATTTTCGTCGATATCTAATGATTTCATCGTATGTGTATAAACATAAGGTTCTTCAAATATTTTCAAAGTTTTTATACTTTCATTGCAAGATTGTGTAGTTTGTGCTTCGCTAATTGAAGCCTGAATTGTAACTTCCGAAATCGAAGCCATTGCACTGTCAAAATTACTTCGTAGACAAGAAAGTAGATATACTCATGACTTCTTAAATTTTAAATTCCTCCCCCCCCCCTCTCTTTCTCTCTTCTCCCAAAAACGAATCTTTACACCCAGAGAAATACTTTCTTAACATGGACATGATTAAATCTAACAATGTTAAACACTTTATAGAATGAATTATCAAAGTTTTTATGCAATTTAACCTAGCAAGTGAGGTAAATGACTGTATTTTAAATTTATAATATATTAGAAACTTGTACTAAACTGTATAAAATCTGTAAACTGTAATTTATTTCTATATATCAAAACCCATCGATTGTTACAGTTAAATTTCTTTCTCTCTTCTATCCATCCAGCTATTACAGGTCAGAGCATTATTTTAGTTCTCTATCATGTTGGGGCGCCCCCAATCGCGAGGCCACGGTGCACCCCTAGATAGCCGTGCCTACATAGGTGAGTTACGAAATAGTTTAAATTAAATATTTCCTAACACGTAAATCTCAGATTAGACGCAACCAATAAAAAAAGAACTTAAAATATTTTTTTGAAAAGGTTTACATTTATCAGCACAAAAAAAAAAAAAAAAAATCTTGCAATGTAAAGTAAGAAAAAATATTTTGTTCTACAGCTTAAATATAAGAATGGGAATGACATGGTTACTTCAAAAGAATGTCCAAAAATTTCAGAGAAATTAATTAAAAAATTTTGATTTCTAAAAAAATGGTTTGATAAATATTTACCTGCATGTACTGAATTGCTCTATTTCTGATATCATCGATTGTCAAATTACTTCTCGAATAGCCTACAAATTTTGTTTTTGGAGGCAACAATCCATCACGATACAGGAACCTAAAATTAAGAAAACGTTCATACAAAAATATCACTAGATTTTCTCAAGGCACATTGAATGCTTGTTCATAATAAAATTTAAAATTTTTTTTAACAGAAATTAAGTTGTACGACACTATGCAATGTTTATATTGGTTAAATTTTGTTTTAGCAAGGATTTTTAAACTAGCAAAATCTTCCATTCCACAGTTAATGTTGGTAAATTCAATCTAGAAAGTAACATAATAGCTTTAAATGATTAGTTCTAAACATACTTGTGAGAACTAAAATAAAAACTATAGTGCATTAAAAATTAAATAAACAAAAATAATTTAATGGAAAATATTACTTTAAGTATATGTACTTTTTTACTACAATTAACGCATGCAAATAGTTTGTCTCATAATTTTTAATGTGTACATAAATACGACGGAGTTTATTCAAGGACAGTAAATTTCAGAGTTAAAAAATTGGCATTACTTAACACAATCTCTAAGTACTGCTGTATAGTTAAAAAATTAAAAAAGACGGCAGTCACAAATATAGATACATAAAAAAATAATAGTTTAAAAATTTCAAGAATTGAATCGAAGACACATTAATTTTGAAGCTTTCCATTAAAAATACGGTATTTTTGCCTAAAACCATACTCCTAACTAAGCTTATTTGTTTATCTTTCAGTCTGAATTACTATAAGCAGAATTCCATTTTCACATATTTATTATTATACTGTTATCTGCAATGATTATATTTTATATAAATTGCAAAGTTCTATTTTACATTTATTCTCTAGCGCTGTTTACAATTTAATAATTATATCTACTCAGGCGAACACATTTTTGGTTGACAACGTAGTTAAGCTTAATTAATGTAATTATAAAGTGTTAAATGCTGTATTTCTGTACAAAGCTAAACACAATCCCAAAGCGCAAATTTTCTATCAATATAGAGAGTATTACACAGACAGAAAAACGGAATCAGGCGAAATATTCGAAGGTCATCAAGACAAAATGAAACAGACGAAGCAAAACTATATAAAATACAATAACCTTACTTATTATGATTTAATAACTAAGAGCTTAACAGTTTCACATAATTTAATGAAATTTTGCCAATGAACCAGATATAAACAGAGAAACATTGATGACTAATTCATCAACTGCTATCACATATAACCAACATTCTACAATTTGTAAAGTGATTAAAATAAAGTCATAAAATTCTGGATTCAAAATGAGTATGTGAAAAATATTCCACCAAAAATAATCGATGAATAATGCCTTGTTATTACTAAAATCACAATAATAATAACAAAAATAACAACTACAGCAATTTTTAAAAAATCCTACTTTACACTTTTTAAGCGACATTCTTGAAATTTCTTACATACTTCCCAATTCTTCTTCTTAAAATTTAAACTCAGCTTGATAAAGATATCAAAGGTAACCAGGGAAGATACTGTCCTACACCGAGGAATGCTAGCACATAATATTCAGTGCTTTAGATATAATTTCGCTTCCAAACTTAGAAAATGAGAAAAGCTATTTTGTTCCTTAACGTCACAGAGACGATACTTTTAAATGTAGTGTGTTCATGTCATAAATTTAATATTTTCGGTGCTTTCATTTTCAATGCTTGCAAACTGTTCATTCTAACTTATTCATTGATATTCCAAGGTGATTAAACTCAGAAGTATACTAAACATTTTAAGCAGGTTTACCTCCATCCTTCCGTTCGCAAAACTGATTTATAATGAAACTCATTGCTTCCTCTCGAGTATTGCGGATAACATTTGCCGCTCAAACTGTCTTTTCGGGAAATTTTATTAATTTACCAACCGGAATTAGAGACCAGCTTATTGATCGATCATACCGTGATATTCATGATTCTTTCTATAAAATGATTTAAATTTCAATCTGAGTGAGACAATTAAGCAGCCTTATTTTCGGAGCTCTACAGTTCATGCTTACTGGGTGCATGAACATCCCTGATATATTCAAGTTATATGGTTTCACAGACACGTAGGAAGTTTAACTATTTGCGTAATTAATTCCATGTTTTCTTACAGGGTGACTTTCTTTCCACGATTTCCCTTACTTTTTAAAGACCCAAAATGTGAAGTAGATTCTAACATGAAGTATTTTATTTGTAATATTCATTTTATTTCAAGTATTTTATTTGTAATGTATGAGCAAGTTCAATAATATTCTTGCTGGCTAAATTCAAAAAGTATTAAAGAATAGCAAGTTACAGTAATTATTCAGGATACTGGATGTAATATTTAATGTTTTAGGGGAGAGTGGGAGGGCGTTTTCGTTCAATTATACTCACTCACACACACATACACACACACACACACACACACACACACAAATCATTCCTCAAATTTCAACAATGGAAGAAACTCATACCTTTAAATACTTATAGAAACAATGAAAACTCTTTAAAAACTGCATTGCAACAAAAGAAATTACTATAAACTAAGATATAAAGATTTTTTTAAAAAAAATTGCCATAATTCAGGAAAAAACTTTAAGGCAGCTAAATTAGTATTATTAAAAAGATTATTCTTTTCAGACAGCGCAAAATTCCTCTTTGTACAATAATATTTCTAAGTTATCAACGAAAACTGCAAAATTTTGCTTAGTTTTCATTTGATCAAAATTTCAAAAACAATTTATCCGAGATGCTCCATTATATTAAATTTGGTAGCTGTAGATCAAACCAGTCTGCTTTGGAGAGCGCCATTAGACAGACATACACACATAGTTTTTCATTATTAAAAATTTCTGTTCATCATACTTTATAGGGCGATCACAACTTTCCCAATTTGGAGTTGTTTCCAACAAATACTAAAGAAGGAAATGAATTGAAATTCCATATGTAGCCATTGGGAGACATGGATATCTCAATGACGGGGGAGGGGGGTTCTGGAGCAATATATTATACACTAAAAAAAGATCAGCTTACTCAAAATATAACTTTAATATTGATTCATAAAAGAATAGTTTCGGTCAGTTTCATTTTGTTAATTTCTATTCACAAACTTGTTTTCTTTTTTCTACTCGAGTATTAACGAAATTTTGAATTATACATCTTTTGTGCAATTGCTATTATTACTTATTTCAGATTCTTCAAGATACGAATGGCAACACGAAATGTATTTTTCAGTGACATCGGTTACTATTCTTCAGCAATTTTTTTTTATTCTTGTTTGTTCCTACTAGAATTCGTCTCATAGCGCCTTCAGCAATTTGTATATAAAATTTGACTTCATTTTTTAAAATTAGTTTTAGTTACAAAGAAAAAAATCATTTCATAACCACCCTGCTTTTTATTAATTTATAATTTTTATGCCCAGTTTAACAGAATTCACACAATCTTTCTATGTGAGTTTAAAATGATATAAACAAATAAGAGATAAAGGAAAGATTTGTAAAGAAAATAGATATTCCAGACAGAATCGCAACTTTTGTATTCTATTTATGTATTACTTTAAATTAGTATAAAATCTTATTAGCATTTTAATTCGCATCTAGCAATCTTGAGTGTATTGAATACAAAAATTAATTTTAAAAAAAGAAAAAAGAATGAAAGAAAGTAGAATTGGTGTTTATTAAAGCGTGGTACAAGGGCATTTTTTAAAACTATTTAAAAAACATAATTATACACATTGAAAACATAAAATACATTATTAAACAAAAAAAATAATAACATAAATATTAATATTTCGGCTTTTTTCTCCCCCCTTCCCTCTTGAAGTGACTGCTGGTTTACATGACGATTGAATTACAAAAGATGAAACAATCGCCTGCGGTTGCATCATAAAGCTAAGTCCCCGTGAAGCAGAGAACTACACAGTAACAGAAGAAAATACACGTAATATTAACGCGCATGTTTTTAAGAGGAAATTTGTTAGGAATATCTAATGACCCCGTGCTCTCTCTTTCGTCCAGTCTTCAAGGAAGTTGGAAATACTTTCAGACTTGGAATAGAAGAAAGTGCAGATAACGTATTTAACTTACCATAATGTAGGATAAATCTTCTTCTTCGCCAGATCTCCCTGAAATGCAAAAATAACTATTAGAAATTCTCAAAAAAAAATACAACGTTGTATGTGTTACAAGATTAGCATTTTCGCCGTTGTGATTAAAGATCAACATCTATTTAACAGGAACAGAATAACTTCTACTGAGGAAAAAAAATGTTTGCAATAAAATTTAACACTTCTGAATAACTGATATACTTTAATAATAAATTAATATATATAAGTTAAATTAAAATATATTAGCTCTGTAAAACTTCCAAACTTTAAAAAAAGTTTATTTATTTATTTATTTTATTCCTGTATTCTGGTCTCTACCTTTTGTGAGTGCCTTGAAAAAGTTCAAAGTAAAAAAATTATAATTTAAATCTTCAGCATTCATAAATAAAATTAGTCATAAAAATCATCTTGACAAAAAATTCCATTAAAATTTGTCAAAAAAAGTATTTTCAGTAGAATTTTCTTTTAGTTATCACTAATAGTTCGTTTTCTTCTTTAGATTTAAAAAAAAAATTCTAACTTAAAAGATAGCTTAAATTTAAGGGGGGGGGGGGAGATCTGGAGAGGAAAAATCTACAAAATGAATCCAAGGAGAATTCGGTCACAATACATAATAGAGCAACTTATGAGCTCCCAATGTCTTTGGCTTTTACAAATGTCGATTTTTTTTAAGGAGGGGAAGGGATATGCAAATAAAAATAAGCACTGCAATACCCCTCTGGCATTGTATCTGAAACTCCTAAGGATACGACTAGTCAGAATTAATACTTTTACTATATGATTTAATATTTCCGAACAATGGAGAGAGAAAAACTGATTCTGCAAAAGACATTTCTTTCTTTCTCTCTATCTCTCTCTTTCTTTTTTTTTTTTTTCACTTTATCAACAAGTAATCAAAACAAAAAAGATGATTAGAGATTTTAAAAAAACAATGCCGAATAATGATAAGAAAGATTTCTTTATCCAAACTCCTTATATAAAGAGTGAAACCGTGCTTCCTGAATAATAACACGAATTTTTATTCATATTAAATTACATAAAAATCCTATAGCCATCGCAGTGAACTTGAGAAAACACTTTTCGTTTTTAATGAAGTACATGTCAACATTATAGCTATACACAACAATTTTTTTTAAATTTTATTTCACTTTCCGTTTTACAGCTGATGAAGGCCGACAAATATTGAATAATATAATAAATTCACGCCCAACTACATAACTCATCAGTAATTTAAGTACTTTTTCAGTTCATTCCTTTTTATTAAAAAGATAAAGTATATATTAATTACCATAAAGTATATATTAATTACCATATATAAAAGTTTTAATTACCATTAAAACTTTTTCAAGTGAAAACTTTATCTATAAAAAAAGAGGGCCTCCAATTTTAAATATGCAAAATATTTTACTAATTTTTAAAGCAATTTAATTAGTAAGCTATTAATTGATTAGAAGTTTTATAAGGAGTTGACGAATATAAATAAATTAATTAGAAGTAAGAAAACATATAAGAGCAAACAAAAATGTTAAATATTCTTCGAAATATCAGATAAAAATTAAATGATGAAATTCTGAATAGTCAAAAAATCAAAGCCGCCATTCATAAGACAATTAAAACAATACAGTTATTAAGAAACCACTTGTATTAATTTTATGTCAGAATTTAATAAATCAATCTCTTGAAATATGAGAAATTCTCTGATTCGAAAAAAGTTTTAAAGTAATTTTGAAGCAATGAAGTTCTAGAAAATATTCAAATCTAAGAGAGATCCGATACGTAGGCAGAGAGCTGACATTAAGGAAATTAGGGGGGGGGGGGACTAAGGTGTAATTTACTTTTAAGTTGCATGTCCTCAAATCTTGATCGATATATAGGTCATTGAATAAAATGTAAAGGATAACAGAAGTTAAACCGATAAAAGCTATACTGTAAACAGGAATTAATAATAGGCATACCTTAAAGCCGAAAGAAGAAAGCTTCAGTTCAGGAAGTAACATAAAGTAAAGTGACCATGCTCTACCATCTCAGATGGATCACGGCACTCATATCAAGGAATTCTGGATTATGGAAATTTTTATCACGAACATTAAGACAGATGTACAAAGAAAGTCTACAGTAAAAGCGTACGGCGTCAGTTAAGCGTATAACTACTTTCCACACACACTGATGATTTAATTGAAAAGTCTTAAAATATCTACCAATAAATTTAGAGCAAACATTATTGAAGTATTTCATGTCCTTAACAAGAATATTGTTCCATGCTTTCTACTACATACCATGATGCAGTTATACAAATTTCTAGTTAATGTTTGTTTTATCAAAATATATTAATCTAAAAATATCAAACTTTTCAACTCATTTCATGTAATGTATTGTAACTTCACTCTTACGTTTCAGTGATCGGAAACACGGGGCATGGTTATCGGAGCTTTTAATTATATAACCGGTGAATTTAGGGGGTATATTAAATCAATCTTTCTCTACACTTTTGAAACTGATACTTTTAACTATCTGTCATAATATCCGAATTTTAATGGCACACACGCCACACATGGGCATGCTGCGCCAAACGTATGGTGAATATATGAACATATGATAATGTAAAATTACGATGGAAAAATATCTAAATTACGACTAATTCATTTTTTTAAAAATGGTTGAGTATTTAAAAGCAAGTGGTATACGGTAAAAACAATCATATATGATGCAAAAAGCCAAGTTACAGCCTTTTACTTCCACTTCGTAAATCAGGGGGCATTTATCATGTGTTCCAAAAGTTCAAAAAAACTCGTTAAAGCAATGGGAATGGGATAACTTTAAAAATTGTTAAGTTACTTACTTACCAGGCTTAAGGATTAGAATGGCAGTGTCTTCTCTTTATTTTGCACGGAAAAGAGAATTCTCGCAAATACGGTAAAATAATCTTACGATGTTACATAGGGAGTAGTCACTCAAGTGACGAAACATACAATACGTTAATCCATCCCGTACAAGACTGGTATTCCAGGATTGAAAAATTGCCTTCTTCAGCTCAAACATTCTTAAAGGAGCAGCTGAAATGATCACTGTAATGAACATCATTCCCTAATGTAAAATCAAATAGCGGCTTGAGCGATAGAGAGCGTATAGCCAAATCAAGCGAGTGGAATTTTCGAAGGCAAGTGTAAATAATTTCTTTTTCATAATTGTTTAGTAGATAGAAACAATGGTCTGAAATCATTTATTTAATTTGACGGACACGAATATTGGTCATCGTTTCCCTATTAGGTGCTATGTCTTTCATGTCACCTAGAAGGAAGAAAGGTGCCGGTAGCTGAATCACGAAAATTCTAAAGTTTTCTTAGCATATATTAGCAAAAGGTGGAAAGTAAAGATAGCAAACTGTAATCAATGCCTGTGAGTGTACATGCACAGCCACGACAGGAAGTTAGTGTTCACGGAATAGTAGTACTGGGATACAGATTGGATGTCAGAATGCAAACACCACCAGATGGAGCGGATATTACCTCATCAAAATCTTTCCGCATACATTTGAACCCACGCACTCTTTCAGAAATTACAGGGGTTAAAAATATCACTTGAATATCAAAACAAACCTAATGAAAGTCATTGATAAATTATTTAATATCATCGGTTTTTGATCAGAAACTGCGACAATTCCAAGAGGCAAAATTAATCGTCGAATATTTGACCGTTTTTCAGAATTCCAGAGTGTGAAAGTAGTACTCTCTACGCTTGCTAAACCCCTCTGTGTTGGAGGAGCTTGATATCTATGCATCAGTACAAGGCGAAGAATTATGATGTTTTATATCAATAGATTTTAATTTCTTCTCACCAACCCGAAAGTATGTAAATTTCCCGCGGCATGCAGTTTTCGAATGGCCATATCTCTGACATTGTAAGCATATGAGAAGATAGGGAATATAGGGTCTAACTGATACCTAATATAAGCCTCCATAATAATTTAGGTGCGAGAAATGTTACGAAATGTTTCGTGTCAAGGAGCTGTCCTTCTCTTCGTATTTGTATCTGACGAACATGGGTCACTCCCTGACTTTTTAATTTCTACGTTATGTGCTCTATGTTTTCGCTATATAGTCCTCCACATGTTATAACACCTTTTGAAAAGTTAAGAATAGTGTCAAGGACTGACAAGGAATGGTACCGAGTGACTTTATTTTCAAAATGTGTTGAAATTGCTTTCGATTTGAAACCTCTATTAACAAACACGAGAGCGAATTTTTCGAATTGAAGTTACTTTTTCAAGTGTTGCAGAAAATGCTTTTCGTAGTACTAAGAATGGTGTCATTTTGAGGTAATTAAAGTTTTCATTCTGTACAGAAATGCGTTTCAGGATAAAAGAAAAAAATGTGTCAAAACTTTGATTAAAATTATTTGGAACAAAATTATATCCACTGAAGCGAGATTGATACACCAGGACTACAGTCACAATCCCTGATAGACAAGACATCTGAGGTCTTCTGGGACGTCCCGAGAGAAGGGACACTTCATTCCTTTAACGTTTAAGTTTGTGCGCGCTAAAGAGTCAAATGAAATTACTTCTCACTTGTTAATATCATTTCATATACATCCATATCATGCAATTCCACACAAATATATAGTAGAATTCATTAATAATTAAATTCCACTTCACCCTGGGAATACGGCGCTTGGTATGCATTACCTCTCTTGCATTATTTGCAAGGCAGGTTTCCCTATAGAGATCTATAGATATCTCCTTTCGATTTAAAACAATTTATTTAAGAAAAAGGAATGTAAAAAAGGTGATAAATTTCAAAACAACAACATATCAAAAGGGTTTTATAAATATTTGCTATGACGTCAACTTTAAGTAAACAATAAAAACAAGATTCAATTCTATTGACGCTTCAAAAAGTACGAAATAAATCTTTCAAACATTATAAGAGCTTTCTTTGGATACTATTTAATTATATATTTTATCCTTATTCTTTGCTAGAAATAAATTTACTAAATTTATCAAGTTTTCTTTTTCTTTTTTTCCAGCTTTAGAGCAGCTTTTCAAACTGTCATTTATTTTTTTACAATAATTATTCAGCAATGCATTTACTGCAAACCAAATTGCCATTCTATGCACATTTTCTGGTTTATGTCCTGAAATGTATTCGCCATAATCTTGTACTTGTTCCTCATTCGCTAAATTATTAAAAATGATCTCTGTTACTAAAAATTTTTGATTGGAAAATTTCCTCTTTATATATGGTACATAATTTCTGAATTATACGAATAGAAAATTACATTTACAGTGTTTTTGTCGATGAATTTTAAAACAACTCCACATTAAGGCTTTTATGAATATTTGCTGTTCTCTTCAACTCCGAGTGAGCAATAAAAACAATATTCAATTCTATCGACACTTCAAAAAATATGAAACATTAGAAGGACTTTCATTGGCTGCCATTTAACTATATATTTTATTATTATTTGTTAAAAATAATTTCTAAATTTTATGTAGTTTTGGGGTAATAAAATATACCCAGACTTTCTGGCAAATTTATAGGCATTCAGTCATTGAATAAAATAATGAGCAAAATATCATTATTTCAGCGGAGTACCTTTTACTGTGTTCGTTTTGAATAACCAAAATAGATTTTTCTAACCCTTTGCACTCCGAAAAATAATTAGATGCAAAATTATTCACCTAATACAAAGATTTGTTTATTGCTATGAAAAATAATTATACCTAATTCTTTTAAGTCGAATTTCTTTGAAAAATTTATTTACATTTCTTAACCATTATGTAGGCGTTTTTATCAATTAAATTTGAAAAATAAATAAATAAAACATCAAAATGATGCACCGTCTTGAGTGGTGAGTCAGAGGCACCATCGGAGTGCAAAGGGCTGATAAATGCGATTACATTGGTTAAATTTTCTAGGGTTATAATTCAAATTATCCACGAAACCATGAATCTGGGAAATAATATCTGAATTCGGCGATGTGTGTGTGTGTGTGTGTGTGTGTGTGTGTGTGTGTGTGTGTGTGTGGACACTTATACAAAATTACCTTTTATAATTAAACATTTACATTAAATATTAATAATAGAAAATAGATTCTCCGCAATTACGGTGACACATTTCCAAACACAACAATCGTTTCAAAGACGAAAAAGCTTCTTTTTCTTTTTTCCAAAAGAAATTAAAAGTAGAATCTATACTAGTTCCATATATTTCCACATTAAAATATAATATTATATATCGATCAAACGTGTAAGATCAAATGGCCCTTTAGGATTTATTTAAATAGAAACCACGAAGTGTAAGTTGATACAAGTGAATCTACACAATACGTTGCGATTTATAATAGGATCAAAACTCTGCTACGTCGGGAAACGAGAATTCGTATCTCAGTTATTCTATACAGTTTTCCAGAGCAATGTTATTATAGACTGACTCATATTAATTATATTACACCATAATATTAAAAGTGTATATAAATAAGAAAGTTACATCGTTGCAAGTGTTGGGACCTATCAATAATCGTTGAATCTGAATAGCGATTAAAAATAGCTCCACGTTGGAGGGCGAAATAAAAAGTTTAAAACAGAGTTAGAATTCCCGAGAAGAAATTATGATTACCTACTAGATGGACTTAGCAATGACAACGACATAAAATATAAAAATACAGCAGCATATCAAAATATCTGTTTTAGACAATTATGTGCAATTTAGAGCACAGATTGTTAACAAATAAGATATTTTTAGGTTAAGAAATTGAATCTTTAATCTTGAAAAACATGTTAAAAAGTTTTCATATGCTATTAAATAAAATTTGTAGTATAACCAGCCATAAGATAAGGTGCCCAATTAGTTAGAATACATTATTTAAATAATTTTTATGTATTTTCTTATCACACTCCTGTATAGTAATGAAATAACGGTACATTAATGGATAACACATACATTTGTATCTTTTTTTATGGAAAAATCTTTCAAGAACACAAAAAGGGACTTTCATGCATTAGTCATTTTTGTATCATTTATTCATTAATTTTTATGCTTAAATTAGCTTAAAATTTTTTATTTAAATTCCGCTTTCCACCCACCTGCTAATGAGATCTGATGCTCATTTTGGCAATTTTTTCTTTCACATGCTCCCTTGGTCTGAAAATTAAAGCATTTTAATTTTTACTTACAGGAAAGCTAAACCATGTTTTCAAAAGTAAAAACAAATCTTTTCAAGGTCAAAATTTAGTCAGGTAGTCGTCAAATAAAGGGGTCACAAATGGGTTTTGTTAAATTAGGGAGGGTAAAAAAAGAGGAAAACAGGATGCTTTACTATTTGCACAATAATTACTTTTTTGTATTCTACAAGCATTGGAAGACTTTCGGGAAATTTTTGCACAGAAAAGTATACGCTTAATTTCTTCTATTCACTTTTGTTTGGTTAGTTTATATGTAACATTTCACATAGAAAGACTTTTTTTAACGAACTTTTAATACCACAAGTTTAAGTAAGTATGATTTAACATTTGGAATTAAAATTTAACGTTTAATCTTCTTGTCTTTAGGTTATTTAGAGTAATCACACAAAATACGAGTAAATGCTCTTCAGTACAGCTTCATGATATAGCGAAAAATAGATTTATAGCAGTTTTCAGCAACTGAAATTAGATAAAAGATAAAAATTTTGCGATAAAATAAGAAAAGTTTTTTAAAAAAAATTACAAATATAAAACGACACTTTTATTAAAAGCAAAGAAAGATTAACAGCAAAGATAAAAAAAATAAATGAATTAATAAAAGCGAGAGCTTGAGTAAACAAAAAACTAGCATACATCAATCAATGAAAAACTGATTGTCTCCGAGAGTAAGATAAAGTCACATTGAATTGTTTTCAAACTGACGGATGATCGTTCCTCTTTGAATACAAAATTATCAAGAACTTGTCTAAGATTGACAGCTCTAAAAAATAGCAAAGCAAACTTTAAAAGTCGGTTTGCAGGTATACTCAACAATGTAGCGCTTATAAGGCAAGAAAATATCGTACATTTTATCATTTTCGGAATTCAAAATTAATATCAAGCGAAACTCCACTTGCGAAGTGCATGAATAACAAACAACAAAGAATGCAGCCAACGGGAAACTCATTTTTCAACTAATTAGTATCGGTTGATAGATAGAAAGTGCTGACCCAGTTGCAATGGGAAGACAAGCATTCAAATGGAAAGGACTACTACGTGCGAAGTAGGTGAAAGTCCCGCAAGCAAATTATGCAGCCCGTTTAACCTAGTTTGATTGAATATAGAAATAATGGTGTAACTGACCATAAGCAACCATAAATATAAACAACAGATCACAAGTGATTCTTATCTTGCGGTCAGATCCATATATCAAATTATAATGATTGATACTGCGATAGAATAGAAAATGGTGTCTCCAATCTCATTAACCACGAAGAAACGGGATCAAATCATACATACGGAAGGGGGAGAGAATATGCGAAAGGCCAAGATGTCACAGGGGGGGAGTCAAAAACAATACTCTGTCATTTATATAACAAAGGATGCCAATTCGACTTTTGTAAAACCTTTGTTCTTTACAGACCAACACTCTTGCACAATTATTACTATCAAACAAAAAGTCCTAGTCTTCCCAATTACGAAAATACTTTGAAAACAGGTTTAGTATAACTGTCGCAAAAGTGATGCAAGAACCCCACAATTAAAACAAAAAACCCACGGGATGAACTTTCAGCGAGATAAAATCACAGAAGAGGATAAATTTGAATTCAATTATTTGCATTTTTTAAGACATTTAAATGTGCCAAAAGAAACATAAACATCAGAAGCTAAACATTTTTAAAGGATGAGAATTATGAACAAAGAAAAAGAGCATTAAAGTAACCTAAGGTAGGCATAATCATAGCGTACAATGATTCAAAAAAAGAGGGAAAAGTAATAACGAAATCGTGAATCCAACATTACTATAAATAAATATCTTAAGGGAAAGAAATAAAATTTAAAGATTTCACTTCCTTTATTATAACTAAGATAACTATACAGATAAAAATACTATGATCGAATAAAAGAATCAAAGATTTGCCTTTTGAATTCCGTTTTAAGCTTTAGACAAAGCGCAGAAAAAGAAATACTCGTTATCCAAAACCAGATGATTCAATTTTCATTTCGAAGCCAGTCGATAGCATGAAAAAACATTAATAAAAAATTGATAATTCGATTTTGTATAAAAATTTGGCAGGTTTTGTAAATTGTTGTTCAGTTTATTTTTTATTTTACTTATTTATTTGATATCAATAATAGGGGGCATTAGTTAATTCTTAAACTTCGGTATCAGTCATGAGAAAACAAGACTCCGAATACCAAAGCCCATAGTTATAATTAAAAATGTATTTGATAAAACTATAGAACTCACTGCAGCCCCAAATGCTAAAAGCCTCTCATACACAGAACATTTGGCAAAAAGATATACACGCTTTTGACTGCCTTAGATATCGACACAGAATTAACGATTCTGTACAGCTTTCTTTTTGCAAAATCTTCAGGGTTGAATGGGTTTCAATTTTTTTAAAAAAATCTATTCTACAAAGCAATTTACATATGCTGTAAATCGTATTTATTCACACATCATCATATTTCGGAAATTTTTTACCCTAAACTTCCTTTCTGATAACAATGATGAACAAAATTTATGACTATAAGCATCATCACACTATAATCGAACGCATTTAGGTTATTTACTTTCATAAGGGTCCCGATAAAAAATATTAAAATTCATTCTGTTCTGATAATAATTCATAAATTAAATATTCAAAGATATCCGTTAAATTAGAAGTCTATTCTGTCGGTTAAATATTTAAAAAATGAAAACAAAATCTTCAGAAAATAAAAGGGTTCAGATATAGATCCCACGCAGTAAATCAGATAAACTAAAAACTATTCTGTCAAAGTGGTTGCATGACAAAATGTCAAATAAAAAAAATACCAAACGTATTTTTATATGCTTCACAATCAAAATATTATTCCATCTATTATAAGTGCAAGTCGTGCCAAAATGATACAAGACTTCAAAATTAAAAAATAATAAAAATTGAAATGAAATTGCATGCGCGCGTGTATGTGATTCGATTTTTTTAATTTATTTATATGGCTATTTCTAAACAGATGAGATATGAAATTATACAGTTTTTCGAATATATTTAATGGTCGACAAAATATTTTTTCTCCTACTTCTAGTTAAAATCCAATAACGTTCAATTACGATATTTTTACTCAAGTATCAAACAGAGTGAAAAGTATTTTAGTTCAAAAGATACCTAACTGATAAGACATATTTCTGGACACTAATGCAGCTTCTGGAATATGGTGCATATAATATTAAAAACCATTTTTCAGTAAAGACCACATACATTACATACAATTCAAATTTAAAACTAGAATGTTCCTTTCGGCAATTATTATTTATCAGACCACAAGCTTACAAAGAGAGGGCAGGGTTGAAAACTGAGTTCGAACCCCTGACCTTCCGCACACACGACGGTTACCAAGACAACCACGTCATTGGAACCTGCCAGACAAGAGTCAAGTTATCAGTATGTAAACTTTACCAAAAGTTTGAGAGCCATTTTTTCGAAACTGACTAGCCATTGCGTTTTAATATTTTCCTGAATGAAAATTTTAAATGTATACTATCATTATACTAAATATCCTCCCGAACTCAGATTTCAACCCGTGTCCTCTCCTTGTCAGTATGAAAATCAAGATGAAAGTTTCTTGTTTCCTCTTTCTTATTTGCTGTTTCTTCAGTAAATGCAATTGATTAAACGCTTGAATTTTAATACAAAAAGACCAATAACAAAAAATTATAAATGTGCTAATATAAATATAGAAATTATATATAAAAGAAATGTAATACCAAGAAAGGAAGTCATTTGTTTTATAAGCATTGCTTTCATTTCACGTATGTACAACAAAGATATGAGAAATTCTGAGGACGACAAATACTCGAATCGGAACATTTTTTGAGTGCATATTTACTCAACAAAACAGTCATAATAATCGATATTCCAGGTAACAATCTAAAAAAATCGCACGCATAGGGGCTTTTGAAGGTATAAATTTAATTCCGAATTGCAAATGAGGTCTAAACAAAAGAATATCATGAGCTTATAAACTAATAGTGCCTGTTTCCGACATGCTGGATATACGGTGAAGGTGAGTAATAATGAAATAGATTAATGAAGCAACCGTCCCAATAAGGAGGACGGGTGCTCCAGGAAAACATAAGATTGGCATATGGCTTTTGATAACATGCCAGGAACTGTGATGAGTTCTAATGGATGGTAGAGCAGCAAAAACATGTCTGAATGAAAAGGAAGTGCTCGCTGTCTTGGATATATGTATATGGGTAACCCGGTTCCCGTTATAATCTTTAACAATAATAATAATCAGACACTGGAAAAGGATAAAGGTTACGAGGAATGACAAAGAATCATCGATTTTCACAATATATATTTAGTTGCTCATCTGACCTGTCTCCTCTCATCGATGAAGGGGCGTACTTCCTCAGGGAAGGGCTGTACCGTAACCAGAGATGGTCCTTAGAAATTAACCACTGTTCCCACTAGTGTTGCTGTCGCGGCGGCCCGGTCATTCCAATTTTTCCATTTGCCTTCAGGTGGGTCGTAGTAGTCAGTTTGTGATGAGCATGTATATGTTAAATGCACTGCAGAGTAATCTTCAAATGATACTCATTATTCTATTTTTATACACAGTAATAATTATACTTGAGTATATCATTCTCTACTCAACATGTATCATTTTCCACTCATAAAATTCCAATCTTTCGAAAAGGGAAATAGATTTTAATGCCGTAAACGAAAATGCCATTAAGCGAAGGAAAGGAACAATTCAATCATGTGTTTCACTGTGACATTTTATCATTATATTTTTTCGCTTAATGATGATGATTCTTAATGACTTAGTGTATAGCAACTGAATTTCCTTAAAATTTCCTTGTGCTCTCTCTCGAAACGAAAATTAATCTTCGTTTCTTAAGAGAAAAAAATTGCATAAAGAAAACTAGATCACTAGAAAAGCGCATTTTGTACTATATTAAATGCACAAGTACCACATTCGAGTGACAGCAAAAGTACTCAGTCAGTGTAGAATTTGATGCGAGGAGAACAAGCCTACCTCATTGATTCAAGGTTTTTGCACAGCACGTGAATCGACTGTGATTCACACCAAATATCTAATTAGATATTTTCTTCTTTACTACAATTAAAAGAGCAAATAAGTGAGCATCTTATTAGATAGTGCTCCGAATCACAGGCATCAATCATGGTAGCGAAAGTATTCAAGAAATGCGGCATTTGTAGATAGAAGGTATTAATTACAAGCGAGTCAGCGATACTCTAGAGAGACGTAAACATAATTCAATGTTTTTTAACAACAAATCCAGATAATAATTACAAATAATTGTAAATGTTTCTTCAATGTGTCTGTCTGTCTGTATGTTAAACGGTTTTTTAAAAAGTTACCCTAGAACCAATGTATCCTTTTACATGCTGTAGCAGAATTAGAAGTCAAATTGCAGTTATTATAATGTCAGTTATTAAGGAAGATGTCGAAGGAAAAATACACTTGCATCTACTTAAATATGACTAAGAGCAAGAATATCTGTAAATAATGTGTCAAAAATAAGACAACGAAAAATTCAAGATGGATTTATTTTTCCCTCGTTTTTAGTATTATGAAAATAAATACATGAGTAGTATTGCCGTTATTTTAAAGAAAATGTAATTACAGAAATTCAGATATAAGCTATATCAAAACATTTTTTTTTTTCAAATTGAATAAATTGATCAGTTCAGGTCAGTGGGTAAAGTTTATTTAAAAAAATAAACACGGTTATTTTTCTGTTCACTATGAAGAATGATTGGTTCGATACTAAATTTCATTTCAATTAGTTTAAAATCTTCATATCCAAGCTGTGATAAAATATTGTATATATATATTTTTTAATTTAATGAGGGTTATTTCCTGAATTTTCAAAAAATAATTTATATCTTCGAAAAAACGTTTCATAAAATACTAGATTACAGCACGAAACTTTAAAGATTTTTGAAGAAAAATTTAATATTCTTGAAAGTAAAAAAAGGAAAAAAAAATTGAGCTAAACAACAAGTATTTTGTCTTTCAAATAGAGTTTAAAGGGCATCATTACCACTTTGAAAAAAAAATTAATTTTTCAATACAATCAAGGATCTTTTTATACTGTGTTATCTTGATAAATTAATTAATGTAACACATTTTTCCGATATATCCCAAAATTTTCTACCCAAAACAACGCTTTGATAATCACTTTTTTTAACAAAGGTGATTTAACACAAAATATTATCCAGAAATCATTTGAAGTTAATGTTAAACAGAACAGTAAATAGTATTAAATATACTTCAAAAACATTTTACAGAGAAAAAGACAAATATTTTGAATCACTGAGAACAAAAATTTTAATTAAATGAGAAAATTATACTTTTTTTTTATCAACACGAATCTTTTACCACGTTTTGCAACTGTCGATATACACCTGCGAAGACATTTCCCTTTCCTTTTAATTGCGAAAATCACGTTTTGTAAGTCTGTTCAGAGAAAAGTGATATTTACCAACATTGCACAACGAGTACTAAAGCAGGCCAACAGGAAACTCGTTCTCAGTTGAAGTGACCTGCATTATTCTCCAAATTTATTTATCCACCCAGAAAATTAACTTCAAACTTTACAAAAACTTTAAACAAACTTTTTCTTTAGTAACTGCAAAAAATTGGTCAATACTGCCTGACTCAATAATTGCAGCTTTGCTTTGTTTGTTTTTTATACCACCACGCTTAACAGTAATATGTTAAATACTTTCATCAGAAAAGATAATAGAATGAATCTGAACAAAATGCAATGTCGACAATGAATAACATAACTTGATTTTGTCGAGAACTTAGAGATTTAATAAATTCCATTCGCTGCTCAACAAGCATAGCAAAAGTCCACCTGTAAAATTTCATTGGTCAGAAATGGCAGAAAACAAATTCGCAATTTTTTCTCTCTAACAAAAGAACTAAGGAAAAAATACTGAACTTCGAAAGTATTAGACATCAACTATTAGTAAAACTAAGAGCATTTAGGTACAGATCGTTAATGGAATTTCTAATATTATCCAAGGTACCGGTGTACTATGGATCAAAATTTAACCTGATTGTTGTTAAATATAAAAAGTGTAATCACAATTACCCCCTTCGCATTTAATAACGTTTCTGATTCGTGCATAAAACACAGAATTTAGAATATTTAAAACTGTAATAATTTCAAAGATACCCTAGAGTACCTCAGAGATGTCTTTATTACGTTCTTATTTAGATATAAAATTATTGTTCCAAATAGAATGAGTCATCCAATTAGGAGATTTCATTAATACGAAGGTCAAAGTATCGTCAAATGTTTTTAAGTGAAAGATTCAAGCAAACTAAGATACATTAATATTTTTACATCCGTTAAATGAGAAGTACTTTGAGCTATCGAAGTACTTGCCACTGAGCAAATCCACCGTTATTTTATATATAACTTTCAGTGTAGGGATACAAACTGCCTTATACGTACGAATGATTACAGTAAGCTTTGTAAAACATTCTTAAATTAACGGATCTTGTAATTATTTAAAATTAAGGGTTGACTAACGTGGACGCCACTACTTCGAAAGAACACTGTTTCCAAAAACAAAGTTTACAGGAAAAAGAGTTGAAACTGGTACATATAAGAAGGAAAGTAACTACTCAATTGGCCCTAGAACCATAAGTTTCTAGTGTCGATACTGGAGCCTGACATAAACTAGGAATTTTCAAAAAATTTCAAAATTTGACAGCATTTTTGCGAGCTTTGATAACATAATAAAATCAGATTCCTTAGTGGTAGAAAAAGTCTGTAAAGATAACTCTGAACAGTAACAGATCATTAAACTTTAATCAAAAATGCAAAATTCTAGGGCGATCTGCTCAAATGACTCGTCGTTGTCAGATCGAATATATATATATATATATATATATATATATACAGGGTGTCCGAGAAGTCTTTGACACATTTCAAAAATTCGGTTAAAAAAAATAAACGAGATAGAAAGTAAAATTAAATTACATTTATAACCTCATATAGTAAAGTTTTTTTTTTAAATGCAAAACTGGCCGGTAGATTGCGATACTGAAACGTTAGAAAGAGTTATTTAGAAAATGGCCTCTCCAAGTGAGCGCGCGTTTTGTGTTATGTGGTTTTTCGAATCGAAATCTGTGACTCAAGTTCAACGTAATTTCCGAACGAAAAATTGGAAATTACCCTCCATCCCGAAACAACATTATTGCATGGAAAAAAAAAGTTTTTGGAAACTGGGAGTGTCCTGGGTCGACACAGAGGTGTCGTCGATAGAATTCATCAGTCATTTGATCGTAGCCCCTGAAAATCAGGGGCCCACATCGAGGTGTATTGATACGATTAAAAAAAACTTCACTATTTGAGGTAATAAATGTAATTTAATTTTACTTTCTATCTCGTTTATTTTATTTTTTTACCGAATTTTTGAAATGTGTCAAAGACTTCTCAAACACCCTGTATATATATTAACGAAATTTTCAACTTCAACGTTTTTGTGCATTTCTAGAAAATGATACATCACATAACCTATAGTCAAACACAATCTTATGCAGATGAGAGAACTAAATATTTCGGGTTGACATGAAAAAAATCTTAACATCAAAATAACCATTACCAATCACGAGTTCTATATCACTGATTTTTTTTTAATGCTGTCTACCAACTATAACTTTGGTAAAAATATCCCCCAAATAATTATTTTTATGCGATCTTTTAATTCAAAAATTTATTTATTCAATAACGATACCAATTACTGCCAGATGCCAAGCTATTTCTTTTCCAAGAATTTCATAAAATTTCCAAAATTATTTTTTTAATTATAGCCAGATATAAACAAGCATATTTATAAGTAATGAGTAAGTACTTATAAGATCATTTCAAGGCGAAGTCATAAATAGCAAATAAGTAAAGAAAATAATTAATACTATAAAATATATATTTTTATCCAACGTGAATGAATATAAGCGCACTTGAAAACTTTTTCCTTTTATATGCGCTTTTTTATATTTTGTTAATTTACAGAGTAAAATATGTAGAAAGTCGAGGATTGAAAAGCGTATATCTTCCGCACACAATTTTTATCCAAAATTTGAATCATTTCAGTGTGAAAAGCAGAAATAAAATTTCATCTACATCGGTGTTCTGTTTCTAAGGTAATCATATTCCCATTCAAATAGATAGGCGTGGGGGGGGGGGGTTCCGAGGGCGGAGGGACGGTATAAAGGCAGAAATTCATAAAGTTTATCAATTTTCATGCTGAAGTTTCCGTCGACTGCAATACTTTTCCATGTACACTTGATATACAAGAAAGTAAAAATAAAGTTCAGTTTGCTTTAGTTATAATAAAGTCCCATTTTTTTCATATGAAGAATATGACATCTGAAACTCGCATCCCAAGTTTCTGATGTTTGATTTTGACAGCTAAATGTACATTACGTTCACTAGCATAATAGTTCTTTGGTAAAAACGGAAACTACTAAGCCTCCAAAAGGGGAGGGGGGGGGGTCCTTTCCTAGTGCACACTCTCGAGTTAATATGACTGTAGCAAAGGATTGCAGAGCTCTATTCAAAAGAACAAAATGGAGCCATTCTAATATAGTGGTGAGGTCTCGGTTTCAGGGCCGAGGAGTTATACATTCGAAACTCAATAGTACCAAAGTGTTGCTGTATATGTGAACTGAACTCTGTATCTGACGACGAAAGTCAAACGTTCTCTCACTGGTGTGGTACAGAAATCTTGAATGAGGATTGCCGACTCAGTCGTGTGCCTCCTCATCTGAATACGAAATTACCAGGTCCATCCTAAAGTAACCCTCTTCGAACTCCGAAAGTGGAAAGTTTATGCAACTAAAATTAATGCAACAAGCATAATTTTGTGTAAGTAAATTAAATAAAATTTGTTTGCAATCTTTCCTTTTTGATAAAATAAAAAGAATTTCAGTAACATTCAGTTATACATATAGATATATATAAATATAACTGAAAAGAAAAGTTTCTTTAAAACTGAGAAAAAAGTTGTGAATTGAAAAAGTTTAAGACTCTATTGAACTTTTTAAAACTCTAATTAAATGTACCCAAGTTTGATATACAATTGTTTAAACTTTTGAATTTCTATAATACAATAAACAAACGTCAGGTAAATAAAAAAAAACTTTTGCCCTTTATTTATTCAAAGGCATATGTAAATATTTTAAACTTCACAAGGACCTAAAAAGATAAATCAGTATCAATTGTCTCATAATCCCCCCCTAAAAAAACTTGTTTGCATTATTAATCACTTATAAATAATTTGATATGTCAGATCAATGCATCTAATTACCAAATTCTCATGTGAAACTAACAAAACAAAATTTTCAATTATTTAGATTGCGAGGAAAAGTGGTCGTCTAATTAGATAGAGATCATCCTTAAGGTAAAGGATTATTGCAAAGTCAAAGATTTAGTTTGAATTTGTTTCTCTAAATTAACGTCAAGATTTAACCTTTTGACCTTAATGAGCATGTACGTTCCACTTCTTTCCCTATTGGATAAATAAACCCTACTTTCACATAGTGCTTAAAATTGTAATCATGCAGAAGTCGGGGCAATGAAGTTAAATGTATACAAGAGCTAATGTACAACAAACTTTCAGTAGTTTGATGGATTAAACCATGAGCGTTAGATCTGATTGTAATCTAGAGTCTTGTGCAAGATTTTAAATAGAATTTTTAAACAGCTATTTAGCTGCAATAATAATAATTGGTCAAATTACTATTGAAATGAAGCAAATTTGTATGTAAATGCAACAAAATAATTCGAGGTAACCAACGAGAGCCAATGTCAATAGAAAGTTAATTCTTTGAAATCCAAATAATTGGGCATTATCGAATTCATTCCAGAGCTTACTTTCAAAAGTAAAGCAATCCCAATTTATTTATGTAGTAAAAATAAAGTAAATAATATGTATTAAGTTTTTTAAAAACATCGCTTCTTTAACTATCATATTCTTTTCAATTAATTGTGACGAAAAAAAAAGAAAACATTTCAAAAATTTGCTTCTCATTTTCAAAATAACTAAGATTACATTGAATTTTTTAAGCAGACTTTTTTTTCTGAATAAAAATGATTGCATTGAAAGCACGAAACAATGCAATGCACTACAAAACTCTGAACTTGGATATAATACAATTTACCATAAATATAGATAAAGAACAGTCTTAGATTGATATATATTTCCCAAATATTTTGCGCATTTGATCATATATTTCTTATAATTGAAATACGTTTAAGTATTATTATTGAGCACTTACACACAGTTTATTCTGATCGTCAAATGCATGATATATTGAAACTTTTGCAAAACACTACAAACGAAATTGGATTTATTTTAAAAGAACCTTCCAAAAGTCAGATTACCATGCGCCAGTTTTCGAAACAGAATTGAGAGGGTACGATAATCAGTTCTCTTTATGCCTTCATAAGAAATATTTTTCACCTCATTGTGCCAGATTGAAAATGAACAATTTCCATCTTAATTTCTTTTTTACAAACACTTGCTCACAAAAGTAAGTATGCAACTCATAGCTTAAGTGAAAAAGCTCTAGTTCTCAATTAAATATAAGAAAAATATTATTTTGAAGAGTTGTTTATAGCTTCTGATTCAAGTCAAAGTAATGAAAAATAAACCAAATCATTATATTTTTAAAAACTGAGTAATTTTGTTAACTACCAGTAGAAATTTACATCACAAAAGTATATATGCACTCTGAATTTTTGACTTTTAAATAGGTTGAATGAAACTTATCGAGTGATTTTTCGTATTTCAGTGATAAGTTAAGAAATTCTGCTACAACGCTTGTACGTTTGAGCTTTAAGTGCATCAAAAATTCCCCAATGCCTCCACGTGGAAAAGAATTATCAAAAGATATAAAGAATGCAATAATAAAGTTCTATAAGGAAAGCAAGTCCCGAAGACAAATCGCTAAAATCATAGGCAAAAGTCCTGCAACAGTGCAAAAAAATCATTGAAAAGATCTAGGCTGAGGGAATTACTGTAAACAGGCCAAGAACAGGACGACCACCCATTTTTACGGATCGAGAAAGCCAAATTACTGTTGGAAATGTGAAAAAAAATCTGAAGATTCGTGAACCAAAACTGAGAACTGATGTGAAAAGCAATTTTGAGAAGTCATGCAATCCTAAAAAAAATTGCCCGTGTGTTACGGAAGGCAGGATACCATGGTCGAAATATGAGAAGAAAACCATTTGTTAGCAAAGAGAATTGCAAAAAGAGAATAGATTTTGCAAAAGAAAATGAAAAGCAGGACAGAAATTTTTGAAATTCCATGATTTTTTCGGATGAAAGTAAATTTAATATCCACGAGTCAGATGGACATCAAAAAGTTTGGAGGAAAGCAAATGCAGCACTAGAACCATAGATCATGAACTGTAAAACACGGTAGTGGTTCGATTATGGTTTGGGGTTGCATGGTAGCAAGTGGAGTGGGAAATTTAGTTATAATCGACGGAATAATGAATCAGTATAGCTATTTGAATATTTTACAGAATAATCTAAGCCAAAGTGCTTCTAAATTGGGACTCGATGGTTCCTTCTCTTTCCAATGATGATCCCAAACATACTGCTCGGGTTGTTCGGGAATGACTGCTATATAAAGTACGAAAACAGCTAAAAACTCCACCGCAGTCACCTGATCTTAATCTCATTGAATACTTGTGGGATTATCTCGATCGTCAAATTAGAAAGCAAGAGATCAAAACTAAGAATGATCTTAAAAAAGCCTTTTTGGAGGAGTGGCAGAAAATACCATCTTCTGTCACTCAAACTTTAGTAAAATCCATGTCATCTAGATTGAGAGCTGTTATTAAGGCCAACGGCTATCTAACAAATTACTAAATTTTTTGAAAAATTGTAAAATTTGCAATATTAATGTCTTTGTTTTTGTTTGCATACTTACTAATTAAATACTACTTGATAATTAAAGATTTGTATTTTCAAAATATTTTTCATTTTGCAACTAAGCTTGATTTTGCTGTAATTGAAATAAATCGTTAATTTGAAAACTCTAATAATGTATGTCTTTTTTTTTTCATAGGACATCATCACATACACTCTGCATACATACTTTTGTGACTAAGTGTATATGCATAAACAGTTTTTAAACGATTAAGTCAAGTGTGTCAATTTTAAAGAATGAGGTTATGTTCATTTTCAGAAATTATACAGATTTTTTACAATGATTTTCCATGCTTTAATTGAAGGAATGGGGATCAATTTCACTGCGAATTCTGGATCAACCTATACTCAAAGAAAATAAAAGATAGTAAAACATGGCAGAAATAGAAATTTAAGACCAAACCAGTCCATAAGGACATTCAAAATAAATGTACCTCTTTCCAAATAAGTATTCTTAATCTGTGGGTCCCAAAGATTCAGTAGCATGCAATTCCAAATATTAATAAGTTAAAAATTAATTAGAATATGACTGAGCTAACTTTTTATTTACCGAAGATACTTTAAAGTACTGTTTAAATCCAGCTGATACCTACACATAATGTAATTATTTTTTCGAGCAGTATTTATAAAAACATGAAGAATGTTTTTCCAATAAAAAAGTGGTAGATATCATCTGAAATATAACATTAAAAATATTTTATAATTAATTGAAACATTTCTTCTTTCTGAGTTTATTTTGCATAAGAACTTAACTAATGGTTCAAAAGGGTGTTTGTAAAATTGATGGTAAAGTAATTGGGTAAATAAATGGTTAAAACATTTCATTGTTAATTAATATCACAATAGTATATTTTATTTTCCTTTGTTTATAAATATTTGATTTTAATTGAAAGTGATGTTTTTTTTCAAGTGTCAGAAGTGGATTATTTTTATACCCTTTGTGTTAGAAATTCTTATAACTATCACATATTCGCTGTACCATCAATATAAATAATGAATGAATCCATAATTAATACTTAATATTATGTATGCAATCAACAGAAGAAGAAAATTGTTGTGCAATACAGCTATCAGTTATTTGCATGTCTATTTAACGACTATTAAGAACTAATCATTCTTGCAGTAAATATAATTCAAAAGAGCTTCTAACATTCTATTTGAAGAAATTAAATTATTCAATTTTTGTCAAGTATTAATGTTGCTTAGCGAAAACTTGTCTCTCAATAACAATAGCCTTAAGTGCAAAGACCAACTAACTACCTAGTGAGCAAGTTAGCTCTTCATAAGAATATGAAGTAATAACCTGATATTAACTTTTGGGCTTTTTTTTATGTTAGTCACATGATATAGCAAAATAACTGATAACTGTCGACCTTAAAAACTTGTATTAAAGCAATAAAAATAAATAATAGCAACCATTATTTTGATACATTTTGCTCTTTCTCAAATACTTTAAATGTTTATTTATTTATTTATTTATTTATTTATTTCGATTTTGGGACCTGACTATTACACTAATGAATTATTTGCAATAGCATTGGGGTCACGAGATGTCAAAACAGTGGAAACTTTTTGGAAAAAGCATAATTCTGATGCTTGGTGCTTCATTCCACAACTTGTTTCACCAGAGAAACAGCATAATTGCTTTATAAACACCTGTATATATTTATAATAATAAATTTACTATCTTATTTCTGATGGAGTATTGCTACTGTTGTACGCAGAAATTTTACATCAGTCTTCATTTATGCATCTAATAAATTAAGATTCTATAAAAACATCTATCGAGTTTTGCATGTTTGCATTTATGAAATATTATATACCAGCTTTTACCCGCGACTTCGAACGCGTGGATATTTTGAAGTGCATATGTGAGAACAGGCGCTCTAATGCCAATTGAGACACGCAAATACGTGAACTTTCTACGCCCGTTGAGATAAAGCAATACAAGTTAGAAATTTTTAATTTCCTTTATTCTGTTTTCTTTTCATTCAAATGTACTTCAAAAGGAATCTGAAAAATCTATGAATAATTAATGCTTAATTTTAAATTAAAAATAATTTTAAATTAACTAATTAAATTAAACATTGTGAAATTTTAATATTAAATTTCACATTTATAAACTACTAGCTTTTACCCGCGACTTCATACGCGTGGAAATTTTGATGTATACATTTGAGAACTGACAGTCTAATCATAACGTAAAATGTAAGCAAACCGTATGCATGAGACGTGAATTTTAAACACCAGTAGGGGAAACAGATACAGATTAGAAATTTTTAATTTCAATTCATCTGTTTTATTTTTATTCAAAAGTACTTCTGAAGGAATCGAAAGATCTATTAAGTAACAATGATTAGTTTTAAATGTATCAAGCACTAAGAAAATAAACAGAATCGTTAGAAATAAACGGTCGAAAACATGTTATATTTAACCTCATTAGCGTGGGGGGAAAATTACTTAAAAACTATGTACTTAAAACTATAAGGGTACTTTTCCGTTCCAAATAAACAATCGCTAAAGAAATTTGAGAAAATTTGGCGGAATTCTAAATTATTTGCTAACGGAAATATACCACTATAAGCATATATGAAAAATATATAGCTAAGACAAATGCAATTTAATTACAAAAATATATATCGGAACAGCTTTGATATACAATCATTTTCACCAAAAAAAGAGTGCTGAAGTCGGCGTTGTTGAGTTTGTTTCAGAGTTTCAGCAGCGTGTCAAGTACCCAAATACTCGCCGTGCTGTAGTCGTCTCATTTCTGCTTTTGCGTTTCAATTGATCTAGAAGTAGTCTGTTGCTCAGCGTGCTTAATTCTGCCCAATTCCGCTTGCGCAATCGATTCCCCACTTCTAGCTACTCTCATAGACCGAGTCTGATTACTCCTTTTTGAAAGATTCGATTTGCGTTTTCAGAGCATTTCGAAAAACTATCAAATAATAACATATTAAAACATTAAAAACTATAATTTTTTTCTTAAAAAGATATGCTGTGATTTCGCCAACAGCGAGAGCGGAACATAAAGCTGGAGCGGAAACCTAGTAATTTCGCTAGCTCATTACATTTAAGGATTATGAGAATAACATGAACAGCGTAAGAAAAAAAATGAATACATTTGTTCTTAATAGCTTCACAACTACAGAGTGATGCTTTTCTTAAAAAGAAATTGGAAAGAATAAATACACTTACTCCGTTCAACTATTTTTTATAAGCAGAAAACGATTTAGGAATTAAAGGGGGGGAAAAGCACAGCTGAACTTTTCAGTGATTAAAATGTCTTTCTGCCAGGGTAATAATCTACAAAGAATTCCATTAGAATAATAAGATAATATTAAAATGAACACCGGAAAAGATATTTAAAAAAACAAACGATTCAAAAAGCTCAGGCAGCTGTTTTCAGATTTTTTTATTTTATTTTTGGGTGAAAAAATTAGTTTTTAATTAATAAAAAATCAACCACTAATCAACCGGATTAAAAAAAATTAGCCTATGTTCTTCTGTAGGCTATAATCTATCTCTGTGCTAGATTTCATCCAATTCTTTTCACCCCGTTCTGGCGTGATTGACTTACATCATCCATCCAAACTTTCACATTTATATTATATATATATATATATATATATATATATATATATATATAATCTCGATTCCAATTCAGAAACCTTAAAAGGTTTTTAACATAACAGACCATTTTTATTAATTAACATAAAATTTAAGAGAGTGAATCATTTAGAAGAGTCAAAAACGAAAAAATTTTCATTTGCAAATTCATCTCCAAATGTTTAGATTTTTATATACTAAAGATAAGATGTTTAACATTAAAAACGCAAAGCATTATCAATCCATCTGACAGCTGGCAGAAACATTCTTTTGAATTATCAGTATGGTTCGATCAAACATAAAACATGTGAATGGTCGAAAAAAAATCGTGATGTATCAAAAATGTAACACTTTATAGAAAGCATCACGCGTCAGATAAATAAATGATTGAAGAAGTAGAAGGAAAAACCCTTCACGTGAATGCGGCGAGGCAGGATAAACTGAAGTCACGGATGGTGACTTCCTGCTACCAAGGTCTTCCGAGTGATTAGATTACACAAAACAGGTTTCTCAGTACGTCTGCACCCCTAGCAGACCATTGTTCTTTGCATTTATAAAATAACTTACGGGGGCTTAGTTTCTGCCTACTTCAATGTCTAATTATATGCAAAAAAAAAAAAAAAAAATTGCAAACGACTCGATTGAATTTTAGCAAAGCAGAGTATTATTCATAGCTTACTAATGAGCATTGTGCATTGAAAAACGTAAATAATCGAATACAACATAAAAGAAAATAAAAACTTTTTTTAATGATAAAATTATGATACTTTTCAATTAAACGTCTAAAAATAAACACCTCTTATACGAGAATGGAAATTTGAAGTTTCCATCTCTAAGGATATTCAGTATGGCTCCTTACATGGTTTGTTTTACCTCAAAATGTCTAAGGTCCAAATCTTGGCAGTGAATAAATGTGCCCTAATGCCAGACATAAATAAACATAACTTCTATAAATAAAAGAGGACAAAACTTCAGTTGTTCGAAATTTTCGGTTATATCCTAATTTTGAGGTGAAGACTCAAGAAAGGTTTATGAATGATAGATTGCCTTAGTAAAGCACTGTCACAAAAATCAATAAGTATTCAAAAGTTAAAAACCTATTCAACAAAGTGTCCCTCCCCCACTACACTTCGCAGAGATGTAAACAGAGCTCACAATTTAAAATACCAATATGATTTACAGCAGTTAATCGCATTTGTATTTGAGTATAATAATCTAAACTATCTATAAAACATATTTTAACTACATAGAGTTCAATTTTAATGAATAAAAACACACAGACTCAAAAGATTTGGTTTTATGCATTGAATTAACCTCTTGGTTTTTAACCAGTTAACAGAGTATAACGAAATATTTCGTCATACTTGAAACGTTATCACAATGGCCATGACGAAATGTTTCGTCATGGAAATTTGCCATAATATTTTGAACTCAAAAAAGTCCCCAATGCGAAATGAGCTAACAAAATTTTATTCCGCGGTTAACTGGTTAAATCATAGAGCAGAATACTAGAAACAAATTTTTTTAAAGTCACCTAATGAGGCGGGTACCTGTGTTTTGAAATAAAACTTGATTTTTTTAATTGGTTAGAAAAACAAATTGCCATTTATAGTATCGTAGAGAACAATGAACTGTTATGAGAGAATACACATCAAAATATGATATTAAGGGAGATTTTCACTACTATTTTAACATTGATTCCAAGCGATTCGTCTAAGAATTCATGGAACACTTGAAATATTTATAATTCTATACATAAATTATGTGGAATTCATAACATCAAAGAAAGCAATAATTTTAGCTTATTAGTTTAGAAGAAAAAAAGTCACTTAATGCACTTTTAAACGACTTTGGGTTGTCAATGCTAAGTGGTCGAATGTTAAAATTAAAATTTACTCTAAATCACTTTTTCTTGCCACTAAAAACGACCAACTTCGAAATTAAAATTTTCACTTTTCTTCTATAGAACAAAAAAACAGAGAAAGATATCTATTTTTTAAAAAAACATTTAAGGCTGCATAGTATTTATAAATATAAATTCTTATAAACATATAACCAATATCCTAGCTACTACATATACAAATACTCAAATCGTTGTTCCAAGAGTGAACTATAAATCAACAAAATCACAAAAGAAATATTGCTCACTCAATCCGTTTATGTTCAAAGCTATGTTTACTTCTTTCTTTTTTTTTTTTTTTTTTTGTCAATATTTTGTGTGAAGCTTGCAACAATAAACTTATTCGATTATAAGTTTGAGGTGTTTCATTGAAGACATATAATAAATTTGATTATTATTTATTCAGATATAGATTCAATTTTAAAATGAATAAAAGTCACTAGTATGCCAGACGAATATTGAACAAAGCTAAGCTTTGAAAACAAAAAAAGAATTTAGATTTTTAGATGCTGCTTTTCATTAAAAATAAGATTTTTTTTTTTTTAAATTGAATCGAAATGGTTCAAAGTTAAAATAAAAGAAAGTTAAGGATAGTGTGTTTCAATGAAATATTTATAACAGTTATTTTATATTCATTTTCTTATTAAGAGTAATTTTATTTTTGTAACAGACAATTACATTCATTTGAGTCTATACTAATTCTAAACTATTTTGAAAATTTTATTTGTCTTTTTAAAAATTCACTAATGAATATAATTTATGGAATGCATGCATACCCAAAATAAAAGTGAGAAAATAAAGAATCACAAAAAATTAAAAATATATAGGCTGCTAACTAATAAAGAAATAATAAATTCTTCCTATCATTTATTTACAATTCTTATATAAGTTCTGGAGAAAGCATGCTTCTTTGAAAATTAGCACAGCCTGATGCAATCCCTCTAGATACAATCATCATTTTACTTTTAATGCCTAAGAAATTACAATATTTTCCTTCAGTTAGACTGTCCTCCTGGCTTGCCTTTAAGACAGTTGCAAACAAAACAAAATTCTGATGATCAGGGCAAGCTGAATTATTACAAAAGACTTAAAGCTGCTATATTCAGAGGTTGATACACTTTACCCAATGCCAATTACAAATATAGCTCTCCACTATAGCTCTCTTTAACAAAATCACATAAAAGTAATTATTTTATCCAATTTTATAGAAAATAAATTTTGCCATAATGTAGATTTCCATTCAGAAATTTATTGGAATACAGGGATTAATAAAAACTTTAAAACAGATATTGCATCAAAATGCAGTTTTAATTTGACAATATTCTTTCTACAGAGTCATCCAAATGTAATAGCATGCTTTAAATACATATCTTTGAATATAAATCTGCATTCATCAAATGAATTTTTTTAACAAGGAAGTCTTGAAATAGAAATAAGCTAAACAGGTAATAAATTCCCATCAAAAGTTAAATTTAATCTGCCAATTCAGATTTTATTTTTCAGTTGCAAGATCCACTAATTGGTAAGATATGCCAAAAATTAAGAATATGCTTTAGAATTAAACCTCTGAATAGTTAAGACCAAAGAAAAAAAAATCAAAAAAATTATTAGACATAAATTTGAGAAAGCCCAAAGTAAATAAAAACTAAATAATATGGAAAATGCCATAACCTCTGGTTATTCAAATTATATCCATTATACAAATCTAAAAACATAAAGTGTTTGGTAATCAGTCATTATTAAGAATAAGTAGCATGCTGTAAATCCCAATGACGAAATTGCTTATTGGATCTCAGCTAAGCAAGACAAGAAAGCCAATAAGCACTCAATTTAATAAATATCAAAGGACTTATATAATAAATAATAAAAATAGTATGAGATAAATGCTAAGATCTACTGACAAACAAATCTTAGCATAATATTTTTATCTTCAAATCAATTTTTATGATTTCATACTGTAAATGAAGTGTTTGAGAACAAAGAACATCTGAAAGAAAATAACACAAAAATGAACCATTTGAAGAAACTGTTTTATTAAAAAACTTCAATAATAAAAAAAGACTTAGTTCATTAATTGAATTTCTAAAAAGCTTTGAAGAATCAAATTTAATGAAAAAGTAAAATAATATGTTAACAGCAACAGCATACTTAATAAAAACTTGAGGCTTCTGCAAATGTGTACATTTGTAAAGATTAGCGAAAAACCAGTACGATTAACAATTCTTCATATATTTCAAGTCAGCATCTTTTCTTATCAATTATTTCAACCTTTATTAAAAGATTTAAATCAAAAGATTCATTATATATATATATATATACACACACACACACTCAGAAATAATTTTCACTATAAGAAAATTCATAAATACATTAACAACAGGTCATAATAAAATTGCATTACCCACAATATTTTTAATGAAGAATCACTAATTTGTTTAATTTTGAAATAATATTTTGATTCCTCAACAGTCTAACATCATTCCTTTAACAGCTCAAGGGAAATATTCACGGGAATACTTCTCATTGTAGAGATAATATTTAAAAGAGTACAAAAATTTAATCCAGTTTTGATATCTGACATCACGAATACTTACAGAAGCAGTGAGCTTTTGTTTTACTGCATGGTTTCAAGAGCTGAAATTGCTGCAGTATTACAAAAGATCCTTCTTTTCCCAGAAAAAAAAGGGTAGATGTGGAGTTTAAAACATTTTAGAAAAGGAATATCTATCGATATAAAAAAAGGAATATTCATTGATAAATAAAAACTTATTAAAAATATTGTTCTATTAATTTTTTCATAAATAAATGTAACAATAAGATCTTCTGCATGTGTTTTTATTTTTATATAACCCTTTCATAACTTTTTTTCATTCATCCACATCTGCATAAAATTTTATACATGAAAGTAAGAAATGTAAGAAAAACAGCTGAAATCATTTACATTGGAATTTAATTTTTTTATTACAATTAACTAAAAATCAAAATTACTTTTTAACAATTCTATTGTTAAACTCTACCATATCAACTCAAGTATCCAATTTTTATTAACTAACAATTGAAAGTTTCAAAATTATCTAGAAAAGAAAATTTTGCAAAATAAATTATTTGTTGCTTAAATGTAAATTATAGCAAAAGGCATCCCAGTGCAATGTAATACAATCTATAATATCTCCACACACTTATGATCACAGATAGAATGTATGAAACCATCAATACAAATGAATTAAGGTACAAAAAATAAATAATTTTTTGTATCTTGAACATTATGTATCGAAATAAAATTATAATAAATAAGTATCCCGGATCTCACACTAAATTTATAATTAATAATTCCTCAACTATATTAATGATTTTAATAATATGATTGCTACACACAGAAAGATTTTTAAAAAAAAACCATCTAAATACTGTATAATTTTCAAAATCAGTAAAAAATGAAAGTCTGTTCCAAATTCTTTTTTTTTTTTACTTTAAATGATTCTGTATTCCTATAAAGTTAATTATTTCATGAACAGACACTATGTGTTGAATAGAAATATCCTTGAATTCCTAGGCATCTTTGTTTAAACAAAAAATCACAGAGTCAATTTTATCTGCGAAATAATCTTTTAAAAAGAAAAAAGTTTGCACGAGGTATCCTTGTATTTTTAGACATTAAACATAGAAGATAATAATAAATAATCTTTGAAAACATGCTTCTTAATTCTTATACTTTTATTTTAAAAGCTATATAAATTTTATAACTGAAATTGTTCAATTAAATAACTACTTTTAATAAATTCCAACTAAGGAATATCATAATGAATTCTTTACCTTGCATCAATTCTGGCTTTTATTGAATAAAACTAAAATTCGAATATTTTTTGTGTTGTTAATTTTCCAGTTGTATATTTTTTCAGGTTTTTTTTTAAAGTTTATCAGAAACATAATAGATTAAATGCCTGCTTCTATTAGTTGATCTGATGGAAAGAAAGTTACTAATTTTAATAAATCTTTAAAACAGCAGAAAATAAAATTTCAGATTATATAAAGTTTTTATATTTACCACAATACCTTCTTATAAAGTTATAGAACAAAATATTACAATATTGAAAGTATACTTTAGCTTTTAAGAAACAAAAACGAAACACTTACTGACGCACCAAGAACAACAAACACATAATTTGATTTTTCTATAAGTGGGTGGTCTAAATGCAGAATAGATTCCTTAAGTAAAGCAATACTCTGTGGGGATGCTTCAGGATCCATTTTTACTAAAGTATTAGATCGAAATTGGTAATAACTTCGTGTATCTCGCGCTTCGCTTACCGATACAGACCCTTTCTCTACACGAAAGGAGCGCGAGGAAGAGATGCTTTGAACACAACCCAGGTTGGCGGTTCGTCCCGATCTAAAATCAAAATAGTACCGTCTCTATCCAATGCAATACGTTTGACATTTGCGCATAACCAAACGGATACGAAACTAAAGAATGGTTGATCGATTAGGCCTTTGCAGAATTGGTTCTCCTATTGGCTGTTAAAATAAAATAAAAAACTAGGACGATACGAAACGAAACAGATTTCGAAAGGTTAGATATTTTTATTGTTATACCAAATTCAACCAGTAACTTTGTAAAAAACGGTAATCCATAAAGTCGAAAAATTAATAATTATTTACATTCAAAAAAGAACAATGTTTTGGAAGAAAGAATTAAGTTTTGCTGCTTATTATATTAATTTTTAACAGAAAGAATTAATCCAAGCAATTTGGGAAGCATTCTGGTTTCCTAGGAGAAAGGGGAGTGGGAGGTAAAACATGATGATATTTAAGCAACCTGAAATCTCTCTGAAGTAGAGTAAGTGGAGTGCTATTACTTTTCATATGTCGTAGCATGAAAGTTTTTTAAAAAATGTGAAATCTAATGGAAAAAAAAAACCCTAAGGATGTAGACATGAAAGCAAATTCAAATTTTTTTTTAATGATAAAACTCACTGCATCCAAATTTGAAGTACTATTATACTAAAGTTCTTCTTTAAAGTGTCGGTGATAAACAAATTTACGATGGTGATTTTCCGACATACCGAATAGTATACAATGCCCAACAAGTCTACTTTCCTATTTTTCAATATAGTATGATATTCAGAATATCGAACGATATTGTGGAAGTGTCGTACAATATCTTTTGTAATAAACCCTATTAGCACAATAGATATTGTACAATTTCTCCATGATGTTGCCTGTCGTTCTGAATGCCGGCCAACATCATGTAGACATCATAAAAATGAGGCTGGGTATTTTGAGTTAACAAGTGAGTAAGACTGGTAGTAGGAAAGGCAGGCAAGTGGATTAAAAATGTCATTAAACAAGTTGCCAAATTAATAAATTTGTTGAAAATACTAATTCTATGAATCATTAGTTATTTAGATTGCATTAAAATTTGGCGAACATAATAATTGATTAGTCAAAATCCTCCTTTCTTCATGGCCAATTTTCAGTTGCTGCACTTTTCACGAAAACAAATCTTCATAATTAGATGCGTAAAATGTTGATACAGAAAGCGCAGTCGTGTGTGTTGAGTGATCTTGAATTTTCCCTAATTTGCTGTAGTTAAAATTAAAAAATATTGTTCTATTAATTAAAATTAACTTGCTAAAGTTAAAGTTTTGTAACTGGCAATGCAGCAAAGGCTGGGCCCTCTCCAAATCCCTAGTAGCACACAAATATTGTGCAATATTGTATAATATTGTAGGATATTGTTTAATATCATATAATATCGCACAATATGGTACAATATTATGCTACAGGATGTGCTACCTGGGATTAGTCGCAAAAATACCCCAAGACACTATTATGATATCTTCACAATATTATCCGACATTCAGAATATCGCATAACACCGTATAATATCTTGTTCTACTAGGATAAACGCATCTGAAGGATAAGAAAAGGATGTAGGTTCTGGGTGCTTTTAATTATATAATGCTGATTATGTTACATAATTCTGCAATTCTAATGATTGTGTTAATAATAAAAATACTGTAATAAATTTATAATAATTATTCATGATTCTTAATTTGCTACATTTTCAAATATGTACTTAATTTATAAACATGCAGAAGTGCTTCGCATATTTTGAACCTTTTTTACAATTTTATAGGGTTATATGAGCACGCGGTTGAAGAAAAAATAAAGCATATATTATCTTATTCAAAAACCTTGAACAGTTTGTGCTCTTTACTTAACCCAAGTAGCATACAATATAAAATTTGAGAAACCAATATTGTAAGTAAAAGGTTATATTGGTCAATAATGGGTTCCGATACTGTATAATATAGTTTTCCTGGAATTCACCAAATTATTTCTCAATGATAAAAATAATATTAACATTAAAACTAGTTTTTCGAATATGGGGAAAAAATTTCTTTTAAAAGCAACTCTAGATTATTTTTAAACCCGAATTTCCATATTCCTATTTTTTACCTACCTTCAAGTCCGAAACCATGTGGCTTGCAAGTAGCCTCTTATCTACTGAACTAGCGAAGTGTTGCAAAGGTAACGTCGTTTCGGTAGGATAATTGGAGACTTGGCTAGATGAGAATAAGATATTTGGAGGTTTGGCTCGATAAGAATATGCACTTTTATATTTAATTTTGTATTACCATTTTATTACCATTAATATCTGCTGTGTGTGTGTGTGTGTGTGTGTGTGTGTGTGTGTGTGTGTGTGTGT
>JAOUZG010010951.1:4291801-4313646 GCA_026289955.1 Argiope argentata
GTGTGTGTGTGTGTGTGTGTGTGTGTGTGTGTGTGTGTGTGTGTGTGATATTTTAAACTCTTGATTTTAATCCTAATTAATTTCCAAAGCCCCATCTTAATTCAGCCCATAGTAATATCATTCTAAAATATTCCCTTATTTCCTGATCTATTCTACTTGTTCTAGTTAATTAATTCAACAGAAGCTTAGTAAAATTGCTGACCTAAACAAAATACTTATTAAAAGATCCCTGTGTTTCCCTTGCTTCTTATGCGTGTGTCATCCCCATCGAAATATGATTTTATAAGCCCTATAAAAATATTCTCCGTATCAAAAGTTTATGGTATTTAAGTCCAAGGATAGTTTTATCCCGACCTTGTTTTCGTTTCTGCTTTTCTGGCGTGCTGGGCGCGGTCTGTCAGCTTGTAAATAATGCCTGCTTCCTGTGGTGGAATAAATAGTACTTGAAAATTCAACCTGTCTTCTGTTTTTGTTAACGTGAATGGTATTTATTATTCAATAGAGAAAGAATTTCTGTCAGCTAAATGGTGGATTTTTTATTAAAGTGAATTCAGTTAGGGAAATATTAACATTTATTAAAACCAAAGAATTAACAATTAAAGCCACTGATTTAACCTTTTCTGTGCTGTACTTTTTTTTTTCCAATTAGTTAGGTCCCCCCCATGACACACATAAATCATGAGAAGGCTATGAAATTTTTTGCTTCTCCTTTTTTTTTCAAATAGTATTTTGATCTGGGAGGGGGATTTGAAAAGTGCTTAATCTAGGCAATTACCTTTAAAATATCAACCACTTGTTTCTATGAGTTTTAGTCTCATTAAATGTAAATATGCGTTATATTCAATGCAAGTAGAGCGTAAAAAGTTTATATCTTGGTGCGTTTATATTTGCAATATTTAATGCATACATTGTTTCGAGTAATTTACGTACTGTCACCATCTTATGATTTAATGCAAACAGTTCATCCCCCTTCCCTACAAAAAAATGTTCAAAATTTTGTTAAATTTTTTTTGTCATTGAAATATACTTTTTAAAATCAAATATATATCATTATGTTGCAAAAATTAATTCATTTCAATTCATTTTTTAATTTTAATTTAATGTTAGAAAAAATATAGTTCTAGTTTTCCTGTGTTGGTCCTTCAAAGTGAACTATGCCTACGTTGCGAATAAAGTCTTTTTAATAATATGTTCAAAAGCATCGACAGTAAACGAAGCTGAGGGTGAGCAATTTCTTCTTTCTACACTTCAGCAAATTTACTAGTATGAAGGGTATTGTAATTTGATAATACCACAATATCTCTGAAAAAAGAAGTTAAAGCAGGCTGAACCTTTTAAATTTATCAACCAGAAAGGTGGTTCCATTAATCAATTATCATTATCTCTGATTGGTACCAATGGTTGAAGACGAAAGTTAAGAACAAAGAAAATCCAAGTTTTGGGAGGCGTTGAAAAATACTGCAAGTTTTGCAAGTCAGAAGTGGAGGGAGGGAGGGTTCAATTGCCCCCCCCCCCACCTTTGGAAAGAGGCTTAGAATTTCGTCAGCAAAAATCTTTATTGATTTGGAACGTAGGTGGCACAAGTTTGGTATTAACAAATATAATAATTTTAAACAAATCTTAGAACCATTGTTTTATAAATAATCGAAGTATCCAAGGAATGATTTAAGTTGGCAAAATGACTGCGTTCGACAAATAGCCGTCATGGCTACTGGTGAATAAATTTTCTGAAAATTCTCCTTTAGTCTATTAAGCAAAGTAGGTCGACTCATTGTCGAACATAAAATGGTGCTGTCATATATTCACCCCATAGTTTGTCCGACATTTGGCATAATAACTGACGAGATGAAAAGCGTCACATTTTACCGAATATTTTTTGTCGGTCGACTAACAAATCGAAGCGGCGGATATTAAAATGAGAGATAATCTGACACTTGATTTAATTGTCGGATATTTAACCTGTAATTTGCATCACATTTAGCAGAAAAATCGACGAAATGAAAAAGTTGATAAAATATCGTATTTGCAAATGCTTTCTTCTTCTTCTTTTGACTGAAGAAATCAATGTGATGAACTCCGGCGGAGTTTATGTTACATTTAGCAATATAAGCGTTAAGATGGCAGGTAAATCAAATGTTAAAGTTAGTAAAATATTTATGCTACAGATGTCGAAGGAGTACATATATATATATATATATATATATATATATATATATACTGAAGTGACAAAAGTCATGGGATAGCAATATGCAAATATACAGATGGCAGTAGTATCGCAGCGAAAAAGTATAAATGCGCAGTTCGTTTTCCAGAGCTTTCATTTGTGTTCAAGTTATTTATGTGAACAGGTTTTTCGTGATTTATGGCGGCACGACGAGAATTAACAGACTTTGAACGTGGAATGTTAGTTGGAGCTAGACGCATGGGGCATTCTATTGCGGATATCGTTAGTGAATTCAACATTCCGAGATCCACAGTATCAAGAGTGTGCCGAGAGTATGAAATTTCAGGCATCACATCCCATCATGGACAGCGCAATGGGCGACCACCTGCACTTAACGACCGAGACCGCCGACGTCTGTGTAGAATGGTCAATGTTAATAGATACGCAACACTTCGTCAAATAACTGCAGGAATCAATGTGGGACGTACGAGGGACGTGTCCGATAGAACTGTGCGGCGAAATTTGTCTTCCTTGGGCTATGACAGCAGAAGCCCGACTCGAGTGCCTTTACTGACAGCACGACATCGCCTGCAGTGACTCTCCTGGGCTCGTGAGCATATCGACAGGTCCCTAGACCAGTGGAAAACCGTAGAGTGGTCAGATGAGTCACGATTTCAGTTGTTACGAGCTGATGGTAGAGTTCGAGTGTGGCGCAGACCCCAAGAAGCCATGGACCCAAACTGTCAGCAAGGCACTGTTCAAGCTGGTGGTGGCTGCATAATGGCGTGGCTGTTTTTACATGGCATGGACTCGGTCCTCTGGTGCAACTGAACCCATCATTGACTGGAAATGGTTATGTTCAGCTGCTCCCAGGTCACTTGCAGCCATTCATGGACTTCACGTACCCACACAACGATGGGATTTTTATGGATGACAATGCGCCATGTCACCGGGCCAGAATTGTTCGCGATTGGTTTGAAGAACATTCCGGACAATTCCAGCGCATGATCTGGCCTCCTATATCGCCCGATATGAATCCCATTGAGCATTTATGGGACATCATCGAAAGGTCCGTTCGTGCCCAAACTCCTGCACCATCCACACTTTCACAATTACGGACGTCTATACAGACAGCATGGCTCAATATTCCTGCAGAGGACTTCCAACGACTTGTGGATTCCATGATTCGTCGAGTTGTTGCACTTCGCCGGGCAAAAGGAGGGCCGACACGATATTAACAGTCATCCCATGACTTTTGTCACTTCAGTGTATATATATATATATATATATATATATAGTTACAAGCGAGAGCGCTTGGCGACTGTAAATAAATTTGTTTGTGCTGTCCTCAAGTTAAGTCCATTCAATCTGAACCCGCTACGCTAAAAACGTAACAACTGGTGTCAGAAGTGGGATTGAATGGTGAAAACTAGAGCGATGGTGGAAGCAGATAAAACAAAATTTGAACAGCTTTTTACTTTCATTAAAGAAATGAATGAAGGGCAAGAGAAGATGGCGAAGACGACAGAACGAGGACCAGAGAAGATGGAGAAGATGGAACAAGGGCATGAGAAGATGGAGAAGAAGATGGAACAAGGCCAAGCTAATATTATTAAAGCAATTAACACCAAAGAGGATGCTTTGGAGGAAAATGTTCAAGAGAACGAAACAAGGATTCGTGATATTCAGCAGAGTTTTGAAGAGAAATTTGAAAAAGTGGACGAAAGATTTAAAACATTTGAACAAGAAATGGAGTGGAAGGTCGAGGAAAAATTAAAGAAAATAGAAGATGTACAAGTAAAACCTGATAACCAATTCTCGAATGTTCAAGAGCCTGAAATAACTCAACCTGTGCCTGTAGTTCCTATATCAAGCATTAAAGTGTCCACTTACGACGGAAAAACATCATGGAAAGTCTACAAGACTCAATTCTCCATAGTCGCAGACTCCAATGATTGGGATCTAGTCACGAAGGCTCGTGAACTGGCTGCATCACTACGGGCTGAAGCTGCTGATATTTTAAGAACTATTCCCGAAGATCAACATCTGTAATTTGAAGCTCTTTCAAACGCTCTGGAGTTGCGTTTCGGAGAAAAATGCCTCAAGGACTATAGCCGTCTTCAATTAAAGACTCGGCAACAACGATCAAACGAAAGTCTGCAAGAGCTTGCAGCAGATGTAGAGAGACTCTCCCATCTTCCCTTCTCCGACTGTCTTGCCGAAGTACGAGAAACATTTGCCCTGCAGTATTTCATTGACGGTGTGAAGGATCCAGAGATACAAAAGTCCCTACAAATGGCTGAATTGAAGGATTTGAAAGCAGCTTTGGTTTATTCAAGGAAATTTGAAGTCGCTCAACAAGCTGCACGGAGGGTTTGCCATTCAGTAAGAGGTGCTACGGACCAAGGTGCATCGGATCCTTCGCTGCAAAATCTAACTGAAATGGTGAAAACAATTTGCCAGTTATCCGGAAAGGAGATTAAAGCCCCAACAAACATGGCCAGAGAACTGTGAAATGTTGTAAATGTGGCGACGAATGCCATGTTCAAAGGAATTGTTCAGGCCGCTTAGATAAACGGGCTAAAGACTCTTCTCAAAGCAACCAGGAAAACTAGAATTTGGTGGTCTCTCGGGGCGGAGGTTGCCACATGAAGAAAAGTCCCATTTTAGAGTTTTACAAATATCTTCCAGAGGCGGCTGTGAAAATGGTTTATTTGTTGAAGCCTTCGTCAACGAAATTCCCTGCCGAATGATCGTTAACACAGGAGCCAAAGTGACCATCATGTGGAGAGATGTTGCAAATATAACTCGGAAGGAAAATTATCTGGACACCGCCCTGCTTCACCCTCCAAACGGTCACTGGGGACAGAATCCCAATTATTGGGAAAATGAATGTCGTAATTAGATTTGGGAATGCTTCTTATGACCATGCCGTCTACGTATCGGAAATTACAGATGATTTTATATTAGGACTGGACTTTCTGAAGAAATATGACTTCTTAATTGACTTGTTCTCCCAAACATCTGATGATGTTGGCAGAACAAAGTTAAAGCAACATCGAATCAATACTGGAAATCATCCTCCTATTCGACAGAAAGCCAGAAGATTGCCATTTGCCAAAGTCGAAGAATACATAGCAGCCCTGCAGGTGGGCACTTCGGAGTCAGGAAGACAATTCATAAAGTCCAGGAACGTTTCTATAGGAACAACATGAAAGATGATGTTCGAGAATGGTGCAGAATATATGATGACTGCAACGCCAGTAAAGGACCAAAAACACGCAGTCGTGGTAAGTTACAGCGATATAATGTAGGTGCACCATTTGAGAGAATCGCCTTTGACATCTTAGAACCTCTCTCTCGGACAGACAATGGAAATAGATACATTCTGGTCGTTATGCATTATTTCACAAAGTGGCCAGAGGCTTATCCAATTCCTGATCAAGAGGTGAAGACTGTAAAAGTGTTACTTTAGAAGTGGATTTCCAGATTCGGAACTCCTCTTCAGCTTCACTCTGATCAAGGGATGAATTTTACTTCTGCTGTATGTCAAGGACTTTGCAAACTCCTCCAAATCGACAAAACTCAAACAACACCTTTTCATCCCCAATCAGACGGCATGGTAGAGAGGTTCAATCTTACGATTCTAAATAACCTCTCTCTTTTCGTTTCGAAAAACCAACAAGATTGGGATCAGAAACTACCCTTGTTCCTGCTTGCTTATAGAAGCGCGGTTCACGAAAAGACTGGCTTCACACCATCCAAGATGCTCTTTGGACGGGAACTCCGACTGCCCTGTGATCTTCTGTTCGGGTGTCCACCGGATACGCCTTCTTCGCCTGTGGATTATGTTCAAGACCTCCAGGACCGTTTAGAAGGCATACATAGGTTTTCCCGAGATCGGATCAACATAGCGACGGAGAAGATGAAGACGAGGTACGACACTAAAGACACCGGACATGAATTCGAGGAAGGTGACAAGGTATGGTTCTGGAATCCGATTCGACGAAAGGGACTCTCTCCGAAGCTGCAGTCTTCCTGGGAAGGCCCTTATACAGTCCTGAAAAGACTGAATGACGTCGTGGTTCGAATAAGGAAGTCACCGTACTCAAAACCAAGAGTAGTTCATAATGCCCGGCTAGCCCCTTATTATGGTAACTTGTCAAATACTTAGTTGAAATCATGGTTTCCTCATTTATGTAAATATGATCTGTATATTTGTAAATAGTGTTCTTTATCTTAATTACTTTTCAATGTTTATGTCTGAAACTTTGTGTCTTCTGTTCGGGGTCTGTACTGCCCGGGACATGCAGTCCTTGAGGAGGAGGCAATGTTACAATCGAGCGAACGTCGCTGAAGGCGTGGAGGGGAGAGCGATTGGCGACGGCGTCAAAGAGCTTGGCGCCAGCTGGGTTGGTTCGGTGAAAGGAATAGTCTGGCAGTCGCTGGATCTCTCTCGGTGATTAAAGCGTCTTTCGCCCGGCTGTATAAAGGACGGGCTACCGCATTCGGCAGTTTCTCCCCTCTCTGAAGGGAAGCGTCTCGCTAGACTAGCGGATTAGTGAGCTGTGTTTGCGTTTGCTGTTAACGTTGTGTTATCGAGCTCGCTGTGATTTACTGTTTGCTGTGCTATACGATAGCTGTTTTGCAGGCTGTGTTTATTGTGCATAAGGCTTGCATTTACGCTGTAAGTGACTGATTACTGCTGGATTGTTTTTATCTGAAGTTTTACTTCATCGAGTCATCCTGTAAATAGCTGTAAATAAATTTGTTTGTGCTGTCCTCAAGTAAAGTCCATTCAATCCGAACCCGCTACGCTAAAAACGTAACAATATATATGTACTAAAATAGTCTAAGTATTCACTTAACTCTTTCAATGAATTTGTGCCTGTTTTTTTCGATTTTACATTCAATATTATACATGCAAAATGAGGTGCAATTTTCCTTTTTCTTTTGCCAGTTACACGGTATTAAAAATTGTATAATCTAAAATACTTTTGATTGTTTAATGCTCTTAGGAAAAAATGTCTTAGTGTTTAAAGAAGTCTTAGTGTTAAAGCGTCTTAGTATTTATAAAGAAGAAGTTGTTCATAGAACATTCACTAATAATATAATATATTGATAAAATCAAATGGCCACAAATATGAAATTATTATTATTATTATTATTATTTTAAAAATATTTGTTTACAATAGGTCTGAAAGTGAAAAGTATTTTACAATAACGTGTACTTAAAAATGAAAATAAGGTAGCGCAAATTCAATATCTTACTGCTTCTGAATAAAATGTAGTTTAAATGATAATATTTTTTTAAATCTAAATATACACATATATATAATTACGGGTTAAATAGCATATTTTTTATGAAAGCATTTTACATATCTTAAAATGACATTTAAAAACGAATGAACTTTAATATTTACAAGATATTAAAGCCATAAAGTTTTCTCCGTCCATCTTTAAAAAAATCACATCCTCTTATATTTTTCACGCAGGCTCGAAAGATATTTAAATGCTTATTGTTTGATTACAATCCTTATTTAAAATTTCTTTTAGGCTTTTAGGTTAGTGATTGTATGGCCAGATTAACGAATAAGTAGAGTAGGTTACTGCCTAAGGCCCCTTACAACTTCAGAAATATCCAAGATTTTTTTTTCTTTTTTAGTGCAGAGACATTTTTTTCATAAGTTCATTCTACTTGAACTGATTCTAAATAAAATCAACATTCGTTTAAATTTCAGAATATTTCTTTTGTCACTTATTTCATGTTTCCAGATTTAAGTGCTTGCAATTCAGTAAGGTCTTGTTCGTGTTTTGTTGTCTGTCAGATTCAATAATTTCCTTCTATCCTCCATCCTTCTATAAAGAACATATCCTGTGATCATAAAAAAAGGGGGGGATTGCAACAGTAATTCGGAAAATAGTTACATTTGTCTCATTGAAGGGGATGTTTGTTTCCGACTCTTCTTTCGAGGATAAAAGGGAGAGAGATATACGCCCTTGACCTTATGTAGAAAGGGGGTTGACAATGTTCTGCAGATTTATGTTTATTCCCGTTTTCGGTCTACACTCGTTTATTAAACTGCTAGTTTATACATCCTACGTTACTCTCAAACAAAATACTTTGTTATTGATAGTTTAAAAAGTCATTATTTATAAAATATTATAATATACATTTTACTTTAAATACTTTTAGCGTGTCGTGTTTTTAATTTAAATCAAAATGTCAACTAAAACAAATTATTTTTAAAAATGCTGATAAAATTCATTATTTCACAATCATCCGCATTTACTTAATTGTTTTTTAAATTTGGAAAAAAAATTAGCGAAAAGCAGAGAAAAATTACTGGGAAATGGAACAGCATCTTTGAAAAGGAAGAAGTTTGAATTTTAAGATGACATGAAAACGTTTCTTGCAGAATAATTTGCTCCGAAGTTATTGTAGAAAACCGATAAAATTTCTATGTATTCCAATGAATTGAATATTTAATTAACTTCCATGCTTTGTAAAGTTACAGCATTCTCTCTTTTTCAGATAATAAGTATACAAGGTTTGATTTATTTCGGCCCAGTTCTTCAGATCTATGATATATATGCGCAGCCACAATGATTGTATATTAAGATTATATATTTTTATTCTCTCGCGATATTAGCAAATTTTTTGAAGATTATTTCATGAGTAGGGAACACATAAATAAAAAAATGTATTAAAAATGTATTTTTTAAAGATTATTTCTGAACGACTTACAAAGAATTCCCCAATTTTGGATTTTCCATATATATTAAAAGAATCTTTTAAAAAATGTATCATTCTTTCTAACGAAAGAATTACGATGTAAACAATAATCGAGAAATGAGTTTAATAGTAAGTATTAACAGACATAAAAACAAATTATTGGAGCTTAACACTTGTACATTTTAATATTTTGTTCTGTTTAATTTTTTTAAAATAAATTAGACTCTTTCATTCTTTCCATCTTAATTATGAAATTTCTTTTTCTGTAAAACATATGTAGCTAAATGAATGTACTTGTTAATCAATTAAGTCCAATGAATTGCATTTAAACAAAGAAATATTTTTATTCTTACATTCTAAAGATCTAGCTTTTTTAAATATAGATACGTGTTATCTGTCAATAAAAGTTATATAGACATTTCAATAATTATATTATTCATATCGTAAGTTCTTTCATGAAATTTAAGAATTGTCATATTTTTTTATAACAGTAACACGAATTATTCGTTCCTGGGAAAAAGTCGGAAGCTCCTTTATATTCTTTCTTTTGAAAAATATGCAATTTTGATTTTCGTTAGAATGAGAATTTTAAAAGGTAATATGCATGACTCATAATAATTGCATCTTTAAAAAAGAAGATGAAGTATATTTTTGAAGAAATACTTATAATACTTATAATCTTTCTGTGACATTTTTGTTGCTTTTTTGGTATTTTAATGTTAGAAAAAATACATATACTTTTACTGACAGATTTATGAAGATTGCAATATCAATATTCTAAATAAAGGGACGATATTAGATCTCTTCATCGACCATCTCAAAAAAACCAATCACCTTCTAAGATTTCACAAGAGTGATTAGCCTAGATTATGTAAAAATTGATTCTTCTGATATTGCAGTATTCAAAACTTAATAATTTGTCAGATTTGATCGTATAAGATATAAAAATTTATTATTTAAAAGTTGGAATGTTAAGAAAATTCGCAGAATGTGACTTCTTAGGACAAAAAGGCTATCTAAAATTTAAACTTCATAATTTTTTGAAATATCACGAATCGAAAAATTAAAATATTATTATTAATAGCATTTATATCCTTTTAAAAATATAGCTAAAAACTGAAATTTGCTATTAATCCGTGAAATTTTAGTTAAATAATTCTTTGAGATATTATAAATTATGAAAATGATTCTGTAGAGACTTCAATGACGAACAATTTTTGTTTTCATTTTTCATATATTTTTATTTAAAGACAAGACTGGATTCAGTAAAAAAATGTGTTCATCTCAATTGCTGTTTCATCATTTCCATCTTAATTTAAAATTAGAATTTAGTGGCAAGGATAAAAAGAGAGAGATGTGTAGTACAATGAACAAAACATACTACAATGAAACTACATAATAGTATAAGTGAATAGTATTAGTGAGTCTACATAATAGTATATATGACTATCAAAATTTGAAGCATAAAAATGTTTTGCTAAAAAATCTGTAATGAGATCAAGTTACATAAAACATTAATTGAACATTTTAGCTAGCATTAATACTGACCAACCAGCTGGTATTTACCAGCTCAAATATATAGTTTTAACATTATGTATTTGATTTATGTCAGTTTTTCTTCTTTCTAATATATTAAATTCGAGTGAATCTTTTAAAATAATCATTTTTAAAAGAGATCTTGGTAAATGAAACAGAATAGATCGTTAATATGTAAATAATAACCATGTTTTTTCGTTATGTTATTTAAAATTTTGCATATGAGAGCCTTATTATTTTACTTCCTTGCCTTGAAATATCTGCTTTTTGCTTTATTTATAAATATATTTGGCAAATTTTTCACTATTAAACTTATTATCAAAAACGAATTGTTGTTTTTGACGTCTTTCAATTGTTTTTTTTTGTAATTTGGGTAGATGATTTTAATTATTCTACTTTATTTTTAATCTTTTCTGCATCAATAACTGTACAGCTTTGAATCAAGAAATCAAGATAATCGGAACTCTCTGGCTATTATGGCAGTAAACATTAAATTTTTTTTAAATGAGATTTGTACCAAAAAATTATGAAAAGTTACATAAGCAATTTGCATGTTATAAATCACCAGTTATTATAATCATCTTCTTATTAATTAAATAAGCAAATTACTTTAAAAATGTGAAATTGAATATATATGGGATATCTGGAAACTAAATCTGAGAACTGTTACTTGCCCCCCCCCCCCGTCACATATGTCTTGCCTCCTGTCGAAAAATTGCTGTGTTGCAAGTAGGGATGACGAATATTTTAGAAACGGTTATTACGTAAGCAATATCAAAAAGTCACAAATCTCAGTGACCAATACTTTTCAAAAATGGGTGTGATTCAAATCACTGACACGTTCTTATTGGTTAATATTTCGATATTAGGTCTTGGATCACGATAGAAAGTAACAATCGATACGATCAGTCCAATGGACGCTCTCGAAGTCAATTTCAGTCATGCATTGGGAAAGTCCCTTACCCACTGATGCTCTTTCCAGGAACAGACCCCCCCCCCCACACACAAATAGTTGGGGCAGGTGGCCGGTGATGGGACTTTTGATCACACGCAGTGAGCTTCCTATTTCAAAAAGAGTCAATTCTCCCCATCGCTGGAAGCTATACGCGGCTTGACTAATCTTACGAAAACTAGATTTCTTCCGCATTCATCTTCACAGAAAAATACTAACTTGTGTTTTTAAACAAGTTTCGGCCGATATTCAATGCTTCAAACAAAATTAGTAAAGATTTATATCTATTCTTAACTGGATATAAATACTATAATTACTAAATATCTACGATTGAAGCGATTTAATAAGTTCATAATTAAATTTTCTGTGCCTGGTTAGCATGAGAATTCCGTTACTCTGAAGGATTTCCCAGTTTTTAAAGTCAGAATTATGGCTTATTAAGCTGTTTTAAAGATTAAAGGACCATTTTAAATTAATTGCCAATGATAAATTTTTCTTCATTGATTTATAACAATATTTTGAGAAAGATGCACATATATTCATGCGAATTTAAATACTTTTAAAAAATTTTATAAAAGAGTATATAAAGCCTTGTATCACGTATATATCAATACATTTGTTTAGATATCATTAAATATTATATTTGGCAATGAGGTAAAGAAAAAAATGCTTCGTTTGTTAAAATTTTGTTGATTTCAGAATTTATCGAGATATAATTTATAATGTTCACATTTAAAATTCTTATTTATTTATTTATTTATTTGCTTTAAACTGACTTTCTTTAAAATATTTTAATTGAAAAGAACTTAAATAAATTAACAATTAAAATAAAAAAATTTCACTTCTTCTACATAATATTTTAAAGGTATGTAAAAGAGAACTGAGATCGTTAGACTCCAGTTATATAATCTCATAAATTTGCAAAAACGTCATTTCAAGAAAATATCAGTAGTGTATACTGAGTCTCTTTCAATCTAAACTTAAGATTTAAAAAATCGAAGGAAAAATTCTGAAAGTAAAGGCAGATAAATTGCCAAAAAAAAAAAAAAAAAAAAAAAGAGTTGCAACCAGCCTTTCGATTGTCATTAATTATCAAAACTAAAAGGCGTTCGAATTTACATTCTTATAAATTGAAATAAATTCTGCATTTTTTCGAAGTATCTATTGTAAAATTTTCAGCCATGTTTCATAGAAAATGTTTAAAAATTCGGTATCATGTAAATACGGTGTTTGCGTCTCACAATATTATATACTTTAGGAATTAAAAAAATAATAGTAAGATTAATACCTCATTTTGTTAACATAAATCTTACAATTATAAAGGTTTTAAAGCTCATAATTTATAAAATTCATCTCTCATCTTTGTGTATTTGACCCTTTAACAAGGTAATCCAACTGACAGTAATCCTCATGAATCTCAGTGTATCTATATAATTTTTAAAAAAACTCAGTATTTTCCAAATTTTTTCTACCGATTCAAGCATAATTTTATAGCAAAATTCCATTAACATGACACTACCTATGGTCTATCTTTTTCACTAAGACTATAAAAATCAAGCCGTGCCTGTAAGATACTCTTATATGAATTACATAGGGCATAAAATTCTCCTAATTTAATACATGAATTAAATAATATAAACATTTCCCTGATTTGGTTCTTGTATAGTATGAAGAATTTTTTTTTAAAAAAATTCGATGAGTTAAATTCTTTAATGTTGTCTAATATATTTGTTGTTCCCATGAGGATTACTAAAAATTGAAAGTATTTTAAACAAAAATAATAAATCAGTCAATAATTTAATGTAACTTAACAATAAAAAAAGAGTACAATTTAAAATATTCCTTCACTTCGAATATACGATTTAGTGCCTATCAATAAATAATTAATAAAAAATTATTAGGGAAAAAGTTTTTTTTACTACAAAAATATTAAAATAATTTTTTTATATCTTCAGCACAAAATAAATTAAATCATTTCAGATAGTTATCATAAAATGCACAAAGTATCAATAATTTATTTTTTTTATTGGCAAATGTTCCATTTGAAATGTTGATGCCTTCTTAAATGATACAAAAAAAAACTTTTTAAATCAATTTCCTTCAGAACGCGTCACTTTTTCTATGAGAATTAAGATTTAAAATGTGAAAGTAGTATAGAAAAGTATTATTTAAAAAGTAATTTCGCCTGGATACTTTCCCCTCTGTTTTTCGAAGTGTGTTAAATATGATACAATGCCCCTTTTAAAATGCCTGCTGATTTAAACCCTGCGTGGGTAAAAGGTTCACAGAAAATCAGCAGATGTGAACTTGGGAGGTCTGTCCTTTTCTCGTCCTTTCCCAGACACGAGGAATGTAGTTAGAGGCCCCGTCGCTCGAAGGTCACCATAACCGATAGGCAAACATTTAAGAGTGCCATATACAGAAAAAAAACCTCGATGTCGACGAAAGCGCTACCTATCGGTGGGGGTGATAGGGCGGAGACTAAGATAACGAAAGAAGAAGCTTAAGAGTGCCATATACAGAAAAAAAACCTCGATGTCGACGAAAGCGCTACCTATCGGTGGGGGTGATAGGGCGGAGACTAAGATAACGAAAGAAGAAGCTTAAAAGGTTTGATTGACAAGCCGAATAACACCCAACCAGAAAAGAATTCCTGGTCCCCAGGAGATACTGCTGTGCGGAATTGCTATATTCAGAAGGTCATTTGACCCACCCCCAATAAAACTTGCCCTTTCTCATTGTGGAGGCTTCTCGGAAACCGACACGCTTTCCTCTCCCTCACTCCAAACTAGTTTGGAAAAGTTACTCTTTGAGCTAGATATTTTAGATTTTCTCTGCTTGCACAGAAAATCGTACTGAGGGCAGCGGGAATGTTAGAAGGGCTCTTAGAACTTAGAATTCATCACTGATTAATTATTGAAGCACTTCGAGTTTGAGGCATTTAATTACTTTTCATAATTCTCTTAATATCGTAGAATCCTGTAATTAAGAAGGAGTAATTAAATAATTTAATAGTTATAGAATTTTATTTGACACGACTTTATTTTTAACAATAATTACGTTTATTAATTTTTCAATCCAGGAGGATGGGCAAGATCTACTTGTATATGAAAATGTAAGACTTCGGACTCATTTCCGAAGAATAGGTTCAATCCTTTATCTCAATAGTTTTATTACTAACAGTGAATTTTAATAAAATGTTCCTTTTTTAATTTTTTAAATAAATTATTTATTTAAAATATATATTGAATTGTCTTAAATGAGAAAGGAAATGAAAAAAAAATTAAGTTGTATTTTTCAACTTGTGCAACATTGCCTGGTGTTTCTGTGTAGCTGGGATGCTCCAGATTTCTGCCTGATTTTCGCAAAAAAGAGAAAATCCTAAATTTTAATTAAATGGCTAATTTGTACCACATTAAAAAGAAAAGATAAATATATTTAATTTGGAAATAACGTTAGGATGAATTCTATTCCTCAGCTTTCCTAAACGTGGGATATAACCAACTTAATACAATTTACATAAATTGGAAGGAAAAATAATGAATTAAATTGTAAAATGCACATATTGGATCGAATGCCTCCTGGTTTTGAAAATTTTTAAACGATTAATTGTGTGATTATTTCTAAATTTATTTTGTTTTAATTATTTATTGGATTTTGAAAGTACAACCATTCATCTGCTTAGCCAGGATTTCTTGATATATTTTGAATCAGAATCTGGAAATATTTGAGACTGAAAAATCGTCTAATATTTTTTTTACTTATAAATAAAAAATAATATGGAAACAATAAAAAGAAATTAGACATTTTAAAAAAAAAATGAATCTAATTTCTGAAGAATTTGTTTCAATATAATATGGTCACTAACATTAAACACAAAGAAACAGAAAAAAAGAGTAAATAACTGCAAAGCTTTCTCTCTCTAACATTCATTATGAGTCAAGACTGTTTCGCATTTCTGAAAGCTTGTCAGCAATTTTGTTTATTTGTATTTGTAACTAAAGGTTTTTAAAAAGTTGTGCGAGATTCAATTAAATAATTTGGTAGGAATATTGCTTCGTACGAAATAGAAATTATGATTACTCCTATGTCACCAGGAATTGATAAACAAATAGCTGTAAATTATATTGTTACACAAATGCTTACACATTAAAAAGTATTTTTTTTGGCATATAAGAAAACGTTGTCATAAAAGCAGTGACTAACTTAGTTTTAGTTAATTTTTATAATTCAGATTTATGGTTGCTAAAATTTACTTAACTTGTTCTTGATTGCTTACACACACACACACGAGTATATTTAACTTCAAATTCTATGAGACATTTAACATTTACTTTTTCTAAAAACCGTATACCATTCAACATTTTGTGCAATGCATCTCTTTTAATTTTCAATATTCTCAATTGAAATAGGAACTTGAAAAACGAAAGTGTTTAAACTTCAACTTATACAAAAACTTTCACATTCAGTATTATTTATACGCTGTACAGATAATATTCTAATCAAATAATAATTAATTTTACTAATATTGAGCCTTATACATCCAATAATTCATTACATTAAAAAATAACAAGATTTTAAAAATTTATAAAATTTACAACGCTATAACTTCCGAAACTATAAGAGCACAAAATAGATTTTTGCGTCACGATAAAGATTTAAAAAAAAAACTATCTTTTTAATGATACCAAAGTTTTCTTGAGACAACAATATTTTAAAGAAAAAATTTTAATTTCCAATCAACTAAATCATTCACTAAAAATGAATAATTTATGAAATTTGAATATCGTTCTTCTGTAAAAGCTGACGATTTTAGACCACTTCATAAGCGGTCTCAAAAAAAGATACGCTACCAGGATTTGTCGACAGTGATTGGGCTATGATTATGAAAATACTGTTTCTTCAAATATTGACATGTAAAAACTAACAGATTTTATAACAGAAGACAGAAAGTTTATTTATTTAAAACTCGAAGTATGAAGAGTATTTTTCAGAATATGATTCCTTAGGACAAAAGGACTGTGTAAAATGTAAATTTCATAATTTTTTATAAGAACATTTATTGACTGAAGTCATATAAAATCAGTGAAATTTCTGTTGAATAATTCTTTAAGATGTTATAAAAATTAAAAAAAGATTTAAATGAAATCTGCTATGCATATTTCAATGTATCGTGTCAGAACATCAATTCTTGAACGGCCAAGCATCTCGTGCGAGTTAAATTATATTTTATTAATTTTATTGGTTTCATTGAATGAGTCACTTTAGCATTGTAAACGATCCAAAAGAACTTTTTCTCGCTTTTATTGTTTTAAAAAATATCACATTACCTATTCATTGCATTTCATATAATCACGAGCTCAAAATAACGTTATTCTGGGTTTTATTGGCTGTAGTCATTAATTTATTTATTTAAATCAGAGCTTTTGTAAATGCTATGGAAACGCATTATTAAAAGCTGATTTTTTGAGATGCTCGTGCGGATAATAAAATTTAAAATGTTTATTTTTCACCTATGGATTTTTGTTGACACCAGAAAACCTCATTCCCAAAATATGTTCTGACATGATAATAATTATTCTGCAACGTAAATACAATTTCAATACTGAACGACTTTGCTTTCAATTTTCATATTTAAAAAAAAAGATGTACTAGGTTTCAAGAAAATACGTTTATATTAATTACAATTTAACATCTCCACTCTAATTTATCGTGTAATTTTAAGCACTTTGACAGAAAATGAGTAAGAGATAAGTAATATAATGAACAGAACTGTTTAAGGCCTACATAATAATATGACACAATTATATAGCTATCAAAAACAGAAGATTTGATAGCTAAATATTTTTCAAAAAAAGCTATTTAGAAACCAAGTTATATAAAATATGTAAAGTTTTAGATATCTTTTCTACTATTGAACCAGCTGATCGTCAAAGGTTACTTTTTAATAAAGATATTGCTTATTGAATATGTGTAAAATATGTACACATATGTATATATGTGTAAAAAATGTATATATACACATATATACATTTTTTACTCTTTTATGACTGTAGATATCAGCGATTTTGAAGAAAACTCATTCAGAAACTTGAGAATATTCAAGTATTAGTAAATAATAAAAAAATATAAAAATGTTCTTATATCTTACTTTCTTTAAATGAATTATTACCGCTAATTGTTTTTTCTGATAAAAGCAGCCTTATTTTTCAATTGATAATAAAATTAACCATTATTTATTGCAAGATATATGAATAAGATAAATGTATGTACAAAATAACATAAACACAAGATCAAATAATTAAAAATTTTACAAAAAAAGAATGCAGACAAAATAGCATTGATTTATGAATTGCATATAAAGTACAGTTATAAAAATATCCAGAGGGGGGAAAAGCTTCGAAAACATTTTGCTTTTTCTTTTTTTTTCCATTAATTTTTTTTCTTTTGATCCTCTATAATAGCAAAAGGATCCGAATTTTCATTCATTCGAGATATCTGAGATCAACGAATTTCGGCAATAAACAGTTAAATTAAAAGAATCTTAATTTTTTTTCTTTGCCAAAATTTTGGATTTATAAATAATTTTTTCTGTTTTCTGCCGTCCACTTTGAAAATAAAAGTTTTTTTTTTGTGTGTGTGTGTTATATGCAGCTGGACCTGTCCTTGAAAATAATATTTGATTTTTATTTATGGTAGTTTTTCATCTTTGCTTAATTTCCAAAATAAATTTTTTAAAAAACTTTTATTACTTCATCCGGAGTAATATTTGCTGTGCATTTTACTTCTGAAATTCTATCACCACCTATTAGCTAAATATGCAAAATTCAAATTCTTTTACAAAAGTTTACTAATTTTTTTTCAGGGTTGCGGTAGTATTCGCTGAAACAAGTGTAGATTGTGAAGGGGCAGATGACCACAGCTGTGATGATAAACAAAATAAAACTAAACAAAAAGCAGAAAGACAATTATACTGAGGGGGAAATTTGAAGACGGGGTGAAGTCCAGATAATAAAAGTAACAATCCATCACGTGGTAAAAGGAGGGTTTAGTGTGTATTCCTCCGCGAAAGGGAGGAGTTAAAGGAACTTTAGGGGGGAGTTCAAATTATTCTTCCAAGTTTAAGTATAAAATGCTGTTTTTACACATTCTCCTAATTTCTTTTTTCTAAAAAATTATATGTATCGGAAAGAAGGTACCAAAACGAATGTATTTCAGTTGCTAGTTTAATTTTATTTATGACAGAATTTTTAAAAAAAATCGTTTAAATGGCGCCCTTGACATTTTTCAATTTTTATTAAATATTTAAAAATATTTTGACACGCACGAAAAAAAAATTCCTTCGGGAGAAACCTGTGTTTTTATTCCCTCTTGCGATGGCAGAATGACTTCATAATAAAGACACCGTAATAACAAACAAAACACGGGACAATATTTTCCCATAGGATAACATTACGTTTGAAAATTGTAGGTGGCGTGTATACGGCACTCTTAAGTCCTCGACTACATGGTTTGTTCAGATTTTAAGAAGCAACGGTTGCAATAGAACTGGGAGTGACGATGGCTCGGCCAATTCCTTTCCCTGAGTTCAAACGCATTTTATAAATAGATAAATAATAATAATAATAAACGATTACTCGACTTCCGGGGAAAAACACTACCTGAAAAAGGATAAATTTCTTTCATTTAAATAAGCAATTACTAAATTCATGTGAAGACTTAAATATGCTTTTTTCTACGCCACTCTTTTTGATATTTGCTGTTTTATTTTGCTATTGATTTCTAACATTTTTTTTAATATGCTTGTTTTTAGCATTTTTTCAAGATTTTAAATTTAAAAAATTGTAACCAAAATAATTTTATTTTATTGTTCACCATATCTTAAATTGATATATTTTTTTTAAAGAATCTCTTTTGAAAACCGCTGGCGGATATATTTTATTCTCTAATCTTGATTACGATTATTGCAGATTTAAATTTAAAAAGTTCTTAAGATATAACTTAGCTGCCTTAATGTTAAAAAAAATAAAACTAAGATCCTTGAGGACTACAAAATGTTATGCAAAATAGAAATTTAATATAGCATTCTTAAAAAAAATGTGTTTAAATGACGTTTGGATGGAGACTTATAAAGGAAATTATTACATTTGTCGTTTATTGTTTAACATCACTGCATATATTCTGGAATTTCCAACTGAATGCTTCCTTAAATATTTTTAAATGCCTCAAATCACCAGAAATATTACTTAAAGTAAATGTCACATATTAAAATTGGAAATACGCAGACACAAGAAAGTGGAAATTAAGATTTACTGCCAAGTTTTCAGAAAAAAAATGCTTATTTTTATTTATAATTACCAAGTGATCTAATATACAAAAAAAAAAAAAAAAAAAAACATAGTATCTGAGACATAGTCGTTAAATTTCCTATTTTAATAATTTGCTTTCAAATATGAACTAAACTCTTGACTATTTGGTTTTCATAATATTCCATCATGCTAATAGATCTCCCCCGGGGAGCTAGTTTATTTCGATTTTTAATCATAAACCGATTTAAGTATTTCACAATCATAGGAAATGCAGAGAACGAGACCACTTTTTCTGATAAATTGGTCAATTTAATTTCATACTTTAATACAATTTATTTTGTTTAAATTATTATTTTTTATTTCATTAATTTAATAGAAATGTATTTATTTTTATTGTTTTATTACGAATCTAGATTTCATGGGTTTCATATTTCTGCACAAAAGTATTGAGACAAACTTTTAGCGTCAATGAATATTCCATTAAATATGTGTACATAATGAAACACATAAGAAACTGACCATGACTCATACATGATAAAGTGTTACTTATTGTAGCATTTTGTAATTTTTAAAATTTAAACTTATAAATTATGCCACTAGAAAAAAGAAATTCTTTAATTTGATCTGTTTGTTTTGCGCGAGGTCTTTTAGGCCCTGCGCAAAACTTTCTTTTGGGAATTTTTTTAAAAAATTATTTTTGTACATTTCGAAACCGATTCAAAACTACTGTCAATGATTCTGTATACGACAGGGCATATTTCTTTCATAATTGAAAGTAATTCTTACGCCGGTAATCACTTCTAAATAAGGAGACGGTTACCTCTTACGCTAATTTTCGAGAGTTTTCTGACTATGCTGGCAAATATTTCTAAAATTTATACATCATTAATTATCTGAAATACCATTATCACTGTCTCTTCATGAAATTCCTATACCTGTATAGTTTGATTCTTTTACCATGCCTATGGAGATTATCGACAAAAGTAAAGAAATCTTTTCTTGTAAGCAATTAAAATTTCAAATACGGCTCTAAAATATTAAATTTTCTTAATTAATTTGTGAAACTGTTGGGGATTCCTACATAAACAAGGTGCTTATTCCTTTATTGAATCCATCGACATGAATAATTATAAAAAAAAAACTTTCATTGATTGTTATTTCCACTCTTAGCGATCATTAACAAGAGAAAGAAAATGGAATGTTGTAAGTTACATAAACGCAACGTATGTTTTGCAAGTTTAATTTTACATATTTAACACATCAATTACTTTTCCACGGTCAGTTTTATGAAAGGATGTAAGTACAATTAAAACTTTTGTAAATTACATTGCTTGATAAAAATAGCAAATATAGAAATAAATAAATAGTGTTTTCTTTTTAAGAATGGCAAAAATTAGATAATTAATTTACGTCTACTGTTTTTTTAAAGAATACTAAACATTATAAACGTATCGAAATTTATGAGGAATAAAAGATTACAGAATAATATTTTAAAAGAATCGTTTGTTTGTTCTAGTTGCTTCAGAATATTTTTGAAAATGGCAATTTCATTAAATGTGCACACAAAATAATGGGAAAAGATGGGGAAAAACTCGCAAAAAAAAAATGTTGCTAACTTTAATAAATTTTACAAACACTTTAAAATCACTAGAATAATCTAAAATTTTAAAAATAATTTTTTAATAAGGAACATTTAATCTAAGTTTAACCTGGTATATTTCATGAGGTTAAAATTTCATCATTTTGAAGCATTTAAGAGCGGAGATGCCATTATCTTTCAATGAAAAATAATGATTTGAAACATTGAATTTTGATAAAATTGCTACGAGATAGAACCTGGATCATCAATACGTAAGTAGAAAATTATATGACTCTTGAATTGTATATTTTTTCAGGTATCCAATCAATTTGATGATTTGTATTTCTTATTATAATAGAAGATGAGCCCTCTATTCCAAAAAAGTATGTATCAGTTATATATAGCTATTTATACGTATCTGATTAACAGAACTATTCGGGATTAGATCTAATTCTAGACAAATGCTACTTGATTGCTCAATACTAAAATACTACGATGATTTATTTGAAAAAATAATAAAGGAATATTAAATGCAATTTTAATCCTTCATTAATTGCTTATTTTGAATA
>JAOUZG010010951.1:4350007-4499302 GCA_026289955.1 Argiope argentata
TATATATATATATATATAATATAAATTTTTTCTTAAAACCAGAGCGAGATAGTATATTGCAGTGTTTCAAAATTTAACAAAACAAGAATATTTAAGCAAATAAATAATAACATAAAAGCAATTTTAAACAAATGAGAATGAGCACCTTTCTTTCTTTCTTTTTTTTCCATTTATAACTATTTTTACAGCTGAAAAATAATTGGATTCAATGATACAATAATAGATGTGACATATTTATTTATTTATTTACTTTGAAAAAAAATTATATATATATAAACTTTTAAAAAATAAGTAAATAATTTATCATGACAGCAGTGCACGTGACTTAAATAAAATTTATTTTATATTTTTTTATAATATCTTAAATTTACGAATAAAAGAGCACGCAAAATGCAAAAAGACAAATAAAATGTTCGAATTGATTCATTTTAAGACTATATTGTATTATAAAGTATTTCTGAAATGTTTTTTTAATTAGTAGAATTAAAAGGTAAAATTTGGTATCATAACAGAAAAGTCGTAATATACTCCAACATTTTTTCAGTAAAAATCTTTTACAATTAAAATTTCCTGAAATCTCCAATATAAATGAACGGCAATGCCCTCCTCCATCTCCATCCACCAGAAGAAGAAGAAGAAAATTCCCACACTTTCTGATTCCAGGAATTGAAAAATGTTATCGCTACCTCCCATAAAATACTTCCTTTTTACTAAACGAGTGTCCAAAATTTGTTGTGATAAAAAAACTAAACGACGTGTAATCACCCAAGGTCAACTACTAGTCTTTTGATAAGCGACATTGAAACATCTGCCTCCTCTCCCCTCCCCCTGTTTTCCCATTCTTTTGCGGACATAACCACAAACATCTTATCTCTAGGAGGTTCAGGCATGAAATTAGCAAGTTCCCCAAAGTCGTTCGTAAACAGGAATAACCAGGTCCACACACTCGTTCGCGAACGACTGTGTGGATCCACACATTCGTTCGTAAACGGGAATAACCAGGTCCACACAGTTAATGAACTGATATAGCAGAGTCCGCACAGTCGTTCGCGAACGAACGACTAATCCAGAAAATGGCGACTCGACTCAGTTCGTTCACTTAGATGACCCGTTCGTTTTGACCCGTTTGTTCGCGAACGACCCACCTCTAGTCCACACACTCGTTCGCGAACGACTGTGTGGATCCAAACAGACACAGTCGTTCGTAAACGGTAATAGCCAGGTCCACAAAGTTAATGAACTGAAATAGCAGGGTCCGCACATTCGTTCGCGAACGAACGACTAATCCAGAAAATGGCTCTCCGATTCAGTTCGTTCACTTAGATGTCTTGTTCGTTTGGACCCCGTCGTTCGCGAACGTCCCACCTCTGCTGTTTACATACATAGAATTCCCATTATAACAGAAAGCATGACAATTTTATTAGTGGGAAGGTGTGAAACAAGGGAAAGAAAACTAAGCCAAATGCCCAAACAAACGAATCTATTATTTTAATCTCTAGGTAAGTTATTTATTAAGAAAATAAATTATTAAGAAAATAATTCTCGCTATTACAATTTCACATTAAGAAATTTGTGTTCAAATTTCAAGATAAAAGGGGTGGTATATAAAACTTAAAAGTAAGAATTTAATATGTACAATAATTGATCCTGGTACGATTTTTATACATATTAACAAAATATTTTTTATGCATTAATTGCTTTAAAATTATTGTGAATAATATAACTATATGCAAATCTCTATGTATTAAACCTCTCTATATGATTAAATGGGATTATTTCACATTATATATAAATATAATTATGCTACTTAAGCATAAACATCACCTTACATATTGGTTTTCGAGGTTAAATTATGCCTTTCTCATTGTTTTGTGGCATTTTATCTTTTCTGCTTTAACATTAACTGTTGCACGATGAACGAATCTTAATCAGTGTATTCATTTTTGATTAAATGTGCCATACATTTTCAGGTTGTTATAATATATAAAATAATAAAATTACTGATAATAATTTATTTGGAATCTAGATTTGAAAAAAAAAGAAGATGTATTTATAACAGTCAATACATTGCTGGCTCACTAATAAGAATTGCAGAGTACCAGCACCTTGTTGAATTAATTTTAAAACTTGAATTTCCATTTTTATAAACCTCATTTGATTAGTTTTTTATTCTGAAAATTTGATGATCAGTGGAAAGAAGTATAAAAACTGGAAAATAAGACTAACTGAATAAAAGAAAACTGAAAGAAATGTGGCCATAGACTGTTTAGTAAATGATTTATGAAGGCATTCAACTTACTTGCTACTCACACAGCTGAATTATTAATCTTATGACCAATTGCATTTTCTCATTTGAATTTAGAGACAATACCGCTACAATTAAATCATTGTTGTCTCTAATAAGTTTTCTCATCAAAAAGATATGTTTTTCTTTAGCTGTATGGAATGAGTAAGCTTAAATTCATTCAATGAGTTACACTTTATTGATTGAATTGATTTTTTACCCGTTCTTTAACTCATTGATATCAGTTTTTTTGTATGGATAACACTATATTTAATGATGTATAAAGAAAAGCTGTAAATGATATTTTTAGAAAATACTTGAAAACCTCTTAAAAACAAAGCAAATTACTTTTCATTGTAATATTATCGAAACAGTAATTACTATGCTGAAAAGAAGTAGTTAAAAATAATCCATTCTATTAAGCATGAATTTACATATAAGCAATTATTAACAGCTTTTTACTGAAGTCTTGGCAAATCATGCTGAACTTATCTTGTCAGACAACAATTTTTAAATCATAACTATTTGCATTAAAAAAAATTTTGTGTAGAAAAATACATTTTTAAAATTATAATTCAGTTAATGATAATAAATAAAATGAATTTTTTTACTTCATTTTTTTTTCTTTTTTTCAAAACTGACACATGTAATGAATAATTGAAATTCTCAGCAAAATATTAAATTTTCAACTTACGTCCAAAGCATTAAAATAACGTGAGAAATGAACTACTTCTTTATATTAAAGTTTTGACTGACACTATTTAAAGTTAAATTTTAAGAACTTATAGCATGATGAATCTACAGTTATCATATTAGAGCAGATGTTGTTGGATATGAGGAAAGTTAAAATGTATCGAATAATCATACTTGATTGAATACCAATGCAGCCTCAAATAAATGTAAATTAAATATGTAGATAAATAAAAATAATATAGGTAAATAAAAATTAAACATATATTGTTGTGTGAAAGATGTTGATTTACAAAATAATAGCAGTTTAATATTGCAGAAATTATATTTACATTGTTTGATTTAAACTTATACATTTTTGAAAATTCTTTTATATTTGTTATAAAAATTGAATGATAGCATTATAGATGCAGGTGGGCCTCTGTTGCAATCAATTTTCTTGAACCCAATCTGCCACTGTATGGGGCTGGATCTGATACATTGATTTACAGAATCATAACTTCAACATTCACATCATTTTATTGACAAAGTTTCAATGAATTTGTATAGTATATTGTTTATTTAATATACATGAAATGCAACTGATTGGGCAACAATTGTTTGAAATACTATAACAGGTTTGGAAATTAAATTTTTTTGCCTACTAATGGGTTAAATAGTTTTTTTTAAAGCTGATAAGCCACCACTGAATCAGCATTCATTGTTTTTATCAGTATGTTATTTAGAAGTTAATGCATTAAAAAACTTGATTTTGTATAGAAAACGTATCTAACTTGAGTGTGTAGCAATTAAGATCTGAGTCTATGTCTGCTGGAGGAAAAAAACTGCAGATTTTTTTTATTCTGTAAAGTACAGTATAAATAGGGCAAGTATAATCATAAAATTAGTGTTTTCTTTTAGGCATTTTGTATCGTTTCAACACTGCCATCTCCCGTTTTCAAGTAAAGATTTTTTACTGTGATTATATTTTAATTAACCAGGTATTTTTTATTTGACAAGCACTTATTTCCTTTCTTAATTATACATTTTCAAATTTTGCCGTGATGAGTTTTTGAAAATTATATCATAGGTGGATTTTTAATGTTTCTACTCTTGGATTTTAAATACTTGTAAGTTTCAGTCTCTCTCGACCACATTGAATTTTGTCTTCAAATCTAAATAATTAGGAATTTTAATAAAATGCTATTATCATTTAGCTTACTTTTCTTTAATTAATTAACTAGTTACCATTTTTTTTATTAGCGATAAGATAACATTTATGTTTGTAGAAAAAAAAATATTTTCTTTGAAAGATTTAAAATTGCCAAATCATGTAAAGAATTTAAATTAAATATCTAAAACTTTTTCTTTTCTTTTTTTACAGCTATTTGGTTTGAAGTATTATCACCTAAAAGTAATTTTGCATGACTAGCGAGTTTTAAATTCACCAGGCTTAAGATATAAAATAATCATTAAATCTTTGTTCCATATTTTTATATTGGGGAATCTAAAAAAAATGTGCATTTTAGCTCATGAGTTACAAATTTCATCACTAGCAATAGGAAAAAAAATTGAACTTCTTAATCTGAATATTTCATAACATACTTTCAGAAAAAAGAAAAAGGGAAGAAAATGAGAAGAAAAATATAAATTGTTTCTATTTCACTTCATTCTTTTCTGTTTATAAACAATATATTCATTGGCCAACAATAAATAATTAATTTGACATTTGTTACATTTAATCATAGTCCTTTCACCATCTACTACATCTTTTTTGCTAAAGGATGAGGCAAAAAAAAAAAAAAAAGAAGCATAGTTGATTATATTAATTAAAGTATAATTTTGTTTGCAAAGCTAAAAAACCTCATTAGGAACAATGTTAAATTTTTTTCAGCTTTGGAGTTTTTTTTTTTTTTTCAGATCATAAAATAATTTGCTGTTAAATGCATATAGATGAGTGCAAACACAAACTTCCCATGCAGCCTTGTCATATAACATTAAATATTTTTCTGTAAAACATATTTATCATCTGTTTATAATAAAAAACCAGAGTATATAATAGTGTATTAGATACTGTATATGCCATGACAGTATATAATATTTTATCATTTTTTCAGTGCGTACTTTGGACATCTTGCTAAATTTCAAAATTCTGTTTTTTTTAAAGAGAGTTGTTTTTCCTTTTCACAATTTTCCATTTTTTGAAATACTAAATTGCTTTAAAAATTAATGTATCTTTGGTTTTAAAAATAAAAATTTATCTTCCAGTGTTTTTTCTTCAGTAGTTTTAACCGTTTGAGTGTGGAAGAATATTTGCTTTACGGCACTCAAACTGTTAATGGCTCATTCCTCAAAATTTTGATCCAGCAAAAAATCCATGATGTTTCAAGAAACTGATCTTCTAATATGAAACTTCTAAACTGTTCTGACACTGATTACACTTACCATACATGCATAATTTTTAACCATTAATGAACATCAGCTTATCTAATAATTCATTTGTTGTGTTGGGGAATTTGTGGTACTAGTTTGTTCATGGAATCTAAAGAAAATTGAAGATCTGCATGAAAAATACAGAATCCGACATTTTCTGGAGTAACTGATTCAAATAAAATGTGTTCAGCCTCAGTCAAGCACGTTCATTTTTTAAAATAAAAGCATTTTTTTTTAAAGTGCATGTTTTTATTCAATTCATGTATTATGACATATCTTCACATAATTTATTCAAACAAACATTCAGTGTTTATAAGTACTGTAATAACAAAGTAATGAAAATAAATAAGCATAATGGAATAGATAGAAACATAACCAAATGTGTCTGACTAAGTATTAATATTATTCTTAAAATTTGCTCTCTCTCTCTTTTATCATGTTAGAACATGATGTTGTTCTTGGAAGTTTTTAGCATCAACAAAAATTTGTGGGCAATGAATTGAAATTTTATTATCTGCACAAGCATCTTAAAATAAAAATAAAAAATAAATCGGATCTTAATAACATGTTACTATGGCATTTACAATAGCTCTAAATAAAAAAAAAAGTTAATTACTACAGCAAATAAAATCTATAAAAATATAACTTTGAGCATGTGATTATATGATATGAAATAAATAGGAAATGTGATATTTTTTTAAACAATAAATGCTAAACAAAGTTTTTTTGGTCATTTGTGATACTAAAGTTACTAATTCAGTGAAACAATTAAGTAAATAAAAATATAATTTAACTTGCACAAACATGTGGTGTTTCAATGAGGGTTCAATAGGATGATATTTTTGGCTTCAACAAAAATGCATGGGCAAGGAATTGAAATTTTAAATTTCAACTTCCCCAAAAAATAGGCCTTAGAAGACTCAAAAATATTGGTAAATGGCTGCTCTTTTGATATAAAGACCTTTTTAATCTCCAATTTACCACTTTTTGTTGAGATGAGTTTTTCATCTTTTTTAACTTTATGAAATCTTTCTTCAAACATGAATAAAAATCTTTTTAAAAATAGTTAGATTGTTTAATTAAGTAAAACATTTTCAATGATTGGCTGTTCAAGAAATTATGTTCTGACATGATACATTGAAGTATGCATAGCAGATTTCAATTTTTAGTATTTAAAATTAATCTGAAGACACTGAGTTGCAAATTATTATTATTATTATTTTGCAAATTTATGTAGCTGGTAGGTAGACTAATATTTTTATTTTAAAACTGCCTGCGAACTCCCTCATTCTAGCTAACATTGCTCATTATCTTTTTGGAAACCTACCACTAGTAATATTCAGGATGAAATGATGTACCAAGTGTCTTTTAACTTTTTAATTACATTTAATATTAGACAGCATAACATATTATAAATAAAAAAAGTTGCCAATTAGGAACAATTTTGTTAGTAATTGTGGTTTACAATTTTAGAGGTAATTATTGTCAAATATGTAGGAGTCTTTTTGGTTCCTCACGGTGGTAGTGGAGTAGAGGAATTTGATTTGTGACCAGAATAGAGTATGCATACATTATGGAGCTTACATTTATTGAAGAAGCTTTTGATTGCTCGGATCTTTGAAGAAATACTGAAAAAAATTTCAATATCTTGTTTTTGTATTTTTTTATTATTTTCAAAGTGATATATAATCATGCCAAAATCTTAGATTTCACTGATTATTTGCATGAGATAGATATGATAATGAAAATATTGGAGAACAAAGAATAAAAAGAATACTATACCTTAAGATGTATAGAAATGGAATTTGTCTGCTTTGCAGATTAATAGATTTCTATGTTATGAAAATTGAAATTTGTTTAGGATAGCATGAATTTGCAGTACCCACAAATATATGAATTCATTATCACGTATTTATGGCTTTGAATCATTAGTTCATAGCTTTCACGATCATAAGATTTCTGTAATTGCGAGAATTGAAATTCATTCATCACATCATGGTAATGAAGGAATTACAGTGTTCACAGAGGAAAAAAAAAAAGAAAGAAAAGGATGGTAAACTAGGCTCTTAAACATTCGTATTAGTAATTTTTATATACTATAAATTTGCTAATAGAGAGTTTTATTTTAATTATTTCTCTTCAATTCCATTCCTTCACTATTCCTACATTCTGGTATCTAGATAACACTATGTAACATTTCTTTCAAATTAACATCCAGCTGTTTTATTTTTTAGAAAAAACTGTCTATGATTGATGTTTTGAATAAGCCAAAGATAAAACTATTTATCATACAGAATTAATTCATATTTCTTCTGTCAAAGGAAATCATATTAAATTATTGTTGAATAAAGCAATTTGTAAGAAATTGTATGATTTCGATATAATGAATAAAGGTACGATAATGAAATCAAGTGTAGGTAATACTTCAACTTCTGCCTAACAGGCTTAAAGCATGGTCTAAAGCAGAATTAGAAGGTGGGGGATCAATTTATGGCCATCAATTTCTATTAGTGTTCGGAGGAAGTGGAAGGCGTTATAGAAAGAAATTTACAGCTTCTTTTCTATCTTGCTTAAAAAAAAAAAGATGATTGTTTAGGATGATTTAAAATTAAATATTGAATATTTTATGTGAGATTAATTTCTGTTATGTATGACTAATCATTTGTATTGGTAGTAGTTAGTCATAAACGTTGAATATAATTATTTGTGTGTTTGAATGAAAATATCAAGTATATGGAAAAATATTATATAGTTGCTTTCTGAATTTGAATAAACAAAATTGTTGATGCTTACTTTTTGGGGAGGAAGAGACTGCCTCATTTTATGCTTGAACAAGTAGAGATATTTTAATTATATGTCAATAATAATAATTTTTCAAAAATTGCTATATTTCTTGTTTTGCTCTAGTAGATGCCTAGTGTAATTATTCTTATTCTTATCTTTAGTGAAAGTACTCAATTTTTAAAAAGTTAAAAATGCTGTTTTAAGTATCAGATATTGCATGAATATGGTGTCAAAGGACTATCACAAATATCAAACTAATAACTATAAAATTTTTCATCAGTTTTGTATACTGTTTTTACGTGCTAGCTCAGCATTAAATATCTTTAAAATATTCTGTTTTATTGGAGGGAATATATTTTATCTTTAAGGCAACAAAGAAACCATTTCTACTGTAACTTTTATTATGATTCCCTGCATCTTCTACTGTGGCATGCATGTTAATCATTTTCTGTTCTACTAAACACCAAAATAGGTTTTGCTCAGAGATATACTTTTTACACTATGCCAAAGATGAAATAAAATAAATTTTGTTTTACTCTTAAACTGTTAATGATATTAATAATAATGTTTTAGTACAGTTTTTTTCTTCATATTTTTTAATTATTAAAGAATGTTATTTTATTACATTTTTATTTACTTAATATAATTATCTTTTATTATATTAATATTTTCTTAGTTGTGAAAGAAGCATAAAATATACCCTTCAGAAAATATTCATCCTGTTTTGCTGGTATAATTTTTTTTATCAAACTTTAATTAAAGAGCAAATTAAAAAATGCTTGTCAGATGTTAGAAAGTAGATATAGAATTTGAAATTATGAAATATGCTTGGTATTAGATAAAAACATGGTATTGATTGAATGTTTATAAATTAGCTTTTTTCATGAAATTAAAAAAAAAAAACTTTTAAATCTGCAAAGTATTTTTGGAATGCAGAATATAATAGCTATATCTCCTAGTTCATCTTCTATTATTTATCAGAAAAAAAAGAAAAATGCATCAGAAAAAAAGCAAAAGCATCAATATATATATATGTTAGCGAAATCTGCAGTTTTATTCTTTTCATTTTTTATTCATCCGTTTTATTTCATTGCAAATCATAATAATTTCCATTTGAAAAAAAAATTATAGTGAGAAACCATGCCTATTTATGTTATGAGGTTTTCCATCTATGTTTCATTTGCTGATAAAGTTATTTGTTCGTACTGTTCAAAGAATGAAACAAAATGTTGGTAATTTTCCAAAAAGGGAGCAAATATTACGTTCTTCTTAAAATTTATGTTTTTTATAAGATTTTTTAAATTGTTATTATTATTATTTTTACTAGGAAAATTCATTAAAGTAAAATATATGTTTTGTAGTTGAAATCTGTAATTTGTAGACTATAAAAGCATGAGTGATACAGCTGACACTGATGTCCCCCATGTGACATATGATTTCTATTTTGGATTGAGTTTGGCAGTCTCTTCAAGTCTCTTTATTGGTGCAAGCTTTGTTATAAAAAAGAAAGGCTTGTTAAAACTTGGCATTCAAGGTCAGACTAGAGCTGGTAAGAAAATTAACATAATTGTTTCTTTCTTTTATTTGAGATTTATTCCTTAACATGAGTGAGTATGAGCTGGTAAAATTTTTATATCAGAATATGTTTTTTTTTAATTATTATTTTGTATTATTGGGGTTAAAAAAATCTAATAGTGTTGAAATGCTTTTTAAAAAAAGTTTTTAATTTGCTGGGAAATTTACTGGTTGGTGATAATTTACTGTCATAGTTTCTGAAAATATAAATTTTAACTTTACATGCAAGTTCAAACATATAGAAATGTTCATGGAAAAATCTTTTATGTTTAGATATTTTAAAATAAATATCATAAAGTTCATTAAATTTTTCTTGGGTAATCTTCTTGTACTTTCTAACTTGCTTTTTATCTAATAAAGAAGTATCAGATAAGAAACAAGCAAGATTTTGAGATTCCTCTTTTTTGCAGTTTATTTATCATCCTAGAAATATTGTTAAAGCACTTTTTTCCAGATTTTTCAAAACATAGAAATTATAATAATGATAAATTGTTTTTATTGCTTTATCAAAAAAGGTTCCAATTTTATGGCAGATGAACAAGAATTGTCATTTTTCTTTCTCTACATATAATGCCTTACAGTGAGTGAAAATGGGGTTTATTTATTGTTTTTATCTTGTACATATTTTATCTAGTTTACCAATTGATGGTATACAAAGATATATTTGATCTTCTCTCCAAATAGTTTTCATGATCCAGGAGAAAGTAGATATAGCTAGGAAAGTAGATTTTGCTAGGAAAATTCATTTTAATTGTTCATTTAATTGAAATTGTTTTATTTTGTGATTTTGAATCTACAAATTAAGGAATAAAGTGTGCAATAAACAAAGAAGAATAGGAGTATTAGTCTTATGACATAATAGATTGCAATCACAGGATATTTTAAATAAAAAATGTTGCTTTTATTGGCTTCGTGCCTTTAAAAGATAAGCAAAATGAATTGCAGTAATCTATTAGTCTTCCATGTTAAAGGAATCTATTTGCTTTTGAATTCTATATCAAAATTTTCTTTAAGACAAACTTTTTGTGTTCATTACTATCCTATCGTTATTGCTATACATTTTTCCTTGATAAATATAGTGAGAAACATGATGAGGTAAATAACATGTTTTAGTTTTTATTTTCTTTACTTAAAAAAAATTAACTCTAAAAACTTTTCAAGGTATGATATTAAAATCTTTGTTAGAAACGGGTATTTATTTCCTTTAAAGAATGCAGAGATATCTTATTAATAGGTGTCTTTTAAATTCTAGTTTTTCAGTTGCATAATTTAAAAAATATGTGAACTAGTACAATAATTCTCAAAATTGTTAGAAATATTTTACATTATCTGACATTTATTATATTGCATACAGCATATACAGTTCAAAGCATTGTCTTATTTTATTTGTTTGATTAAATTGTTTTATTTAAAATCATATTATTAGTTTTAACTTTTAATGCAAAAATGATTAAATTAACCAAATCAATTTCAATTGTTCAGAGGTTTGCTTGGTATCAAAAGATGGTTGTTAGTTTTATCCTGTAACTAAATGTATATCCTCCTCTTTTAGGTTTAGGAGGTTATGGCTATTTAAAGGAATGGATTTGGTGGGCTGGGCTTCTTTCTAGTAAGTAGTGTGGAATTATGTTATTGGTATTCAATAATCATTATGTGTAATATTTATAAACTTAGGGAACTAATATATTCACTTGTAAGATAGCTGTGAAATTTGATAGATTCTGTTTGAAATTTGAAAGGAAGCTAAATATATGATTATTTAATGAATATCTTATATTCATTATATTAGTTCTAGCAGTCTTGTGGAGTTGCATGATTTACACACTTGTTTTTAATTCTGTTGAGTGAAAAATAAAAAAAGGAAAATGTGCTAACTATTTATAATAATTAATATTATATTTTATTGTAGATATTTTTAGCTAAAGCTATTCATTGAAATAATTTCAAATAAAAATTACTAAGCTGAACAAAATAATTATTTTTAAAAACAGTCTATGTCTAGTGTGGTGAAAGCTTTATAAGCCAGATAACAACCCTCAAACTGAGGTATCATTTTTGCTCAATGGTCATGTTATTCGTCTACTAACCCTCAAATTACAAGTTCAAACCTATTGCTATCTGGATCAGCTGCACTAGAAAGAAAATAAAGCTTAATTTTCATTTCAAGAAAAAGAAGTATTAGAAAGAAAAAAAGTGATACAGAAAAAAGAATGGTAATTAGTTCATTTAATTCAAGCTTAGATTTCAGAAAGATATTTAAGAATTAATATTGTTGATCCAGAAATGTTTTATCCTATACGTATTTATGAGAGTAAACAATCAGTTGGCCAAATGTATAGTAACTTTAAAAATTTAATGTTAATTCCATGTTACTTTTAATCTACTGATTTTGTTAAAAAATTGTTTTGAAATCTAGTTAGAGTGGTATTAAAAAATTAGTAAAATCAAATAGAAGTACAGGATTTCATAATAGTATAATTGGAATGATGTTTATGAATTCTGTAGTTGTGAAAGCAGCATTGATTCATATTCAAAAAAGAAAATGTTCATGAAAAAATACAAAATGTATCAAAATTTTACTAAATTCTGAAACTTAAATATTGGATATTTTTCTTTCTTCTATGTGAATTGTTTATTAATAAGTATTATATGGAGCAATTTGATCATTTTATCCTGGATACCTGATCATTTTATTCCCTTCTCAATTTCCCAAGTAATGCTACATTGGTTTATACTTTCTATCATTGCTATGGAAGGGAAAAAATATGCTTATCTCGTGTATCTCTGATTCAGATTGTTAGCCATTTAAAATTTTATAGTAAAATTATGGAAATAGCATTGATTTATATTTTTCACTTTTGGATAGTTTGAAAATCCATTTATATGATCATTCTTTCTGGAATTATTGTGAAAAAGAATTCCAAAATAAATTTAATTTTATTCAAATTGGAAAAGAAAAAAGACTGCAAAGTTTTCAACTTCAGTATTCAAAGAATACTTGTAATAAAGTAGGTAGTGTAATATAGTTTGGTAGCTGTAAGTCTTTTTGTTCTACAAAGCCCCAACAGATGGATGAATTTTTCATTTTTATAATTATTAGCATTGGACATTTTTGCAATTATTAGCAAAGTATGTCTCTTGTTTAAAATGCCATTCTATTTACCTACAGTGGGTATTGGCGAAGCTGCTAATTTTGCTGCATATGCATTTGCACCAGCTAGTCTCGTAACTCCTCTTGGGTGCTTAAGTGTTCTTGTAAGGTAAGTCATAATATTTTTTTCAATTGTTTTTTTTTTTTTCATTTGGATTTTTTTTATTCATCTGTAAAACTTCAAGGTGTAGGACATCACTTTATATATCAGCTGTTTAAGTTTAATGTGCCATAGCAAACCATAAAGCAAGTCTACAAAATTGAAGTTTTTGAAAAACACAAGAAAAGTTTTCGTGGATTTTTATGTTATTTGGGATGCTGATTTCGATTTTCCATCGCGTCAGGATTTTTTGTTTGTTTGTTAAATCGGAATCGTATTTTTCTAAAATCCTATTTTAAAAAGAATTCTCTCAAACAATTTTACATACACTATCTGATAACAGTGAATTTTTATTCCTTTAAATCTATGTAAAATCGATTCTTGTTGCGGCAAATTGATTTCCGAGCAATCGGTTAATTTTTTTATATGCTTGAAATATGGGATGAAAACTACCATTACAAAATCGCATGTGTGACATCTGTTCCAGAGAAAAACAATAAGTTCCCTTATATCTAAACTTGTTTCATCAAATAATAGTATATTTTCAAGAAAAAAAATCACAAAATACTATTTTGATTTGTTTTTATTAAGGTAATTTATTTAAAATAAACGATTGACACAAGAGGAGTACATATTATATGGATAAAAATCCACATGAAAGTTTGAAATGAATTTTAAATTGAGCAAAAGACAAAAGAAAAATTTCTATTTAAATAGTACTCATTCCTTTAAAACTTCTTTTCAACATTCTTTTGTATTTAATCCGAAGCCTATATCGTATTAACATACATCAGTAATCGGCGAACAAGTTCTTGTACCATTTTCTTTGATATTTGCTCTCCTTTTTTTCGATGTCTTTGTTGAACCTTTCACCCTGTTTTTCGCTCTGCTCCTAAAGTTTCGGGCAGAAATTCCCCATGAGTGAAGGAAACGTATTTTGACACTTATGGAGCAAACTGACGCTTTAAATTTGAACAGAGTTTTCATGAAAAAATTTTTATACTCAGGATTCTTGTAATTAGCTTGAAATTTATTGGCGACATCTTTGAAGTCAACTCAAGTTTCTTTTTCCTTTGTTGTCGTAGTAGGCCCAGATTCTTTAACCTTTATGAGCTTGCGTTTATCTAGACAGATTTCGCCTTTCAATTTGGCTTCGCATAAACCTGGAAAACGTTTTCCTCAAGTATTTGAAACAATCGCCATCTTTTGGAATAGCATTGACAAACTGCTTCATTACATCTAATTTTGTATGCAGAGGGGGTAATAATATTTTATTAGCTCATCTAAGCTGTCCCAAATTACATTCTTGGTGTCGGGTTGAAAATATTATGTTTTGGCCTTTCTAGAATTGTGATATTAAAATTTCATCAACCGGCCAACTTAAATAATTGATTTAGTTGATTAGAGTACCATTTTTTTAAATTTAAGGTTTTAGTGTCGCAAGAATATTTTGTTAAATATGATTCACAGCGCAGATGATATATGTAAAAATTTAAAAGTCGTAATTCATCAGCATTTTTTACCTCAATTTGCTTAGAATTTAATTGTATATTTCATTTAGACCATTTGTTAAGAGATGTATTTTATTATAAAGAGCTTTCAAATTAGATGTTGGACTCCAGTTATAAAATAATTCTTGTAGATATTAAGACATATTTGCCATAAGTAAACTATTTAATTGAATTAATAATAAATGTATTGTAAAATATCATAGAAAACGTTTCCTTGCATTTACTTTTCAAAAATATCATGTTCTATATTTATTTCCTTTCATATATATATATACACAAGCGGACCCGACAGACGTTGTCCTAAAATTTCAAACCTTCTTGAATAAATTATAACAATCTGGTTCGTTTTGATGAAAAATCGTATGAAAATGTTGTTATTACAATACCTGACATCATCACGTGTACAGTTCCCACAATTAAACCTATCGATTGCTTGTGAGTATGCGTATACTATGAGCTAAGTTCAATATAGAAACTTAAACTGAACTGAAACTTAACTGTTTCTATTCAACTTTGTTGTTGTTTTAATTAAAGAGTAAAAAAAGATGAAATTCGATCTATTGTTATTAAAAAGTATATTTTTTTAATGTACAAAAAATAAATTTATCGTAATGCCATTTCATGCACGATATTTTTGGTTAATCCTTGTGGGGTATAAACAAACAAATTCGATGGTTTTCCAACCCTCGAACACGCAACATATAACTGGCGGTGCGAAAAGCAGGATTTTCTTAATCTAAGCCACAAATTGTCATCGTTTGACCTTGTGACTTTTTAATAGTCATAGCAAATGCCAAGCGAATTCGAAATTTCAAACGTTTGAATGGGATAGGTGAGTCTGAAGGAATCATTGGGATCCGCGGTAAAAGTACAACTTCATCTTGAAATTTGCCGTTCAAAATAGTAGCCTCAAGAATATTTCTCATGATTTTTTTTAATGATTAATCGCGTGCCATTACATAATTTTGGTGCATTCAAATTTCGAAACAAAATGACAGGTGAGCCAATCTTCAATCTCAAGTTATGTGGAAAAGTTTTACAAATTAGCTCTGCATTCAAAAGATATAAATTAAAACATGTTTGTTTTAAAGCTTATTAATTGAGTTAATAATGTATACATTATAAATGCATATTATCATGAAATAGCAGGGCCGAAAGAAATCCACTTGAAGGCTTTGACAAAGATAATCCTAATACTCCTTTCTTATACTTTGATTGGTGTCAAATGTTTGACAGTTAGAGGGTGTTTTAAATTTTTAAGCAAATGCGTGAATTTTCTACACCAGTTTGAGTATCAAAAATTGGTTATAGATTTCTAATTCCTTTATCTGTTTTTTTTAATTCAAAAGTACTTCAAAATGAATCCAAAAAAAAAATCGATTAATTAACAATATTTAATTTTAAATGTATCAAACACTAATAAAATAAACACATTGAGGGCACATTAGACAATAAAAATGTAAAAAATCGATGAAATTTGCAATATCTTTATTTTGATATTTGATGTATATTTAAACTGTAAGCTATCATTTGAAAAAAATTATTTTGATTTATTAATTCGTTTTCTCAATATCAGCATTTTTTAAATTATTATTAGGAATAAAAAACATAATTTTTTAAAATTATTATTAGGAATAAAAGCTGCAATAAAAAGTTTCGTTTTCCTCCAAACACGTCTAGTGAGCATTATTTGTAATTCTGATTTTAAGCTGTTGTTTTTGCTTTGGCACTTGTTAAAAACTTCTACCTTTTCTTTCTTTTGTTGTTTGTTTTGGTTTGTTCATTCATTCGTCATACATTTCATATTCGAATGGCTCGTTTTAGTTCTTTTGAAATTAGATGCAAAAACCGTTCTATTCAGGGTTAAGATTGAAATTTACTTTCAATTACCTTTTTTTTTTTTCTTTTTCTAAATTTTGTTTTTAAATTTTTTATCAGTTTTCACTTCCGAAAGCCTAAAGTACGTCCAAATAAAAGCAGAATAAGTCTGAAAATGTTAAGATATGATGGACAAAGAAATTCTTTGATTCATAACCAAGCAATTCTAATGACATTTTGGAAGCTTCTACCAACTGCAATAAACCTGAAATAGTGAATTCATCATCACAAAATTGTATATAATTGTTACATTGTTTTGTGCAATCACTTTAGTATTCTTTTTTGAAGAATATTCTTTGTCATGAATGTCAGGAAAAATTTCTTCAAATCTTTCAAGCAATTTTTTTTCCATCAAAAATGTGTCTATTAAGTGCTAAATATGGTAAAGAATTTCATTCTGTATTTACTGGGGAAATAGAACTTACATAAAAAAAACATTTGAAGTGAACAACTAAATTGTAGAGGCCTTCTTGTCTCCCCGAAGAAAATATATTAAAATTTGATTGCTGCTTTATTATAACTCAGAAAAAAAAGTTCATTATATTAAATAAATTGTATCTTATAAGCATGTATCATATTGGCATCATATAATAACAATGAAATAAAAAAAATTCAAAAAATTCAGCGCATGTCAAATTAGAAGAAAAACATGAGCTCATAATTTATGAAACGGGTGTATTTTGATTTGCTTCAATTTTTTTTATTATATTTGTTTATGGCTGCACATATAGTTTAAAAATGTTATATGAATATAAATTAATCTTTGTGGCTAATGAAATGTTATTAAGCAAGTCTAATTTTTATTTGAACTTTGGTTTTGATGATGATGATGGTGAAAAAAAGGAGTTGGTTTAACCAATAGTATTTCCTTTATATACTTTGAGAACTTTTACAAAAATATTTTAAATTTATAGATGTATATATTTCATAAAATAAACAATTCTTTTAATAAAAATGAATATTTAACAAATGTAAGTTGTTTCAATTATGTTTCTGGTCTGTAAATGTATTTTTAGCTTTTTCTCAAAATGAAATTTTGCTATACTCTTCAAATTTTCAAATACTCCATGCACATTCTATTTTTAGTTACAACTCTGAAACTTTTTTCTTATGCTTTATGAACATATAATAATATAATTTGCATTTATAGATGAATTATGTATCATATTTTTTTATTGGAGACCTCAAATAATATTATTGCATTGATTTTTTAGCATTTTTCAAAAAAAAAAAAAAATGAATTAATTCAAGCAGTCACAATATCATGAAAATTTCAAAACAATATTTGTGCTTATTAAAAAAGATTTACAAATTGGCCGTTGGATCCGGTTTTGAATGAATAGTCTACAATTTTACTTTCATGAAGTTGATGTGTAAAATTAATATAGATACTGTGAAATAGAAAACTGTATTTTGCATTTACTTTTTTAGAAAATATATTTATTGTTTTCATTTCAAAGAATCGTGTGCTGAAAATTACATTTTTCTAAATTTAATTTGCAGCAAAAATTTTAAAAGAATATAAACAGAATCTTGAAAACATGTTAAACCGAACATTGTTAGCATGGGGGAAAAACCCGAAGCCTTATTCATTTGGCAATTACTTATTACTACGACTTAAAAAAAAAGATGTACTTAAAAATATATAACAGAAATACTGTTTAATTACAAAAGCAACATAACTAAACTTTTAACAGCGTGTATCCAAAGTAAAACAAAACAGCAAACCAATAGTTTTGTTTCTGTTTAAATTAAGTTCTCAACAAAATGCGCATGCCTTAAACTTCATCATCAGAAAATGCATTTTTTTCCTACATGAGTTGAGTAGATTAGAAATTTTAAATTTCCTTTAATCTGTTTTATTTTAATTCAAAAGTACATCAGGATGAACCTTAAAGGTCGATTAATTAACGATGTTTAATTTTAAATGCAATAAATGCAATGAAAATAAAAAAAAATCGCTTGAAATAATCGATCGGAAAAATGTTAAACCTAACCTCATCACTGTTAGAAAAAAAAACATAAAACCCTACTCATTTCGCGATGGGGGAAGGAAGTTATTTTGGCGGGAAAGTTAATTTTTAATTAAAATTCTACATTTTGTAGTGGACTGAATTGTGAATCTAACCATTCTCGTATCCACTTGAACACACAACAAAAATTTCATCAAAATCGGACCAGTCGTTTAGGAGGAATTCAGTCACATACACACGCACAGAAGAATTATATATATATATATATATATATCTATATATATATATATATATATATATATATATATAATATAGTTTCATTAATTAGTAATTTTGATATTGCAAACGATCATAAAAATTATTCTCTTGCATTTATTTTTTAAAAAGAATACCACATTTTCCTATTTATTTCATTTCATATAATCACTTACTGAAAATTGCATTTTTCGAGGCTTTATTTGCGGTTATAATTAACTTTTTTTAATTAGAGCTTTTGTTAATGTGATGGCAAGACGTTATTAAAAGCTGATTTTTTAAGATGCTCGTGAAAATAAAATTTCATTTTTAATTTATACGAAATAAATTGTTAAAAAGTATGACTAAATGTTTAAAAATTCATTTAAAATAGAAATTTAATCTATAGGTCAAAACATTAGTATAATTGAAAAAATAATATTTTGGTAACATGTTCCCAAGTGGTAAGCATTACAACTGGGGAGATCGGGTAGAACGGGCTAAAGAAAAAGACAAAAATCAGCATAACTTTGGAATTGAATTATGAAATCTCAGTTCTAAAGAAATGGATATCGATACAGAAATCTCCCTTCTCGAAAAAACCAATTCCGAAGAATTCTGCACTATAAGCCCTAGGAAAGCGGCTAAGAAAATAAGAACGGAGCAAGATAACAACCATTACGAAAACAACTAACAAATTTAGAGTTTTCTCTGAACAGCATGAAAAACAGATAGTCCTTACTCCCGGACCTGCACCAATAAATCTAAAGTTTAATAGTAATTACAATTTAACCCTGCAAGAATTTAACAGAAATTATCCAAAAACTACAAATAGGCTCATCAGAAACACGATTTCCATACAGCCGGACTCGGATGAGGAAAGGAATAAAATCATCAAGTTCCTTACAGAAAAAAAATGAAGAATTTGTACTATCGGAAAATTACGAAGATATACCATTCAAAGTAATAATTAAAGGCCTGCCAGGAGACACTGTTAAAGAAGCTAGTAAATGAATTAATGAATCTGAAATATGAAGTTATCAGGATCTCTCAATTAAGAAACTACAGGATGAAAACCTTATACCCCATTTTATTCCTTGAAATGGAAAAGTCCTGAAAAGCACTTAATATCTATAACGAAAAATCTCTGCTCCATCTGAGTATTAAAATAGAAAGCTATAGAAAGAAACCTGCAGCAACTATTTACTACAACTGTGCCGGATTTCACCACGCAGCAAGAAATTGCAGGCTTGCACCAAGATGTATAAAATGTGGATGTGCCCATAACACAAGAGAATGTGAAATTAGAGAGAAATTCCAGGATCCAGTTTGTATAAACTGTAAAGAAAATTGGCACACGGCTGCATGGAAAGGATGCAAAAAATTCCCCAAACTTATAAATAAAAAATGGAAGACCCACCTGCGCCGAAATTGCTCAGAAAAAAAAAATCAGAAATGAACCCATCCAACCTACTCCACAATACAAGAAACCTGACCCTACACCCAATTTGGCTAATTTTACAGATCTTCCAAACTTCTTGGAAACACTTCAAATTTTAAAGGAATTTAGGGAAGTGCTCAAGGAATTCCCGAAATTAATAGAGGCTGCAAAACTCGCTAAGAAAACTCAAAATAAGGAGGAGAAAAAGCTTCTCATTCTTAACGCACTCATCGACTTCCTTTTCAAGTTCCCTTTCAATTTTCTACTATTTCAACTTGAAAGAAACTCGCTTTTGATTCGTCAACCAGGAACAACTTATTCAGTCTACCATTCCTCGAAAGCTACTCTCGCCTTCCGGCACTACATGCTCCCTGAGCAGTCTGATTGGCCTAGACAGCTTCCCTCCTCACCTTCACCCCATTCTTTGGTACGCATACACTACTCTCTCTTGTCACTTCACCAGTTGCTCTAGTCACATTACCATGTGCTCTTGCAATCCATGTCAGCTATTTTGAAGCAAAGTTTTAGAAGTTTCACAGTAATGTGTAGAGGTAGCCCGTCACAGGCGGGTACTCCGTTAGCCTACTAGAATGCCGAATAACACCCAACAAGAAAAGAATTCCTAGTCCTTAGGAGATACTGCTGTGTGGGAGTGTTACTTTCAGAAGGTCATTCGACCCACCAAACTACCCCCTATAAAACTTTCCCTACTTTTTGTAGAGTTCTTTTGAAAATCAACAATGCCTTCGCACATGACCAATGCAGTTTGGTGAACCCCCCAAACTTGTTTGGAAAGATACTCTTTGAGTTAGATATTTTAGTTTTTCTCTACTTGCACAGAAAATCTTAATGAGGACCTCGTGAATGTTAGAAGGACTCTCAGAACAAATAACTCATGATTGATTTATTATTGAAGCACTCCATTTTTGAGACATTTAATTGCTCTCTATAACTCTGTTAATATTGCAAAATCATGTAATTTAGGAGTAATTGAATAGTTATAGTATTTCGTTTGACACGACTTTATTTTTCAATTTTTTTTTTCATCCAGGAGGATCGGGCATGATCTATGTGGCTATGAAATTATAAGATAATGGATTCATCCTCAAAGAATGGGCTCAATCCTTTCTTTCAATAGTTTTAATCCTAACGGTGAATTTTAAGGAAATATCCCTTTTTTTGAATTTTGTAAGGAAATTATTTATTTAAAAATAATTAATAGGTTTAATTAAGAAAGGAAACGAATAAATTACGTTGAATTTTACAACTCATGCTACGTATTTGATAAATGTAAAATGACATGATGTTTCATTGTAGTTGTGATGTTCCTAATTTTTGGCGAATTTTCACAAAAAAAAAAGCTAATTTACTAAATTTTAATTTAATGGCTCATTTGGTAAAAGAAAAGATAAAAGGAGTTATTTTGACAATTTTGATGGAATGAATTTTATTCCTCAGCTTTTCTAAACTAACTTGTTATGATAAGGTGCATAAATTGGGAGAAAAAATACTGAATTAAATTGTAAAATGTACGTATGAGATTAAATATGTCCTGGTTTTTGAAATTTTTAAAACATTAATTTTGTGATTATTTCTGAATTTATTTTGTCTTAATATTAATTCTGTTTTGAAAGTACCACTATTCATCTGCCTATCCAGGATTCTATATTTCGTTTCAGATTTCTGGAATATTTCAGACTGAAAATTCTTCTAAGATTTTTTAATAATTTCTTCTTATACATAAAAAAAATAATCTGAAAACAATAAAAATGAGTTAAACATTTTAAAAAATTAATCTAATTTCTAAAGATTTTTTTTTGAAATGTACATACGTATAATATAGTCATTAACATTTAACAAAACTCAGCATAAGTGAAGATGCTCCACATTTCTGAAAGCTTATCAGCAATTTTGTTTATTAAACTAAAGTTTTAAAACTAAACTAAAGTTTTAAAAAAAAGTTTCGAGATTCAATTAAATAGATTCGTAGGAATATTGCTTCGTTCTAAATAGAAATTATGATTACCCCTATATCTTCAGGAATTGATAAACAAATAGTGGTAAAATATATTAATAAATGCCTATACACATTAAAAAGCAATATTTCTTTATCATATAAGAAAAAGTTTTCATAAAAACAGAGACCAACTTAATTTCAGTTAATTTTTATAATTCAGATTTATGGTTGTCAAAATTTACTTAGCTTGTTCTTGATTGCTTACTCACAAGAGTATATTTAACTTCAAATTCTATTAGACATGTAACATTTACTACAGTTCTAAAAACCTTATACTATTCCGCATTTTGTGCAATGAATCATTTTTTTAAAAAATAATCTATATTAATTTTTAATGGGAACTTGAAAAACGAAAGTGTTTTAACTTCAACTAATGCAAAAACTTTCTTATTCAGCATTACTTATACGCATTACAGATAATATTCTTATCTAATATTATTTAATATATCTAACATTGAGCCTGATACATCCAACAATTTATTAAATTAAGGAATAACAAGATTTAAAAAAGTATACACTTTATAAAATTTATAACTTCATAATTTCCGAAATATAACCGCAAAAAATTGATTTTTGCATCATGATAAAGCTCAAAAAAATTATCTCTTTAATGATACCGAAGTTCTCTTGACACATCAATGTTTTAAATAAAACATTTTGATTTCCAATCAACTAAATCATTCTCTAAAACTGAATAATTTATAAAATTTGAATATTGTTCTTTTATAAAAACTGGCAATTTTTGACTTTTCCATAGACCACCTGAAAGAAGATACGCTACCAGGGTTTTTCCTATGATTGGCCTATGATTATGAAAATATTGATTGTTCTAATATTGATATGTAAAAATTAACAGATTTTATAGCAGAAGATAGAACGTTTATTTATTTATTGAAAAGTTGAAGTGTCAAGACTATTTCGCAGAAAATGGACAAAAGGACTGTGTAAAATGTAAACATAATTTTTTTATTAGAAGATTTATTGACTGAAGTCAAAATATTATCATTTGCATGATTTTAATGTTTTGAAAGTAAAACTAAAAACTTAATTCTATGATGAATCAGAAAATTTTTTAATTAATAATTCTTAAAGATGTTACATAAATTACGAGGATCATTCTGCTGAGCGCATGCTACTTTAATGTAACATACAACTTTAAAAAGATGTGTTTATTTTGTAAAAAATGTTTTTATATTAATTGCAGTTTAATTTTCCATTCTTATTTAAAATGTAAATTTTATGGGCTCCGACAGAAAATTAGTAAGAGATAAGTAGTTAAGTGAACAGAACTGTTTAAGGCCAACATAATAGTAAAATTGAATTATATAACTATCAAATTCTGAATCTTTGATAGCTAAGTATTTTGTAGAAAAAGCTATTAAGAGACCAGGTTAAATAAAATATATAATTGAAAATTGTACAGATAATTTATACTGGCTAACCAGCTGATCAACAATGGCGGTTGCATTCTTAATAAAGATATTGCTTAGTGAATAATTCTAATATACATACACACTTATACGTTTTTCCCCCCTTTTATGAGTTTAGATAATAGCGAAGAAAACTCATTCTGAAACATGAGAATAATCAAATATTAGTAAATAAAAGAGGATATAGATTTTTTTTATTTCTGACTTCTCTTAAAATAAACTTAATTCCTCTAATTATTTTTTCTAATAAAAAACCTTATTTTTTACTAATAACAAAATTATCATTTTTTTAAAGATATATGAATAATATAAATATATGTACACGATCTCATAAAAGCAAAATTAAATAAAGTCCCCCCCCCAAAAAAAAGCTGACATAATAGCATCGATTTCTGAATTGCTTGTACAAAAATTTATATTAAAAAAATATCTGGAGAAAAAAAAAGCTAAGGAAACATTGTCCCCCCCCCATCATCGCAGAAAAATCTCGAATTTTCATTGTTCTAGGATATCTGGAATCAACTAGTTCTGTCAATAAGCAGTGAAAAGAAAAGTATATGAATTTGTTTCCATTTTTTGTTGCCAAAATATTGAATTACGAATTATTTTTTTTATTTTCTGTCCCTTCTCCATCCATTTTGAAAATAAACAAAAGCTTTTTTTTGTGTTATCCATTGTGTGCTATATCCATTTGGCCCGACATTTAAAAATAAGATTTGGGACTTTTATTTATGGGTTTTTTTTCCATCTTTATTAATACAAGATGCTGTCCAGTTTACTTCTGTAATTCCATCATCACCAATTAGCTCACCCGGAGATGCAGTTAAATATACAAAATGTTAGTTTAATAATAAACCGCAACATTGCATTTTCAATTTTTTATACAAAAGTTTACTAAATTTGTTTCCAGAGGTGTTGAAGTATTTGCTGAAACAAGTGTGGTTTGTGAAGGCGCAAATGATCACAACTATGATGGTTGTGTAGAACTTGCGCTCAGTCGCATTTGCACTAACTCATTAAAAAGTGTCTTTTGCACTCAAGCTTTAAAAAGGTTACCACATTATAGCTTATATATTTGAATGTAAGATTTGGTGATTTTACAATGTACGCCATATATGATATTCCCTGTCTCGGATAACGAAACGAAATTTCCGTCAGGAAAATGCTGATGTCCCTTATCACGTTTCCGGCGAGTGTGAAAAATAATAAATAAAGTGTGAGATTTGCTTTAAAAATGTATTTATTATAAAGGAACACATTTATAATTTTCCCACACAAAGGACATTTATAAAAATTATAGTTTTGATATTCATAATACAAATTTAATTGAATTATAATTTTTAGTTTTATGAGGACTTGATTTTTATATCTCTTACAGTTTAACTTTATTTAACAAAATGAGAAAAAAATGCATAGAAATTGCTTTAAATTCAATTTTAAATGGATATCATTAATGTTTAGTTCTTTCAATATGTATGTGTGCTTGTATGTATATATATTCCACAAGCAGGTACTTGAAATGAGCTAATGTATTTTTTACCTTAAAGCGTTTCAAACAAGTTACTTCTTATTTTGCAAAATAATGAGAGCTTTGGATAGAATAAAAAATAGGAATCATATTAATAATATTAAAAACTACTGTTGCTTAATTCTGAGGGGAAAAACATATTTTCAATAATAAATGTTGATAATTACTGAAACTCCTTCAAATCTGAAATATATTATCCAATTTTCTAACTTATTTTCTGTCAGATTTAACTATACATAATCCAATGTACCTGCAATCGATATGTAAATGCAACATCTATACGTAATACATTAAAACGCTTACTTCTCAGATACAATATCATGAGTTGAAGCTTTATTTGCAGTAAATGTAATAGTAATTTTCTGCCTATTTTCTTGAAACCGCTGCCAATGATTTATTACTAATTTTCAATTCGTTTTAAATCTATGCATGAAAGAAAGCTAGAAATAAAATATACTACTTTATATTTTGTTCGATTTTTTTTCCACCTCTGAATTTATTGCCAAAAGTATAGATTCTTATAAAATATTTGGCCGTAAGATAAGACTATTTTCCCAATATTACACAGATATCTCAGAGACTTACTAGAATACTCAGCAAGAGAAGAAACTTTTTAATTTGAAATTTGTGCAGTTTCTGTAAGAATGATAAGACAACATGAAACTTTGGTTATAACGATGATTTATTTTCTATGTAATCTTCTTTTGTTCTAGAAGAGTTCAATGTCGTTTTCAGTCCCAACATTTGATTAGGCTGTGCAATTTAAGAGATTAAAAATTGCAGGATCCTTACTTCAACCAGAGAGAAATAGTAACAATGAAGTGTCATATATGTGATGAAAAAAATTGACATGTCGCTCTATTTTTTAGGTTTTCCTCTTGCTAGATAAGAAACAGTCAGTTAGTCCCCAACATTACAAAATTGACAATGTAGAGAATATTTCAACTTTAATAAGTGACATTCATACAGAATAGAAGATCGGTGTCTAAAATCAAACAATTAGGCCCTTCCTTAGGCAAAATCAAAACTTTATTTTCTGAAAAATATTGATTGGAGAAACGAATGTTGCTTTGATCTAGATACAAACATTAATATTCAAAATTGTCACGTTTGGAAAAGTTAAAACAATTCTTCGTGCAATAAATTCAAGATCAATCGCAATTTTCTGTTCTTACGTCATGCTGCCGTTTTTAGAAGTTTTTGAGTTGGGTCTTTTTTCTGAAAAAGTATTCTGTATGGTACCGACTGATTCGGTTAATTTTTATTGGGATTATATCTGAATTAAGTAATGAAGGAACTTTATCAGTGGATATTTCATAAATCTTTGCTTACTAACTCAAAAATCCAGTCCTTACATCGCATCAACAAAATAATACATGCCCAAGTATTAAGGTAATGCAATTCTGTATGGAAGTTGAAGGTGTTAATTTGGAACCAATTTTTAAGCACTTTAATTAATACAATATCATTTTATTTTTTAAATTTAATTAAAGTTAATAAATATGTTATATGCTTTAGCAAAGAAAACATAGAATTTTAACCGCTTGAAATTATATAACAAAACATGTTGTATCCTTTGAGAATAAATTTTTTTGACCAAAGTTTAGTGCTTATTACAGTATAATTTTATTCAAATATTTTAAAATAAGGTAGGTTATTATTTTTTTGGGGAGGGTGGGAGAGTTTCTCCAAAAGGGGCTTAAATTGGAATTAAAATTATTTCCTTAGTTTGATGTTCAGATTAAGAAATCTATCTTAGCTTTCAGAAAGCAGTTATAATCCTTATCTTTAATTGGAAAATACACAAGCAAAAACATAATAATTAATATAAAAAGATACCAAACAACAGTAAAACTGAGGCCGTGCGCTTTTATTCCTTGAGGAACAAGCGGATAAAAAAAGAAAAGCTACAGTTCATGAAATATCAAACGTGAGTTGAAATTTTATATGCTCTTATGAACTTTAAAATCAAAGCCTATTTTGCATTATTGAGCTTAAAAAAGTTAGTGATGTAATTTGAACAACCATTGTCTTAAATTAAACCGATGAAACAACTTTAATAGACTCTGTTTTATTCTACTCCAAAGTGTTTTTATGCAAAAGTTTATTTCATTTTTAAAGTCAAATAAACTACAAAAAATTTATTACTTCCGCTTTATTGTAATCAATTTTTTTTGTTAATTTTTATTAATATATATCTATATGATTCAAATTTGATTGATTTTCCTTATTTCTGCTATTTTAAAAATACTCTTTTTAAAGCAAGCTTATGTTCTTAACGGAGCAAATATAATTGCGAAGGAAACAAAACTTATAGAATGATAATTTTGTGGAATGCGCTAATCAGTCTATTTATTGAGATGTTTTTTTTCAATTTATATAGTTGTTTCACTGGAACCTGAATTTTAATCAAAAACTTAAGTCTTGTAATAGTCTAAAAATTCAGTTACTATATTTCATCAGTATTATTTAAATAACAAAACATTTCGTATTCATTAATTTAAAACTGGCAAATAATTGGAAGAATCCTGTGATCGACGTAATCCATTTATGCACATTTCTGTTTAACCTCAATCTCTCTCCTATTACGAATCTGATTTAAATAAACGATAAGACAATTTCACTCCTACTAAAATGATGTATTGAAAACGTTTGAAATTATAAAGTTTGGATACTTTTATAGCGACAATAATTATTAAAGAAGTTTGGTATTCTAAAATTTCATACATTTATAATTTTTAGTGCCAATTTAACATACAATTATAATATTTAGTGCCTATTTTACATACATTTATAATATTTAGGGCCTATTGAAGATTATTTCTAATTTTTTTTGACTTTTTTACAATCAGGGTAGTAATTAAATGATTTTTTTTATATATTTAGTATAAATTATAGTTTTGCATGGTATAATATCCGAGCAAATCAAGTAGTTCGAAAGAAAAGGTTATAAATGTAATAATTATTTTATTTTCTTTATTAAAAATTCGAATGTCGATGATAATTAGACATTGCTTGATAATCTCAAACTCCCCTTTTAATTTTTACTAAATGTTTCTTGACGTCGATCTAAGCTTCAACCGGCTTACAAGAATGCTGCATTTTAGTGAGAATACAGTAGTAATTTGTTTCCAGCAGCCCTTTACACTTTTCGAATTTTTCGTTAATGTAGCGCCATGTACCACATTTTCAAGGCTACAGCGATACTTCCGATATTGATATCCATTATACGCAACTGATGGCTTTCCTTTTGATGTTTCGAAAACTTTAGTACTGTTATTCATATTTAAAATCAGATCCAAATAACGAAGAGAGAAAAAAAAATCTAACACACCGAGCACCTAATCTAAAATAAACTTTCAAAAATTATCCTAGCATTCTTAGAGAGAACTTATCAGTTTTACCGTGAGAAAAAAAAGTGAATACTTCGAGGAAAAGGACCCTCAATCAGCAGTCATTCTCTTATCAATGCATTCCCTATGGCCTCTCTAGATGCCCGCCAAGTTCTCCTGCCAAAGGTAATTAAATTCTTATAAACCTACCACGTGAGCGCAAAAGACACTTTTTAACGAGTGAGCACAAGTTCCACAATCCCGCTGTGATGGTAAACAAAATAAATAAAAATCAAAATAAAAACGAAAAGCAGAAAGAAAATAATGCTGAGGAGGAGATATTAAAGCGGCGTTCCAACGACCCGTCGAATCTTCAGACGAGCCATGCGTTCCACCGTTTTACCCCTCTTACGGTTTCTTGGGGTGCTTTAATGCATATGGACGCGTCCGAAGTTTTCCTGCAAATTGTCGGTAAAGTGTGAAGGCATCAAAGAACCCCAAGAAACCGCAAGAGGGATAAAACCGGGGAACGCATAGCCCGTCTGAAGATTCGCAGGTCGTTGGAACTAGGCTTAAGACGTAGTGAAGACCAGATAATAAAAGTCACAAACAATCAGAGGATAAAGGGGGAGGTTATAGTGTATTTCTCCGCGAATGGGGGGGGGTTAAAGGAGGATTGGAGAAGGTGCAAATTATTTTTCCAATTGTAGGTCTAAAATACTGCTTTTACACATTTAAAAAAAAAAATTTAAATATTCATCGGAAAGAAGATACAAAACGGATATTTTTCCGATATTCATTTATGATAGATTTTTTTCTAAAATTGTTTAAATGGTGCAGTTGAAATTTTGCGAACTTTTAATAAGTTTTAAAAAATACTTTCAGAAATTCGAGAAAAAATTCCTTTGGTAGAAACCTGTGTTTTTTTATCTTTCTACCGATTGTAGTTGATTTCATAAAAAAGAAACTACAATGGCAAAGGAAAAAAGACCACAATATTTCTCCATAGGATATCATTACGTTTGAAAATTGTAGGTCGCGTGTATACAGCACCCTTAATGCCGCAATTGGTTGTTGGAATTGAAACAGTTAATACACCTAATTCCCTTGTATTTATGCTGCTTCTCCTCCTCACTAATCTCGGCATGTTTCACCATCATTTTCTCGCTATCGCACTCACAGATCCGAAGCGCAAACAGTCCTATACTGTTTGACACGTATAAATGTAGTTATTTTCTACCATGAAAATTGGAAGTGAAATCTTATTTAAAAAATGTTGCAAACTTTGGAACGCCTAACTAATAATACCCATTAAAAACCTCTTCTGAAATTTTAAATTCATGTTTAATGTTAAGCTCGTTTCTGAATCCTCCGGCGAGATATATTTACACAATAAGTGAAAGAATCTCCAATAATTTTTTCTCTCCGTTTCCTTATACACGCTGTGGCCAATAATCTGATGGTTCTTCTGTTTGGGAATGATCATAGTATACTTCATAGTATTTTCTGATGACTTCGTTTCCGCTAGAAATTCTCTGAAAGTTTGAAGGACATCAGCATTAGCAGCTACATTTCCGACACCTTCTTCGTGCAGCCTTATCACACATCAGATTCTAATCGCTCAGTTCTCCCTTTCGATTTATCCAACAACACTGGCTTTGCTAGAATCAAATTTGTTGTACTTCTTTATTTTTTATTTAATTAGTAGGACACCCTCTTATTGTTTACTTGTGTGATGTTTAAAGGCAATAACAGGAAGATAGCGACTCACTCCTACGTATTATGTAGTCTCTTCCACTTTAAAAAAAATTATCTCTGTTAAATTAGCATTATCCAGCTTTTTCTTCTTCTTCTTTAGGTGTTTCTTACAATGTTCCTCAATCAGAAAAGGAATAGTTTCTCTAATTTCATCTATCACCATATGTATCTTACTTTCTTTACCACCAGAATTTGATAATCCGTAATTCTAAATTTAGACGTACATTCATATTGTACCTAAACCCTCCTCCAAATCAGAAATATGAACCTTTTGTTTATTAAATTTTAAGTACGTCCTTAATGAAAGTAATAAAAAATGCAAAGTAATCATTTATCTATTCGCTTTTCGCATGTTTTTTAGTTTTAACATTTTCTTTCAATAGGAGATCGATACTGATCCCTAATTTCACTAATTTGTGGAATACCGTCTCACCAACACCCATCGATGTAATCTTCATTTTTAATGTCTCACAAATTTCGCGAAGTTTTCTAAAGAATCTTTTGAGCCATCTCCAATGCATCGCAACCGTGTTTGTCCTACTCCTTGTTGGTCCAATCATTCCAAAAATCCCCAAAAAAGAATTTTAAAAAGTCCTAGAATACAAGAATTAAAGTCTAATCCACATACAAATTCAAACTAAACCCACTTTAAATTTTGTTTTTTAAAGTTGATCAATAAGAAGCTTTTAAGAGCATTAAAACAAGCATAAAAATTTCAATTTATATATATAAAAAAGATAAAACCTATTGATTATTTAAAAAAATTAATTTAAAAGCACACTAATGTTTACAATCAGCAGAAAAATATGTTAAAAATGTCAACTACACTAAAAATAAATCAAAGCAAAATCACACTTCAAAAGAATCAAGTCTTAAAGGATTAAAAAAAATCATCGCAAAGATGATGAACCTGTGAAAAACACTACCGAAATGGCACAAAGTCCTAAAAATGAGAATAAGGAAAAAATTCCTGAAATATTGAGAAAACATTTGCAAGGACTAAATGGCCGTCTCAAATGAATCCAAAGCCAACTCAAGTATCTCCGCAAAAAGTGCTGACACGAACTGTTTATAAAACTGTCTTTAAAACTGGTAGGATTTCTGTGAAGAAGCACAGAGAGAACGAAGTGGGGCTGGAATCACTGACTGTAGATGTAGCTCTCACCTAAGCCAAAAGTTATTCACATTAATCGACTAACTCTATACTAGGCCACTGATTAGTTATGTGTTACGAGATAGTCAAAATGTGCAGTCTGAAACGGGAACAATTTTGGGAATGGAATCTGTTACTCTATTTTCAGTTGTAATGAACTGTGACATTAAAAAGACGCATTTCTTATTGTCACATCTATTTTTATTATTGATATTAATTTGTCTTCTCAAAAGATAAAATGTTCAGCCTCAATTTAGTCTTGTATTGTTAAATAAGGAAATGCCGATAAGAGATGTTCTTTGTATTTATTTTAATTTAATTTTGAATTTTAAAAAGATCATCAACGAATGCGAGCTTTATATTGTATTTCCCTCTCCACCCTACTCACAATTATTGTTCTAATGGTTATTTATGTATCCTTAATGGTTATTATGTTATCCCCTTTCTTATGAGAAAGGCTGAATTATGATTATGATCGTATTTTTTTTTACATGTTTTGCTATTGAATCTTAATAGTTTCCAAAATTTTCTGGCAGATTTCTATAGGAAGGCATCTATAGCAATGATTCTCAAGAAAAGACTCTAGGAACATTCTTCACCGATCATTGTCCCTAGAACTCAAAAACCCTTCGTTCAAAAGTTATATGTAATTGAACGCTTTGCCCTTGTAAACCTGATAACAAGAGTAATTTTGTTTAAATTTTAACTGGCTTGGAATATGTTATTAGGAATATAAAAATCTCGGACAAGTTCGTAAGTGGCTCATATAGCTCAAAGGGAGTGTAAATGGTTGAGGACTGGAATTTTCATTTCGCTATGACTTTCTTAATATTGAAGACAGAAAAATAAATTCACTTAGCCAAATTGGCGCCTCATTAAGGCAAATGATTTTTGCATCTAAAGTTTTTCGATAACTGCAATATCTTAGAAGTTCAGGGTCTGAAAAATGACTTTTAAAGCCTAATTTTGACTGTTTCTAACATCAACAATTTATTTTGCAAGTTACTAACTCAGATTCCCTCTGCCTTTCGGCTTGCCGAGATGAATTTTTTAAAGTTGTAATAATTTCGTTACATTTATTTTATACTGTTAAACTGTATATTAAAATTGAGCCCGACTTTGAGAGTTCCACGAAAGTAATTTGTATATCATTGTGTTAGTAATTATATAAAATATATATTAATTATTAACTTGCTAGCAATTAAATTTAAATCATCTTTTCAGTGCCATATTTTCTTCAAAGTTTCTGGGAGAAAGACTTAATTTGTTGGGTAAAATTGGTTGCTTTCTGTGTATCATTGGTTCTACCATTATTGTTTTGCATTCACCTAAAGAAGGTACTGTTGACAGTATAGAAAGACTTGGAGAGCTGCTCTTAGAACCAGGTATGTATGTAACAAGTATGATGCAATAGAATAGATGCAATGTGGAGAGAAAAACCTTTTAATAGGTTTTTATATATTGCATATAGCGAGTAGTTATTATTTATTTAATAATTAATAATATTGAATCCAATTATGTCCATAATGTAATTTGTTTCACAGTTATGTTTAAGATAAAAAATAATATAAATAAATTTCCAGATTTGTTTGAATAAATTATGAAAATTTAGGACAGTTATATAATCGATTTAACGCAGAAACTCAGCTAACTACATATTTCTTTGAACTGAAATCGGAACTTTGTAGGCCGATTGGACAGTATTAACTGTTTCATTACTTTTTGCTCTTTAGCGTGGACGAATTTTTATGCGTTTAGTGCTGATGTAGGATTCGATATTTATTTCTTTATATTGGGCTACAGAACCGTGACCCCCCTCCCCCACTCGGTAAACTTTTTTTGTGCTACGTGCTTCAAACGTGACGCATTTCCGCGGAAACACGAATTTCAGTGTTTTCGGCATCTAATTTTATATCAGTTAATTTTCTTTTATATAATAACTATAATATTTTTAATATCTCAGTTACTTTCAGTATATACATTTATTTATTTCATTATCCAGTTATTCATACTTATTTTACTTCTCAGTGTTTATTTGTGCTGCAATTCATTATTTTACGTATTCGGTTTTTTTTTTGTTTGTTCCAGACGTGTCCTATTTGGCGATTACTTTCAGGGTCATCTCCAGGGCGGTGCAACTTGTGTCACGCTATAAGACAGCGAATGTATAGATCATAATTATTTAGTTGAAAATTCGCTCTCGTTGTTCGGCTGCCGACTGAAACTCAATAGAATGAAAAGCTGAACAAAAATACTCGGACTCATAAGGGGAGGGCACGGGTTGAAAAAGTGAGTAGGGGATGAGTTTTAGGATGCGCATTTATAAAAATATTAAATCTTAATAGCCAATTTTGAGAAAACAGCCTTGAGATTTTTGGCATAGCTTATACACTAATAAGTAGTCTATCAGCACGGTAGTCAACATTCTCGCTTCGTATCCTTGAGACCAATGTTCTGTTCTTGATGCACTTTAAAATTAAATGAACGATTTGCGATAATTTTAATCCACATGTAACTCATTTTTAGGCAAAAATAAATATTTATTTTTTAAAATGAAATTATAATCTAACCATTAGTCAGAAAAATAACTTTAAATTTGAAGGCATTTTTTTTTCTCAAAATTATTTGTGGAATTAACCACTTATAAATAGTTTTAATTTATATGCTGTTTATTACTAAGCGCAGACATTTGGAAGTCAAAATAATTGAACTATCTACATCATGTTGAATTAATTATTTAAATCTAATTGTAGCAAAACCCAAGGAAAACCGGCGCATTTGATCAGAATTTCTAGGAGAACAGGAACTGTAGGACTTGGAGATTTCAAAATGTAATAGATGTGGCATACCTACTTAATTTTTTTTCTCCAGTTCTTAAGGGGCATGCTAATAACAGTTCCTCGTTTGGATTCTTGCTCTTATTGTTTTTTTTTTGGGGGGGGGGTGTAACGTTCTCCCTTTTTCCTCGCATGGTAATTGGCATTCCAATCACGTAACTGACTGCCAGATGTGGATTCTTTTTACTTGTAGAGTTACTGTGTCTAGTCTTTTTTTTTTTTTTGTATCCAGTTGGAAATGCCACAGATGTGTGCCTCGGCGTTTGAAATTGATCCACTGTATCTTCAAGGCAGAAGAACGACAGTACTTCCACCCGCTAAACTTTTTTCCTTTTTGAAGGGACTCCTCAAATCTTCAAGAAAAGTTCAATCACCAGCAACCGTTACCATTAAGTTCGAAGTCAGGTTCGAACCGGTGTTAGCAGTGAATTGATTATAATGAACATGTGTTCAGGAAGGGTCACCTACATAGATGGATCCTGAACTGACATTCTCACGATCAACTGGTAACCATTGAGGAAGAATTACGGTGTAGCTATTGGGTGATAGGGACATTCAAGTTCACCAGTGACAAAATCAAAGGCGGCGATCTGCCGGAAATGAAATGCTGCAGTTTTGATTTTAAGAGGGAGAGAGAAAGCGAGAGGAGATGAGAGCAGTGAGAGGCGTTGAAGGATAATTCAGGAAGATGTTCACGTTCGAAGTTGTTTTCCTGATTTTGTGAAAAGCTCCGTGTGATTCGTTTTTCTGTTTGGATCCACACGACAAAGATAGGTGAATTTCTGGAGCTGCTGTTTGTTAATTTTTTTTTGGTGGGGGGGGAAGGTGTCTATTCTCCGATTTGATCGAATAATTATTACATGTTTAAACTTTGAACTGTTGTGTGGATTTTGTAAATAATATTAACCTGGATGAAAGCAAGTTGTTTTTGTGTTAAAAGAATTGTTTGTTTTCGCTACTCTCTTATTTGATCGGTCAAGATCAAGATATATCGTAAAACATAAGAACACCATCTAGACCAATGTCATTTAGATGATAAAATAAACGTGTCTAAAATAGTTTTATTTCCATTGCCTTCCATCGAATTCACTCATTTATTAAAATTTTCGACCAACTGCCTGCGAATTCGATAGCTTGATACCTGCGTTCTATTATTTATGTCAGAAATGTTTGATAATATATTTAATAACGTACCAGTCTGTACTTTCATAGAGAAACTTCGCTTAGTAGATTAAAACAAACAATCTCTTATTCTTAAAATCGAAATAATAAAAACTTTTAAGGATTTTAAGATAGTAACAGAATTTTAGATGATTTTATCAGTATTAGCTTTATGTTTATTATTATTACTGTTTAAATGTTAAATTCTCATTATAATTCAAGTATTAGATGAAAAAACATTTATCTTTGCATAAAAAATGAATGACGTAAATAAAAAAAAATATTTTATAAATTGATAAGTTTAAATATCTTTTTAAAAAGAGTATCCAAGATAGTATCGTGCCCTTTCGGTTGCCATGTGAGTACTTTGACAACCTTGCTGCTTGGTCACTGAACTGTCAATTGTCTGGAAAAAAATATAAAAAACTTATTCGTATTTATAATTATTTTTCTGATGAAAAATTAGATATAATTCAAATATTAGAAAAATAAATTCTTATGTTTGCATAAAAAATGTAAAAAACGTATTAATTAAAATTATTTGTAAATCGTTAATTTAATTTAAATAGTTCTGGAATTTTTTAAAATGAAAACATACGTTGTAGATCCCAACATTGGTGAATACGAAGCGATTGAGTTTTCTTGTGTGCTGATTGGCTGTTAAGCGGTGCCCACAACTTATTAGAGTTTCAGTTGTGCCAAAAATTTGAAAGCTATTTTCTCTGAATTGGCTGGCTGTATCACATGAATGTCTCATTTCAAAACTCAATTTCCGAGCCCTCCCTTACCCTTATGAGTGCGAGAGAGGAACCTTGTTTCTTTTCTTTACATTTTATTTTGATGGGACAGTCCCTTGGTCATCATTCAGTTAAATATACATTTTATTGAAAAATGTACCTGTGGACTTAAATCCCATTGAGGGTAACATGTGTGCCAGCACATGATATTGACGGAGGGGGGCACAATTATTCGCGCTGGGTGCCGATTATCCTGGAGCCGACCCCGACAACTTTAAAAAAAAACACTATTGTCTTTGGTTTGCAATTTGTGTTATTCTTTAATAACGTAATTATCCATAATGTCCATATAGTATTTTTATTTTGATGTATTTTTTATTAGTTTAAATTAAGCACTTTCTCCCCTTCTTTTTCTAGGATTTGTTGTGTATGTGATTATAATCGCCATTTCATCCTGTTTATTAGTTGTGTTTTGCGTTCCAAGATATGGATCTAGTAATGTTGTGGTGTATGTTTTAATTTGCTCAATGATTGGATCATTATCAGTGATGGAATGCAAAGGTTTGGGTTTAGCTTTACGAGAGACTTTTGGTGGTTCTCGAAACGAATTTAGCAACTGGTTGACTTGGTTTCTCTTACTGTCTTTGATTTTGTGCATTACAGTACAAATAAATTATTTAAACAAAGCCTTAGACACGTTCAATACGTCAGTAGTTACTCCGGTTTATTATGTGTTTTTCACAACATTTGTAATTAGTGCATCTGCAATTTTATTTAAAGAATGGGGTAATATGGCCGCTTCAGATGTTATGGGGAATTTATGTGGTTTTTTAACTGTTATTTGTGGGATATTTTTACTAAACGCTTTCAGAGAATGGGATATATCCCTTAGTAACTTGAATACTTTATTACAAAAGAAAGAAGATTCAAAATTTGATGAGCTGGAAGATGATGTTGATACTTCTGTATTAATAGATTGTCATTCTCATAGAAATGGTGAAACGTCAAACTTATTAGAAAGACATTCTAGACAAAATAGTCTTGAGTCTAGAACATTTGCAGCTCTGACGAGTGCTTCGGAAACTGCTTATAATTCTTTATTGCCATTTACTACTAAGTGAAAACATTATCGATTTCAAAGTATTACTCAGTTTTGTTACTTGCAGTTCCGTGATTTTTTCATGAGGGTATTATTTTTTTTAATAACAAACATTGATTTTAGTGAATAAGATATTTCAATATATTAGAATTTTCTTCAAGTTATCATGCAGAAAGGTGAATGCTTTAATAACATGAAGAAAAACCTAGTCTGAACAATAAATAAATGAAAAATTTTCATGCACCATTTAGTTGTGAAAATATATGTTTCTATACAGTTAGATGTCATTGAAAATTGTAGTCTATGTCGAGCAATGTGACATAATTAAATTTGTCAAAAAAAAAAAAAAAAAAAAAAAAACTTCGGATGTTATTTTTGGGAAATAATGTATTTAATATGTTAAAGTGCAATTCTCTATTTGTTTGCTATGAAAAACAAATGTTGTGAAACCTCCATTGACTTATGGTTTAATAAAAATTTAAGCCAATTATTTGTAATTGATTAAATAGGAAAAAGGTTGTTTTTTAAATAATACTTTGGTATCATTGTTGTCCCTTTTATTTTTTTGGATTTTTTTTTTTATTCAATGGATATCAGGGTTTACCTTTAATGCATTTTTTAATCTTAACAAATCTTTTTGCTATTCATTTGTAAGGTTTTTTATCTTTCGGGCCGTAAATTATTTTGATTGTTTTGGGATAGCCTTTGCGTCTTTTGAAATTGGGCTCCTATTTAAATTTCCTTCGAGGTTATTTTTAGTTGCCAGTCGAAGAATTTTTAATCAGCGAAGGTAAGCTTGGAAATTTTTCTTTTATGATCCGATTAAAGTGATTGGCAATTGGAAACAAATAAGGAGTATTGTTAATTTTAATTTATTTCTCTTTTGTTCGCAACAAAAACAACAAAAGCGTGACTTTTCAATGAATAAATTTTGTTTTTGTTTTGAATTGAAACAAACCTAAGAATAAAAGTGTTGTCAAATTATTTTTATATATTCTATATTTTTCGAAAATTTTACTTTCTATATCTTCATTTATCCATATCAGAATTATTATTAGTTCATTTAAGACTACCTTGCATTATGTATATTTATGTAAACGAAACTTTCAAAATTACTGCATGGAACTTTTGAAAACTTTTTCCTTATGGTTATCAAATTTTCTTTATCGAGACTGATTGGCATAAAAATTCCATTAGAATAATATGATCAAAGGCTTTCAATTAATTACAATTTAACATGTAGTGATTTGTATCAGCCTTTGTAGCATTAATTATCAATTGAAACAGTTATTTATTCATATATAAATCAGACAAATGTTCTTCATTTTTAGTTCATTCTAAATACACTTTTATTTCAATATTTCTTGAAACAAGACTTGATTTTCATATTCTGTCTTAGATTTGTTGGTTTCCTAACATTTGCTTTATTATACTGCAATTCCTTTATTTTGGCTCACTGGTATTTAAGTGCTTATCTTATTACCCTAGAAACCGTTCGTTTCAGAAACCTGAAATTATCACTTTTGGATAATTTTAAATTGTAGGGGGATGATACGAGGTGTGAGATGAACTTCTCTTTCTTCCGTTTGATGCATCCCCCCCCCCCATTCATCGTTTTGAACTGTACTATTTGAATTCGAATATTTGTTTTTCAAATGTCCTACCTCCGATTGCTGTAGCGTCTAAGTAAGCTCCTAGTTTACTGTATTCTTAAATGATTGCAATAATCTGTATCCTGTTACAGTTTAAATGAAAAGGACACTTTCTGGCGTATGAGTTGAGGGCTGCCATGTCTGAGAATAGATAGTATTATACTGCTTATAGTTTTTTGAAGTATGATCAAAATGTCAACTTATTTTTGAGACTAATGGTAAAATCGAACTTTCTTTATTGCAATATATTTATCGACACATGCTATTCACGTGTCTTATAAAGCGAAAGGAATTTTCCAGTAAAATTTATTGTCTTTATTGTCTTCATTTAATGACAGTAAGATATGTTTTATAATTTCTGATGTAAATTTATGTATCCATTAAATTTTAAGTTGACAATTTTTTTATTAATATTTTTTTGCTGGATTATCTTTTACTTATCATTTTTTTAAAAATTAAGATTTTATGCATCTCTTTTTATTATATATTTAAATACAGTATCATCACTCTCTACATTTTCAGTTTCCAAGAATGTTTTAATTTGTTGTAAATAATTATGTATTTGGCAATATTTTTAAAAAAATCAATTTTGGAAATAAATTGGAATGGGGGAAAAAATTAGGGCAGACAATATCCTTCCTGTCATCTTTTTCAAGACTAAGATCCTTATTTCTGGAAACTAAGAGAAAAACGTATTTATTTAAATGCTAAAATGGGGAGTGTGAAATTTATAACAAAGCTGAACACTTTAGCATAAATAATTTAGGTTTTTAGAAGTAATACACGGATGATGACTTAAGAATTAACACTTTTTACATGAAATATTTTTATATAGAACTGAAATGATTGATTCCACCTGTTTAGGATACATTTGCCCAAAATATTTCCAGCTTCTAGATTTTTTTTTTTTTTTTACCAAGGGTTAAAAGTTATATGGAAATGTTTCACATGCATTTGTTTTGTGCATAATTGAGATCTATTTTCCATAAATTAATTTATACTTATATCATTTGTAATATAATTAGTATAAGATTACATTCCTAATCCTGCTGATTTATGTCTGAAACATGTATTCCAAGATGTTCCTACTTAGTCATAATAATTGCTTTTGATTAATATGCAAGTTGAATGCTAATCACTATATGAAAAGTTTGAGATATCTTCTGTGTATATGTAATAAACATTTAATATATGAGGTGCTCTAGTCTTTTCAATAAAATAAAATCCTAAAAAATTTTACACTCAGTAAATATGTTAGATATTGAATACATTAGTTGAGATTTGATGTCAGTAGTTAATTAAAAGTTATATAAAGCAATGTGTTCTTTAATTCTTGGCCAATGTCAAGTACCTATTCCATGACCTAATTATAACACATAGTAATATGAAATATATATATCTCAAAATAAATTATCTCACTCAGTTATACAATCAAGATAAATTTTAAAATTACATATTAGAAAATTTAAGTATACTGGAAACACTGAGTCACCATCTGTACCATTACTTAATACTGCTAGCACAGTATGCAAGAACTCAATGATAAAAATGCATCCCCCCAGATGTGTAAAGAGAATCCTTAAACCTTATAATATTTTCAGAAATATCTATTTTCTCCGTAAATATGCATGAAATTAAATTCAAATAAAGAAGTCAAGAGAATATTTAAACATTGCAACAAGTTTTTATACATCCAGTTTAAATTATTTAATTTTCAGTAATGATTTGTACATTTTTATTTTATTGTAAACGAAAACAATGACAAACAAAAAATAAACAGATAAAACATCAAATCTTGCATATGTACAAAAAATGGCGAATTAAATATATATAAAAAGAACATGAATGTTCCCAGTCAACAATATTTAATTTTATTGACTTGCTTTTCACCAGCGTCATTATAAGATTAATAGGCCAAGTTCAATGAAGAATTCATCAATAGTATTAATAAAAACACTCACACAGACAATCAATTTTAATGGAAGAACCAGATATTTTAGGCATGCAAATTGTATGTAAGAAAAATTAACTCATATAATCTGTAAATAATAACTGACAAGTTGCTTATGGAACAATCCATTAGCATTTTACCAATTGTTTGAATTTCTATTGTTGTTAAACGAAATTTTTAAGAAATATTTAGAATTTTACGGCGATTTTCTTTTAGTGGTGGCCTCTTCTTTGTCTGATTGGAAGATGAGGAGGAAGGACAGTTATTGACCACTTACCTTTATGCCAAGAAAATATCAGCTTGATAAATCTGTCAATGCAAGGATGGACAAGGTGGAACGAAAAAACAAACTATTAAATTTCAATATGGAATAGCGCGGAAAAGTTATCTTTTGGTGTAGATTAAAATAAATTATAAATATGAGAAAAATAAATTATAATATTAAGAGTACATCTTAAGGCCACAAAAGCGTTCAAGTTTCATAAAAATGAAATTTTCGCTATATTTTATTTTATGAAGTAATCAACTTTTGATTTTTAATTTGTAATAAGGTGGAAAAGATGCCTTTTCTTAAATTATAAAAAATATTAAAGTACATGTTGTGGTGCCACAAGATCGTTCAAGTTTCATAAAAACACACTTTTTATTTTTGAGAGCCTCAATTAAGAAATAAAACGCTTTAAATAGGCATTAAAATATGAATTGAAAAGTAACAATTTTACTCTTGAATTGGTATGGTATCCAGGAAGCTGAGTCATAACTGAAGTAGATATTAAGGGGAGGAAGAGTTATGTCTCCGTTTGATGATGATATCAGAGCTGGTACTGAGTTCAGTTGAGTTTGAGTCTCCGCTCGTCTGTTGTGTAATGATTAAAGTAACTGATATGTGAATTTATGCGTTTGCGCTCTTTATAGTGAGTAAAAATGGCTCAAGTTAAGTTAGTGAAGACAAAACAAATGTCAGAATGTCCTATTTTTAAGAAATTTAGAGATTTACTTGAAGCTAAACTGCCTACTTACGAATCTTTTATGAATGCTATTGTTATATTAGACACTAGCTTTTTACCCGCAACTTCGTACGTGTGGAAATTTTGATGTTTATATTTGAGAACTGACAGTCTAATCATAATGTATGCATGAGACGGAAATTTTAAACACCAGTTGGGGTAACGAATGCAGATGAGAAATTTTCAATTTCAATTAATCTGTTTTATTTTTATTCAAAAGTACACTGCTCAAAACAATTAGGTGAGCACATGGTTTTAACAGAATAATGTAAGGATGTCTACCAATAAGTACATAAAATGAATCATCCATAAATTACAGCCTGCCAGGAAACGGAAGAAAACTTTATATGCAAATCAAAGTTCATGACGTCAAAAACCAGAAAAAGGAGATAAGACCAGAAATCGGGCTGTTGCAGAAACGTCTGTTTTATAGCCGTAACTGTGAAATTTGATTGCGCATTCTTTCTGTTTTTGAGACAAGCTTATGAGAATGTCTGAACAACGTGATTTACCGGAATCCATGGCATCACGTGTCATAGGCCGACAGGAATCAGGCCAAACACAACGGAGTGTCGTGGACGCAGTTGGAGTCGCCAGAAGTGTTGTTGCAAGACTGTGGAATCGATTCCAAGAAACAGGAAATGTTAGACGTCGACCAGGGCAAGGTCGGCCACACGCCACTACAGCAACTGATGACCGGTATATAAAGTTAAAAGCCCGTCGAAACAGAACAGAGAAAGCTATTCAGCTGCAAGGACAGTTGTTCCTGGCAACAGGTCGAAGGGTGTCCAGCCAAACAGTACGTAATAGGCTTCATGGGGGAGGGCTCTATGCACGTAGGCCAATGGTCTGCATTCCGTTGACCCCACGCCACCGTGCGGCCCGAAGAAGATGGGCTGCTGAACATCAAGATTGGCAGCTACATGATTGGAGCCAAATGATGTTTACAGACGAGTCCCGATTCTATATGGAGTGTGACACTCGACGTGTTCTGGTATGGCGGGAGAGGGGCACTCGAAATAACCCCGCATTCGTTCGTGAAAGGTCCCAATACAGACGAGCTGGTTGGATGGTACGGGGTGAAATCAGCATAAGCGGACGTACGGACCTGCATATCATTCGGAATGGCACTTTGACGAGATACTGCGATCTCATGTCATCCCATACGCTGGAGCCGTTGGCGATTCCTTTATTTTCCAGGATGATAATGCACGACCGCATAGAGCTCGCCTGGTGGAGAACATGCTTGAAGCTGTAACAATACAGCGTATGGAATGGCCAGCGTGCTCTTCTGACCCAATCCAATCGAGAATGTTTGGGACATGCTTGGCCGCCTGTGACTGTCCCAGACTTGGAGATTGCACTTCTTGAGGAATGGAACAGTATCCCCCAAAGTCTGATCGATAACCTCATCGCATCTATGGCAAACAGGTGTGCAGCAGTCTAAGCTGTTCGAGAACACACGCCCTATTAAAACTCATGCATCATGTCTATTCAGAGCCTTTTTTTATCGTTTACACGTAACCAAATTGTTGCCCTAAATCATCTTTTCATGTTTTTTTCCATATTTTCAAAGAATTAAATCTTAGTTCCACATTGTTTTATTTTTTTCTCTGTATTGCGCATGGATACGCGTGTACTACCCATTGTATGCCAATACGTGGCTGTCTCGCACGGTTTTCTTGATTTTTTTTTGCTTGCTCCCCTAATTGTTTTGAGCAGTGTACTTCTCAAGGAATCGAAAGATCTATTAAGTAACACTGATTAGTTTTAAATGTATCAAGCACTAAGAAAATAAACAGAATTGTTTGAAATAACCGTTCGAAAACATATTATATCTAACCTCATTAGCGTGGGGGGGGGGAATTATTTAAAAACTATGAACTTAAAACTATAAGGGTACTTTTCCGTTCGCGAAATAAACAATCTCCAAAGGAATTCGAGAAAATTTGGCGGGATTCTGAATTATTTGCTAACGGAAATATACCACTATAAGCATATATGAAAAATATATAGCTAAGACATTTTAATTACAAAAACACACAACGAAACAGCTTTGATATACAATAATTTTCACCAAAAAAATATTTAGTCACCGAATTTTAGCGAAATGGCCGGATGTGGCGCGAACGGCAGCAAATTAACGGAATTATAGAATTAAAAAATCAATAAATGCAATATGGAATGCACTAAAAAAAATTAATCCAAAATAATGAAATTAGGCAAAAGGAAGGAAAGATTGAATTATTTAACACAAGAACAGCGTAAGACAAAAAATAAATTAATTAACATCTGTTTTTATAAGCTTCATAGCTACAAACTGATACTTTTCTTAATAAGAAATAATATTTACTCGGTTCATTTGATTTTTCTTATGAGCAGGAAACAATTGAATAATTTCTATAAAAAACAGCTGAACTTTTCAGTGATGAAAACTTTTTTCTGCCGGAAGATCCACGAAGAGAACAATAAACTACAAAGAGTTCCATTAGAATGGTAAGATCACAGAGAAGGTGTATTTTTCTCTGTGGGTAAGATAATATTAAATTGAAAAACGGTGAAATAAAGACAAACAATTCAAAAAGCTCAAGCAAATGTTTTCAGATTTTTTTTAAAAAAATTATCTGTTCTGATGAAGTTTGTAAGCAGACGATTATATTCAAAATAAAATAATTGCTCTGAAATAAAACAGCAAAATTTTTAATTTCCTTTATTGTGATTTATTTTAATTCAAAAGTACTTCATAATGAATCCGAAAGATCGATTAAGTAACAATGTTTGGCGTTCAATGCATCAAACACTAAGAAAATAAACAGAATCATTTGAATTAATTGGTCGGAAATATGTTAAGCCTAATCCCATTCGAGTTCGAAAACAAAACAAATCGGAATCTTTCTCATTTAGCGGTGAAGATTTTTGGCGGGTTATAGTATAGATATTGGACGGGATTAATACCAGTTTGCCACTGACCTCATTATTTGATAATATAAAAGTCGTCTTAGGCTTTTCCTTTTCAATTTCTTCTTCGTTCCAATCATGGTTGGAGAAAACCATTATGTTTTGAAATTCAAAAGCATTTTTCATCCATTGAGGTCCCTCCCACCATCTTAAGGAGACTAGATATTTTGCCCTGCAGCCTCTGGAAGGCAAGTCTGCCGGATTCATATCACCAGGTATATGTCTCCATGATGTAAGATTACTCAACTTTATCACTTGAATTCTATTTCTAACGAAGATTGACCAATTTTCTTCCCTCAATATCTATACAAACACCGTTGTAGAATCTCTCCAGTAATACATCGTAACATTTCTCCAACCTAGAGCTTATGGAATTTGCTAGCCTAGCTCTAATCACGACCGCAAGAAGCTATCATTTTATCAGCAAAAATGATGAAATGCAATTCTAATTAAGGTAATTGGGCTTTCCTTATTGTCCTGGGCCGCCACTATAGATGAGTAATAAACACTTGTTTAAGTAGTCCATATTCTTTTTGATGAAATATTTATTCACGGCACACATAAACACTTTAAGATAGAACGGAATTTATAGATTCATCCCATCAATGCTTTCAGTCCGAGGTCTTGGTATCAACTGACTATAATTGAGGTGTCTCTGCTATCGGATTCCTTAAGTTCAAGATGGAAGGAGTGTATGACAAAATCCATTCTTGGAATAGTCGTGCCTCTTAAAGGAGCCACTCGAGACTTAGCTGCAAGTAGAAAGAGCTCAATTCATCCATTCTTTTCTTTTCTAAGGAATGTAACGGCAGCATATGCATCTTTACTGCATCAACTAATGTATGATTCAGACAAATACTTAAGTTCTTAAAACCACGGCAGATATTCTTTACGAAGTTCACTAGTTATTTCTTCGTCCCAATTTGTACCTAATTTCCATGCCTTTTGTATGGACAAAGCATCACTGGTGCAGTGAATCCAAAAGGATCAAATACTTTATGTACTGTAGATAACATATTCCTTTTGGTTGTTTTTTCCATATTAATGTCACCCCACCATTTCATATTAATTTTCAATGTATCCGATTCCTTATTCTAAATAATGCCTGAGTTTCTTTCTTCAAATTAGTTTCACAGTCGCCAGACCATTCCTATTCTCTAAGGTCAAAACCACCTTTAGCCATGAAGGTTATGAACTGATCTAATTGGTCTTTAGTTTCAATACTAGTAACAACATTGTCAAAGTAGAAACTCGCCAAAAGTCTTTACTTATTTTTTTTTAATCCTTCACATTTTTGAATATGGAATTCAATTACTGAAACTAAAAGAAAAGTTCTATATTTTACTACAAAAACAACTCTTGTGTGGCTAAAAACTCGTAATTTTTTTTCTTCCCTATTTTCCCACCACAAGAACCGTTGGAAATCTCTATCTTCATCACGAATATTTATTTGCAGAAAAGCTTTCCTGAAGTCAGCAATAACGCCAAATTTTCTCTCTCTGAATCGAAGAATATCTGGTATAAGCTCTATAAGATTAGAACCACATTCCAAGCACTGATTTAAAGACGAATAATTTGCTAATTTAGCAGAAGCATCAAATACTGGACGAATTGGAGTAGTGCTGCTACTTCGTTTTATCACTGCACGATGAGATAAATAATTACCATAAGAGTTCATCTCGTTCGTCGGAACTTACTCTATTATGTCTTCATCTAACCAATTTTTTAAAAAAATATTATCATACTTCTCATACATATTCAAAGCTAAAAGTTTTGCAGTAGTGTAGTCGAGCCTTTTCTTCGCTAAATTCAAGTTGTCGGGCAAAGGTGAATTGTCTACAAACAGTCCACGGCAAGCAAACCTCATATCGACCATCTTATCTTTATTAATTGTTACAGTTTCTAAAAAATGCTTCTTAGTTAGAAGGCCAATCTCATTTTTAGATATTTTTTTTTCTCAACAGGATCGCTAATTCCGATTAAATCTAATTTCCATAAATTTGAGATTTCAGCTTCATTTACAAATAAGGAAAGTACTGTTATCGCCATAATTTCTGCCGAAATGTTTTCCTAAGGTACCTTACCCATTAAGGTCAATCCTAAGAAAATTTCTACACCTTCAAGACCTGAAAGCAAAACTTTTCTTTTGCTTGTTAACATTTTATGCTATGCAGAATCAAAAAGTAACCTCGCAATTTTCTGCTTACTATCAGACATCAATTTAGCTTTAAGAGTTTGAAGAAATATCTTAGGACTGTGTTTATTAAAATTAGCCATATTAATATCTAGGGAGACCATATTATCAAATTAATATCTATTATTTTCCTTTCTTTCTACAGACATTTTTTGAGAATCAAGAACATCACACATTAAAGGAATATGTTTTTTAGAGCATATAACACATTTTAAAATTGCTCGGCATTTTTTAATTACGTGAAATGGAAATAAATATGCAAAGCAGCATCGTTTTTCTTCGATAATATTTTGTCTTTCCAATAGAGTTTTTGAGCCGTAAAGTAATCTGAACTTGAATGTTTATCGTTTTTTAAAAATGTACGATTTCTTAACATCCCAATTTAAAGTAGTCTTTTATAAACCTATAGCTATAGGTACTTTATTTCTTAAATTTTCTGAACTCTATAGTTTTTTTTTTCAAAGGTTTTATTCTCGGCCCTTTTCTAAACCGAAACCAGCTACAGCCAAGCATATTCCTTCTTCTCCTTCAACTTCCGTTTTCAAAAATTTCATTAAATTATTCAACCTATCTTTTTCACCAGAGTTTGTTTTGGAAATATAACTACGATTCCAAACCTTTAAAAAATCTGCTGGGAAACAAGGTTCAACCACAGGACACAAAATAGATGCACATTTATCTGTGGTTACACCTAATGTTTCTAATGCACGTAAATATGATTCAAGTTTATCATACAAAGAAGTTGATGAAAATGTTTCTTTAGTTTGCACATAAATAATTAATTTTAATAATTCTCTCACAAATACTTCAACTAAAATATCTTCCCTACCTAAGGGCGATTTTAGACTTTCAATAGCCTCTTGATAGCTGGCACCAGTCGGCGGAAAACTTTTAACAACTTCACTAGCAAGAGAACCAGAAATTGTCGCTTGAATTAGATACTGAAATTTGTCTTCTGGTGCGATACCTTGATCTTTATGTATTTTCACAAATTGACTCCAAAACGGGAGCCAATCTTTGGTATCATCACCAAACTGTCTAAATTCTAATCTAGGCAATGTAAACTTTCTCTTAGAATTCATTAAATCAGCAGTAGAATTAGAAGAAAGTGACTCACCTCTTTGAGATTGTATTCTTGCTAATTCTATTTCTTTTTCAGCTTCAACTTTCAGTTTTCTTTCTTCTTTTTCACATTCTTCTCGTAATTTCCTTTCCGAAATAACAAAAAAAATTCTTGAATGAATTCTGGATCATTCTTAAATTCATTACTGTTTAAAATAAGATCCTTTAATCCAACTATCGTAATACTTTCCGATATGTCTTCTCCAATTTCAGACGCAACATATTTCAAATCTTCTTTTTTAACACCTTTTATCGCTTGAAATATCCCGATTTATTAAGTTTCACGAATATCCTGTCGCGGATGCCAAAAAATATTAAAGCTGCCTAAGAAAAACACCGTTTTCTTTCGCTTTCTGCATTAAAAAAAAAAGGGAGGGGGGACAATATCCCACATGAAATACATTTAAGCTGATTTATTCCATTTTGGGATTGAAGTACATGTTGCCATCTGCAAAAGGAGACAGCTAAAAATTATTATTTAAATGATGGTGCCATTCTAAAATAAATAAATAAAAATATGAATACATTTTCAACAACAAACAACTTTTAAACTTTACTGCTGTTGAGTGTGTTGGAACCGTTATAAACACTGGGTGTAATAATGGTGATTTTCTGGATGGACAAAGAAATAGGAAGACATTTGCAATGATTAAGCTATTCGTTCCATTGTAATCAGCTACCATTACGACACCTTTTTTGTAATTTAGATGGTAAAACGAAAAGAGTTTAAAAGCGAATTAAGGCAGCAACTAGAAAACAAGGTCAGTCTTCCTTCTTCCAAGTGCCTTCTTGCCAATTGAAAATAGCCTTCCTCTTCTGGAAGACAAAAATGATTCAAGTAAAATATTTATTGTATATGTGTATCACTGTATCGAGAGAAATTGCTCACTAGATTTGTTTTCAAGAAACCTTGCTAACTCCGCCAATCGCTTGCTTCGATTGTATGTTGCAACTGAAAATCTTAAGAGTCTAGTTGAATACATAAAGTGTATGTGCCTGCGCGATTTAATATTAAGTTAAAACCATCATGAAAGTATGGGTCCAAACATCTGTTTAATCTTATCTTATATTCACGCTATCATTCTGACTATCTCAAGAACGTTATAGACCCGATTATACAAAAAAGTACTTAGCATGGATGAAAGGATATTTTCTGGAACAGGAAAGAGATGAACATAAAATTCAAAGAGAATTTGGTTTACGACGTGTTTTAATAGCAAGAACAAAAAGTAGAGATATAGTTAGGATGTTCAAAGTTCCAGGTAAACTTCAATGCAAAGGAAGACATGCACATGATCTGAAAATTACGCAACTGAGCCCCCATTGTCAAAACATGTTTCCCGTGACTCTCTCAGACTTAATACTAAAGGCATCTGCAGTTGAACCAAATAATATAGTGGAGTTATCGACTTTCTCCGGCTTCCTTGTTTGTGGAAGAACTGTACAACTGAAGACACAATCAAAGCAAAATATTTGTGGTTCAGTCACAAGAGAAGGATACATAAAAGCAAAAATTGACCAGTGTGAATATGTCAAAATTTAATTTTTAAAAAAGGGGGAAAAAGCAGTTTGATGTGTCAATGAAGTAGATGAAAAAATTGAAACTGTAGAATTTGTAATCAATCAGAATGCAAAAGTAAACAATATATAGCATTCAATATATTATTTTATTAAGAATTTTTCAAATTGTAGAGCTTATTTATGTATTTAAAACCATCTTTTGTAGCATAATATCCACGAAACATTCATTTAATTCCTTTTATCCAAGTTAATAATGTTTCAATTTTCTACCAACTTTTTTTTTGCGACACCTCAAGATGTTATTGTATTTCAACCAAATTTTTTTTTTTAAAAAAATTAAATCTAAAAGGCACATTTTCCTTTCTATTATCAAACTAAAATTTAAAAAAAATTAAATAAAAATAAAGGCTTATTTTAAAATTTCTCAGGGTTTTTTTCTGCCAAATTTCTTGCTCTTTGCAGTACCTCAAGATATTGCAACCACATTTTCAATTATTCTTTATCAACCTAAAAGCCAACTTATCCCCCACTATTACCAAACTAAAATTTAAAAAAATTAAGGCTGTTTTCGTTCTACCCTAATAGACAATGCTAAACCTCGCAATCGGCCACAACAAATTATGTCGATACTGCAACGTTCAGTGATGGCGGGTAGTCGGCTATACACAAGGATAATCCATTAATTTATCACAGAATCCTCAAATGTACATTTTTTTTTCTAAAAGTCAACATGCAAATGTTTTTAAAGCAGTCACTGTACATAACAAAAGTCATAAATTATCATACACTTCAGTATAATATCAAAAATAAACATTAAAACACAAAAGCTTTGTCACAAAAATTAATGTCTTGTGTACATTTTCTTGCACAGTACAATATAAGGTGATTTTCAAACATTCATACTGTTTCATATCTCTTACTTTTAAAAACTGTTTGTCAATAACATGAAAGTAAAAAGAAACAATTTAAGTAGTAAGATACCAAAAATAAAATTGATATACAGTGGCACAAACAATTGAGGACACATGTTACTTTTACTTGATAAATCCAACTTTCAATCGAAATAATACATTAATTAGAAGTGTAAATGTGTTTTTATTTTCACACGTAACAAAAGGGTTAATTTACAGTAAAAATAACGAAAATCAACAACAAAAAAAAAATCTAAAATTAAAATTTTCACAAGTATTTGAAATAAACATAAGCAAATTTTTCCCTCAAAAAATTAAGGATACACCAATGACATTTATGTGACTTATCGCATACAAAGACAGTGCCAATATATGATTGCATGTCCGTTGGCTTTTATAATGTCCTCCAAACCTTTTGGTACCGATTCGACCAATTTTTTGGTGGTATGTGGAGATATTTTATTCTATTCTTCTTGTAACACTTGCTTTAAATTGGCTTTGTACCTAATTTGGTGTTTTGGGACTGCTATTTCGAGTGTGGCCCACAAATTTTCTATGACATTGATGTCAGCGGACTGTGGTGGTCGGTGCAATTTCTGTTTACAATGAAAAAGACACCACATTTTGGCATTACGTGCCGTATGTTTGGGGTCGTTGTCTTGCTGGAAAACAAAATTTCCATCTAAACCCAATTTTTTTCACTTTCTTCAAGACAGTTGTTGAGTATATCTATATAAAGCTTATGATCCGTTATGCCATCTATAAAAACTAAGTTTCCTACCCCATTTAAAGCCATACAACCCCAAACCATGACGGAGCCGCCACCATGTTTAACTGTAGGACGTAAATCTTTTGGATCCAAAGCGGTGTTTGGCTTTCTCCAAACAATGCGACTGCCATCACTTCCAAAAATGTTGAATTTCCTTTCGTCCCTAAATATAACTTTCTTCCAAAAGTTATCTGTCTTCAATTGATGAGTTTTTGCAAGCTCCAAACGCTTTTTCTAATTTTGTAAGCTTATGAAAGGTTTCTTTCTACCTACTCGACTGCTATATCCAGCATGTCTAATCGCATTTCTCACAGTTTTAGCACTTACACTTCTGCCCATTATTCGAGAAGTTTCTGCAGCTAGTTTGACTGCACTTAGTTTAGGATCAATCTTGATATCTTTCAAAATTTTCCTTTTGGCTACATCACTCACAATACTTTTCCTTCCTCTTCCACTTATATTTTCAATTAATCCAACGCTTTTAAACCTTCCATTGATTTTCTGGACACACAAGTGGCTTCTACCGACACCTTCAGCTATTTCACGATAAGATTTTACTTTCTTAAACAACCTTAGTATAAATTTTCTTACATCGATACTTGTCTCTCTCCGAGGACCCATTTTCCATTTAAAATTGCGACTTTAAATTCACATAACCGACTTCAAAAGATAAAAGTAGAAGTCGAAAAGGTTTAAGATAAAATTGGCCAAACTTAGGCTATTACTGTAGCAAGCAGAAAAAAAAATCTAGAGGTAGTTAAACAAAAATTTTATTGGTGTATCCTTAATTTTTTTAGGCAAAAATCTGCCTATGTTTATTTCAAATACTTGTGCAATTTTTAATTTTAGATATTTTTTTGTTAATTTTCATTATTTTTACTGTAAATTAACCCTTTTGTTACGTGTGAAAATAAAAACACGTTTGCACTTCTAATTAATGTGTCATTTCAATTGAAAGTTGGATTTTTCAAGTAGAAGTAAGGTGTATCCTCAATTGTTTGTGCCACTGTATATGAAGAAATTTTTACTATTTAAAATTGTTAATCTGCGAACACTTTCAAAAGTTGGGATGTATTAACAACTACGAAGCAATAATAAAAGTATTCTGCAAGTAGCAATGAGAGGAATTTAAATCCACCTCCCAAACACAATAAAATGCCAAATTAATTCAAGAAAGTTTGAAAATCACGATGTATCTGCTATATACAAAACATTTAGTGTATGCAACACAACATCGCTAGCTCCTTTATTTACCATAAGTACACAACACTTAAAAGAAAGAGAGGGGGAGGGACAACACATAAAACCTGAGAACATCATAGAGATGTTTTAAATAATCTAAAAATTCTGAGTCACAGTAAATACAAAAGGCACAGCACCAGTCACAAAAGTTTTTTTTTCTTTTTTTTAAAGTCAGATATGGCATACTGTGTGATTAAATAAAAGCAAGCACCATAAGCAGCGCTCCGTAACATAAAATGCTCTCTGTAAATCCAGTCTTAATAGGCAAGATTCTGTAATTCCCAGAATTTTACGGTAGTTCGGGGGGGGGGGGATTGCAAATTTCTTTTTGCAAGTTTGTATGATCAATAACAATTCACCGGTATATTAGATCATTAGTATAAAAAAGTACCAGCATTTCTTTTTTAGTTCACTACTAGTTTTACGAACTTAAAATCTAATTGTGAAAAAAAATTAGAACTTTTAAAGTTAATATTTTATTTCGCCCATGGTCAAAGTAGAAAAACTAACAAGAAAAGGCGAATATTTTCAGCTATAATGCCTGAGATGGGAGTTTAGCAAGTTGCTCTCCAAGGCTGATTATAAATAAGTTAATATGCATCATTTCTTTACAGACAGGCATAAAGGCAGAAATGAAAAATAAAAACTAATAATTCTGATTGTTGCTTGTTTAGGGCACTCAAAACATTGAAACAAAGCTATCACCTTCTAGTGGTTGAACATGATCTGTTCAATCGAGATTGTCAATTGCTAGTTATTAACCGAGGACACCTATTCTAATTTCCCAAAGGAAAACATTTTATTTAACAATTCTAATCTATTTAAGAGGAATCTTATCAACAGTCAATCTGTATGTATACAAACTTATTATAGAGAATAGGTCATTTAGTAGTGCATAATTATACTTAGATGATAAATGTGTACACATTTGCAGCAAACAAACATTAAATTTTCACTAATTAGTAGAAAGGCAATCTTAAATAGTATGTTGTAAATGCATCCACATTTAGCATTAATAATAATTTTTCACTATCATTAATATTGATAAGGCATCTTAATATTGCATAGTCGAATGTTGCAAAATGCATATTCATTTAATACAGCTGCCCTCGATGAAATTAAAAATATTTTGGGAAAGAGACCAATAAAGAAAACAGGCAGGCAATTTCTTTTCGATCACAGAACTATAATACAAAAACATACAACCATTCTTTGGTTTAATCCTAGCTTATAATGCATTAATGAATTATATGTTTCTCCACACAGTGTGCCACAAAATGAATAACAACAAACAAACAAAAATAACCAATTTGTATAAAAACTAAATATTCAGCAAAACCTGTCTTAAAAGAAAACAAAACAAAATGACATGTTATATAACATTCCAAGTCAAGCTAATAATGATTTTCGTAATTTTTTTTCTGGATAAAATATATATATATCGGCACTTATTTTGCAAAGTTAATGGCACCAAATTGCTCAACATAACAAGTTATCAAAATCATTCATCTGAACAATCAAGTCGAAAATAAAAACAGTGTGTAAACACTCAGGAACTAAAATCACTTTTTTACAAAATGAAATGTGAGGGTATTTTGCATTAGTCAAATATTTTCATGAATGATAATGATGGAATGATAACACCACAAAAAAGTGGACTGAATATGATTATGAAAGATTAGAAACTATAACTCCAGGTCGGGATTGTGTAAGAGGTGCATTTCTAATTATTTGGTGTCGAAATGAGAAGTCTCGATTTGTAAAGAGTAATGGCTCGTCTATTTGTTCTGTATATTGTTGCCCTCGGATAGATAGTTTATCTTCTTGAATTGACCTAGTTTCATTAGATTCTGTTGCATCATCTCGAAACATATGGTCACCTTCTACATGCCTTATTGCTTCCACAATAGTTTCAAGATTTTGTCTAGACGTACTAACTTTATATGGTGCTTGTGGAGTAATATTGATATCAACAGGAAATGAAGATGACCCATTTATATGATTTGGAGACATTAACAGTTCTGGAATTGCAGTCACATCAGATAATGACAAGTCATCTACACACTGAAGTAACATAGAACTGTTTTTCCCAGAAAGATCTTCAGGAATTTCATTACCAGAAAGTTCAGGAGTTGACTCCCGTAAGGATATTTCTTGTGAACTTTCAATGTCTTGGATAGAAATTTGGGATTGGGGGCTTCCAAGACCACTTTCATGACCCATATTTATTGAAGTTTTCATATTTTCCTAAAAAATTAATATATTAATCATGAAATTACAAACATTTTTATTTTCTAATACAAACAACTAATTATATTAGCATTTGAAGCTTTCTGAAAATTAGTGAGCAATTTGCTTAATATCGTGGTTCATTTGAAGAATCAAATCCCACCATTGAATTGCTTACGATATAAATTCTGGAATTTCATAATTTTACTCCAATACATAAAAATAATAATAAATATAAGCTTTCTTAATTTAAAAATTAACTTCATGCTTGTTACAAACACATAAATACTGGGTATAGAAATATAAGTCAAACTGCCTTTCATGAAATTTCCTTTACTTGTACAGAAATGAAATATAATATTTTGGGCTGTTTTCTCATGACTTTACAAAAACCAAACTTTGTTCATTCATTGAAAATCGATAACAAATGTTTAATATTATTAAACCCTTTCCCCTTAACCAGATTATATAAGATTTCAAAAACACTCTCAATTATCTAAGTAACAAAAATACATCAGACAAGATTATACATTATTTCAATATACTAAAGAGATTTTTTGAATATTTATGTGGAAACAATTAAGTTGTTGAGTATTCTAGGTGATTTTAAACTACTTTAATTACTATTATGTCTAAAGCATATTTATTATTAAATATATTTCAGATAGTTTTTTACAAGCAGATAGAAACCTGCCTTTTTATCAATATGGTAGGGAAAAAATCCACATCATAAGTGAACATTAGTGGAGAAGTACACAAGAACTTCATAAAGATTACAGAAATCTTGGAAGTTTCTTAAAGAGGAATTTTTTAGAAATATTTCTCTTTCAACATATTCTTGTTAATATTATATAAGTTAACACATTACAGAAAGTATTTTGTACCTCTTCTCACTTCTCCTAACCTCAAAAGAAAGAACTCACATTTCATAGATAGATTTTCCCTTTAACTATGCAGATCAAGTTATTTCTTATGAACACTTTTATATTTAAATATAAGTGTAAAATGAAATGTTTATCTCCTTACATTTTCAAAAATTAACTTTGAACTCAATGATTATTCAAATAAATGTCACAAATATTTTAAAAATCTTTTCCCTCTTTATTAGATATTATTTGCTGTCTGCAATTGGAATTATGCTAGCAAAACAAACTGAAAATTACCCACAGAGGATCAAAATAAATAAACAGACACATTTTCATTTAGGACAAACAGAAAAATAAAATTCAACGAATGTAGCAGCTGATGAATCGGAAGTGATATCTTACTTCTATTTTATTGCGGAACTGTTCGTGGATCTGTCCAATTAAATCAGGCGCATCACCATCCGGATACAATCGACATAACAATTCTTTCATTTCTGCTTCTATAACTTCTCGCAAAGATCTTTCATGGTCTAGATGCATTCTCATTTCTAATACTTCTCGTCTGGCCTCTTCAATGCCACTTTCACTTCTGGATGGACTGGAACTGCCTATTCCTTCATCCACACAATCAGCTAAAGGGTTTGGAAAAGGGAGAAGTTAAAGTTACACATATATCCACATAACCATAACTTTTTATTTAAAATGCAAATAACATCAAAGTAGTGACATTTTAATAATGTTTTTTTATTGTACCTCTAATCATGTAACCAGTAAAATTATCTAAAAACTGTTCCTAAAATTTTGCATAAAATGCTGCTTTGATATATTAAATATGTACAATAAAATATAAAACTTTTTTGTAAGAAAATAATTCAGCTGAGTTTCAAGAAACCAGAACTTTCTTCCTCTTTAGAGCTAATTGTTGTTTCCAAATCATTGACAACTTCAACCCAAAATATTAATGGCTTTTTGTAAGACTGTAAAATGAATTATATTAGGATTAATTATTGCATTAGTGACACTATAAGTATTTTTTTCTGCTTTTACTAAGGTTGGAATCCTTAAAATCAAACACATTTGGCAAAATTTCATACAATAGCATAGACAAAAATCAAGCAGTACTAGTACCACTAGGATGGACGGGGAGAGGAAAGAATTGACAATTCACATTAAAACACATTCTTACATTTACTTGTGCAATTATTTTAAAAGTCGTGAAACGACAAAATATTAACAAATATTTTCAAATTATTAATTTTGAAGAAACCTTAACATAATGCTGTAGATGCTCAGAAAGGATGATAGTCAAAATAATACAAATTTGTACTAATTTCAATATAAAATCATGTGCAAATAAAAATAGAAAATATAATTTCCCAATCCAAACATAGATATATTTTATGTTTGTAACCTCTTCGGCACAAGATTGCTAGATCAATAGCTCATAATACCAGACATGGTCCAGTTGGAATTACATACAGAATGCTTCGCCATTTGAGTGCCATATCGCTCTCAAATCTGTTACATTTATTTAATAGAATATGGAGGGGGGATTTCTATGCCAGTGGCAAGAAGCACTGATCATTCCAATTCTGAAACCAGGTAAGGATCCCTCTAATCCTCTGCACTATATACCGATTGCATTAACCTGTGTTATTTGCAAGACACCTGAGTACATGATGAATACCAGACTACTTTTTGAATTCGAGAAATTAGAAGGTATTCCGCTTTTAAGTGGTTTCCATAAAGGACAATCCGCTATCTATAATATCGTCCATTTGGAGACTCAAATTTGCACCTCTCTCGTCCGGCGAAATCACCTTGTTACCATTTTCTTTGACGCAGAAAGGGTATATGATCGAACATGGCGTTTTGGAATTCTTCGGAAACTTTTAAACTTGGGTTTTATGGGAAACCTGATTTTAAAAAAAAAAAAAAAAAAAAAAAAAAAAAAAAAAAAAAAAAAAAACTTTTTATCATTCCGTACCTTTCGGCTAGGCATGGGGGAATTTCGTCAAGGCTGTAATATGCATTTAATTGAGCGGCAATTGCAATGCAATGACTAAATTGGTTACTTGGTGTGATAAAAATGCACACACTCTTTCTGCTGAAAAGAATCATTGTGTCCATTTTTGCCGAAAGCGAATTGTTCATCCTAATGCGCCAATTTTTATTTGTAATGACCGAATTCCTGTTGTCGATTTAGTGAAGTTTCTGAGAGTGTTTTTCGATCGGAAACTCACCTTTCTTACGCATATCACCCAATTACCGAAGAGATGCGAGAAATTTCTGAATATACTTAAGGTATTCTTTAGAGGAAACCTTCCGATACGTCTTAAGGTGTCGATTGTACCTCCTAACTGCATATATATATCAAGCCATAATTTTGTCTGGGGATTGATTACGGATGCTTAGTATATGGTTCTACCGATTCTGCTACGCTACGCCTGCAAGAATCAGTGCATCATTTTGCCCTACGAATTTATTCAGGGGCTTTTCAGACATCACCGATAGAGAGCCTTTATGTCGTATGCCACCAAATGCCTTTGCATTTCGGACGGAAAAAACTTTCATTGCAATATTATTTTCTAGCGAAATCTCTTCTCTATCATCCTATTACTCATATCGCCATTCCCGTTACTCTTCAAAGAGTATGTAATGCTCGACATTCTCGCATTTTCCCGTTTTGTAAGAGTCGAAAGCGTTACGCAAAATTCCAGGCTCGAAATTCCCGATATCCTGTCAATTTTTAATAACTGATTTATCTTCAGAATCATTGCCTAATCCTATTTCTTAAAATTTTAAATACTTTTTGCTACACAAACTTTCTGTGATTAATTATGTTTCACTTTAAACTTTTTCTAACTGGTCTCTATAATATTTTCAGATGCAAAACCATATGATTGGTGCAGTATAGTCCGGAATGGATCTTGCGCCAAAAAAATCCAACCAACCAACCTCACGAACTGAAAGCTGTGAACTGATGAAATAAATGTGATAAATTAGACTTTCCTCATTTTTAATTTTTTTTCTAACTACTTAAATTCAAGCTTAAAAACAATTTTATTTTAGTTTATGAATTGCATGGCTTTTTTTATGAGTGGGGGGGATTCCATGACTCTAATATTCCAATTACAACAACTTTTAACCTTCTTTTGTTCTGATGTGTTTATATAAGGACCTCAAGGCTCTAAAAAGTATCAGATCAGCTCTTTTCCTAACAAAAATTCCACTTTCAAAGCAAAAAGGCTAGAATGTATTCAGAGGTCATCCCCTATTTCCTTTCATTTTTTGCATCAGTGCTCTGAGCAGCTCCAAAAGTTTGTGGTCATGATTAACCAAAATAATTTCAAGACTACTACAGTTCTAAAATTAAATATTTAGCATGAATAAATGAAAGATGTGCTTCAATTGATAACCCTTTTGCTAATTTAATAATAAACATATAGTATGCATGATTACAGAAATATTATATAAATACATACCAAGTTCACGCCTCTTTCTTTTAGGTAATGGAGATTCTGAACCACTTCCATCACTATCATGATTAATATGAGGAAAATTTAGCATCCTTCTGGAGAGCTGATTATTTTGTTCCAGAAGTCTTGTCTTCTCTTGTTCTAATTGGTAAACATAGTCAGCTGTGTTTTGAAGAATGGCAGCCTATATTTAATAAAAATAGAACATACAATCTATTAAACAATAAAAAGTGAAAATAATACTACATTAATACTTTAGAAACAAAAAAGCAAATATGAATTTAAAAGCAAATTAAAACAATTAGCTGAAATTGTCTTCTTCACAGATACAACAGCATTCCTCAGTATTTCAATCCATTCTGTCCTGTTTCTAGGATAACGTGTTCCGATTTGTCACTTTTATAGATTTTAAATCTTTTTGCAGGCAGTCAATCCCAAGGAAATTTTGGTCTCCCTCTTATTTTGGGTACAAAATGATTGACGAAAGATCTTTCTAGTAGCTTGATTGACATCTACTTTTATTAATCCCCTCTATTACTATATATATCTTATCTTCAAATGATTTGCAAACTTTCGAGTTGTTTCTTTTTCCCTAATAATTATCACATTTAATTCCACCATATATGCATCTCAAAATTTCTTTTACCAATACAGCAAGAGTCTCCTCATATTTCTCAGTCATTATCCATATTTCAACATATGAGAATGGGATAAAATAAAGTTTTTAAAATGAGTAATTTAGTTTTTCTGAAGGTGAAATTAGAATTTAAATATTTTTGTAGTTAACAAAAAAACCTTCCATCTGTTAGCAGATGTTGCAAATGAAAAATCATTATTAATGATTACCCTATAATACATATTAAAATGGATTTAATATTTTTTATATATTTACTTCTTCCTAATGTTAAAAGTGTATTTACTTTAAGAATTTATTGGATTAGAGAAGAAGGGAAGAAATTAAAATTTAATTAATTAACTTTTTTTAAACGTCTCTAACTGGCTTTATTCTCATCTACCAGCAAATGCCACATTCCTACATTTGGCATGCCTTACTTCCCAAGCTTGCTCATAATTTTTAAAATGGGATATATGCTAATAAATATTTATGATAGTGAGGAGTCTCAGCAATACAATTTACTCCAACTCGCATTATACTACATACATAGTCAAAACTCATTACATGGAAAAATTTCCTAAATACAAAATCTCAAATAATGTATTGGGCTGGTTGGTTGGTTGATTTTATTGGCGCAAAAGCCTGACATGGCCATACTGCGCCATAAATATGGTAAAATTACAGAACGATGAAGTATAAAAACATTAGTCTTTGGAAGTTTAAAATATAGAAATTAGGAAAGGATAGAAATACTGAAACGCTCAATTAAATGGTAAAAACCAATAGTCTTCAAAACGCCAAAAAGATTAGGATGGGGTTGTACTCCCACCAGGTCTTGTATATTTAAAATCAATGAATTAAAGAAATGTGTGCGTTGGCGGTTAAAGGCTGGACACTCAATTAAAATATGTGAAACACTGAAATTAACACGGCATGTTGAACACATAGGACAATTTTCACCAAATAAAAGGTGTTAATGGGTAAAACGTGTATGGCCAATGCGAAGTCTTGCTAACTTGACGTCAAGACCACGTACTGGAATACCAGGCCAAACCGAAATAGATGGCTTAATCGAATGTAATTTATTAAGTACTTGCTGGTTCCAAGTTTCCTGCCAGATTGAACGTATATGTTGCGCGAAATATATTTTCGCATCCCAGTATGGAAGATTTCTTTGCAGAAGAGTAGATGCTGTTTTAGCAGCAATATCCGCCTGCTCATTACCCGCAATGCCAACATGGCTGGGAACCCAACAGAATAAAACCTTAAAATTTTTATTTTGGAGTTCTCGTAGGAGACATAGCAACAGGATATGTAATATTATGACTATTAAAAAGTGTTTCCAAGGATCCCATGCTGTCTGAATAGATGCAAAATTGGCGCTGAGTAGAAAGCAATATTGCTTGAAGAGCGCATAATATGGCAACTAGTTCAGCAGTTAGAACCGAGCAGGAGAGATTTAGTTTATAACTTTGTCTACTGGTATCAAAAATAACATTACTACCAACACTACTAACACATTTCGATTTTGACCCGTCAGTAAAAATTGGTGTGAAAGATGAGAACTGAGTACGATGAGAATTAAAAAGTTGTAGGAAAGCAATGGGAGCAATGATAGATTTATTAAATCCGGATTCAAATATGAGAATTCAGGAACATTCCAAGGTGGGAAAGACAAAGAATACAAAACTTGAATAGTGACATTATTGAATTCTGTACTAAATAAGACTTTTTTAATCCTGTCACAAAAGGGAAGAATGTTAAAAGGCCTAGCGTCATAAAGTCGCCGGAGACCAACGGAAGTCGTCATATCGCTCAGTGGATGATTCGGAACAGACGGAATTCTAAAGTAATATTGGGCAGATAATTTTCTCCGCCTTAACTCCAGTGGTAGTTGGTTGCACACAATGTAAAGGCTTTGCACTGGTGATGTGCGAAATGCTCCCGAAGATATTCTCAAAGCAGTGTGATGTATGGTATCCAGTACCCGCAAGGCCGTGGGTCGAGCAGATCCATAAACCATACACCCATAATCGATGCGAGATAAAAATGAGAGCCTGGTAAATACGGAGAAGAGATGTATGATCTGCTCCCCAGGAAGTTCTAGAAAGGACTTAGAGGATATTCATTCAGTGATCTTTCGCATTTCTTCCGCATATATAGGATGCGCGGAAGGAAAGTAAGTTTGCGATCAAATATTATTCCCAGGAGCCTTACTTCATAGACAATAGGAATAGCGGTATTTCGAATAAGGATGTTAGGATCCAAGTGAAGGCTCCGCTTTCAGCAAAAATGAAGGCAACGACTCGTATCTGGACAAATTGTATGGCCGTTATCATCACACCAAGCAACCAATTTATTCACTGCGGACTGCAATTGTCTCTCAATTAATCTCATATTGCTGCCTCTGCAAGAAGTTTGTAGGTCATCAACATAGAGACTACCTTTTACAGATGATGGTAACTGATTGAGTATTTGACTGAGATGGATAATAAAAAGGGTCACGCTGAGAATGCTACCTTGAGGTACACCTTCAGCTTGAATAAAAGTATTCAATACAGACGCGAAAAACTCTAGAAGATAAAAAATGTTTAATAAAAATGGGCAAGTGACATTTAAAACCCAAATCTAAAAGCGATTGGTGAATGCCATATCGCCAGGTTCGGTCGTAAGCTTTTTCCAAGTCAAAGAAAATCGAGACAAGATGATGTCTCTGAACAAAGGCATTGCGTACCTCAGTTTCTAGAAGGACAAGATTGTCTATAGAAGATCGACCTCTTCGAAAACCGCTTTGAAATGGGGAAATACAATCACATTTTTATAGAATAAACACAAATCGTGCGTTTATCATTCTTTCCATGACTTTGCTTATGCAGTTCGTTAACGCAATGGGTCTGTAATTTAATGGATTATCAGCATCCTTACCAGGCTTCAGGACAGGAATCACAATAGCATTATGCCACCGAGAGGGAAATTTCTCTTCACCAAATTCTGTTAAACAGAAGCAACAGGTTGGACAGGGAGGCGGAACTCAAATGGAGAAGCATATTATACGTGATTCCATCAGGTCCTGGACTGGTTTCATGAGTCTTGCGTAGAGCATTCTGAAGTTCAACTATACTGAACCTAGAGTTATATGGATGGAATCTGCGGGCTTTAAAAGTCAAGGGAACCCTCTCCGCGCGTCTTTTAGTCCCTTGAAAAGTAAGACTGTAGGAGACAGCGCTCGATACTCTCGCAAATGTCTCACCAAGGCAATTTGCAATATCTGTAGGAGATGAATAATTGGTATTTCCTACATGAAGTACAGGAAAAGAAAATTATTTATATAACCCGTCAGCAGATTTAATTTTACTCCACAATTGCTTATTTGAAACAGATGATGTGATGGAAGAAATATAGTCAATCCATGATTCCCTCTGACTGCGTCGACGTATCCGACAAGCTAAAGCTTTAGCCCTCCTGAATGCGATAAGGTTTTGTGTAGTTGGATATCTACGTAAGATATTCCATAATCTTTTTTGTCTCTTTAAACTGTCGTAGCAAGCCTCATTCCACCATGGTCGCCGGAACTTCCGTTGACGTGTGGAACGTTTTGGAATAGATATATCGGCGGCGCGTATTATGCAATCAATAACATTTTGTATCGCGTCCGAAATATCTGCTGTTCTGATCATAGTCCTGGTGATTTCTGCTTGCTGTGTGAAAAGTGACCAGTTTGCCCTCTTAAATAAATAGCGCGGTCCACGCAGAGTGGCACAGTCATCATCAGCGTGGGGGGGGGGTAATTACGGGGAAGTTGTCACTATTAAAGAGATCACCTGAAACCGAAAAGGTCAACCATGGTAGAAGCTCGGGAGAACAGATGGCCAGATTAAGGCTATGAAAGGTACACGTCGGTTCGTGGAAATACGTTTTTTCGTCCATGTTCAGCAAACATAAAGAGTTGTCAGAAATAAACTGTTCTATTTGCCGTCCGCGAAAAATTGTATTATCTGAACCCCCAGAAAGAACTATGGCCGTTGAAATCACCTACGAGCAAAAAGGGTGAAGGAAGTAGGTCAATTAAGTTGTTTAGATCTTGCTGGGTAATTATGTCATTTTGGCAGTAAGTAAACGCAGCAAACTGTAACCAAAGTGCGAACGTGAATCTGCACAGCCACAGCTTGCAGGGGAGTCTGTAAAGCAAGATATGTGCTCGGATAGAGATTTGATATTAAGATGCAGACACCAACGACAGGACGATTTCCCGTAGTTGCATCCTTCCGAACACAGTGGTAACCTCGCAATTTCAAAGAAAAGTCAGATTTTAAGTACGTTTCTTCAAGGCAAAGACAGATGGTCAGAAATTTATTAATCATGTACTTGATGTCACAAATTTTGGAACGAAGGCCACGGCAGTTCCAAGAAAGAAAATAACCCATTCAGAAAGCGGTTTTTTAGGAGGAATGAAAATATTTGTTGAAGTTGTCCGATCTTCACAATTCATCTCAAAGTCTTCTTCATCCTCAGATGGATGTATTTTGAAATCAAGGTTATGGGACATGTCTCCAAAAACTGAAGGCAAGTCTTTGTGAACAATATCTTGTGGTGCTAGTCCCAAGGCAACAGTTTTTCAAAATTGATTTCTTAAGTTTAATAGGGAGATCTTTCTGGGACAGGCCGCGTTTTGCAAGCCGTGACTTTAGCGAGTTTTGATTTTTCTTTCTCAATTGAGATTTTGATGTTTCCGCTACACTTTCAGTAGACTGTTCAGAATCGGATTCTGTTTTTCTATTGGATTTTGTTTTGGAAGCCTGCTTTGTACAGTTTGTACACGAACAGTTTGCACAAAATGATTTTTTAGCTATAGAAGCATAACTCGTACCAGGTGTAGGCGTTTAAGCCAGAACTTTACGCTTGGCTTCAGCATAGGACACATTTTCTTTGACTTTAATTGCAATTATCTTTTTTTTCCAATTGCCAGAGCGGATAGGACCTTGAATACGATGGGTGATCCCCCTCGCAACTCACGCATTTTTCCTGTGCGGAGCACTGCTGGCTGTCATGTCCTTTAGCAGAACAGCGGGCACAAGTCAGAGATCCTCGACAGTTTGTCTTTGAATGGCCAAACCTCTGGCACTGGAAGCATCGAAGCTGGTTCGGTATATACGGCCTAACCGGCAGTTTTATATAGCCTGCGTAGACTGATTCTGGTAATGTTGCAACTCAAAATGTAAGAATGTGGTGTTTCGTTCCTAGCAGGTTTCCGTCACGCCGAATGATGATGCGACGAACGTCTACAGCTCCCGGGGATTGCATCTCTTTCATAATTTCGTCAATAGGGACATTTAGCAACTCTCCACATGTTATTACACCTTTTGTTGTATTCAATGACTGGTGGGGACTGACGCTAACTGGTATTGAGGCCAAAGCCTTTAATTTTTGTTTTTGCTGGGCCTGCTTTCGAGAGTTAACCTCTACTAGCAAATCCTCAAAAAGCATCTTTTTAATGGCGGAAACTTCACCAACTGTTGAAGTTATTGATTTCTGTGCAAGAAATGGTGACACTTTATCAAATGTTTCATTATCATTGGAGATTCGTTTGATAATAAAATATTTATCAAAATGGGTCGAAATATTAAAAGGAATTGGTACAGTATGATGCCCACTGAAGATACCCTTTTTAGAAGCGCCCATGCGATATTGGAGAAAATTCAAGTTCGACGGCACCGCCCACCAGGGAGCCCAACGAGGGAAGGCAATTACCGGCTCTGGTCATTTCCAGCTTCGGCATCCATCCTAGTGCTAGCCGAAGCCTATACGCTCGGAGTTACCCCCGGGGACAGTGACCACCCTTAACGCCAAGCCCAAGGAGTAACCCTTTCGCTAGCAGTCTAGCCACTCAGGTGACTAGGTACCAGCCGATTGATACACCGGGAACCACAGTGCACCACCCGTCTTTCAAATGGGTTGCCACGCACGGCCAACACGTGGGGACTTTGGCTGTCCATGAGAAGCAAGAAGCAAACAGAGTGGCGACAGCTTCTCATGGAGAGCTCCCTCGCTTGCCGTCGAGGGAAAGAAGGATCAAGCAGACAGCAGAAGGCGTAGAAGAGGATAAACATAAAACGAGTAAAGATCCCTGGGAACCTCGGGATTGGGACACCCGTATTCACATATAGAAGGTGATCCCCTGAGGGGTAATGTATTGAGCCTTGAAATGTGAACATGAAATGATTTTTTTAAAAAAATCAAAATCTATAACTTATTAGCTAGAGAGGAAAAAGTACAGAGTTATAATATTTACATAATTTGAAATGTTGATCATTTTTTTTCTTTGAAAATATCATGGCTTAATTTCCCATATATTCAGTACAAAATTCAAAAGATAAACATGCTCAATGTTAATGAATTTTATAGTCACGTAAACATTTTAAAATTAAGATAAAATCCAAATCACAGAAATCTTATTATGGATACAAATGGGGGAGGGAGGGATTCTATTAGAAATCATTTACTTTTGCTTTCTCTGCTGTATATTTTATAACCTTTCTGTAATACATTTAATGGTTTTAATTAATTTTACGGTCTGGGATCCCAGGTACTACTGTAAAAATTTACTTTTCACATTCATGCTCATGAATGGATTACTCTATTTTTTTTAAAAAAATCTGACAGAAACTGTATGTAATTTTTTATAATCAGGATATGTTTATAAAACTTATTAATTAATTGTGAATTATGTTTGTAGACAGAATTCAACAAATGTTACTCTTTAGACTATCTGGTTGCTTGGAGGTCTTTCAATGTATAAAGTTCATGGTAGGACAGTTCTTAAAAGATATCTTCCTAAATCATGCAAGCTAAATCTAATCAAATAAGCATTAACAGGTTGTTATACCAAAATATTTAAGTGTTAATTATTTAACTTAAATATTACACAAAAGAAACTTCTCTTTCAAAAAGTTTGACAGCTATACCAAAATTTTAAATATATATTAAGAATGAATCAGTGGCCTGTAATTCCAAATGTTTGTGTTATATATAAAGAAATGTAATTACAGTAAAGATCCAATTGTAATCATCAATGGCACAAAATATATTTTCCTATTAATATTATTTTAAAATTCTAATTAGCTTATCATCCTTTAGCCCATTGTAAAAATTCATATTTTGACTTAGCCAGGATCATTTCAGTTTTCCCATTAATTTATTCCTGATAATAGTAAAAAAAGCAAGCAAAATATCTAAAGTACCAAAAGGTTCAACTTAAGGGAAAAAACATTTTAGAATGCAAATTTTAAAAGGAAGGTACACAAATATAGAAATTAGTTGTGTCTTAAAATAATATATTATAATAAAATTAAATCTTTTCTACGATGTTTAATCTTAGTTAATATTTTTTCTCAGCACAATCTTAAAAAAATATCACTATACAATTATTCTTATTTCAACCGAGAATCATATTTACACTATTGTTCCCCCCAATGGGTCTTTGATAGTTAGCAGTGAAACCATAAGACATGAAAACTCACGTTAAAATAATAAAGTAATGAGTGTCTTTAAAATATAATACATATTTCATAAAGATATTGTTTTCATTTTTTTTAAAGATGAACATAAAACATTTAATACTGTAGCGAGAGTACATATATTTAACACCAACAAATTACCCTAGTTCATAGGGGTATTAGTCAATTTTATGGAATATCTCCTTGAAACTTTTTAGAAGTTGTATATAGCAAATATGTGAAATACATAACAATATTTTTTTAAAAAAGAAATTCCTTACAATATAGTAAAATGAATAAATAAACCTTAAAACAATTTATTCAAAGGAAAACATAAAAAGTTAAAAGCGTGAGTATTGCCAATATGAACCACCACACAATATGGAATTGATAGATTATTATTGAACAACAGGACATTGCCCCCTAAATTTGTCTTGTATGTGTAGCTGCTTGTTTCAGACTTACATTACTCCTGCTATATGATTATTTTTCTGAAGTAAATATAATTCAAAAGTTCAACTAAGAACAGATGTCATTTCAAGCTTCAATGGAACATGTAATTCAAACAAATTGGAATCCAAACAAATTTAATTCTAATGTCTTTGATTCCTTGTAATTTCCTATTAAAATGTTAAAACATCTGCAGTGCGAATTTAGTTCGATTAATTCAAAGACAAAATTATAAATTTGAAAAGGTTTTTTTTAAAGATTTATTTATTAAATATCTGACTTGCTTTTGTAAGTAGTTTGCAAGGCTACACAAAGGTACAACTGCTGTATTCAAAGTGTTATATACGAATTAATTATTTATATTATTTATTACAAAAATAATTTTTTCAAAACTATAATTACATTTCTGTAATATTATTTCAGCTCTCCAATATTTAGAATAAATTTGTACACTAAAAGTTATATTTTCTTTTGCTATACTCACTATTAGAGAAACTTTTCTTAAATCGAACGTTTGGATAATTCAAATTTTTATTACTGTCTTTTCAGGCTCCAATTTCCCATGTTCTCCTGAACGTCCGCTGTATTGCAAAATTTATTCATTCGCATTTGAATAGCACAGGGCTTTCCGAAAAGTTCCCGGGACGGCGGAAAATGGTCTGCGATCGATCCTTTCACAGGTCTTTGCTCTCTTTTTCTGGCACCTTTCCAAACAGCTGACTTTTGAGGAAACTCTCCCAAATATTATATCAGCAAATCGCCATCAGACTTTTCATTTGCTCAGCAGTTCCGAACGAAATGCAAGAACATGCATGGGTGAGGGTATTTATTGCGAATGAATATGCTAATTACAGAGCCAGATTATTAAATTAGCTAAGAAAGTAACTTACCTACAAGAGAGTTTTTTCATTCTCGTGCTTACATTTAATTAAAATCGAATTTTATTTTTAATTAATTTTGGACCATTGTTCTAGTAACTTCTTAATTAACATTAGAAAGTTTTATGTTATTTTAGTTCTAAAAAAACGATTTGCTACTTTTATTAAGGATATCAAAAATATAGCATCTTTTTTGCTCTTAAACTTTTGTTCAATAAATAGGCTTTACAAATAAGTCACATTTGTTTGCCAGTCACCGGTGATCCTTATAGCAGTTCAGGTGTTAAAATGTGACTCTGAATAATTTAAACGGAACGACTGTTTCAAAGAAGAAGGAAGGTAAACATTATAATGCTCCCAAGATATATATAAAATAATTGGGTGCTCTTAAAAAAAAAATAAATATCTACTTCTATAAATACCCCTCCCCCATCCCCTATTTTGCAAATATACTCCAAAATCATTCCAAATGAATTGTGTCAATATTTTGAACCCGAAAAATGTAATCAAAACGGTCTAATTTTATAACAAGGAAATTCACCCTCCGAGTTAAAATAATAAATATTAATTAAAATTCCAGTAGAATATAACTGCTAAAATGCTGGCTCTGTAAAAATAAATCTGGCTCTGTATACACAGTAAAGTGAAAGGAGGAAGAAATATGCAAAGTAAATTTCTGCTGGCTGTTAGCAATAAAATGTTTATTAAGGATACAAATCTTTTTAAATGAATGCAGAAAGAACGATATGTTTCTATGTAATGATATATTAATGAATAGTGAGAAAAATACTATAAGAACTAGAAAGTCAGAAACAAAAGAAAAGTAGAAAAGCAATCTACGGCACCACCACGTGCATAAAAAAACTAAGCGCACTTTCAAAATCATAAAAAAGCAATTACACGAACGCTATAAAACTTCTCTTTCAAACATAGAGCTGATATATAAATGGTGGGCGCAAGTCGTATATTTCTTATGGAAACAAGTGTACCCAACATGTATCACATGGTTTTGGGAAAATCTGAGAGTAAGAATACCTTTTTTGGCGACATATCACAAATCTTGACAAACTCAAAATCTGTCGCAATCTTTTGCTTCCCGGCATGCGGTCCGGTCGATTTTCATTTCCTGAAAAGTTTATTAATATTATTTTTCTTCTTCTTCTTTTTTGTTTTGAAATTATCATTCTACTAAGCTAAAACAAGCAAATTGGTTTCGAAAATAATTTTTTCGTTTTCATAATATCAATAGCTAAGTTTGTTGATTTAAATCATGTTTAGTGTTTTTTTCCTTTCTTTTTAGCATTAATTAAAAGTGATTATAATTTCTTCTTTAAGCAAATATTTTATTTCTTTTATTCACCTGAAAATATCTTTTAATTTTACATGACAACCTTAAATACCTATACCATTATCTCACACAGATTATATATATATATATATATATATATATATATATATATATATATATATATATATATATATATATATATATATATATATATAAAGACTCATAAAAACAGATAATGTAAAAGTGACCTGTCTTTTTTTCCCTCCTGAATATATTAAAAAAAGGCATTCGTGTTTATAATTATTTTTTTCTTCTAAAAATTAAATAACAATTCAAGAATTAGGAGAATGAATATTGATTTTTGCATAAAAAATAATTAAAATTGTTAAAATATTTTGAAATAATTTCGAAAGAAAAAAAAATACTAGCTAGGCCTCGAACCACTGTACTAGTCGAGCACTCACTCACGGTAACACATTATAAGGAGATAAGCTTTATTGAAAGTTTCAAGGTTAGTTACTGAGCTTCAATATTTTTATGAATGGACATTCTTTATGTATATTACCATTATACAAAATTCCATCCCGAACTCAATTTTAAACCTCGTGCTTTCTTCTAGTTGGTATCAGTTTTAAATATTTCACCTCTGGTTTATAATTTTGTTTCTAACGACCACAGAAAAAAAAAGTAAATCATATTTGGAATCTTAAATGTGTTGACTTAAATATAAAATAATAAAGAAATTAGAAATATTTACAGAAAGGGTGATTTTAGGGTATGTACATAACACAAGTGTTTAATAATGTTTAAGATTCAAACATGTTTTATCCGTAAAGGTAGCATTTCTTTCGTTGATAGTTTCTTATCTTAAGAATATCCGCTAGTTTCTTTTTAGATCTTGGTTAAAAATTTTAAATATATAATTATAACTCCCACATTTACGAAATTTTACAATATAACATTTTCAATAAAAATTACGTTTTAGCTTCATTATTTCATTCACTATGATGATTTAATACAGTTAACGGTATAATATGATTCGAATATTTATGGTAAAAGAGAAATAACATATTAGAAATAACAAAGAAATTTATTTGCATTAAAATAAATACAAAATTATTAATCGGTCAGTAATGTTTATGTATTTACTTGTATTGGCGAGAAAAAAATCATGCCAAGCTTGCAGTCAAGCAGGAAACTCGAGATTTTCTTGCAACACACTCGAGATTAAATTAAAGCGATTAGCAAAATATAATGAAATTATATCCGTTTAAATTAAGCTTAAGGACAATCGAGATTTTCTTGCAACACAATCGAGATTAAAGTAAAGCGATTAGCAAAATATAATGCAATTATATCCGTTTAAATGAAGCTTAATAACAAGTTAACTAAAATACAATGACCAAACCTAACTATGAAATATTTTTCAGTTATAACATCAAAATCACTGAGTGAAACAAGTTACGAAATTTTAAACTGACTTAGAAAAGATATAAATAGAAAATATTTATTGTACATAACTGTGAAAGGATACAGGATTTTCTACAAAGTCCCCTTCCCCAACGCCTCATTTTTTTTTCATCCAATTTCACAACAAGAGTTAACCATGGCATAAATGAGCTTTAAAATTTAACAGTTAAAAGCGAGAAATAATCTGCCGTTGCGATATAATGGGGAATGGAGAATGCGGTTACAGAGAATAAAAATTCTCTCCTGAAGTCACGTGATTTTATCTTGCACCAAAATAGGGTAACACTCCCTCTATCACCATTTCAAATCTATGATTTCAATGGGCACCTACCAACACTCTTTACGAAAACCTCAACTACTGCCAGTGTGAGTTAAAGAAGATGCAGACATTATGATTTAAATTGAAAGATCTAAAGGTTACAATTTATGACTCAGTTTAATTTTCTAATAAGTACAGGAAGTCGAACAAACCCAAATGAAAACAAAAAATATTTCGGTTTTCCATCTTATCAGAAAATAAGTTATTCCTAGATGAGTAAGAGTACACGGGTATTGTTATCGTGAACCAAGACTATTATCATACAGTATGATTTTGCGGAATTTGATATATAATTGGATATTTTAATAGGCGACATAAAATCCATATTGCTTGTTAAAATGGGATCAAAAAATAGTGAAGTTTTAATCAAATATCTTAAATTGTAATGCTTCGACTTCTTACGATTTGTAACAAATCATGTAAGGAAGAATTAACATGCGACAGATGGTTAAAAAAAAAGAAAAGAAGATAAATTCAAATTTCAAAATGGATTTGAAAGAAATTCGACCTTTATTATATATTTTAGACGTTTAACAAATTTTGAAGAGGCTATCCCCCCCCCGCATGTTAACTTTATTTTCTCTATTAAGCGTAAGTGATCTAACATCCAAGGTTAGAAATGGCAATCTCGATTTTAGATAATTTGGCCTGTATTGAAAAAATGAGCAGAATTTATTTTTAAGCCAATTTTTATTTTAAAAAAAATGAAATTTTAGTATGTGACCAATGTGGATGAATCAATCTGAAGCAGAAATGGTTAAAAACACCAGCAAAATATATATGTTCTCGATCTATTTGAAATTGTTTTAATAATTTACTGTCTCATGATTTCTAGTATATTTTGGACATAATTCAATACCGCCCTCCCCTAAAAAGCGGAAGAAAACTCGTTACTCAGATTTAAATAGCAAACAGGTCTGAAAAAGCGAATTTAAACGAAGCAGCTAGAACTGTTTTATTCGCAAATCTGTATTTACTGAATATTTGAATACCTTTATTTTATCAATCGTAATATAAACGTTTCGGAAGAAAATTCAATAACATTAATACGGAATAATTCTCTTAAGACGGTAATTACTTGACAAATAGTACTACAATCCGCTTTCATAATCAGAAATTCGATCACTTATTCGTAATAACATTCTTGGTGTGTCAACAAAACTTAAATAACATGACAACAAGCAAGAATAAACCGATGGAATATTTATAAATTACGTTCATAATCAGAAATTCTCTATTTGAAATAATCTACTACTTTCCAAACAAACTTATAACACTTACTTCCAGATTAATAATATCTTCATCACTTTCTGAGATTTTTATTTAAAAAAATTACTAAAACAGTTTAAAAACAAATAAATTTCAATATTAGAAAAGCAATTTCATGATTAGAAACTGCTTTCCAAAATAATAAATATCTCTGTCCGTAGCTAAACAGTTTCGTAATATTGTGAAATATATACGATCTGTTGCACTGAACACTGCCATGGAGTTTGTCTGCGAGTTGTTTTTAACCGATTTTAAAATGAAATCAACCCGTTTCTTGAAATATTCTAATATGGGAGGAGAGAGAAGAGAGAAAATATTCAACCTTGAGCAGAACAGTGCATAGCAAATCAAACGCGGAGTTTCATTTGAGGAAAACCGGATCGAGAAACAAAAGGAAAGTTTGCAGAGGATCGATCGCGAAAAAGGCGCCAAATGGGAGACACGTGGAAGGTGACCTTGAACGGCCCTTGAACCGAGCAACAGCTGCAAATACGATCACTAAGCAAGAGTGATTTCTTTTTCGTTCACTATTTTTCCCACATTCGTACTCTGTAGATGGTCGAGGAATTCACATTACCACGATGTTTACATTTTATCTCGCGAGGAAAAAATGTAGTACGGTAACCTTTTCGGAATGAACTGATACAACACAGAAACCCAATTATTCCATCAATACTAGGCGGATTATACATTTATTTATTGATCCATTATAGATTTCACATAATTCCGGGCAATTTATATCTTTTTACAATAAGCACGGATTCGAGTTGAGAAAAGTTTTGCTGAGAAATGTTATTACAGTAGATTCCCTATTTTTGATTTTCTATAAATATTTCTGATTATTAAAATAACAGCTAAAAACTTGAGTTTAAATACGGAAAGGAAAATATTGTTTATATCCTATTCATACCTGACCGCCGTAGAATTGAATGGCATAATCTCGGCTGGAACGTTAGAAGATCACGCATCCTGATTTCGTGAAAAACAGCTATGCATACGACGCGCAGATAGGGAAGAAAATATTTTTAGCAGACAAACCTTTTTTCTACAAATCATTAAAAATATCTCTCGTTTAAATATCTGTTACAACACAGCGGCAACATTTTTTTTTTTTTTTTGTAATAAATCAATGCTGAAATAGTTATTCAGGCTTAGATTTTCAAAATTTTACATACAATAGTTTCTCTATCGCTCTTTTAAGAAACAAGTAATATTATATACATACATATTATATACATATATTATCCGCCTTTGGCGACCAGTCGGTGAATGCTGGCTAAAATGTTCAATCAATATTTTATGTAGCTTAGTCTCATAACAGGTTTTTCCGCAAATTTTTTTAAATTTCAAAATTTGTTTTCCATATTGTTCATTTTTGATATAAAAGGTACTTGTCAAATATGATTCACAGGGCCGAGAATAAATGTAAAAATTTTTAATTCATAGTTACTCAGCATTTATTTACTAAATTTACATAACACATAATTATTTATTTTATTATTAAAACATTGATATAATTGAAAAAAAAGTAATTCGTGGAACTATAAGATATAATTTAAAAATCAGTTTTTTGCAGCAATATTTACGGATTTCCTCGCGGATAATTGTCAAAATTTAGTTTGTTTTAATTAATGAAAATTTCAAAAAAACCCCTCCCTGATGTATATAGCCTCTAAGGTATATATGCTGATATGGTCTGATCTCTAGAGCACCAATACACACACGAGTACATTCATTTAATTATAACTCTACGGGAAATTCCTGCCACCGATTGTCCTGGAATTGATATTTTACTTAAATGGTGGAGGGAAATTTCTAAAATTGTGCGTTTTTATAGAGTAGTAAGAGTCACGCTGATAAAAGATAATTTTTTGCCATGCTCATGTGGATTAAATTGTTATTTTAAACGAAAACACACACGTTATTTGTCACTTTTAATTAATAATCGCAATTAATATAAATAATTTATCAAAAAATTGTTGATTTTTGCAAGCACTGAACTTGCGTTGTTCATCTTCACGTGAAAAATACTGTAATCTTAGCATTTTAACGATTGAACTACTGTCTGTTGATTTCAATTTAAATTACAAATTGCTAAAACTCTTAAAGTATTAAAAATTATTCCAAATTTAATTAATGAATTTATATTTGAAAAAAAACTGTATTAACATCAAATGTCATCTATTACAAGTTTAAAAAAATGTATTTTAACTTGAGCAGATGAATAAAAAGTATTTTATTAACGATTGAAAATTTGAACAAGATATATAAATATATATATAGGGACAGTGAAAACTAATAGGGATTGAAAAAGTGGACGAAAACTAAAAGAAAGTTTAGTATTGTTTCCCCACTTTATTGTATCCCCAGTTTAAAATGAAGTTCCCTTCTGGACCTCTGGCATTATTCCTCCTGAAAAGACCCTATCGTTTATCCTGTAACGTCTTGGCCGGGGATACTGGTGAGTTGCGCCGAAAACAAACTCACGTCTTGGAGAAATAAAAATTTATTTACCAGCTATACTACATATATATTACACAGCTCCACCTTCTTGATTAATAATTTTACATGTACATAAGTTGAATCAGTTTAGAGTTCCACTAGGGGAAGGTGCTATGTTTCAGATAAGCATGGAACCTCTCCTGGAGGTGAAGAGATAAGACAGAGTTCGTGAGACTCCTGCAAGATTCAGCCCGAGGTTTGGGGTTATCCGCTCATTTTAACTTGCTGGGATTGCCGGAAACGTAAGTTGATGAACTGGCTGGAATAGCAGATCTAAAGACAAAGTTATCTATCTAATTGAAGTTCTCCCAAAGCTCTGGTGAGCTTCCACACTTTAGACGGGACGCACGGCAGTCCGAAAGCGATTCACGAAGTTCATATGAACTTCACGTGGGCTCAGCCTACAGGGCGTGGCTACCTACGATACACTCCAAATTCTCTCCTGAGAATTTTCACACCGAATTTCAAGTTGAACTTTAGCTGCCAATCACTAACGCTCGCTTCGTCAACCGGCTTCCTTTCTTTCTCCGTCCCTCCTATCTTTTCCGTCTCCTTTTTATTTGGGTCTCATAGGTCGGTCTCCAATGACAAATGACCAATCAGGATATTTCCCAACTTTCATTGGATCATCTGACATAACATACCTTCCCAATCGAATGAGAGGGGAAAGTATCGATTAGCAACCCAGATGGTCGTTTCCCTACTTAACTGGGTGGTCTGCTAGAAGAAAGAAAAGGGCCATCTGCCATCGTACCCCTTTTGTCGGTTTGAAAGGCGGACGTCTCTTACCACATGTCCATTTCAGTTGAAACCACCCAAGTCGCACAGACACATCTGGACTCAGCTACATTAACAAATTTTTCCACTATCAGTGAATTCTTAAGCGCTAGAAAGGGGTTTTTTTCCCACGTGGGAAACTTAGTTCGTTATATTCTTTTCCAACCGGCTGAATGGCTTCAACCAGCTTATCTGAAGTCGTCACAATCCCTTGCATCCCGATCCCTTAAATATTCCTTCGTTGATTTCCAGATTTTTTTAATGCAGAAGACAAAGGAAAATTTAAAAACTTGTCAGTAACAAAGAAATTCTATACAAGAAAAAGTTTCAACTAAGGGCTATACATCTTATCAAGATGACTCTATATTTTAAAGCAATAAGAGATGAGACATGCTTTGTAATTCAGAGAGATAGTTAGATGAAGAGGATGACACCATAACCGGCTCCTCCCATATTTTACTACCTTATCAACATGATATCGATTCACAATGGAAGATTTAATAAGAAAGAGACCAGTGTACACAAAATATTCCGGGTCAAACTCCCAATTCATTAGTCCCGACAACAACCAAATCATAGCAGCCTCAATTTCTCTTTTAGTAGTAACAAAATTTTCTAAGTTGTAAAAAGGTTTTTATAGAGATTTCTTGAACAATTAATATCCTGTTTGAAAATCCTTGTAGTTTATCAGAATCTTGAGTTGATTCACGGAATTAACATTAAAAGCTGGTAATCCGAACCCACAATATTGAAGCAGTAACACAATAGGTTTGAATTCTCTTTTAATAACCGAGGTCACAATTTTTTTACAAACGGGTTTTAAACAGCTTATTTCAAAAACACTTCCTAAACTCAAATTTATGCATTTCCAATTAAAGCAATATATATTTTATTAAGTTGAAGTGTATTAAATATGAAATACAACATACATAATATATGCAGTGAATATCTATTTAAAAGATATATAAAATAAAATATAGATTCATATTACTCTTTTATATATTCTGTTTTTAATGGCACATTAATTCCACTTCAGCTCTTTACCGTACCTACACTAACTAGAAGGGGGGGAGAAGGAAGGGATCGGATTTAATCTAACCAGATTTCGTTACAAAAGAAATGCGAGGCGAAACTTAAGTTTTCTACGAACTTCGTCCTTCCGATACGTCAGCGGAGGAATGCAAGGCATATGTAGTTCAATTCAGAGATTAATCCAAGTATATTCAAACAAAATTATGCATAGCACGTCTGAAGGCGCATGAAAATAAGAATATTAATGTCACCCCATTACATACCACAATCTTAACTAGTAACTTTTTCCATGTTTTTTTCTCTCTCTTCAGATCAATAGTTTATGATGGAGCCTATCACGGCGGCAGACGTGTTCCAGACACTGAATCGATCCCAATAGTAGCCATGGTAACGCGAACACGTGCTTCCTTAACCATCGATTACGCTCCACAATTTCTCGACGGGGGAAGGAGGGGGGAGCAAGTAACGCTTCTCAAATTTAGATTCCAGATATCACATAACAATTAATTTTACATTTTATAAGCAATTAGCTTATATAATTAATAAAAACTATTTATAATAAATAATTATATGGACTGCTTATCAAATAATTATTGTATATATATTCTTACAAATAACCATTTTTAAAAGATTCACGGGGATTTAAAATATTTGAATGAGGAACTGACGTAAATCAAATAAATAATGTTATATACATATATATATTCTTTACACCCAAATCCCGATAATCATTTTAATGATTGTGTAGAAAAATTAAAAACGTATTTTTTCTGACATATTAAAATTGCTATACTAATATTATATAAATACGAAGCATAGAGGGACGATGTATGTATACAAATATATTATAATTATTAAAATAACATGTTTTTAAAACTAATTTTGAAAATTAAAAATTGTGCAATATAATAATCACGTGATCATATAAAACCAGTTTAAACCATATCTTCGCAAGAAGAGGAGGGAAAAAGCAGAAGCACCACTGGCTGGTTAAAAGTTTTGGAGCTAGATTGACTTGGAAAAAAAATATCTATATAGACACACGAGATTGTTTTAAACCAGTAAAAACTAATTAATAATTTAAATAAATTAATACAAGCAATGACTTAAAAATCAACTATTTTCCAACATTATAACATGAAATTTGCGATGACATACTTCAATTTTTATTTTTGTTTCATATTTATTTCATTTCTTACAGACACGTGATGCAAGTTACATTTTTATACGTTTAATTTCCAATAAGTTTTTTTTATTTGAGCATTGCGCAATATGGTGGCAACATGTTGATAAAAGATTTTTTTTTTCCATTCACGTGCAGGTTTAAATTTTCTTTTCATTCCATTTCGCGAAATAAATTTTTGAAAAATACAATTAAAATATTTATTTAAAAATTCATAATTTAAATTGTAGTTTTAAAAAGTAGGTAAAAAAATTGGTACCACTAAAAAGATAAATCTTTGATCTTCAATATGATGTAAAAGTCAATTTTGTGCTCTAATAATTTCAGAAGTTATAACGAAAAAATGTCAAAATTTCGCTTCCTTCTAATTAAAACCTCGAAAAATAGCTCAAAGGTGCACATTCCTGACCTGCAAGGCATACATGTGCCAAATTTGGTATAAGTAAGTCGAACGTTCTGGCCTGTAGATAGACCAACACACACACACACACACACACACACACGCACGCACGCACGCACGCACACACACACACTGAGCTATCCTATAAAATAAATGAATATTCTATGAGCAATTTCTTTAATCATATTTATATTCAGAAATTTTATCGAAAGTGCATTAAACATTCAGAAGTATTTCCAATTTACATAATTTTTTATACAGGGTAATTGGCAGAAGAAAAAGAAAAATTGCACTCCATTTTGCATAGTTATTTTATACTCTTCATTCAATATTATATTATATATATATATATATTTGCTGAAAGCAGATAGCAGAGTCGTGGCCGAAATAATGGAGAAGACAGGTTGGATTTTTAAGTTCGTTTTATTCCGTCATGGGAAATAGGACTTACAAGCTGCCGGCGCAACAGAAAAGCAGAAGCGTAAAGAAGGAAGGGAAATCATTATCCCTGGTTTTAAAAACCAAGATTTTGATAAGGATTTCCACAAAATCACAAGCAAAAGTAACACGGGGATCTTTTTAAAGGAATGTGCTTGGCTGGACAATTTTCATCTTTCACATAATAGAAATCCTTATCAAAATCTTTGGAAATTAATTAGGTTTTAAATTAAGTGTGTATATATATATATATATATATATATAATCACTTGCTATCTTAACGCATGTACTACCAAGTGTGTCATCGGTGTCCGACGCATTAATTTGATGGGGGGATGCAAACGTGATATTTTATTCATTTGTCGTTTCGTCGGCTTTTCTGCAAAATGTGATGCAAACTATTGGCTGAATATCTGACAGTTAAATTAGATGTCCGATTACTCCCTCATTTTAACATTCGTAGTTTCAATTTCATAGTCTACCGACCTCTTTTCATTGATTTCTTAATCGACTCAAGGAGAATTGTCGGAACATGTATTCACTAATAGAATTGTCCGATATTTGTCGAACATTGTCATTCTGCCAACTTAAATCATTCCACGGATACTTATAAAATGTATTTGAAATTTTTATATTCGTTAATACAAACTCGACACACCTACATTCCGAAGCAATAGTCTTTTCTCGACGAAATTCTCAACCTCTTGCGGGGGGTGGGCGGGGAAAGCAGTCAACCAATTGAGGACCACCGCCTATGAATTAAAAACTATTCCAACTGTATAATTCGAGCGATATTTGGTTTAAAAAGTTTCATACATAACGAACATATAAGGAGGATTGGCATCTAGTGTGTGTATCATTCAATATCTATCTATCTATCATTAATACTTTAGGTATCTGCAAGAAACCTTACCAAGAATAAGCCTATATATTCCTACTCACCCGCACAGTTTAAGACAGGGTTCCACTTTATTTTATTGCACGACTACTTGGAACAACTGTGCATAGTTATAAAAGCAATGCAAAGCAAAAAAAAAAAAAAAAAAATCATTTCAGTTCATTTTGAATTTTGTTCAAAGAAATAACTAACTCCTATAATAATCTAAATAAACTCAACCGAAAAAATAAAGGGTGGAGGTTACTCTTATGTACTAAAACGTTTCATCTCGAAATTACTCAATATTGATAAATTACAAAGTCCTGATAAATACATTTTATACACATTATATTACACCACTTTTTTGCCCTTGCAAAAAAGTTGAGGATTCCAAAACTTTACTGCATTTTTAATAGCTTGAAAAAGTCAATTGCAAGTGTTATTTGAAAAAATGTTTTTCACATTGTGATATATTTCCATTCTTACATTACTTAAGTTAGTTGAGACAGAGGGAAAATATGTTAAACTGAATACTTATAAACTCAAACATCAAAATTTTCAAAATTTTACAGAAGTATGAGTATTTAAAAATTAGCATAAATTAATTAAAAAAATTACTTATTATACATTTTTAAAAAATGCAGACATTTTTTGCACATCATGCTTCAAAGAAATCAATCAAAATTCATATTTCCCATAATTAGATAACCACTAGTGAGTTACTCTTGCCATATCGTAGTGCCTAGACAAACCTGAAAACTGATTTTCCTGACAAATAAGAATTAGGTAAATGGAAGAGCTCCCAAGATCCCAATAAAGACCCAAATAATATGAGTTAGATAATAATAAGTTAGTAATGGCATACAAGTCAATACTGTTAAATTTGGTGTTGGAAAAATATTGTATTTTGAATACATTTTTTTTGTATGAATTCAATATATGCAAGGAATGCTATAAAATTAGCTAGGAGTTCACAAAAAATGAAAAGACAAGTTTCAGAGTGACTAGCACTTTTGCTGTCTGATTTTCCCATACATTTACAGCTCTTAAGGAATTTGCTAAACATTTTTGGGGTGTTTCTAAGATTTGCAGAATGATGTCGCTTTATTTTATCCACTTTAATTAATGCATAACATGTTTCTAACTTCATTTGAAAAATTGTTTTACCCTTTTAGCTAAAATCAATGAAATAAAATCTAATTCTCCGGGGGGGAGACCTTCACTTATTGAATTTCAGATGAGCTTCTACTATGTTAAGCCTGTGTCTAATTTATTATTATTATTATTTGCAAATATATTAACCAACAGTAGAAGATGCATGCTCATCTAGACCGACTTTTAAAGGACCAGTCATATGTCAGAATCATTTGTCAAATATATTTTTAAAAATGTAATAATATTGTAATTGTATAAAAAGAAAAATGTTTTCGAAGTATAAATTTCAAAAAGGAAAGTACAAATAAATTTTGTAAATTTTCAGTTGCGTATACATCAAACCACATTTTTAAAAAATGCTACTTTTTTTTTTTTTTTTGAAAAATCACAAGAGGCATGTGTACATACAATACATCAAGCAAATTAATTTTTCATGTTTAATATTATTTTTAAATTATAGAGATTTTGTTGAAAGTATGTGGAATTTTAAACAAGCACAAAATAGAAATTCAGAATTCAAGAAAAAGATATCTGAGAAGATGGGAAAAATAATTATTGTCAAATACTTATTTAATTAAAATAAATTATTTTGGAATTATAATAATGGGTAAATATTTTATAACCAGCTTTGAATTTTGTTATTCAAATTTCATACTTTCAGTTCCGTAACATGTGGAATGATTGATTCGACGTCGAAAGGAAGTACGGGGGGGGGGGGATAGTTCCACATATATATTTCTAAAGAAAAGAAAGCCATTAAAACTTAAACCATTTTCCTTAATTATCTGGATAAGTGACGCAGAAAAAAAATTACGGCAAAAATATTATATTTTTAAACATATACATATATGCTATAAGTTAGGCATGTTGGTTCATCTTTCTCATCCACAGTCTGTTTTAGACTATCAGTAAAAGGTTTATTTTCATTAGTTGCCAACAATGTTTCATTCTTAAGAAGAAATAACAAATTTTCATGTTCAATAAAAATTAAAGAACTATAAAAAATTACCAGTGATACAATAAATTTCCCTGATTTCTCCTGATCTTTCAGAATTCCCTGACAATTCCTGGTCAGCAGGCCACCTAGTTTTTATATTAATCAATAATCCAGGTATTTTTAAAATAAGTTTATAGACAAAAATAATTTAAGAGCCAATTCAAATAATTTCATTTTTTTTGTCACAAACAAACGTTATTTCTTATTACTTTAATTATAAAAAAGAAGAAAGGCTGTCCACAACAGAAATACTTTTAATATACCTATTTTTCAATTTCTATCATTAGCTCACACTCTCCCTATCTGTGTGTGCTACAGTGATAGCCCAAAATTGTTAAAATGCGAATTAACAAGGGAAAACACGTTTTAACTGATAGCGCGAGGGAGAACCCACATTCACTAAGGAATAAGCGTTCTGTTGACTAAGCTAAGAAGAACCCATTTTATTCGCATTTTGACTGATTTATTAAATAATTTTAACTGAATCCAAAATTATTGTATTATACTATACTTACTAATACAGTGCTCAAGGAAAAAACAACCACCATTGAAGATAAAATACTTTACTTGAAAACTGTTTTATACAGTACCATTATTACAAATTATTTATTTTGACAAGTCAAACTGTTGTGACAACCAGAAGTGCAAAGAAAAAAAATCACACAGAAATATCCCCGAAGAACATCCTTTTTTACAAGAACAGCGAGCGAAACATTGTCTAATTACTACAGTTATTTTGTTTTTTTTAAACTTTCTGTTGTTCTTAGCGAAATTTCCTGATTCGGAACTCATCCTTGAATCAAGAAAATTTGCGGAGATATATCGAATTGAGATCCGAAAATCAGTGAATATATTAAATTTTTGTATCCAATTTGTATCCTGATTATCTGCAGTCTACAGTATAAACACTAATAAAGTTAATAAAAGTAATACCCATATAGTTGTTAAATAAATCTTGAACTAATGAAGTTTTAACATTTCTTATCTCGAATGAAATTTCTTCAGAACTTCATCTTTCATTCCAATTTCGAAAAGGCTATCTTAATTTTTTTCAAGCATTACATCGATGACATTTTGCTAATCAGCTTTACTTTATCAACATTTGGAATGGAAACAACATCAAACTCAGGATGTGTTGATTCGTAGATCTTTTCATTCGGTTAGCTTACTTTATTAAATTTTCTTTGACTTCTTCTTTAATTGGAAAAAAAAGTTGCTGTATTAGTCTCTCAGTAGTTAGCAAATTTTCTTGAATTTTCAATTTGTTTCAATGCCCTTGTCCTATAGTCACGTGTGCAAATTGTGGGCTCATTAGTAAAAACCAAAATTTTCACTTCATTGTTTTAAAGAATGTAAAACATTTTTAATCCGTAATACTGAATTCAAATTTTGCTAACGGTAGATTTTACTTCTTCAACTTCAAGTTATAGAATGTTGTATTCATAATTTGTAATACCTAAATTATTCTTTTTTCTTCTTAATGTAAAAACTGTTTTAATGTACAATTGTTCGTGAGATTTATTCTCCCCCATTTATGGCGCAAAAAGCATTAACAAAACTAAACAATTACGCTTGGTTTGAGAAATTCGCAAGCAAGAAATTCATATTCATATGGCTTTAAATGGAACACACAAGAAATAACAAGAAAAAGAAAAGGGTTTTCCCTAGAGTTGTCACTCAGAACGCGTTTTCCCTAGTTAACTCGCGTTTAGACTGATTTTGGGATTTTACTTTACTTAACATATATATTTATATATATTCATCAAATTTTCAATTGTTAATAAAATACTTTTTATTCCTCCATTCAAGTTCAAGCAATTTTTTAAAAAACTCAATACATGGCATTTGATATTAATACAGTTTTCTCAAATATTAATTCAATAATTTTTTATTAGTTAATTAAAAACTAACTTTCTCGCAAAAAATCTTCATTTCTCCACCGCCTAATAAGTAACGAATTCAGTTGTTTTGCACCCACACTATTGAGGTTAAGCTTAGCATGTTTTAGGCAGATTATTTCAAATGATTCTGTTTATTTTCTTATTGTGATACATTTAAAATTAAACATTGTTAATTAATCGATTTTTCTGATTCATTTTGAAGTACTTTCAAATTAAAATAATACATAACAAAGAAAATGAAAAATTTCTCATCTGTATTGCGTTACCCCAACTGGTGTAGGAAATTCAACGCCAATTGAGAGCGTTCTTTTTTTATTTTTAAAGGATAAGAACTTGAATTTGTTTTAGCCCAGTATAATTTTTTGATCAATTATTTATATTAATTGTAATTATTTAATAAGAAGTAACTAATTATTATTATGCGGATGCATATTTATGCCACAAATTTTTGTTGATAGGTAAGAAATTGCATTATATCAACCACGATCTCTCATGTCAGAACAGCCCCAATTTAAAATCATTGCCTTGCATAAAATTGGAAGTCACGGAAAACTGAGGATTTTTTTTCTGTTTTTGCCTCCCCCCTCATTCAGAGGTTTTTCAAAGCATACACAACATTGGAATCAATGTAAGAGGTAAAATTTCTTCAGATTCCAGGATAGAAATCTATAAATAGAACCAAGAAAATTAATTTGTCAAGTTGTAAAACACTGTAGCATCAGAATATGAGTCTTAACTAAATGCTATAAAGAGAGACTGAATTGAAGAGAAAATTCAAGGATAACTAAGTACAAAATGAATTAAGAAAGTCTACAAGCAAAAAGAAACTCACATATATATCCAAGGTTCAGACAAACCCAAATTAAAGCTTTTATAATCAGCCAAAGAAAAAGTTCAGTTGATTAAAAAAAAGTGCATTAAGCAAAATATATACTTAATATAAAAATTTCAAGTTTTGCAAATGAATCATAATTGTCTGTGATATTTATTGTAAATTCAAATTCCCCATAATCATATAAAATGCATGCTCAAATTATGATGGTAAATTTTTACCTTCTTGAACATTTAAAATAATATGCAATCCCAAAAAGTTTCTGCATGCTTTGAAATTTAAAATAAAACTTTGGAATATTTAATGAAAATTATGCAATTGATTTTTATTTCCAGATGCTTCTCTAATCATATTTTCTTTCATATCATAAATGCAAAGCAATTCATTAATGTGTGGCGCTAGCTTCATTAGCCAGATAACATCTACGATGCTGAAGTCAACTTTAGATATTGTGGTCATGGTACTTGGCTACTGGCTCTAGAGTTGCAGGTTTGTACTGCAACCTTCACACGCTACAAATGCAATTCATTTTAATTAATTAATATAGTAGCAGTTCATGCAATATTTACAGAAATTTAGTCAAAGTAAATAATAAACTTATCTCTATTCAACGACAATCCCTATTAGCTATCACCAAACGTTATTCAACAGTATCTAATGAGGCTTTACAAGTTTTGAGTGGATGGCCACCATTAGATTTAAAAATACAACATATGATTGCAGTCTCAGTAACCATAAAGCAACATAAAATCTGTGAAAATGTAGACAGTAAAATCAATATCGAATTTACAAAAAACAGAGTTCAGTGGGAGTATGAAAAAATCAATTGGAGATTCTTCAACGGGACAAAAACTAGTAACCAAATATATACTGATGGTTCTAAATTAAATAACCGAGTGGGGTGTGTCTTTTTCTTTTTTCAGGATGGTGTAGAAAGAAATAGCAAAATGTATAGATTAATGATGAACTAAATGTATTAAATTCATATTTATGCTTATTTTATTTATGTAATATATTGTATAAGTAATAAAGTTATCTTTAAACTTCATATTTTATTATATATTCTTTTTTGATTCTATAAAATCATAACTTGACAGTGATTCATTTCTTTCTGCATATTTTATAAATGGGATGGACATTACATCCAATTAAATATTCAGATTTTGAAACTGTATTCTTGACAAATACATCAATTTAGTTTTTCTTTAAGTAAGTTTTTTTAAAGCTATTTATTTAATTCAAAAATGCTTTGAATTCATAAATCCCAATTTTTCATTAAATATAAACAATTTTATTAGAAACTGAGAGCTACTAAGGGATAATATTATTATTTATATTCTTTTCAAACTGGAATAAACCATGTCAACAATCTTTATTCCATAGACTGAATGGTATTTTTCACTCATTAATTAATATACAATTGCATAATTGTATATTAATTTTTTTAATGAAAATACATGTTAAATAATTTAATTAGTATTTTTATCTTACTCTAGTTAATATATACTCAAGTTTAAAATTATTTAATGAACTAAATTAATTATTTAAAAATTGTTGACTTAAAGAATTTCATGTAAATAAATATTAGAAATAATTGAAATAGCAAATAATTTATATTCAACAAAATAGTAAAGAGGTGCCAAAACTTTTCTCTGAATTTAAATACTATGCATACTATATATGAAGGAAAAAAAGAGGAAATAAAAAATATAATAATCAAACATGGGGAGGAGGTGGGGCTAATAAATTAAAAAATAGTACTTCAGCAGAGAAAATGTTAAATTAGTGGCTTTAATAGCCTGCTCTTTCACTTGCAAAAATGCTAGTATCCCTATAATCAAGTTCACTTTAATAAAAACCCCATTTAGCTTATAGTAATTCTTCCATTAATGAATAATAAGTATCATTCAAGTGATTTCTGTTCCAAAATAAAAACATTTTCATAATGTTATTTGATGAAATCTATTGCCCATGTATTGTAATTTTTAATTTTGTATTTTCCATTTTCTTATATTGGAAATCAATTTTAAATCAATTTCTCGAGAATTTTTTGTTTTGTTTTGAGTGTTTTCAGAAAATTTCAAACTGGGAGAAATCAATAATTATACATCCCTTATTTATTATGGAATTTTCTTAAATTCGAATTTATAAATGTTTTTTTTCATTAAAAAATATATTTATAAGAAAATGACAAGCCACAAAATTAAATTCAAAATTAATAAATTGCATTCCTTTTTTTAAAGATTAACACATAAAGAAAACTGTCGGATGAATTCTTTTTGAATCATTGAAAAAAATGAGTGAATAAATATATTTGAAAGAGAAAACTTTTATTTTTAATTTTTAAAATTTGTTGTCTAAACAATTTTTAAATTTTGAAAATTTGGCGTCTTCAAAAATTTAGCAAAAAGAAAATCTCTTGAGAATAACATGTCTTAATAAGAAATGGAAATACATAGAAATCTTACAAATCAATATACGTGCCTTGGCCGAAAGTCAAAAGTGAGGTCAATGCCATGCCTTTTTTTCTGTTCAGGAATAGCATTGACATTTCTTGTAAAGGGAAGGGGGGGTCTTTTTTTATATGATTTTGCTTATCATATTGCAAGTTATTTGGAACAAATGTTTTTGATATTTCGGGGATTTCATTAAATTCTTCATTCTCATCTAGTTCTTTTTTCCCCCCTGAGTAAATGAGGGGAAAAAAAGTTCATGTAAATCTGCAATGAAAGAAAAATTACTACCTATTCAGAACTGCGATATAGATTTAAGACCCCCCACCCCGGATCTCAAGTCACGAGGCGGCCATCTTTAAGCCTGTGCGGAAATCCGCCATTGCATTAGGTATAAATATTTTAACAACAAGAAACACTACAAGCTTATCTTGGTAAGTTAGAGAAATGAAGAACTTCGTCTAACTTAAAATGGTAGTTTCACTACCCTCATTCAGGAGAAATTACTGCATGAAATTGAAAAAAAAAGCTATAAAGCAAAAATGGAATTTTTACCTTGCTCAGCTTCTCGCCTTCTCGATGTGGCAAGAGGGCTCGGAGAGATTGAAAACCAGCATTTATACTTTGCATTCGCCGCCTTTCGTTACTGTTTGCAATTTCTCGGCGAATTCGTTTTTCCTGTTCTAGTAGACTTTTCGGAGAAACTGGGCGACTGCCTAACCTGTAAGAAGTAACCAAATTAACCACTGCTCTGACTATTAAAAAATATGTGTTCACAACAAAAATTGTTTTTTATGCAGATATTTTTCTGTATTTTTACACAGAAATTGGAAATAATAAGAAAGCAAGCATTTTCACAAACCAAAAACTTGTATAGAAAACTGAAAAAGTTTCAAAGATCTACCATTTTGTTTTGTACAGCCTGTGAAAATATCTCTGTATTTCCATGTAAAGGAACAAATAACTTTTGTCTAAACATTTAGAAGCATTACACACTATATTTTCAATGCATGCAATTTAAAAACACTTATGAGATGGAAAAACAATACGACAATAATTGAGCCTCAAATCACCTCCCACTTAATTTTTTTTAATAAGAGGAAATTTTATATTAATGCTGTAGGGTATAGAATTTTACATATTGCATTAGAGTAACTGCTTTATAACATATTGCACAGATAATAGTTTAATTTCATTGCAGTATGCACAAAAAGGATCAATAAACATAATAACAATCAATTAATACACAAACTACTCAACAACAATTAGTAGAAATGACAATAGAAATTATACCATCTACACACCAAAATAAATCTCGTACGCCACTTTCAAAAGACCAAAATCTCCTGCATGGCACTTTCATCGGATTGAAAGATCTACAACAGTTTTTTTAACAGAAGTTCAAAACATCGTTTTCAGTTATTGGAGGAAAAACAAGATATATCTTATAAATGGTCAAAAATACTTGAGATGTTCAGAATGTCTATATGTTTAAATATAAAATATACTCAAAGTAACATTTACTGAAGATTTATAAAAAAAAAAATCTAACAAATTTTTATTTAGAGTATTTCCATGAAATGTCTAAAATAATATCAATAAATAAAAAGTAAAAACCAACTAAATTTTGGCATGGAAAATTTGGTTTCATTAGATTTTTCAATCCAACGTCCTACATTGCGGCTAATGACATTCAACTGCTTATTTTACAATCGTCTGCAATTTTTAAAGAATTATATTAGATTAAAAACTTGGCATACATTTAAATCTGAATGCCTTTTCACAAATTAACTAAAATTATAATTAAAATATATCTTACATTAAAACTTACATACAGTATTCAGATTTTGCTCTGTTAGATTAATGTCACGCGTTGAAGCTACAAGCGAAAAAGTGAGGACACTCCAAGTAATTCTGAAACTTGGTCAGATTAAGAGGAACTCTCCAAATATAATTATTTATTGGATTTATTGTACAAAAATGAAAAATTATTTAACATCTACAGCATTCAATGTTTATTTTTCTAATATCCATTGATAAAGAAAGAAAATTAGTAAAGTATTTATTTTATTTAATAATCCATTAAGAATAATGAAATTCAGAAAGACTAAACATTGGATTAATTAACATTTGTAATGACTTAGCTTAAAGGACGACTAAATTTTTTAACACTAAGAACATTTATTTACAACACAAATACACATATAAACTGAAGTGACAAAAGTCATGGGATGACTGTTAATATCGTGTCGGTCCTCCTTTTGCCCGGCGAAGTGCAACAACTCGACGTGTCATGGAGTCCACAAGTCGTTGGAAGTCCTCTGCAGGAATATTGAGCCATGCTGTCTGTATAGGCGTTCATAATTGTGAAAGTGTGGATGGTGCAGGAGTTTGAGCACGAACGGACCTTTCGATGATGTCCCATAAATGCTGGATGGGATTCATATCGGGCGATATAGGTGGAAAAATCATGCGCTGGAATTGTCCGGAATGTTCTTCAAACCAATCGCGAACAGTTCTGGCCCGGCGAAATGGCGCATTGTCATCCATAAAAATCCCATCGTTGTGTGGGTACGTGAAGTCCATGAATGGCTGCAAGTGATCTGCAAGCAGCTGAACATAACCATTTCCAGTCAATGATCGGTTCAGTTGCACCAGAGGACCGAGTCCATGCGATGTAAAAACAGCCCACACCATTATGCAGCCACCACCAGCTTGAACAGTGCCTTGCTGACAGTTTGGGGCCAATGCTTCGTGGGGTCTGCGCCACACTCGAACTCTACCATCAGCTCGTAACAACTGAAATCGTGACTCATCTGACCACGCCACGGTTTTCCACTGGTCTAGAGACCAGTCGATATGCTCACGAGCCCAGGAGAGTCGCTGCAGGCGATGACGTGCTGTCAGTAAAGACACTCGAGTCGGTCTTCTGCTGTTATAGCCCAAGGAAGACAAATTTCGCCGCACAGTCCTATAAGACACGTCCCACATTGATTCCTGCAGTTATTTGACGAAGTGTTGCGTGTCTATTAACATTGACCATTCTACACAGACGTCGGCGGTCTCGGTCGTTAAGTGCAGGTGGTCGCCCACTGCGCTGTCCATGATGGGATGGGATGCCTGAAATTTCATACTCTCGGCACACTCTTGATACTGTGGATCTCGGAATGTTGAATTCACTAACGATATCCGCAATGGAATGACCCATGCGTCTAGCTCCAACTAACATTCCACGTTCAAAGTCTGCTAATTCTCGTCGTGCCGCCATAAATCACGAAAAACCTGTTCACATGAATAACTTGAACACAAATGAAAGCTCTGGAAAACGAACTGCGCATTTATACTTTTTCGCTGCGATACTACTGCCATCTGTATATTTGCATATTGCTATCCCATGACTTTTGTCACTTCAGTGTATATATATGATATGAGGATAATTATATAAAAGATTAAATGTATAAATAAATTTTAAAAAACGGATTTTTTTTCTAAAGACTCATTTTATATTTGCCAGACAGTACACTCCTTGACAAGAAGAGGAGGGATCCTACTCAACGCGTCATCATTTCTGTACTGCGTTCCCTTACGATTATTGAAATTAAAGAATTGGAGTGCCAATGACGACCTCAAAATTTGAGAATTTTTGCTTGCATTGATTTTGAGTCAATTTAGAGGATTGTGATCAGTCACAATAGTGAAACTCTGACCATCCTGATGCATTTAAGTCTCTGAATTCCACAAATAATAGCAGCACACTCCTTTTCCACACAGTAGTTCTTTTCCATGTTCGAGAATTTCCTACTAAGATACACAATTGGATGTTCTTGGTCCTCTTCAGTCACTTGAGTTAGTACAACACCTATCAATTTATCGGATGCAACTGTCTGTAATATGAATGGACTGTTATAGCCAGGACATTGAAGTACTGGTTTGCTTCAATGATTTAAAGGCTTTCTCACAATCTTCCGTCCAAGGCACCACACCGGTTCGGCATTTTCCCTTTACAGCGTCTGTTAGAGGCGTGGCAATAGTAGAAAACATGGGAATATAATGAGAATAATATTCCACTAGACTTAAAAATGATCGTTTGTCCATTTTGGAATGTGGAGTTGGAAAGATCTTAACAGCCTCTATCTTATCTTTAAACTCTGAAGGTCTTCTACATCCTTGTTCCACTATATGTCCTAAGTTCTGGACTTGGCTTTACGCAAATTTACATTTAGATGGTTTAATGGCCAAACCAGCCTTTTGTATTCTTTGCAACACAATTTCTAGGTGCTTGATATGGTCTTTGAAACCGACAGAAAATACTGCGATGTCATCGAGATAAGGCACAGCAAAATTTTCACAAATTTCGAGCAATTTTGCTACCATTCGACTAAATTCATAAGGAGCGTTCTTGATACCGAATGGCATGCATAATGGTATGTATGTGCCAAAATTTGTTACAAATACAGACAACCTTTGAGCATGTTTAGACAAAGGAATTTGCCAATACCCTTTTGACAAGTCTAAAACTGTTATGAATTTTGAACAGAAGACACTGTTTCAATTCTTTCTTCCACATTCGGTAGTGGGTAAAATTTGGCCTTCGTAATTTTGTTGAGACTTCTAAAATCAATGCATGGGCGTGGCTCTTTTCCAGGTTCTTGTACTAGTACCATAGGTGAGGTATAATCAGAATATTCTACTTCAATAATTTTCATGGAAAGCATTTTCTGAATCTCCTTACGTAGGATTTCATTTTGCCTAGATGATGCCCAATAAGGCTTTGACAGCACAGCATCGTCCGACACTAATTCGATGTCATGAGTGACGAGGTTAGTTTTTCCTGGAACATTGGAAAAGAATTCTCGATATTTCCAGAAAACATTTCTCAATTGTTCACATTGATCTTCCGTCAATGTACTTCCAGTCAATTCTGAGGCGATTTCTGATAAATCTAGAACATTCGGAGTTGATTCCAGACGAAGAATCTCTAATTCATCAACTCCAATTCCTTCACCAGTTTCTAAGGAAAGATAATCTGTTCTAGTCTCTTGTAATACGGCTTTAACATATTGACATCATATACTTCAGACTTAGCCTTCCTATTTGGTGCGGACATCACGTAATTAGTTTCAGAGAGTTTTTTCAAAATAGTCGCTGGTCCAGTCCAGCGTGGGCTAAACTTGATTGCTCTACAATTAGCGAAAATTAGTACTACGTCCCCTTCCTGAAACTCCCTTTTCACAGCTTTCTTGTCATACCAAATTTTGTTTCTTTGTTGGGATTTTTCCATTTCCTTGACAGCAAGACCTTGGTATAGTTTCAGTCGATTAAGTAGAGTGAACACATATTCAGTCACAGGAGTCTGTTCTTCGAATTGGAGCCAATTTTCATAGAGTAAAGTAACGAGTGTTCTAAGGTTTCCCTCATGAACCAGTTCAGCTGGGCTAAACCCTGTAGATTCGTGAGTAACAGTTCTTAGTACGAATAAGGCGACGTGAACATGTTTTTCCCACTCCGGCCCATCTTCGGCACATAAGACACGGAGTATTCGACCAAGCGTGCGATGGAAACACTCGACAGGATTGTTCTGTGGGTGGTAGGCTGAACTATCAACAATTTTAACTCCAAAACGTTCAAAGAATTCTGTAGTGACTTCACTCAAGAAAGAAGTCCCTTGCTCATGCTGAATTTCTCTTGGAAATCCCATGCGACTACAAATTTGAAGAAGTGCATCTATGACAGAAGTGAATGTGATATCCGTTACAGCGACAACATCAGGATATTTGAAGTCTAAGAAAATTATAATTTACATGCGCTTTTTAAAGAAAAATATTCAAAACAACATATATTACTCATTTGAAGATGAGTTTAATTAATAGTTTACTATAGAAAAGATACTAACACGTGGCCTAACTCAAATCTCGTGAATGCTAAGCCAGCGCCTTATCGACTATGCTGTTCGGGAGCTCGGCAACACATTATTAGCATGTAAGTCATAGTGAAGGATTGAGAGCCATTTTCTCGAAATTGGCCAATTATTACACTTTATTTGAATGAATAAACATCCTGAAGTCACACTACCATTTCACTATATTTCATCCCGAACTCCATTTTCGAGCCCATGACCTCAGTTTAAGATTAAAAATAACTTACTTCTCCTATCTCATTCGATTGTTTTTCCTTTCACTTAAAAAAGATTAGGAAAAAGAAATATTTGTTATTCAAAACAGGGTTTTTTAAAAATATTGTTTGCTTCTTCAAATCAAAAAGAAAGAAACTTATCAGAATATTTATTTCATTTGATAGCGCTGTAACAACTTTATAAATTTCAGAATTGAAGGAAGGATGGTTAAGAACTCTGATTCTCAGTAGAGGATAAATTAATATTCAATCTAAATGATCCAGAAATCTGATTTCCGAATAAATCAAAAATAAGAATCCCAAGAATTCGATGCTGACTATAAGATAAAAATAATTTGATACTCATATCATTAAACGGTTACTTTTTTTTACAGCTATACCTTTTTTTTAAAAAAAAAAAAAAAGGAAATTACTAAATTATTTATTTTGTAGTAACTTTTTTCAACAATTTTCTCAAAAAACGGATGTTTTTTTTCTTTCAAAGAGAAGGAGAATTGATGGAAGAATTTAGGAATGGTGAACACTCAAATTCCAACATTAGATTGATTAATATTACAGCAAAAAAATGAAAAACACTAAATAATAAACATATCAGAAATAAGAATCCAATTCTGTGAAAATATTAAAATTAATTTTAAATCCACATCATTCAATAGTTATTTCTTTTTACTACATTGTTTTTTTCTTTTAAAGAAAAGGTCTATTAAACACAAAAAGTATTATTTTATTTCTTTCTATAAAACAAAGAGAAATGAAATGAGTATTTTATTTGACAGCGCATAGAAAGATTTATGCAATATTTTAAAAACGAGAGGAGAAAGAATAAAAAGAGAATTCCAATTATTAGATGGATTAATATTCGACCCAAATCTGAGTTGGGAATGAGATTTAGTATAATGATAGTAAACATTTAGAATGCTCATTCGTGAAAATATTAAGACGCAATGGCTAGTGAATTACGAGAAAATGGTTCTCAAACGTTAGTGAAGTTTATACATTGATAACTTGACTCCAGTGTGACTCGTCCCAATGGTATGTCTAGGTAACTGTCCTGTATGCGGAAGATGAGGGGGTTTGAAAGGGGTTGGAATTTTCTCTTTTTTTTAATAACTTTATTTAATTAAAAATTTACAAATACTCTTAATTGATATGTTATTAATTTTTTTATCCAAAAATAAATATTTAATATCGAAATACATGAGAATAAAATTAAAATTTTAAAAGATAAAAAATTATAAATACAGATGCATTTAAAAAATTCAATTAACTATTTACAGATAGCTTTAATTAATATGCTATTTACCTTCATGCAAGAATAAATGCTTATTCTTTTGATGTTTAAATCATAATTTAACCCCTTGACATACGAATTTATTTAACTTTCTAATTAGATAACCCATCCTATTTTGGTAATTTATTGTTAATTTGATTTTTTAAAAATAATATATGGATAATTTAGGATACCAAATCGTTTCATGTTGATTTTTTCGTATTTAAATACTTAATTCTGTGGCTTAATTGCAGACTTGAAAATAAAAATTCAGTAATTCGATGTGCGTGTCAGACACGTTACTATATGCGAAGTGGTTAAGGTGTAAAGGGAAAATAATTAAAAACGTAAAACTAATGGCTACAGATAATTTACTCGCTTGCAAACAATTACTTTTCAAACAATTACTTTTCATATTCTTGGATGTTAATTATAATAAATTATTTATTCTAACTGAACGAAACTAATATCAACAATTGAAGGGAGCAGCTGATATTTGATAAACATATAAGCAAACCGCTTCAACTGCAGTAATCAATAGTAGAGAGCAGGTGTTAATTTATTAAATGCGTAGGCAGATGGTTCAAAGCGTATACAAATTTCTTCTTATTTAATCGAACATGATCAAGAAATAAATTCCCAATAATCTATTATAATAAAAATGCAGCTCGAAATGCGTTGCTAAGCGCAAAACTGGAGAACGGCTCGACCGATTCGGCTAATTTTTTGTTTAATAGTTTCGTTAAGACACGAGGATGGTTCTTATGAAAAGAAAAAATGAAAAAACTGCGAGGAAAATAGTTAAAACGACACTTTTCTTACTTTCCCGCCAAAAATCTGCATTTCCTTCCCCCACGCCAACTGAGTGAGATAGCAGGAAGTAATAAATTATGATTTGTTTAGAAAGAAATGCGCGAAGTCAGTTGGTTTTCATTCATAGATAACGGGATGTTTAAAAAAGAAACAAAATAGCTGCTTTTATTATTAGTCTGTATGAATATTTAATCTATGCCTGCTCAAAATAAAATTTCGGCACGGAAGAAAAAAAAAGAATAACAAAGTGAAAATAGGGTTTGTAGAAACAAAATTAGTGAAGAAAAAAAGGATAGAAAAAAAAAAAAGAAAAGAAAAGAAGGATGTGTGTGTATCAATATTATTTCCTCTGTGCGCGGCATTTTCCGAGCTTTTTTTAAACTTTCGCATCTCTTAAAAACCAATTGTCTTTATTGTTTAGCGTGTTTACATTTATGAAAATTTGAATCTCATTATTCTATGAAAATGTAGAATTTTAGACCTTTCCCTCCACCATTTAAGTAAAATATCAATTCCGGGACAATCATTGCTCGGATACAAAGAGAAAGATGAATAGCACAATGAACAAAACATCTGAAGAAAATAATACTAAATAATACTCTAAATGAATTATATGATTATCAAAATTTGTTTGGTTTAAAAATATTTTGGTGAAAAACCTGTGAGACACAGCTAAATAAAATATATGAAAATTTTAGCGAGCATTAATACTGGCGAACCGACTGGTCGCCAAGGGCGGCTAGTATAGAATAAAAATTCAATCAATTGTACACCAATTTTTAGTAAGATGATAAGGTATGCATGATACGCTGCCCAACTTTCTAAGGAAAAAGACATTTTTAAATGCAAATGAAGTTTGTTTCCCATAAAACTGTTCGAGAAACCTTGCTTTCGTGGACAATCATTATTAGTTGCGTAAGGTGTTGAAATGTATTTTGTTTTCAACGTTTTTATTATACTTACAATTCTGGGTCTTGTATATAATCGAAAATAAATGCATATATGATAATTTTTTAAGAAATATTGAATATTTTTTTACGATGTAAGTATTCATAATTAATGATTATCACCATTTATGTTATATATATTAATACTTTTTAAATATTATATTAAAATTTAATTATTCAAATAGCAAACCTCTATCCTTCTATAAAAATAAGTAGTATTTTAATTAAAACTATCTGTAAATCGTTAATTAAATTTAAATAATTGCATTTTTTTAAATGCACTTGTGTTCATAATTTTTCTTTTATATATTTATTATATATTTCGATGATAAATATTGATTTTAGGATTTAAAAAATTAAAAACATTAATTAAAAGTAATTGTAAATTTTTAATTAAATAAAAATTAAACAAATAAATTTCCAGCCAGGTTCAAACCTTGACCTTCCGCATACGAGGCGGCTACCTAGACAATCACGCCATTGGGATCATCCGATCAGGACTCAAGTTATCAATACATAAGCTTTATCAAAGTTTGAAGACCATCCTCGAAATCGACTGGCTATCGGTTTTAATATTTTCCTGAATGAACATTTTAAATGTAAATGCTGCGCTGTTCCATAGTTTCATGAATGTATGTTATGATCTGCAGTTTGAGAGCTGTCGAAAACTGAAATGATTTTTCAGTTTATGTCCTGGAGAAATAAGCAGTTCATTTAAAACAGTAAAGTTTATATTTAATTGAATCATAACTATGCATATGCCCAAATTAAGTGTGGTAAAATCAACAACTATCCTCTTTGGGTATTATTGACCAAACAACTGCACTGAAAGATTTATTTGAATTTTGAATTTTTCTATGTAGACATTAGTCAAATAGTTTCTGATCACAGAACTCCATGTACACTGTTTTCACGCTATTTATGACGGATTTAGGTAAGCCAGAAGAACTTTCTCTCTAGTGTTTAACAGGAGATGTGGCTCGATGATGTTGATATTTGCAGCACCAGCTCTCTTAATCTTTTGGGAATTGTCAAAGCATTGGTTGTTGAGAATTGGAGCAACAATTGTAAAATTCAGAAATAAATAAATGGAGTGTTACCCTTCAGTTTCCAAAGTGCCAACTCTATTCTGAATGTGCTTAATACGTTATAATTAGTTAATAATATTACTATTGAGTATATTCATTATAGTATCATATACCTGATTACTATAGAGTCCCCATATCCATAATGATCAGTATTTATGAACTGATGCGAATTCTGTGACCTTTCAAAAATTCTGCATGCCTCAAAAGTCTCAACACTTAAGGCTGAATCCTGATAATTGGAACAAATGTGCTGATATTTTACATTGAGTATTTAGAAAAACTTCTCAACATCTTGAAATTTTTTTTAAAGTTCTGCAATACTGCAATATTATCTCCATGTCAAGAGCTTTTCCTATGCCAGTTGATAATACGATTATATTACCATTTAAAGAACAATTCACAATATTGACATCTACAGATGCACCACAACACGCCACATTTCTTCCAAAATTCTTCAGGTTTAACTTCATCTACAATAACCATTGATTTCTTTGTGACTTCTGTAACAGCAGAAAATAATTCTATTTTCATGACATCTGTAAGTAATTTATGGAAAAAAAATGGAAGATTTAGAGTTGAGCATCACTACAGCAGGGAACCATTGGCCTACAAGTTTTAAATCACAGACAATTCTAACATCGTATTCTTTCCTTTTATCATACTTTTTAGATTTTAAAAAGCCTTCCACGAACTAACAGTTATAACTGCATTTCAGAATTAAATTTCATTGTGAAACTTCATGCACATATAAATTATTCTTCAAGCACACGGGGGGGGGGAAACATTCAGTAGAATTACCATGTTAATAACCCTATTTCCTGTTATCTTTTTAGCCGCAAGCGTTTGTTTACTTCATTTGTCAATGATCATCTTCAAAAGCCACAACATTACTTAGTGTTGTTTTTGGACTTCACAGCATTTTAGACTTCAAAACTTCCTCTTGCCAGATCATTTGTTCCTGCAACTTCCAATTTTCATCAAAATTTAAAAGTCAAAAATTATTTCCAAGCTTTAAAACTATGAAAAAATAGAAGGAAATACAACGGAAACACAGCAACAAATTTGAAGCACGAACCAAAGCAAGCAAATGAGCGAAGTAGTTGCCAGTTTTATGGAAGGAAACTCGATGGAAATTATTTCAGAATAATGAAGGAATCTTAAGCAATCATAATACATTAAAAAATTTCATAAAATATTAATTATGATGAAAAAAAATACAGAAAATTTCTCCCAAATTGTCCATTTCCGGTTAATTTCAAGGAATTCCCAATTTTGTCTCTGGCTCTTATGTTTCACACGAAGGGCTCTAGTTTTCATTCTAGTAGACGTAGAAATTAATGAAATTTGATTTTATAAACTTCAAAGTATGGGTTTTCAGATTAAAAAAAAATAATAGTCGATTTTTGGCCGAAAATCGATTTTTAAAGTATGCAAGTGCCCTAAACGTATGAAATTTGATATGCGACTCTGTAAAATTGCAATGTTATCTTTCATTTGGTTAGAAATAACACCTCAAAGCCACAAATTCGATTTTCGAGCTCCTATTGATAAATGACACGGATTAATAGCCAAGTATCGCATGATGCATTGAATTAATAAGTCATATTCATGCTAAAGATCGATATTTCGAAATACAATAACGAAATCATAACTATTGTGTTTCCAAATTCTTCGTTGCCTAAACAAAGTTTCATAATTTTATGTGAGATGAATGAGAATAGCACATTTATTACAGTGAATGCAAAAAAAATTTGGGGAATCCACTTTCGCTTGTATTTTGATAACTAGTACTTAAAAGTTTTTTTTTTTTAATATCAAAACTAGGGAAAATTAAAAGGATTTTTTATTGTCTTTGAGAGCGCAATAACAATTTTTTAGTTTCAGAAACGAGGAAAGAAAAGCAAAAACCTTCAGTCTCAAATAACAGATGGATTAACATCCAATCAAAATGATCCAAAATACAAAGTTTCAAATAACCCCCCCCCCCCAAAAAAAACCAATAATTCTATGAAAATTAAAAATAAATTCATACCCATATCATTCGAAAGTCTTTTTTTTTCCTCCTTCCTTTACTCTGACGCTTCTCTTGTTTTTAAATGGATCTCATTTACTGTATTTCATTTATTTCCGTTCAAAACGAAGGGAAATTAAAAGGAACATGGATCATTTACAGGTTTCCATTTCCTTTTAAAATAGCGAAAAATTGCTAGCCATTAATTTTATTTGATAGCACGATATCAGTCACAGGAATTTTAGAAAGAAAAGTTCAATCAAGAATAATGGAAGAATTAATACTCGACCGAAAGGATGAAGAACACTAACAATAACTCTACATTCTTTCAATGACACTCTCTTTCTTTTGGTGTAGAAAGAAAGAGTACAATTTTCTGCACAGATTGAAAATAATTTACAGCCTATATCACTCGACAGTTATTTCTTTCTCCTCGGTGGAGTTTCCTTTTTTAATAGATATCATTTTCAGGATTTTTTTTTTCTTTTCAAATAGAAGGGAAATTAACCACATTATTTATTTCAAGGTGCGGTTCAACGTTTATGAATTCAAGAACGAATGAAAAATTGAAATTCGGAATGGGGAATTAAGGAATACACGGCACAAAAGAATATAAAAATAAATACTGGACGGGTATTTATTTTATTTTTAACGAGTATTCATTTTATTGATTCGCATTTAGATTCATGTACATCAGACAAGAGAGAAGAAAAGAAATAAAAGCTCCATTTCCGATTTACGAAAAATTAATAAATACTCAACCGAAATGCTCATATAACAGCCATTGTGCTAGCAAATAAAAACATATCTTATTACCCCCCCCCTTTTTTTAATGGAAAATAAACGGAAACATGGGAATCATTTGTATAAAATTAAAAGTTTGAATCAAAGGTACAAGAGTAGTAAGTAACTATGGATAAATAAGTGTTATAATATGGAAGAATACGGGTTATAAACTCTGCCCATTATTTTCTTTCCATATGGAATTTTTTAAAATAATGGAAAAAGAATTTTTTTTTTATGTAGATGGCTGCAAAATAATGGATTTCTTTTTCTCCCAACCTAATATTTTGCAAACTTTTTAATGGGAGGTGAATGAAAATTATGAAAGTTTCGAATTTAAAAAAATTGGTACTAGAGTAGTAACTATGGTATAAATACGGGTTATATATATTTGTGCAAACTTTGCTCGAAGGTGTATTCTTATATTAGTGTTCTTCATTATTTTGTCGAATATTAATTATTTCCTTATTCAGATTTTGAATTTTCTGTCATTCCGAAATTCAGACGTCTGTTATTGTGCTGATAAATCAATATAGCTGCCAATTTCATTTTTTAAAAGAAATAATTGGAAGCTTGTGAATGATATATCCGTAAAAGTCCATAAAGTCCTAAGTATCCATATACGAAAAAGTAATGATTCATTATTTTAAAAAAATTAAAGGCATCGGAGTAAAAAGTAATGACTTGTGAATAATGTGGGAGGTTGTAGATAATTTTTTATCATCTTGGAAAATTTTTATTCGAATTTTTGATAGAATCTAATATTAGTATGTTTCCTCCTTCCGACTGAATATTAATTCTTCCGTTATTCGTGAATGAATTTTTCAGTTATTCTTATATTTCTCTGTTAATACGTTTTCAAATTAAATAATAGTTACCAATTTCCTTAAATTTTGAAACAAAAGATATGGAGACTTTTAAACACTATTGTGCAAATAATTATATTAACTACTTGCACATTTATTGGATTTTTATATCTCATTTAATCGGAAATTAATATTCTGGATCATTTCGTTCGTGTAAAAATTCATCCCTAATCTGCGGGTTCTTTTTTTTTGTCTGTAAAATAATAAATATTACACTAATAAAAGAAAAGAATTGCTAATTTCCTTTTTTTTTTTTTTTTTTTTTTTGAAAAAAAAAAAAATAAAAGAGAGAGAGAGAGAGAGAGATGAACCATATCCCAAAAAATAATGATCCATTTTTTAAAAAATTAAAAGCTTCGGAGTAAAAAGTTATGATTTCGGAGAAAAAAGTTATGATTATTATGAAAGTTATCAAAAGATGAGCTGACGTAGAATCACCACTAAACGATTTTTCTCCGTTATTTTACTTCTATATAATTATAATTTGTTGTTTCTCCAAACATTTCTAGATTTTTGTTAATGTTATTATTATTTTTACTGAGACGTAGATCGTAGTATTCCGAGAATTTCGCCCATCTTTTTGGTGCTTACGTCTGCGGCTCGGCTGCGACAGTCTTAGATTCGTATCCGTTATTTCAGTAGTATACCGATACGATATCATTATTTCGAAATTATATTTTCTCTTGGCGGTGTCTCGTTCATTTTTATAAAAGTTTCACTTTAATAAGTGTCGAATTTAAGTTGCAATATAATAAGAAGCAAATTTTGATTTCTGGATTTAAAGTGAGTGCCGTAAAGTTTTATTTTTCATTAGAAAATCGTAAGTGCAATTTTAAAAAATTTATTTTCTAAGATTTTATTTGGCCCAATGGAGAAAAAAAACCCACAAAAAATAGTCAATTTCGTTGGAAACGGAAATTGCAATTTTAGATCGCTTAGGAAAAGGAGAAATATCTGCGGCTACTGGAAAACCTTTTAATTTAGGCGAATCTACTGTCAGAGCAATTAAAAAGAATGAAGCTGCAATAAGGAAATCGGTCATTTCTGGTACAAAATTAAGCACCAAATTTGCATCGTACACAAGGGATGTATTATTAGAAAGAACGGAAAGAGCCATCGCAATTTGGATTGAGGAACAAGTTGAAAGAAGGATTCCTGTAAGTGGTTATTTAATCCAAGAAAAAGCTCTTCAGTTTTATAAGTCAATGAAGCAGTCAGAACCATCAACTTCCACTTCCCAAGCTGGAAAAGAATTTTCAGCTAGCAAAGGATGTCTAACCGGGTTCTTAAAAAGAAATGCACTTCATAATATTAAGATAACGGGGGAGGGTGCGACAGCAGATGAAGGAGCAGCAAAAATATTTCCAGAGGAGCTAGCGAAAATTATTGAAAATGGGGACCATTCTGCCGATCAAGTATTTAACGCTGATGAAAAAGGACTTCATTGGAAAAAATTGCCTAACCATTCTTACATCGCAAAGGATGACAAAACTGCAGGTGAACATAAAGCAAGAAAAGATCCAGTCACCTTATTACTTTGTAGCAATGCATCAAGAGATCGGATATTGAAACCTCTCTTAATAAATAAATCTCTTAGGCCACGCGCCCTTAAAGGTAAAGATTTAAAACAACTGCCCGTGCATTGGATGGCTAACCTGAAAGCCTGGATGACAACAGCTATTTTTACAGAATGGTTCAATAATTGTTTCGTACCAGAAGTGGAAACCTATATGGAGAAAAAAAATCTCTCGATTTTAAAAGTTTAATTAATTGTTGACAATGCAACAAGTCATCCTCAATTAGAACATCCGAATGTTCAGCTAGTATTTCTTCCGCCCAATACAACAAGCCTTATTCAGCCATTAGATCAAGGCATAATTGAAACTTTTAAAAAATATTATATTAAGACAACGTACAAATTCATCTTGAATAAACTAGAAAATGAGTCCTTAACAGTAAAAGATGAGTGGAAACAATTTTCTATTTTTGATTGTTTAATTCATGTTGCAACTGCTTCCGCTCAAATAAGACCTAGAACTTTAAATGCCTGTTGGAAAAAGATTTGGCCAGCAGGTGTAACAGACAATACAACCACTCAAACATCGACACTATCAGATGAAATAATTAATTTGGCACATAAAATTGGAGGAGAGGGTTTTACTACTTTCAGCCACGATGATATAGATGAATTGCTTGTGGATGATGCAATAAGTGACAATGATATTATTGATTTAACTTTAGATCTAACTGTAGACGGCATCGTAGGTCTAGAAGGTGATAATGAAGAGGAAGAAAAATCAACTCCCCTCACTGGAAAATTAATTCAAGAAGGTTTTCAACTTTGCAGTAAATTAGAAAATCATTTTCTTATTAAAGACCCCAATTCTGAACGAGCCTCTAAATTACAACGTGAGCTGCAGAACTGCATGTCTGGATATCGTGAACTATATAAAAAAATCCTCATCGCAAAGTTTAATTACTGATTACATTGTCAGAAAAGGAAGAGCTACTCAGAACGAGAATGAAGTGTGTAAAAATCCGTGGCCTTTACCGCAAATATCTCTATTGCAGATACAGTCTCTTCTGATGATGAAGGTGATTTAAACCACTTCGCAAACGGTGCAAACCATTATCAGATAGCGATAAAGATTAAAAATGTAAAACTATATGTATTACTTTTTCATAAAATAAAATAAATTAAGGTTTGAATACAAGTTTTTTTTAAAGCTTTTGTATGAATTTCTTTCAGACATTCGAAGTAATTTATCATGCAGCCTATTTCTATTTATTTCTGCAATTTTTTTTATGCGGGTTTAAGTTAATTTTAACTAGTTGTTTTGGTTTTATGCGATTTTAGAAAACTAAGGAACGTATCCCTACTTTTTCCATTCAAGTAATGTCTTTTCTAATGCAATTTTTTTATATGCGTTTTTCGGTAGAACGCATCTACCGCATAAAACGAGACCTGACTGTATTTATTTAACTTTAGAGCGTATAACAGATATACAAAAATCGGAATCGCTGCAAATTCAATCACAAATAAAGGAAGAATTAATATTCAACCGAAAGTATGAAGCATGCCATTATACTTATCCCTCAAAAATTGGAATACTATTTTAACGCGAAATTAAATTATTTTCAACGAACATTATTCAAAGGTTATTACTTTTTATTAGAATATTTCGAGTTTATTTCACTAGACAGAGCAATAATAATTACCGAAATCACGGAAAATTCAATCACGAATAACAGAAGAATTAACAGTCAACTAAAAGGGTGGGGAATGCTATTAAACGAATCCTTCAAAAATTAGAACACAATATTAAAGCGAAAATGAATTATTTACAACCCAAATTAATCAAAAGTTATTACTTTTTACTCGGATGCACTCCCTTCTTTCTTTAAAGTTGATCATTCCTTTTCTGAATATGAATTATTACTTTATAGAACATGGATCATTTACAGGTTTTCATTTCCTTTTAAAATAGCGAAAAATTGTTAACCATTAATTTTATTTGATAGCACGATATCAGTCACAGGAATTTTAGAAAGAAAAATTCAATCAAGAATAATGGAAGAATTGATACTCGACCGAAAGGATGAAGAACACTAACAATGACTCTACACCAAAAGAAAGAGTACAACTTTCTGCACAGATTGAAAATAATTTACAACCTATATCACTCGACAGTTATTTCTTTCTCCTCGGTGAAGTTTCCTTTTTTAATAGTTATCATTTTCAGGAACTTTTTTTTTTATTTCTTTTCAAATAGAAGGGAAATTAACCAGTTAATTTATTACACGGTGCGGTTAAAGATTTATGAATTCAACAACGAATGAAAAATTGAAATCCGAAATGGGAAATTAAGGAATACTCGACACAAAAGAATATAAAAATAAATACTGGACGAGTATTTATTTTATTTTTAACGAGTATTCATTTTATTGATTCGCATTTAGATTCATGTACATCAGACAAGAGAGAAAAGAAATAAAAGCTCAATTTCCGAATTACGGTAAGATTAATAAATATTCAACCGAAACGATCACAAATATTCCGAATATCAATACATTTATCTTCCAAATATTAAAAATTAGTGCAATACTCATATTATTCTAATGCTATTTTCCCCCCTCTATACACATTTTTTAAATATTCAAAAGTTGTTTATATTTTTGTTGAAAATGAAGGAATATTAGCAAAATATTTAATTTTTTGGATAACACAATGACAGATTTTTTTGTGATTATGTCTAAAAATCCCATTTTCGAATGGAAGAAAATTAACATTCTACCGAAGGAAGAACACTAACATACAAATCTATCAAAATTTAAAGTATACAAGCTTTCGGTGAAAATAAACAATGATTGACAACCCATCTTATTCGAAAGTTAGTTCTTTTTACTCCAGCGCGTTTCCTTTTTTAAATATTGAATATTCACAGGTTTTCATTTATTTTTATATTTTTAAACGAGTAAATTAATAGCTATTTATCAGTACAATTACGTCTGAATTTCAGATTGACTGAAAATTTTGAAACCCGAACAAAAGAATGAATATTCGATCAAAAGGATGAACACTAATTTGAGAATTAAAAATAACATTTTCGCTTTTTAAAAAAAATATACGGATGGATTATAGGTTTACATTTATATATTATAAAAACATTTTTGCTACCATTGCGGTTTGTTCGCTTTGTGAATGGCAGATAACGAGTCACCTGACCCATAAACATAGGTTTGTTTGAAATATTTATTGAAAACTAGCCGCCTTTGGCGGCCAGCCGGTTCACCAATATTAATTCCGACTAAAGGGTTCAATCAATTTTTTTATATATATAACTTGGTCTCATAATAAGTTTTTCAGCAAAATATTTTAAAGCAAATTTCGATAGTCATATAATTCACTTATACTATTATGTAGGCCTTAAGCAGTCCTGAATTTTGACTCCACATCTCTCTGATTTTCTATCAGTGCACGTAAAATTCATTTTTAAATTAAAGTGGAAATGACGAAACTTCAATTAATATAAAGACTTTTTTACTCAATCCAAGCATGTCTTTAAATAAAACTAAGAACTGAAAGCAGAGTAGTCCGACATTGAAGTTTTATGCTCACTACAGGCATTGAAACATTATTTTTTTATAATTTATAATATCTCAAGGAATTATTCAGCAAGCATTTCACAGATTAAATGAAACATCCAGTTTTTAATTTTATTTTTAGATGTGTATAAACACTCTCAATAATAACATTTTTTAGGTTTATAAATATATTTCAAAAATTTATGACTTAAATTACTTCGGTCTTGTAGATTCATATTCTGTAAAATATTCTTAATAATTCAACTTCTAAATAAATAAATAAACATCTCTATCTTATGCGATCAAATCTGGCTGAATTATTCAGTTCTGAATATTGCAAGTTTAGAGCAATCATCATTTTCATAATCTAGGCCATTTATTCTAGAGTAACCCTGACTGAGTAATCGAGGTTATGCAATTTTAAAATTAATTAAAATGGATATAAATAGAACATGTTTCATTGTACCTACCTGTGAAATGACAGAGAACTGTCCTTAGAAGCATTTTCTTTGCATCCAATTGCACATCAACAGTTAACCATGGCTTATATAAGCTTTAAAATTGAACAGTTAAAAACGGAAAAAGACCTCCCATTGAAATATAATGGGGAATGGATAATGCGATTACAGTGAATACGAATTCTATACACAAAGCATGTGTTTTTGTCTTGTCCTATGCCGGAATAGGGCTGCAACATTAAAGAATGGCTTCAATGGTGGGGCAGTTTAAAAAGATACATGAAGCTACCGTAGATGACGTTAAATTTTAGTATTTGTTGCAATCAACACTTAAAGGTTCGCAAGCAAGGCAAGGAAGGAATTGTGGGGAAGCTATGAAGTGTTTAAAGCAATGTTTCGGAAGAAATGATCTGCTGATTGAAGTTTATATTTGAGAGCGTCTTTCAGTGGTAATAAATAATGCGAATCTTCAAGGTCTAAAGTATTCACTAGTTAAATTATACGATATATTAGAAGGACAGCAGAGAGCCTTAAAATCCTTAGGAGTTGGGAGTTTACGAACGTAATCAAACTGAATTAATTACAAAAGAAAATTCAGGGAGTGATAGGCTAACTCATCTCTTAAACTTTCTTAAAAAAGAAATCGAATCGGAACAAAAATTAATTGTTGTGCTTTCTGTATTCGATTTAGAAAAACATTAAAAAAAAAACACCGAATCAACATATTCGAGAAAAGGCAAAGACTAATGGTTTTGATTTATTTAATAAATCGAGAGCAAATTCGTATCCGGTTTATTCAAAAAATAAAGAATGCGCTTTATGTGATAAATCGTATTTGACTCAAGACTGTACATTTGGGAAAGGTTTAACATACGAAAAAAGAAAAAAAAAAAAAAGAAAGAAGGAAGGAAGGAAATCCTTTTAAACCGCGGAATTCGTTTCAGATATTTAAATTCTAAATTCAGACATATAGCGCGTTTCTGCAAGGAAAGAATTAATTGTTTTAATGTATTATGAAGTTATTAGTGAAGAATCAATTTTGCATTCTTTATTTAGCGGAGTTAAAAAAGCTGAAAATCATAAAAAATACCAGGTACGTTAAATGCAGACAATAGATACCATAGTAATTTTAATGTGATAGATCAGAAAAAGATTTGTTCCGATATTTCTAGAGTAAAATTATCACCATATGTGTAAGAACTTAAAACTAATAGAATATTTTTAACTGATGTAATGCATGCCTATGATGACCAATTGTTGTATCAGTAATCTCCATTACAAATTCATTTGTTCATTGGGGCTGACGTCGCTGGTAAACTGCTCACAAAAGAGGTAAAGCAACTTAGTTCTGGAGTAGTCTGTGTAGGAACTAAATTAGGCTGGACACTGTTGTGAAAGACAAATGAGTTAGAAAAGAATGACAGTACGTCTATTGTTTTATCCTGTCACATTAATGATGCAACCATCTCAGATTTATGGCGATTAGACACACTTTGAATTTGTGATCCAAGCGAAAAGAAAACTAGGGAAGAATTGGAACAATCGGCAAAAGAGCATTTTTTTTTCGAACTGAAACTAGAAATGAAGTGGGGAAGTACTAAGTACGATTACCTTGGGTAGAAGGACATTCCCCTTTAACAAACTGGAAAAGCATTTCTGAAAAAAGACTTGAAAATTCTGTTAAATGTATGAAAAAATTTGGAAAAAATAGAGGAATACAAAAACATTTTTAAGGACTGGTTGGATCAGGATATTTTTGAGGAGGTAGTTACTTCAGAGCCTGGGCACTATTTACCTCATCACCCTGTTTTCAAAGAAAATTCAACGAAGATTTAGTCCGTCTTCGATGGATCTGCCAGAGACAAAAATTCACCATGAATAAATGATTGCTTAAAAAAGGGACTCAATTTGGTTGAACTTATTCTCTCAGTTTTAAACAAGTTTAGAATAGGAAAATATGAAGTTACAGCCGATATTGAAAAGGAGTTTTTGCAGATAGAACTCCCTGAAGATGACAGAGCTTATTTGAAGTTTTTGTGGCGGCAAGGTGGTCAGAAAGAAAACTTACGAATTTTTCAGCACCGAAGAGTAGTTTTCGGAATAACCTCTAGCCCTTTCTTACTTGGAGCAACTCTTGATTATCAACTGAATAATGCTCCCCTTGATTACAGTGAAACAGCACATCTTTTGAATGCTTTATATGTGGGCAACTGCGACCATAGTGTTGAAAATGTAGTTGAATTCATGAAATTCATTCATGAATCGCAAGAAATTCTTAAGCTTGCAAAGTTCATACTTCCTTTGAAGAAAATAAACAACAAACAGAAACAAAAACAGCCCCTGTTTTAGGCTTAAAATGGGAAATTAATACTGACTCTCTATTTGTCGATTGGAGAAATTTATATCCCTTTACAGAAGATCAACTATTACTAAACGGATCATCTTATCAACTGTTCATAAAATTTTTGATCAAATTGGATTTACCTGTCCAGCAACGTTGATGCCAAAATTGCTGCTACAAGAATGTTGGAATTTAAAATTATCATGAGATTCCCATGATAATTTTACCATTACCCATTTACCACGAAATTTACAAAGTGGAAAAAGCAGCTTAAAATTTTAAATGATATTTCTATTCCTAAATGTCTATATAAAAATGAAAGAGACAGCAATCTAACATTACTCGTCTTCTGTGATGCTTCCGAGAAGGGATATGCTACGTGTATATTTTTGAGGAGTGAAGATGTCAATTCGACTAACTGCTATTTGATATAAAGAAGAGCAAGGGTCGCTCCTTTCAGAACTCTTTCAGTGTCTAGGCTAGAGCGTTTAACCCTTTGCACACGAGCGGCGCCCGGCCGTATCGGAAAAGTAATTCGATGCATAATTATTCAAAATAAAAAGGCTTGTTTATTGCTCCAAATTTGTGTGTGTGTGTGTGTTAAAATTGAATTTCTCCGTCTTTTTACCATTATGTAGGTATTTTCAATAACCGAAATTGAAAAATAAATAAATAAAACTTCAAAATGATGCACCGTCCTGAATGGTGCCGAAGAAGAGTCATCGAGTGCAAAGGGTTAACATGCAATATTTGTGCAAGACTATACCATTCAATGAAAGAGAGTTTAGGAATGGAAAATGTTGCTACGCGATATTGATCTGATTCCAGAAATGCTCTTTATTGGATTAAAAAGAACGAAAACTGGTCAACTTTCGTATTCAATCGCGTACAAGAAATTTGTCTTCTGAGTGATCCAGATTATTGGTATCATATACCCGGACAATTAAATCCACCGATCTAAATTCTCGAGGTTGTAATTTCGAAAATATGGCATAATTTAATTGGTGGTTAGGACCTTCTTGGTTAAAAAAAATTCTGCTGAATATTGACCTTAATCCAATATTTTCCCCGAAGAAATTATAAACACAGAATAAAAGAAAACAGTCGTCAGTGTCATCAATATGGAAAAGGAAGATAACATGTATATTTGCTCCTCTTACCGAAACTTCTTATTGTTGTATCCTGGATTTATCGAATTAAGGATAACTGTAGAGTGAAAAGGTATAAAGAAAATTTGGTGACATAACTGTGGAAGAAAGAAATAGATCTGAAATTTCCTTAATACAAATAGTTCAGCGAGTATCTTTACAGGGCCACAAGATAAGCGGCTTCAAAAACTCAAAATATTTACTGATGAGAATGAACTTTTCCGAATTAAGACAAGACTGTCATTGAAGGACGATTTTAAAAACTTTAAATTTCTTATCGTGTTATCAAGTGAGCATCCGATAGTTGAAAAACTTGTACGCTAGAAATACTGCTGCCTAGGTCATGCAGGTGTTCAAATAGTGATGACCAACCTCAGAGAAAAATTTTGGATATTGAAATATCGTAAACCTATCCGCAAAGTTATTAGTTGTGTAACTTGGAAGATATGATGCCCGAGCAATAGAAACTCCAACAGCTCCATTGCCAATCGATCGGCTAAGAGCGACTTCTATGTTTGAAATTATAGGAGTCGATCTTTCTGGACCCCTGTATCTAAAGAAGAATCAAAAGTCCTGCATTCCCATCTATACTTGTGCAGTATTTAGAGCTGAACATCCAGAGCTGACCACTTCACTATCAATAGAAAGTTTCCTGCGGTCATTTCGCAGATACGTGTCTCGTCGAGGTAGACCAGCTGTCGTCTAATCGGACAAGGGCACAAATTTAGTTGGAGCGAATAACCTCATCAAAAAGATTAACTGGGCAGCAATAGCCGAAGACAGTTCTGTGAATAAAATTGACTGGGAATTTACTCCCCTGTCTGTACCCTGTGGGGTGGTTTTTGGGAACGTTTAATCGGCATTGTTAAACGAATTCACCATAAAGTTCTAGTGTAAACATCTCTAAATTATGAGGAATTAAGTACCGTCTTATGTGACTGTGAAATTATCATCAACGGACAGCCTTATGAAAGTGATGACTCAAACGATCTAGAAACTCTTACTCCCAATATGTTCTTGCAAGAAGTCAAGAGAGATTGGGATACCTGATCTAGATCTCCTAGATAGTTAATCTCTAAATAAAAGGTTTGCTTATCACCAAAGAGTACAAGATCTAAGAAAACGCTTTCGCTCTGAGTATTTGGGACAGCTCAGACAATTTGAAAGAAAAATAAGATTTTTATCCATCAAAATCGGAGACATTGTTCTGATATCCAGTGACAATATGAAAAGAATGGACTGGCCTTTTGGTAAAGTCATTGAAGTCTTCACATGGCCAGATGGAAACATCAGACTCGTGAAACTGAAGATCAAAAGTAGAGAAATCCTACGTTCAACATGGAGACTATATCCTTTGGAAGTTTGAGAACACAAGGAACTTTTCCAAAAGTATGAAATACCGGTAAAATTTACCAGTGACGATACCAGTGCTGCTGAAAGTGATTCTCTGAACAAACCTGAACCTGATGAACCAACCTCAAGGTATGGCAGGAGATTAAAAAAAAAAAGGGTACTCTTAATGTGAGAATTGAACTCTTTCTTTAATTACAAGAACTCTTTATATTTTGAGCTTTATATTATCTACTTCATATCTTAAGAACTTTCATTGAGAATTGAACACTAAGATATACTTTCTTACCAATGATTATTTAATAGATAAATGATAACTTGATACATTTTGATGTATGAAATACTTATGTAATTTTGGCAGTTAGAATGTTTTCTTGATTTATATTCGATAATATAAGCATTTTCTGAACTCGGTTGTTTTGATATTGGTCAATTTGTATTTGATAATTTTAAAATTATAATATTAATTTCATTGTGTTTGAGTTTTCTGAAACTAAAACTCAAAGGTGGGAGGATGTTGGAATTCCTGGATTAACGATAACATGATGTAACCCTTATGCACAAGCGCAATGGTGACAACGTCAGGGAAAAAATCCCATGATCATACAGTAACAGATACAAGTTTCGGTTTATATGTGATTGAATTCGGTGTAAGAATGGATCCAAAGATGGCTGTATGCGATAGAAACCATTCGTGCAACTAAAATGATTTATGCAAATATTTGTAAATAATTATCCGTGCTCGTGTCCTCGTCCAGCAAATAAGAGATGAAAATGAAAAACAATGGATTAACGATTTCAATGTTGTGATCAAATTCATGTTCATTCTTCAGATTTAGGGGATTCCGGAATGACAAGGTAAGAGTGAATTTGAACTTACATTTAGATATTAGAATTTGGGGCCTAGAAATCCCAAACACATTTTTCAGAAGTCATAACTTTTTACTCCGAAGCTTTTATTTTTTTTAAAAAATGGATAATTAATTTTTTGATATGGTTCATCTCTATCTCTCTATTTGAATTTCTTTTCTTTTCAAAAAGAAGGGAAATTAGCAATTCTTCTCTTTTATTAGTGTAATATTTATTATTTTACAGACAAAAAAAACCCCGCAGATTAGGGATGAATTTTTACACGAACGAAATGATCCAGAATATTAGTTTCCGATTAAATGAGATATAAAAATCCAATAAATGTGCAAGTAGTTAATATAATTATTTGCACAATAGTGTTTAAAAGTCTCCATATCTTTTGTTTCAAAATTTAAAGAAATTGGTAACTATTATTTAATTTGAAAACGAATTAACAGAGAAATATAAGAATCACTGAAAAAGCCATTCACGAATAACGGAAGAATTAATATTCAGCTGGAAGGAGAAAACATACTAATATTAGATTCTATCAAAAATTCGAATTGAATATCATTGTTACATGAGCATTTCAGTTGAGTATTTATTAATTTTTCGTAAATCGAAAATGGAGCTTTTATTTCTTTCCTTCTCTTGTCTGATGCACATGAATCTAAATGCGCAATCAATAAAATGAATACTCGTTAAAAAATAAAATAAATACTCGTCCAGTATTTATTTTTATATTCTTTTGTGCCGAGTATTCCTTAATTCCCCATTCCGAATTTCAATTTTTCATTCGTTCTTGAATTCATAAACGTTGAACCGCACCTTGAAATAAATGATGTGGTTAATTTCCCTTCTATTTGAAAAGAAAAAAAAAATCCTGAAAATGATATCTATTAAAAAAGGAAACTTCACCGAGGAGAAAGAAATAACTGTCGAGTGATATAGGCTGTAAATTATTTTCAATCTGTGCAGAAAATTGTACTCTTTCTTTCTACACCAAAAGAAAGAGAGTGTCATTGAAAGAATGTAGAGTTATTGTTAGTGTTCTTCATCCTTTCGGTCGAGTATTAATTCTTCCATTATTCTTGATTGAACTTTTCTTTCTAAAATTCCTGTGACTGATATCGTGCTATCAAATAAAATTAATGGCTAACAATTTCTCGCTATTTTAAAAGGAAAAGAAAACCTGTAAATTATCCATGTTCTATAAAGTAATCATTCATATTCAAAAAAGGAATGATCAACTTTAAAGAAAGAAGGGAGTGCATCCGAGTAAAAAGTAATAACTTTTGAATAATGTGGGTTGAAAATAATGTATTTTCACGTCAAAATAGTATTCTAATTTTTAATAGATGATTATAATGGCATGCTTTCCTTTATTTGTGATTCCAATTTTTGTATATCTATTATTACGCTCTCAAGTGAAATAAATACCTTTTAATTTCTCTGCGTTTTGAACGGAAATAAATGAAATACTGTAAATGAGATCCATTTAAAAACAAGAGAAGCGTCAGAGTAAAGGAAGGGGAAAAAAAAAGACTTTCGAATGATATGGGTATGAATTTATTTTTAATTTTCATAGAATTATTGTTTTTTTTTTTTTGGTTTATTTGAAACATTGTATTTTGGATGATTTTGATTGGATGTTAATCCATCTGTTATTTGAGACTGAAGGTTTTTGCTTTTCTTTCCTCGTTTCTGAAACTAAAAAATTGTTATTGCGCTCTCAAAGACAATAAAAAATCCTTTTAATTTTCCCTAGTTTTGATATTAAAAAAAAAAACTTTTAAGTACTAGTTATCAAAATACAAGCGAAAGTGGATTCCCCAAATCTTTTTTGCATTCACTATAATAAAGGTGCTATTCCCATTCATCTCGCATAAAATTATGAAACTTTGTTTAGGCAACGAAGAATTTGAAAACACAACAGTTATGATTTCGTGACTGTATTTCGAAATATCGATCTTTAGCATGAATATGACTTATTAATTCAATGCATCATGCGATACTTGGCTATTAATCCGTGTCATTTATCAATAGGAGCTCGAAAGTCGAATTTGTGGCTTTGAGATGTTATTTCTAACCAAATGAAAGATAACATTGCAATTTTACAGAGTCGCATATCAAATTTCATACGTTTAGGGCACTTGCATACTTTAAAAATCGATTTTCGGCCAAAAATCGACTATTATTTTTTTTTTATCTGAAAACCCATACTTTGAAGTTTATAAAATCTAATTTCATTAATTTCTACGTCTACTAGAATGAAAACTAGAGCCCTTCGTGTGAAACATAAGAGCCAGAGACAAAATTGGGAATTCCTTGAAATTAACCGCAAGTGGACAATTTGGGAGAAATTTTCTGTATTTTTTTTCATCATAATTAATATTTTATGAAATTTTTTAATGTATTATGATTGCTTAAGATTCCTTCATTATTCTGGAATAATTTCCATCGAGTTTCCTTCCATAAAACTGGCAACTACTTCGCTCATTTGCTTGCTTTGGTTCGAGTTTCAAATTTGTTACTGTGTTTTCGTTTTATTTCCTTCTATAATACTGTGAAGTCAAAAAAACAACACAAAGTAATGTTGTGGCTTTTGTAGATGATCATTGGCAAATGAAGTAAACAAACGCTTGCGGCTAAAAAGATAACAGGAAATAGGATTATAAACATGGTAATTCTACTGAATGTTTTTCCCCCGTGTGCTTGAAGAATAATTTATATGTGTATGAAGTTTCACAATTAAATTTAATTCTCAAATGTAGTTATAACTGTGAGTTCGTGGAAGGCCCATCAACATCTATAAAAGTATGATAAATGGAAAAAATGCAATATTAGAATTGTCTGCGGTTTAAAACTTGGAGCCAAAGGTTCTCTGCTGTAGTATTGTTCAGCCCTAAATCTTCCGATTTTTTATTTTATTTTTTCCATAAATAACTTACAAATGTCATGAAGAAGAAAAAAACTTCAGCTGTTACAGAAGTGGCAAAGAAATCAATAGTAACTTTGTTTTAACTTTTTTTAAAAATCCGATTCATTCATGTTTTTATTTATTTCTCATTAAAAAAAAGAGAGGGTTAATAATGTTTAATAAGTGTTTTATTTGATAGCGCAATGGCAGTTACATGAACATCAGAATGATCGAAAACTCCAGCTCAGAATATCGGATAAATTCGATCAAAATTTTTCAAAAAAAAAAAAAAAATCACTAATGGAATTTATCAGAATTCGGAATTCATGTCTACGCAGACTAAACTTAACATCCAAATGTTACAATAAATACTTTTTCAATCCTGTTTTCAACATCTCTTATTGGAAGGAACCTTATTTCGTTTCAAAACTGAGAAAAATTAGCAGAATCTTTTATTTTACAGTAAGACCCCGCTTAACGCTGTTTCGGTTTAACGCTTTTTTTATTTCAACCCGGGGATTCCACGAAATCGCTCGCAGCATACGGGGATTCCCCGAAATATTATGCAGCGATAGGTTTCAAATACATGTCCGAAAGAGTGTACTTGTATTTCTTGTTTGGTGCGGTATTGTACAGACATATTTTTATTATTGGAAACATTTGTTGACATTATTTTAAGTAGGTATTAATTTACATATTTAATATTATATTACAGTGTCAAATATTTTGATCTTTAATTTTTTGCTATGGGTGATAATGAAAGAGAAAAGAAAGCAACCAGAAAAAGCATTTCACTCACAAGTAAAATGGAAGTCATTAGAAGATTAGATTCTGGTGAACGTCAAACTCTAATTAGTGCTTCATTGAATTTGCCAACTTCAACAATAAGGACCATCATGAAGAATAAAGAAAAAATACTGTCATCGGCAACTGCAATTACGTCAAGCTCTGAAACTAGAATTACCCGTTCTAAAAATAATATCATAGAGGAAATGGAAAAACGACTGTCTATATGGATTGACGACGAAATGGACCGCAATATGCCATGAAGCCAGTCTATCATAATGGAAAAAGCTAGAAGAATTTTTAATTACATTCAGGCTGAGACAATTGACAAAAGTGAAACTTTCGTTACTAGTCGAGGATGGTTTAATAGATTTAAACATCGAAATAACCTTCACAGCATAAAGATTACAGGAGAAGCAGCAAGTGGTGATACAAAAGCGGCGGCTGAATTTCCAGCGATATTAAAAAAAAATAATTGAAGAAGGAAACTATCCTCCAGAATTGGTTTTTAATGTTGATGAAACAGGCTTGTTTTGGAAAAGAATGCCGAAACGAACATTTCTATCCCGTGAAGAGAAACGGGCACCAGGATTTAAAGCTGCAAAAGATCGCTTAACCCTTCTACTAGGTGGTAACGCAAGCTGAGATTTTAAATTAAAACCATTACTAATTTACCATTCCAAAAATACAAGAGCGATGAAAGGCATATCTAAATCAGCTTTACCTGTAATTTGGGAGTCTAATAAAAAATCATGGATAACTGTGAAAATTTTCCAGGATTGGTTCACTGAACATTTCTGCCCGTCTGTTAAACGTTATTGCGAAATTAAAAAACTTGAACAAAAAGCACTTCTGTTAATTGATAATGCTCCAAGCCACCCAACAAATTTATCAGACTTAACAACATGCATTTCAGTCGAAGTGGTTTTCTTGCCGCCTAACACAACTGCCTTAATTCAACCAATGGACCAAGGCGTTATATCAAATTTTAAGGCTTATTACTTGCGGCGAACCTTTAAGCAAATGTTTGAAAAAACAGACGGAGAAGAGAACCAGTCCATAAGAGAATTTTGGAAAAACTACAACATCGTGGATGCTGTAGAAAACATAGGCCTTTCTTGGAATGAGGTAACAGAAAGATCTTTGAAAGGAGTGTGGAAGAATATTTGGCCGGATTAAGTAAGAGCGATGACGTTGGACACTCTGTCGATGTGGATGAAATAGTGGAAGAGATAGTGACATTAACGAAGCAAACCGGTTTTGAAGGGATAAATGTGGAAGATGTCGAAGAAATAATTCAAGAAGCAGCGGCTAGTCTTTCTAATGATGAGCTCAAGGAATGAACTGAACAAGAAGAAAACAAAAATGTTGACAGCAGTGATTCAGAAGAAGAGCAAAAAGAACTTTCGATGGCGTTTGTAAAAAGGAGTTTGTCTACCATAACTGAAATAATGGATCAATTCATTGAAAATGATCCGAATTTTGATAGGAGATCAAAAGTAAGGCGTGGTGTTAGAGATGCTCTATCCGTTTATGAAGAACTTTTAAGAGAACAACGCAAAAGAAAAAGGCAATTAACATTAGATGCTTTTGTCACAAAAAGGCAGAACACTGAAAACGCGGAAGGCTAACTAAATATGACTGACTTAGAATTTTATTTGTGTTTTTTTTTAAGAATATTCGTTTTGTTATTTATATTTTGTTTTTATTTTTGCAAGAAATAATAATGTGGTATTAATTTGGGCTTTAAGAAATAAATGTTTGGTTTTATTTTTATTAAAAAAAAATACTTTTTAAATTTAATACCTAACCAATTTCCTAGCCATCTTCCCCTAACCCCAATATTTACATGTAAAGATAGCCTCGTTTAGCGCTGTTTCGCATTACGCTTTACTTTGATGGAACGTATCCCCCGCGTTAAGCGGGGTCTTACTGTATTTGATATGAAAATAGTAAATTTCAGAAGCGAGGGAAGAGCAAAACGCTTCAATCGTGAATTATGGGAGGATTTTTTTTTCGAAAGAAATGTTCATAAATACTAATTTACAATAATAAAGAAAATAAGAATTCATTAAATGTGCAAAAATTAATTTCATATACTTATGTAAAAAATATATTTTTCTCCAAGGTCTCTCCGTTTTTTAAATTAATATCGATCATACACAAGTTTTAATTTCTTTAGTTTCAATAAGTAAGGAAATTAGTAGTTATTATTCAATTTAATAATGCCTCACCAGACACACACATTATATATATATATATATATATATATATAAAGAATCACTGAAAAATCTATTCACGAATAACGGAAAAATTAATATCCAGCCGAAAGGAGGAAGTTTACTAAAATAAGAATTTATTAAAAAATCGAATGAAATTTTTCCACGAAGATGAAAAATTATTTACAACCACCCACATCATTCAAAATCATTACTTTTAACTCCGATGCTTTTTATTTTTCGAAGAATGGATCATTCTTTTTTTCGTACATGGATTATTATTTTATATTTGATTTATAAATTATTGATATAAAAAGGCAATTTCGCACAAAGATTAAAAAATAATTTATAGCCCATATTGTTTGGTAGTTATTTCTTTCTTCCGTTTTATTTTTTACATATTTTCATTCACATGAATTCTTTTATTTCCTTATAAAACAAAGAGAAATTAGCAAGGTTTTTTTTTTTTACTTGAGATTGTGGTGAAAGATTTCGAAATTTATGAATGATTAAACTGAAATTCGGAATATCGAATAAATTTGTACTCGACTGAAGAAAATAGACAAATATTTATTTGATATAGATAGATATAGATATATATATATAGATATATATATAGATAGATAGATATATCTATATCTATATATATATATATCTCTCTATATATATATCTATATATAGATAGATAGATAGATAGATAGATAGATAGATAGATAGATATAGATATGACTGCAGATTTTTATATTTCAAAAGAGTTGTAATAAAAGCTCCGGTTGCGAGTTAGGGATGGATGAATATTTGATCAAAATGATCCCCATATAACAAGCATTCATTTATTTGCAAATATTTAATTACCCACATCATTCAACAACCGTTTCTTTGTCCCTTCCCAATTCTTTTTTAATAATTTTTTTTATATTTCTGTTCAAAAAAAATTGTCGAAGTAATTAATTTTCTAATAGGACAATGAAAGATAAACGAGTATGCTTAGGAATGACTAAAAATTCCTATCCCAAATACAGGAAAAATTAACATTCGACCGAAAGGATGAATGGCCGCTAAGGCACCATAGAAAAGACATTTCTCAGCGAAGATGAGAAAAATATTTAGAACCTACATCATTAGACGATGGGGAGGAGGGTTTGTAACTCATACGTTTTCTTAAAAATAAAAAATGAATCATTAGCATTTCTGAATATGGATCATTCACAGATCTTCGTTTATTTCCTCTCAAAATAAAAGGGAAATTATAGCTATACATATTATTTGATAGAACGCTGAAATCGAGAATGAATGAAAATTATCAAACCAAATTAAATAATATCGACTGAAGTAAGCAAGAACACAGCTTAAGGGAAATATCAAAAATAAGAATTCAATTTTGGGCTTAGTTTTCAAATATTTTAAAACTCGTGTCATTTAATGGTTTTCTTTTCACTCTGTTGCTTACATATTATTCATAGCAGTTTTCTTTTGTTTTAAAATGATTAGGGTATCTATTTTATTTGATAAAGGAGTGACAGCTTTAAAACTTCAGAGGCGAGGGAATAGTGGTTAAAAACTCCAACTCCCAGCATTTGGGTGAATTTATATTTGAAAGGTCAAGATTATTTATTAACACTTTTCAGAAATATGAATTCCTTTCATTGCAAAGGTTAAAAATAATTTAACACAATCATTCGGCAGTCTTTTCCTTCATTTCCATTCTTTTTTCAAATATCTATTATCTACAGATGCTTTTTACACTTGATTTATTTCCTATTTAGCACCGCATTTATTATTTTTAACACTATCAACGCCACCGACAAGATATCCCGCTTTTCAGAAACTTCCAATTACAGATTTCTGTGGGTTAAAATTTGTCTCTTATGCCAGTTTAGATAGGTTGAACTTTCTAATACATATCTGAAAAATACCTTCACCTTTTTCACTTATTTTTAGTTTAAAAAAAATAAGATTTATGAATTTCTGATACGAAGATTAAATCAAAAATTCTTTCAATTTCCAATATAGAATGAATCTATTTTCCAACAGAATAGATTAAACATATTAACTTATAAGTGATTTAGATATGAATCCAACTGCTGTGTTTCGCTCCAAAAAAATTTATTACGTAATTTATCTATCCTTTAATTGCTTTTATTTTAGGTGATTTTCTTTTTTTTTTATCTATTATTACACCATATCTATTTATGGGGTTGTGTTTTGACTTATGCTTTTCAGAAAGCAGAAAATGAGCTACGCATTTATTTGCCACAACTGGTGGAGGGAATAACTGCCTTTGAAATACATTCAATGATACATTAAATAATACAATATTCTTTTCTTATCTCTCTATGTTCCTTTGTGTATTCTAGTGTCTCATCCAAAGGTTTTTATTAAATGTCTTGCTTCTTTCCGAAAACAACGATAAGTAGAAATTAATTTGTAGTGCTACCAGGGATAATCTCTGACAGAAACGATTAAAAATGGGCATGAGACACCTGTCCGTTTTATAAACGGACCAGGAAGTATTAACCTAAAGGACAATGCGTCCTCTGTCAAATACTGAGAAATATTTACAACTGGATTGTCAGTGCGACATCTATACCGAGAATTCACAGGCTGTCCGCGTATCCGGCTACTGTGAGTAGCTCCAGAGATCTACGGATTACTTCCGGTAGATCTTTTCAATAAACTCGAGTTACGTGGTATCTCTTCAACTCCAGCTCTGCTCACAGCTCGTCTCGTTGTCTTGTCTACCGGATCAGCTTCTCGACCGTCTATTTTAACAGTGGTGAAGTTCCGCCTCTCAGGCTCACATTGGCGCACTGGAGATGCCTATCATCCAATAATACTTCAGAAATACACCCATTGGTCAATCGTCAGCCATGGGAATATATTCAAAACATCCACCCTCTTATCAGACCTTTCACAATACACAAATATTCGCATCTGGAGGCTTTAGCCCTCCTTTCTTCAATGGGTCGTAAAACGCATAAGTTGTTCATTATTGAAACTTAATCCCAGTTTGGGTGGTCCATAGAAGAAATAATCCCATCTGGTGTTTCGACACGGTTTGCTTCTTCAATGAGTCGCAAGCATGTGTGTTCCATTATCTGTTTCCATTCAAGTCCGAAGGGCGACATTAAAAGGGCGAAACACAATGCGCAACAGAGGAAGAATAGTCTCACCGCTGGCCAGAAGTAACAATGTTCGAACATGTGTCGCTTCCAAAAGGAGACCAGGCGATGACTTCTTTACAAGGCCTATTCATGATAGAAAATTTGAAAAAAGACGCTTCAGCACTATTTTGTGAAAAACAAATTAGTTTATAATTGAGAACAAAATAGAGAAAAATGTCGAAAGAACAAATTATAAACTATAAAGCAGAGAGCTATAGGAATACCTTAACAGCTGCGGGGGAAAAGAAAAAGAAAGAAAGTGGTACTGTTGTATGCCGCACCTTTGCGAAGTCAATCAGGTAGAAAATTTGCCTTAGACGAGCCTACAAAAAATACAGACTACAGAACGAATTTTAAAATATTATTACTTAACCGTTTGAGTACGGCGAAGCGCTATTGCACTTCACTTACCGTAAAAGTAAATATTCTCCCGTACTTAAACGGTTAAGATAGTTAGCTGTCAGTGGCGGATTTGGAGTTTCAGAGGCCTGAGGCGCAATTCAATTTGAGGCCTCCCACCCCTCAAGTTATATTTATAGTATGCACTCTATATATTTTCTACTCTAAGCTCTGTATCCGATTTTTTGAGTTAAAAAAGGCGGGGGGGACTTAGGTACATAAAATTGAAAATTAAAATCAATTTTTTCATTATATTTGGCAGCATTTAAAAGGATGTGCAGAGTGTGTTAAGACAGTTCTTTAAAAAGTAGGTGCTATTTTGTACCATAGTTGCGCAATATTTTTCAGAGATACATGCCTAAAATTTCATTATACACTGAATCAATTATTATAGAATGGGGCTGTTTTTCTATTTTGGGAATAAAAATATTTTGGTTTTGTTATAAAACGTTATCAGAATAAACTGTATTGTGACGTAGGTGCTTTCGTAGAGGGTGCTGCAGAGCCATCTGCGCGGGCACTTGTGTTGGCTTGGTGAGTATGGAGTTAGAGCGTGGAGTGTGTGCGAGAGTTGAAGAGATTGTGCTCGTGAAAAGAAACTGTATTGTTTGGAAGCTTGTGTTTGCTTGAGTATGTAGACCACACCCCGGCTACACAACTGTGGTAGTTCATGATCCCACAAACTGATATTTTATTTTGTTGTTTAAAATTACAAGTTGTTGATTCTTCTGTTCTATTCTCACATCGCTCATTAATTTCTTCGAATTCGCATTTTGCTTCGGCTCACTCATCGGCTCTTTCTTGTGCTTATTCTGTTTTAATTTGCTTATCTGTCTTTTTAGGTTTGCATTCAATTCCATTTCTCTCGTCAATTTCTTCGAATTCATTTTCAACTTCAGCTAGTTCAGCGATTTTTTTCTTGTGCACATTTTTTCTGTACGCTCATTTATCTTTTCAAATACGCATTCATGTTCAACTCGCTCATTAATTTATTAGAATTCATATTCTACTTCAGCTTGCACGTGTTTTTTTTTTTCATGTAAATATTCAATTTCAATCTTCTCATAGATTCTTTTAAGTACACATGCTGTATCAAGTTGCTCAACTGCTCTTTCTGTCTCATTTTCCATTTTAGCTCCTTTTTCAAATGTTATAATACATTTATAGAGTAAATTTGTATGTCGTTCTGCATTTTTTTTTTCTCGTTTTGAAGCTCCCGATTCAAACTTTTTTTTCTTTCTTTTAATAGCTAAAACATAAAAAATAGTCGCATAAAAAAGATTGGCTGCACTTTTGACGATTTTGCCGAGTTGAAAAAGTTCCCCCTTCAGTTAAAAAGAGAAAGTAACCAGTTTATTTTATCTTTTTGAACAGTACCAATGCCTAACGATTCGTACTGTAAATGAGCACTGTTTTTAACCTTCAAGGGCAGAGTTTTTAGCCTAAAATATGTAAAGCCACGATTACAATATTTTCCAAAATACGAAAACAGAAACGAAAATTTATTAAAACATTATATGCTTACCAATCTTCACATTGGTCTAAGGTCAAAGACAGAAATGAATTCCTTTCCACAACACAAATCAAAGTCAATATTTTTCTAACGTGAAACTCTAAATCGCTAACAGGATGTTTTGGAGAAACTAACCTCCTTGAGCAAAGATCTTCTAACCAAGGTCTCTAACTAAAATGCGTCCTATGTTCTATTATACTGTAGCGTCGAGGGCCGGGCTACTGGTGAGTTGCACCGAAAACAAACTCAGGTCTTTGAGAAATAAAAACCTATTTCCAGCTATAATACATATATATATTTCGCAAAGGGACATCTTCTTGATTAATGATTTTACGTTGCACATAAGTAATTCAGTTCAGAGTTCCACTAGGGGAAGGTGCTGTGTTTCAGATAAGTAAGGAATCTCTCTTGGAAGTGAAGTGACATGACGAAGTTCTTGAAACTCCCGTAAGATTCAGTCCTAGGTTTGGGATTATCCGCTCGTCAATTAACCTGTTGGGATTTCTGGAAACGTAAGGTGATGAACTGACTGGAAGTGCAACTCAGAAGACAAGTTGTTCAACTAATTGGAGGTCTCCCAAAACTCGGACGAGCTTTCACACTTCAGCCGGGACGTACAGTGGTCCAAAAGTTCCGATGAACTCCAAGTGGGCTCAGCTATAGGGCGCGGCTGCCTACGTACACTCCAAATTCTCTCAAAAATTTTACACAGAATTCCAAGCTGAATTCTAGCTCTCGCTTCGTCAGTCGGCTCCCTTCTTCCTGTCCATCTCTTTCCTACTCTTTTTATTTGGGTCTCATATGCCGGTCTTCGGTGACAAATGACAGGTAGTTCCCAACTTTCATTGAATCATCTGACCTAAGTTATCTTTCCAATCACATGAAAGGGGAAGCATCGATTAGCAAAGAGATGGATGGTCTCCCTCTTGGCTGGTGAACTTCTTCTCCCGAAGAAAAAAACGCCATCTGCTGCCGATCCCCAATGTGCCGGTTTGAAAAGCGGACGTCTCTTACCTATTGAAAGGGACACATCTGGCTCCTTCCAACACATGTCCATTTCATTGGCGACCTCACAAATTGCCTAGATATATCTGGCCTTAGCTTGACCGCTGTATCTCACTTGAGTACCAGATGCCAGCATTCTTTGTATTTTATAAATTTCTCCGCTGTCGGTAACTTCCCCGCTACAAAGGGTTATTTTCCCGGGGGGACGTAGTTCGTTATATTCCTACTTGTCGCTTATCTGAAGCCGTCACAATACAAACGCGTTCATTGCCTTGAGAGTCATTCATGTGCATCATAGGGTCCGAGTGTGCAGGAGGGTGTAATAAGCTATCTATCTCTTTAGTTTCGTATAAGATAAAATATGTAAAATGTCTCCCACTTCCTGCTGGTTGACTTTTTACTCTCTCATTCTCAGAATAAATGGTTTTTCAAGGGAACTGATATTGCATGATCATTTCATTGAGATAGATGAACCGAGAGTTGTAATAAGTATTAAAATAAAAGGCTTTATTAAAAAACCTTTTTTAAATTTTAAATTATTATTTTGGAATTAAATTTTGAAGCCCCTTAATTTATGAGGCCCGAGCCTCATGTGCCTGTTAGGAAATCCGCCTCTACTTGCTTCGAAACCGTATTAAATAAGTATTTCGTGTGATTACCAAGTAATAATTTTACGATTCTAGATGAATCAGAATGCACGATCTGACGGGAGTTTTTTTCCCCAAGTTTCAGCTCGTATTATAGATTTAAAATACCGACTGAAAATTATATTCAAAGTGTACTTAAAATATCATTGTTCTTTGTACGTCACAAAAATCATATATTAGCTCAGAAATATAATTCGCTAAATAACATTCATTTCCTTTCTTCTCTTGTTTTTGTTATTTTATTTTACCTGTTCAGAGAAGAATAAATTGTAGAATACTGATTTAAAAATATTTTCTTAAGAATACCTTATTCCACTGATCCATCCATTTATCACAGAAATGCATATTATATAACAAGATTCATTTCTTTATTCTTTTGTCTCTCCATTATCATTGATACTGAACCCCTTCACATACAAGGACGTGTCTGATATGCGATAGAATTACTGAACTTTTAATTTCAAGTCCGCAACTAAGCCACAAAATTAAGTATTTAAAAACGCAAAAATCAATTCGAAACGCTTTAATATCCCAAATGTTCCATATATTATTTTTTAAAAATCAAATTAATAATAAATGACCAAAATATGGTGTGTCCTCTAATTAGAAGGTTAAATTAATTCGTATGTCAAGGGGTTAAATAAATACTAAAGATGTCATTTTGCACTGAGTCATGTAAAAATATTTTTTGTCTGTAGCACATAGATAAACATGAAGTGCAAATTAAATAATCCTGAAATGTAAAAATGATTTGTAGGATTTCTGAAATCACAATCAACCATTTGAATGCCCTCAACAAAGCAAAAAAGCGAATGATAAAAACTTTCAACCAATATGAAAGATGAGTTTGCATTAATTCTATATTGTCATCTTCAATAAAATGCACAAACAGAACAGGCAAAGGCATGTATTTGTCAGAACTGGACAACTATATGGCATGGTTCAATCTTTACCTCGCATACGTAATCATTCGAAGTGAACCTACCATGAAGGGGAAAAAATCCTTTCGCAGGTTTCAGAGAAAATGTAAAATAATTTTTCATTTTATCCAAAATGCGTTTAGCTTTTGGATTTTTTTTTTTTAAGTAGGGATTTATGCCCATGTATGGTGTATGTGATTAAATTATAAAATGTCAAATTAGCACCGATTTTCAATTCAAAAACAAGGTATCTTGTGCAAGCTGTTACGCCGTATCTCTTCTAAGTCCCAACTTGGATATTCTTCCAGATTAGCCTCTGACAAGACTACGCTAGGTTCTTTGTCATATAACCCAAGTCAGCAATCACATCTGTACCGAAATTGACAAAGAAGTCACGCATGCATTTGTATACGGAGAACATATACCTTTCTTTATCTATTGAGTAAAAAAAGGTTGTACTTACCATTAAACGCTTTTCAAGATCTACAGCAAGCCATTAAATTGGAGAATGAATAACTGTCATTGAACTTCACTGTATGCTTCATACTGTGCACTGTTATTGCCAAATAGGCGTCAATTTAAAAGGAAATAAGTTTTTCGTTTATTAGCATTTCTAATATGTATGTTATAAGAATATAAAGGTATTCTGAATCCAATTCTTTAGCACATAAAGGCTATTAATGACTGAAACGCATTCGATACTTGAATGTCCATTTTAATAAGCATTTTCGAAGACTTTTCTTCCCTAGCAATATTAGACATGCTTTCTTTGGAAAATATTTTAGATGAGCTTTTATTTATTGGAAATTTAAATAAATTATTTAATTTAATAAATAATTATTTCAGAATTATAGTTAAATTTAAAATTAATTACCTTCCTCCACTCAGCAACTTTTGCAATATGTACGATTTAGAAGTCAAAATAAATAAAATAAAGTTCCAGTTCTTAAAGCTATTGAAAAATAAGTTGTTTTAATGGGGGTAAAATTTAAAAACTATACTGCCTTATTAAAACAATGTTCTCTTAACCCTGTTTCAAATCAAAACTGTCTTGAAATAAGTTTTTGCACTGAAAAAATTGTTAGCAGTTATTCTAACTTTGATTCATTAAAAATTTACAGGTTATTTCAGATTTTCGGTTGACTTTTGATATTTTAAAAAGAAACATTTTTTTGTTATTATTAAACTGCTGCATAAATTTAAGTTTTTAGTGACAAAAAATGTTTGCCTATAACTGTAAATGAATATGAAAACTTCTCACAATATGCTGCAATGTATTACATTTTTAACAAATATATCTACACTTTAGTATCTTTGAACTGAATAATGTAGAAATATATTCCTTAAGGCTTACCTTTCCTATAAAAACATTTGGTGCTTCTTAAGATTTTGTAAATTACCTACCTTTCATTGTAGATTTTAATGACTCCTCATTTCCTAATTTGAAATACTTTTCTTCGGGGGGGGGGGAGGATAGATCATATAATTTATTGAATTCCTGCATCATTTCAGAGCTTCAGTTCTTCCATTACTTCATTTGTTACTGACCTCATAATATACATGTGGATTTGATAAAATGCTGAAGTTGAGAAGCCTCAAAATATCTCCTGTGTTTGCAGGTTTATATATCAATGACTAAATCTGATGAACCAGTTTCTACATCTTATACAAAGGTATGAAAAAATATTTCAAAAACTTTCAAGCTGAAACAATGTCTAGAATGCTTCTAATTATATTTGAAGTAGAATTTTCCCCTTAACCTGGAAAAATATTAATTGAATGTCTATCTAAGCATCACTTTCATGAAAAATTATATAAGCATTGATCCTTAATACCGTAGCTACACCTGCAGTTGACAATTCCCCCCCAATACAATTGTCTTTGTATTAATTACACTGAACAAGTTTTGAAATATGATTTGTATGAAAATAGGCAATACCAATTCCAAACTGCATTTCTCAGTGCTACAGATAAATTTGTATTGCCCTAAAATTAAGTAACCCCTTAACACCTAACTTAGTTTAAATTAGATAAGATTTCAATACAATGTTTAAAAAACCCTACAATTAATGTAACTGACGTCAAGTTGCGAGTTTTTTTTTAAAGAAAAATTATCAAACAATTTGTGGAAAATTTTAAAACTTAATTTTTTTTTAAAAAAATAAAGATTACATTCAAATTTTCTGCATTAAACTTAAAAATTAAATCAAAAGATGCCAAAATTTTACCAATGAGTGGTATCTAAGCTGGACATAGCAATTTTTAATGTGAATACATAATGATTTGTTAGACAAAGAAAACTAATAAGAAATAACAGAAAGTGTTGGTTTAACTAAAGTGGAATGTAGTTTCTATAAATAGAATATTAATGAGTTAAGAAGAAAGACTTGCTGTTAATTTCACAAACAATGAATAGAAAACTTAATTTTATTTCAATTAAAACCTAAACAGCACAAAAATTAAGAAAAATTTACAAATTAAAGATGTCAATTGGTTATTTCTATCCTACCCATGATAACATCTATCAGAATATTAGAATCAATTTTCTTCCCCTTCAAAGTATGGATTATTACAAGTTTTAACTTCACTAAGAAAATTAAAAGTTCTAATATGTCAAATATTAGGCATAATTTTTCAAAAATGCTAATAAAAAAGATCTGAGATGAAAGATTACAAATCTGCATAACATTTCCATTAAGTTATTAAAATTCCATTAAGCATTGTTCTTAAAATATGTTAAATTCTCTCTTTTTTTCATGATTAAGATAGCATTTACTGCAATTTGAAGATGTTAAATTGTTTGATGTTGATCTTTGCATATTATATATGTATAAATAAGCAATTAGCAACAAAGTTTGGGAGTAGATATTTATTTACCAATATTAATAATTTTATTGCATTTTTCCAGGATGCAATTTAAATGGAACCCTACATTGTAATTGTAGAAAGCAGCTATTTTCATTAGTCACAAAAAAAGCTAGTATTTTATATGTGATGTTTGTATTTGAAGGTTTCCCATGAGATGAAGACAAAGTATACATCATTAATACATACCCTCCAACAATTGATACCAATTCATCAGCAATATTTTTAATGAGATACATATAATGTAATATGAAAAACATTATCAAAGAATAAAATAAATATTGCCAAAGAATTTTAATTAGTTCAAACAAATATTTTCAAACATTATTCAAAATTAAAGATATTTACTACCAACTAAATATGCGATTTTTTTAAAAAATCGTCGAATACGATTTTGTAGATCAAATATATTAACAATATTTGTTAGACATTAAAAATTTTGTTTCATCAAATAACAAGCATTTTTGCTTTTCCCACATCATTGCTCAGTTTAACATCAAAAACTCCTACATTCATTTTTTGTTATGAGGAGTGAGCGACTACAGAGTTATTTTATTCATGTAGGAACAAGCTTTTTTTTCTCCCCTCTAAACACTAAAAATACTTCCACTGAGTGAATATTTGGAAATAGGGCATTTTCAGTATATTTTGTAATTTTTCATTTCATAATTAATAGTTTTCACCAGATTTCCGTAGTAGTTACGGAAATTCTGTAATTGTTGGAGGGTATGCTAAGAGTAAGAGATCTGCAAGAATTGCCTTGCTCTATTAATAATAAACACATATTCTATCCAATTTATTTATTTTTGAGAAATACAGCAAATTTCTTTTCCCCTTCAGAGAAGTTGTTTATCTCATAATAAATTCTTCCACTTTCTTTCAAACTTGAAATGTTTTTTCATTGATTTTTAAGCAAGTTCCTTGAAGCTGGAAAGTATTTGATATTTATTCTGGAACCTGCTGGAATATGTTCATTTTTAACCATTTGGCCAGGTTAATAATATAACAGCGTTCTTTATTGGCTCAGAAACAAGCACTGTTGCAAAAGGTATTTCTGGCAAGGACTGAAACATATATAAAAAATTAACTTAACCTTTATTATTAATCCAAAATACTTACTTTTAATACTAAACATAAAGTATACTTTTTATATGAATTAAATAATTACAATTTGATAAACAAATGCATTATCTCATATTTTCCAAAAATTGCTAGAAATTATTCATCAGTTTATCTTACAGATATAAGTTGCTGACCCCTCCTTATCACAATTATAGGAGGACAGTAACAATATAAACGCTTGAAACAGAAATTATTATATTCATTAAGATGAATATTTTTTTGGTATCAATAAAAAATTATTCATGTAATATTATTTACTAGTATTAACAATAAAACCTTTTTGCATGTGAAATGAGAATTAGCTCTTTCCAATTTAGAAAATAAAATTACCTAAAGTGGAAATATTTCAAGAGCTTAATAAGGAAGCTAAGGGGTGCAACAAGAGTAAATAGTAACATGCTCATTACAGAGCATTCCAAAAAATTGTTACTAACACAATTCTTATGACGTGCTATATCAGCACAATCACAGCCCTGGTAAAACATATAATCAGTGATTATGAGCAAATGCTTGAAAAGATTATTTTAAATATATATTAAGTTTTAAAATTCTGCATTTTTTAAAAATCTTAATATTGCTTATATAAATAATTAATGTACAAAATTAAACAATAGGAGATGATGCAACATGTTACAATTCACCCTTAGTATCTTTATTTATGTAGAATCTCTGCTCTAAATATTAATATGCAGCAACTCTAAGAGTTCACCTTAGAAAGAATTTTAACAAAGGTTGATGTTAAAAAAAATTTGCCATCTTAACATGAAAATGAAGCAATATAACAATGTAAAAAAAGAAGATAAAATATAGGATAAAGCAAAAGGAAAGATTAGAAAATTTTCAAATAGAGAAAGAGAAAATGGTAGATTTTATATTCAGATATAGATTCCAAAACAGAAGAGTAAATTTTGCTGAGTTTGTACATACAGCCTGATGAATACTTAAAATATAAAACACCTATAAAAAATACATAAGAGGAAACAGCCTTATAATTTGTGTTGATTGAAATTCTGATGGAGAATTAAACTTTAAAAGTTACTGAATGCTCTTTTGGCACAAAAGATGACTCCATAATTAAACTTTAAAAAAATACAGTTACAATCAAAGAATTGTAAATATATTTTAATGCATAAGCCCCTAGCTTCCCTATCTTTTCTCAATTCTCAGACAAAAAATATAATGATCTTTAAAGCTGAAAAGCAAAATTGAAGTTCTCATGCAATCACAGTATTCATTAAAACAGTTTTAAAACAAATTTCATAAAAAACAAATCTGGTTCATATTCTATTGCTAATTTCTCAGTTAAAATTCAGTTAAATTAACATTCCATTTTAAAGCAACACAAGGGCTATTTAAGGATAGACCTCGTAATTTTGAGCCACGGTCAAATGACGAGGATGACATCTGAGCTGGCATGCCCCTCTCCAAACTTCCACACCACACTAGCAGGAGGAAGTTTGGCCCAGATGGATTCAAAGCACATCAGACCCGCTTACACAAAGATTCTACAGTGGAATCAGGTTTACAGACTGAAACCCTTTAGTTCCAAAGCCAAGACCTCAGCACCAGGCAATTACAGCCATGTCTTACATATCAAAAAAGATCAACTTATAATAATGTATGCAGATCACACTAAGAAATTTTTTGAAACTCAGTAAATACTATATAATAAAACAAACCGATACTTCCTTTACATTTTAAAATGGAAATCCTCTAAGCTTGTTGCTGAATGTAGCACATGTTCAACATCAGGGAACAATGTGACATAATTCAATGTACAATGCATTGCAATGGGAATTCTCCACTTTCCTAATAGAGTATCAAATTTTTTTAGAAATTTCTCCAATATAAAAGGCGAATTATGCAATATGTAACACATTTTCAATATTCATCGAACAACCATACAAAGCCAATTTCAAGATTATATATCTAACAATACACATAAGAATATTTAATTTTATACTAATATATCAAATAAAATATTTTATCTCTAACTATTTTCATTTAACTATACCTCAATATTTCATTATTTCTAATATTCAATAACTATATATACAAACTGCATCCATTAAATGCTTTTAATACAATGCAGTTAGAATTTTTGGTACACAAAATTTATTTACCTTTTTAATAAGACAAATAATTATAAAGTAAAAACATCAAGAACATGTAATAAATTCATTTATCCATGAGAGATATTGTGATCACTTAAGAATGAAAATGACTGCTAATGAAATCTTTCTTGACTATGATTATCTAAAGATTCAAGTTATAAGATGTAAGTTAAAAAAACTAAAAATTCAAACTCTCAAATATGTAAGTACCAAATGAGCACTGCTTTATAATGCAGAAAGCATGAAAAATACTTCATCCTTTCCTAAGTAATTCAAAAAAGTAAAAGAAGATATAAACAAGAAAAATCCTTGATATCTTAGGTAACTAATGCAAGTCGTTTTCACAGAATTTCTCGCATTTTCAGCTTTGTCAATTGTAATGCTTACCTGTTTCTATCTTCATCTAACGACATGACTAATACCTTTCGGCCTATTTTTAAATTCAATTCTATTTAAGGCATTTCTTATAAACTGCATCATTTCATCATATATTTATTCCTTAATTCCTATGATCTTCCTTTTCCATATGGAAATAAAATAATGCTACATAAAATTGATTTTTATACATCCATCTGTCAAAAATGCAGTATATATTATTCTAATTATATTAGTTTTAAGTTATAACAAGTCAGATAGGAACGCATTCTACTACATAAAACTATAACAGAGTGACAATAAGATAATGACAATTTACAACACACATCCTTTCTTACAAGGTTTTTTTTTTTTTTTTTTTTTTTTCAATTTTAATTTTTAAGATCTAGTACTGAATTTTCTTTTTGATTTGCACTTTCAATAATATACCCAGTGCAAGTTATATTTAACATGCAGGATTATCTTAATGATTTAGAGGGAAAAAATACAGTTTTAGTAAAAACAGAAATTTAAAAAGATCAGACATGAAACATAAATGAAGCTTGTATCTATAATTTGTCAATCTTGCAAAGAAAAATTAAGATGTTTCATGATGACCACGAGTTCATTTTTTTTTAGAAATAATTTTTTAACCAATTTACACCAATTGAATTTATCAGAATTTAACAGTATATTAACTAGATCATTAAACAACCAAAACTAACAAACTTCAATTCATTCAAATCAAAAACTTATCTATATATAAATACACACTATTTAAAAACAAACATTAGAACAATCAGTACTACTATATATATGCATTTAATATACAAATATTAACATATTTTTGATATTTCTTAATTAAAGTTACACAAGCAACTGTATGAAGATATTCCAACAGGCTAAAACTGGGACAAGAACCTAAATTCACATTGCAACATTTTTCAAAAAGTTAGAAACATTTAAATTATGAAAATAAGCTGAAATTTTTGTTAAGACGAATGAAATTTTAATAAAATTTAATACCTTAATTATAATACATAAAATTTCTTTGAAGAAATATTGAGCAAACCAAAAAGCATTTCATAGAACTTGTAATTTTCTATCCATTATTATCAACTTCATTGCAATTTACTAACTTAACTGAATAAATTAGAAAACAAATAAATTATCTGATATTAAATTCAATTCTCATTGTTTTATGTTCATTCAACCCATTACTGTCAGTTCCTTTAATATTTTCTTTGTCAACCATCAATAAATAAAAGGTTGCTATTTAGCAAGGAGGCGAGGGAGGATTTATGATGACTACTATTCATGACTAGTGAAATGAGAACATTGAATTTCCTGGAATGAAACAAACAACCCAAAATACAATCTCATAAAATGTATTTCAACTTATAAACAACATCCGGGTCACTTTTTAAAAAGTTCGGAATCATTTACACTATTTAGACTTTTAATATTCTTTTAATAAATGCAATTAAGTTTATCATTTTCATCCGTCAACAATCTAATTTAAGTCATTAATAAGTACAGAATTATTTTATTGCAACCTAAAATGTATCTTCAGTGAAATATACGACGTATTACATTGTGATTGTCTTATATTGGAGGACATTTGTACCTCGAATTATAATATTAATCACAAATATTTAATAGGCATAAAAATACAAACATTACGAATTAAAAAATCACCTCTCAAGAGGACGCACGACCATAATACATTTGAAAGCAAAACTTTACCCAAATAATTAAATGGCGTAGTCTACAACTGCTACCATGAACTTCATTCGAGGAACTTAGGAAATGCAATTACTTTTCTAACACACGAACTTGATGTGGAAGGGGATAGTTTACGTATGAAGATTTTGAACACCACTAAAATACTCTATTATAACCTTGCACCTTTCTTTCAGAAACACATAACTCTCAACAGCGACGGGCTACAATTGAGATGAATATTTCGCCAAGCAATGGCAACCCTCTCGAATGTTTTGGCACAAAGCCAAGTCTGTCGGCGCCATGACACATTCATATGCATCTGACTGAGAAGGGGAACGTAGGAATTTGTACACTAAAAAAAAAAGTACAGAATGTCTGGGCACGTGGGGAAAGAACTAGTAGTGGAAAAAGTTGCCGAGTTCAATCCCAAACGTTAGCTTCAACTTAGTAGAATCAGAAGTATTACTTGAAATTTGTGTAATGGAGTCGCTTTAGAGTTAGAATTGTTCCTTTTTCTGCAGATAACTAGAAAGCACATTTTAGGCGATCTGTTATATATTCAATCGTTAGTTTTTAAAGATGAATTGAAAAAAATTTATCGAAATAATTATCGTCGGAGCTTGTTTGCAAATTATATAAAGACGTTAATTTCTTTGGAAGAAGAGCTAAAATGAAATATTTAAAAAGACCATTATTAAGAAATATCAAACATTCATAGTTTTTAAATTCTAATAATAAATTCTGCATTTTTTTTAAATTTCATATTACTAAACAAAACTTTGAAACATTTTAAATCAGTAAATTGTCTAATAAAAATAATTTAAGATTACCAGAATGTTATGAAATAAAGAATCAGCAGCAAGTTTGCCGACTTTGTAGAACACATTTTCTTTATGAAATGCAAAGAAAAACTAAACTGTCCTCCATCATGAAATTGAGGCTTGAATCTTGCAAAAATGTATCACATACAATGTAATTAAATTTCTTACATCCCTTAAAAAAATTAATTGTATATTTGCCAAACATTAAAAAAAATGTTTAAAAAATTCTAACTAATCTATTTTATTATAAATTTTAATACAACTGTATAAAAATATTTAATGACAACTAAAATTAAATAAAACAGTCAATATTTTCTGCAGTACTTCAGCATTTAAACAACTGGGTTTACAATCTTAACAGGTAATTAGTGCTAGGATCTAGTAAAGGTTTATTAGAAGGTAATTTAATGATGCAGTTGGAAAATTAATATACCAAAGAGTATGTTACATCAGTCAGATAGTTGAAAATGATTGACAGTGGTTAAATTCCCATGAAGCAAAAATCGTAGATGGGTAGCATTAATAGACTTGGCCTTCTAACAGGTAAAATGCTAACCATTCCATAAATACCACTAACATTGTAAAACCCATATTTTACAACATAAAAAATAAGTGATAATATACCTTTAAAATGTCTTAAACATTAAAGAAATCATAATTAAATAAGACATGATTGTTTAATATTATACTAGTTCATACATAATTTCAATTATCTATTATGAAGTAAGCAAATCCATATGCAGTTTTGTGATACAAAATGGAATTAACTTCACTAATTAGATATCAGACTCATTAACAGTGCAATAGTTTCAAAATAGCATTTGAATTTCTTTCCCTATATTCTACTGTTTTCTTAATATACTCATATTGCAATATGATTTCTATAAGGAAGTGCTAACAAGAGTACTACTTTATTTTTAATATCATTATAAATATTCCATAAACATAAGTAGATTTTTCAATTTATAGAAATTCCAATAATGACATGACTAAATATATGTAAACACAACTACCTACAAAGTATTTCATTTACTTTACATAATAAATTTAATAAAATAATAAATTTTTGAATGATTTGACATCTTGAAGACAACACAAATCCGAATCTGTTTAAATATGAACTTTTATATACTACTAAAAAATAAGCAGCTTGTATATCACAAGGATTTCAAAGAAAAGTTTTTCTTATATATGCCATATTTAAATTTAAAAAAAAATGTCTACATTCCAATTTTTATTTTTGTATATTCTCTACTTGATATGCCAGGTAAAAACCATTTCAATTTTTTTTCCCCACTTCTGGAAGAAATTTGTTGTTAGAACAGAAAATTTTTTGTAGTTTTGATTAATTTCACTGAAGAAAAAATAATAATGGTTGCTACAAAAAAGAAATTATAAATATGAACCAAAATCTTTTTCTAAGATAGGAAAAATTACAAGGTAAAGAATAATGGTGACCAGCATAAATATTTTTTTTTACCATTTGTGATAATCAGTTTTGAAAAGCAAAATTAAGACATTAATATTTCATTTTCTGACTTCAGATCTTTATCCATCTAATGCCAAGGGTATTAATATTCTATATTACTTTGCAGATATCCAATGAAATTCACAATCAAAGAAAAATACATTGCTAAACAAATATGAATTATTTTGCGATTATCACTTACCAAACAGAAGGCTTCTAATCTACAACTTTTGTTTAGAGTAATTCAAAATATATCTTTTACCTTACATATAGTGGTTGTTATAATTATTCATCAAAGACAAGTATTTCAAGCATAAAATGTCAGTGAAAACTAAGGTGATCATGCATTAAAAATTTTTACACAACCCACAAAAAAATGTAATTTTCTAACAATTCATTTAAGAAAAAAGGACTGAATGGTTATTTTTACACATTTGCAAAAGAAAATACCATTTATAAGAAGAGCAATATGGCTAATGACTTGGTAAAATAAATTGCTTATTTCAAATGGATAAAAGTTTTATTATAATTTTTATTATTTATACAAACTGATTCTGATAAACCATACTAAAACAAAGATAATTTTATACCAATTGAACAGTAAGACAATTTTACTAAAGAAGCATAAAAATTATTAAGAATTTAAAATATATAACAAAATATTTGTATGTAAATTAACTAATTTAACTTAAATGCACATTTTAAAAAGTTATAATCAAAGACTGAATAAATTTATAAGTTTGAGTTTACAAACTGATAAATAATAGCTATTTAAGTAAACTATTAAAACAAATCCAGATAATTCAACATGTATACCTCTCAAATAAAAAGAAATTATGAAGTAAATTTATGAATACACCAAGTTTGAAACATGGTATGGAAAAGTTTACTTTCTATTTACAAAAACATCCTAGTTTGAAGAAATATGTTGTACAATTTAATAGGATCTATCTACTTCTAAAAATTTGTATCAAACTCCATTCTTTTCTAAAACTTGAGGCACATAAAAGATTCTAAAATTAGATATGTTGTTTATTTGCTAATATCTTATAAGCTTGAGATTCAATTAATATATGTAAGAAATTGTGTGCACTTAAATATATTATCACACATGCAGAATTTTTTTTTAAAAAAAATCTACAGTCTAACATAATTAAACAATTTTTAGAAAATTACATTTCATTATTTAAAGTATAATCTTTTTTCGTTATATTCCAATAATTAAACAAAAAATACTAGAATTTATTTTTTAATGAAATACTTAATTTTAGATTTAAGTAACCACACAAATTTAGAAGTACTAATAGTAAAATATATTGAACAGTAAAAAAAGTACATATCAATCAACAATTATAAGCCAGAAACTAATACTAAACTATTGAATTTTCAACATCTTAAGTAATAACATGACTAAAAATTAAAATGTCAAATTAATTACGGCCACTCCATTAGGGTGGAAGAGATTTATCATAAAAGTTTAAGAAAATTAGTGAAAGATAGATTTATCTGGCAATTTGCAACATCGGAATTTGGTTAATAATAAATAAAACTAAGTCACTAATAACTAAGCAAATAATATAAATAATTGACTGCTTATAAGTAAAGCCTATACTATTAATACTACACAGTATTAGTACTACACATAATACAATAATAATAATACTGCTCAAACACTAATAATTATGAACCTTACGGAACAGCTTGATCAAATGAAGAAACTGCGCAATACAAAATATTTTTCATATTATGTATATTTTCAGCAAGTTAAACTCATTTAAATCTTTATCATGAAAAAAAAAATAAGTAAATCATGACCTACATAATTCTTTAAGAAATTTTTAATCTTGGAATTTTTACGTAGGAAATTACGCTGCGTTGACATCGATATATTCAAAATATTACTTCCATTGGTTTGAACTTCTATTGCGAGAATTTGAATCTCATATCCGTTTGTAGATGAATTCATTTCGAAATCGATGTAAAATTCCCAAGATAAAAATTTCTTTTTAAAACAGCACAAAAAACACTAAACTATGAATACACAAGAAACCGTAATATTTCATTTGAATGATCATTTTTTTTTCACGCATCTTATTCGAAAGCGGCGCGCTTCCGACGTCTCGAGCCGCCAAATTATAATTTGGGACACACCTCCAACATTTCAGCAAAGAGAAATTTCAAAAATAATCTTAAATATTATCAAAATGAATCTTCAACAACAATTCAGCAGTCGTCGGACATCATTCGATTAAGGGATGCTGACACACACACACCTGCATTCTAAGTGACATGCCGCCCAGCTGATAGTAGCCGGCGACGGTTACTACACTATTACTACGAGTGAAGAAAAAGGCTCAGTTGCCATTGTGACAAAAACCCTACCTGCACAGACTGCCGACAACTTCCTCTTCTTGCCGCCGATAGTCATGACCAATTCTTTTCCTGTCATTATTTCTATGATAAAATGCCATATTCCATGAAATGAGAAACTTTTTCTAAGTGATTCTTCAGAGGCAATTTTTTTTTTTTCGGCCAAAATACTACTCGAATGGATACTCCACAACCGCCCGATCACACCTTTATTCACGGCCTGCCTCTAAAGCGCGGGAAACCTTCGCTGGCGGATAACTAATCTTCATCCGCGCACGTGTTCTTTTATTAAGCACTTTTGACATAGGAATATTAATGAGAGATGTCTTCAAAAGACATGTTAAAATCATCTAAATCAATGCGGTATAGTATTTTAACTCAAGTTTTAAACAAACTCTCCCAGACTGGTAGCACTACTTTTTTCGTCGTAGTACAACTCTCCCAGCTGCTCAATCAGCTGTCAGGGCTAAGCTTTGTTTCTTCCGCCGCGCCGGAATTGAGTTGGAAGCGATGCTATCGTCAGCTGAGATGGAAATGGTTGGTTGGTTGGCTGGCTGTTTGATTCAAGTAACTAACTGCATGCCAGTTCGATTTTAGCATTAGGGGAAAAGTGTGTTTCGTGCTTTCTCTTTCATATCAGAGATCGCAGAAGGATGTTATGAATGACGTAACGTTGGAAATATTATTAAGTAGAAGGGAATGTCAATTTTTATTTCAAAATGACTAGTGAGTATTCACGTCAATTTGTTTCGCTACCAAGTTCTAGAAATTTTGGTGTGATGAAAACGTGTCTTTAGAGCAATTTTATAACATGGGTCTATTTATTTACTTTGTTCTTTTACGATATTCCTAAAATCAATCATCATTTCATTATTTTGTTAGTTAAAATAAAGTATGATTTTCTATCTGCTTGAAATAAACTGTGAATTATCTTGCAATATTGGATGTCTGCGAATTTCGTTAACGCGTATTTTTATTTTCTGTGATGTGCAAAAAATAAAGCAGATAACATCTTGCCAGTTCTAGGAATTTTAAATTCATATTTTCTCAAATCTATATTCTAAAAGAAGTGTGAACCATTGTTAGTTATTAGTTTTGATGTTTTAATAAGTAACTGAATTCCACACTTGCACTTTAGTGGAAATTTAAAATTATTAAAGTAATTTGAAAATGATTTATACCTAGTAAAAATTGAAATGTCATTGAGAAATGAAATGAAATATAAGTTGATTTTAGAATAAAAATTAAATTTTTACTTAATTTTTTTAAAATCATGTTTAAAAGACTTTTGTTATAGCATAAAATTTTAAAATTCTTTTTTTTTTTTCCTCCTTTCTCCATGAATGCCGATAAGTCTTACAAATCAGTTGATTCTGGACAAGAAATTTATCCTGTTCGTTTAAAAAAAATTAAAGCTACAAATTAAAAAATAAAGTATACGGCGTTATTATATTTATTTATTTATTTCACATACATTTTAATTGCATTTCAGTAATTTTATTTGATGAAATATTTCTAAATTTATGTGAAATGTTCACTTTTGTATCTATGTGAGATGTTCGAATAAGCTTAAATCGGCAAATGCAATTGTTTTTGAAAGTTTTCTCTCTATTTATATCTTTCTGAAAAGAAAGATTTTTTTATTACGTGTTGAAAAGAAAAGCACCAAGTTGTAGCTCTGTCATGTAGCTATAGCATTACTTGCTCGCAAAAACATGTTTAAAGTAAGTAGAAGAAACGTATTTCTTGTATCATGGAGATTTGATAAATTAAGTTTTCTGGGGAATTTTTTTTATACAGATAAGTTATAAGCCACAAGAGGTCTCAGTAAAAGGTTCCAGATTCTAATAAAAATTTTGTTTATATTAAATGAATGTTAAATGACCACTCAGTGCAGCGGAAAACTACATCGGGAACAGACTTGTGTGTGTTTCCTTTTCAATAGTAACTATCCTTTCTTGGCTATTGAGGAATGTCCAAATTTCAACTTCTGAAAAAAACTAAAGACTTACAAAACAACATTTTTGCAGATTTCACCAGAAATAATTTCGTTCAATAAATGGATACTTATTAGGTAAAAAATACAAGAATCAATTCCTTTTATTTTATAAAATTCTAGCAAATTCTGACATAAACTTAATAAAGTATTCATCTTGTATGCATTAAAAATGATATACCAATAATTCCAGAATGTATATACCTTACGTTTAGTTGGTAATGGAGAACTCTTAATCAATATGTTTTATTTTTCAACTTTTTTTATTTTACTTATTCAACTTTTTTTTTTCCTTTTTTTGAAAATAGATTTTTTTAAAATTATAATTTCAACAAAGACTGATTGTTTCAAATTCATATATTACTACATTGCGCTAATATTTTTATTAACTAAAGTACATTAAAAAATATTAAATAAGAATGTTATTAAATTCAATTTTCATTTAAGTTTATAAAATAACTCATTATACACTCTACACTAATTCATTACTTTAATATATTATAAATTATAAAAATATAATGGTCATTGCAAGCTTTCATATTGTATCTTTCCATTTTACTTTTCTTTCTTCCTAGCCTTTTCTAAACTTGATTCTCATACACATTATGAAGAAAGTTTAAAGGAATTGATTTCTTGAAATATCAAAATTCTGTGTGGTTGAATATAGTATTTATGGATATTGCCTAAAAGATGTGAGCAAAAAAAAAAATCTTGTACTTTCTAGATAAAGTTTATTAAAATATGAATCTTGAAAATTTATATGCCGTTTTCTCTCTCTTTAACATTCTTTAGTATTTATAAGCAAAAGTACTATCATCAATATTTCATTATATATACTTAAACATGCAATTTATTAGTAAATATTTCGTTTTCTATTTATCATCATAATTTCGGTGTGCAAAATATTTTTATAAAAAAAAGCGATAGCAAGTGAAATTTTTTTTTTAAAAAAAAAGTTTCACGATCTTGTTCACTTCCCAAGCAAGAGCAAAAAATTTCTCAGGCCCATTCTAGGTTAAAAGATCGGGTACCATTATCAATCTCTCTACCACCTTTTCTCGTTTGTGGGGGTGGGGAGGGGGAAGTGATGACTGACTGATCCGCCCATTCAGCACTTGCTGTTGAGCAACGGGAAAAGGGAATTAGATTCCAAATATTTTCCCGCCATCGGCTGAAGGTGCGATTTGGAGTAGTTGGTTTATTATGTTGCGACTCGCGTGAATCTACAATAAAACCAACGGAGATAAGGTTCCATTTTTTTATTTACCCCTAAGCATTTTTTTTAAACCCTGAGTTTAAAGAAAATAGAAGAAAAGTTTTATTTTGTTTCCGTTCGAAATTATTTCTGACCAATATTCCAAAGTTAAAGATGTTTGCATTAGAATCGAGTGCATGAAAGATTTTTTATAATTTTTTCTTACGTTCTAAGCAAGTAAAACTTTTGTTGCTATAAAGCTATACCCAGTCTTGAATCATTTAGATAGATTATATCAGGGATGCACAACCTTTTCAGGATGAGGGGCCAAAAATATGAAAAAGGATCATGTCGAGGGCCAAAGTTGCACGGGAATGTTAAAACATGTTATAAATGTAATAACACTATTTTTGTGTGGAAATGCGTATGAATTATACAATGATTACTTTACTTATTTTACTCGTGCATATATTATGCAATAAATAAATGAATAAAACACAAACATAGATATGATTAAAATACTTTACCCCCTCCCCCCAAAAAAAAGGGTTCCTGCTAGAAAGGTGGCAAACTTGTAATAGAATAACAGAAGAAAATTTGGGAGGGATTATACAGAGAACACAATTTAAATTTTGAGAAATAAATTTAGTGATAATCAAAAAAGGAAAAAATTAATCATCAAAATTAGTAAAAATTAATGAGATGGCTGGAACTGAATATTTGAAGTTAATTGATGTTAGGCTTAAGATTGGTTCAGGCAATACTTAGAATAAAAGAAAGGTTCTTATCTGCTATTCTATTTTTGATTCGTTTAAATTCATTAGTGAGAAAGTTTGCTCACAAATGTAAGTGCTTCCAAAAAAAAGTTGCACATGCAGCTGTATTTTGCTTTAAACGCGAAAATTCCTCAGGTAAGTCTTTATAAAATTCTAATATCAGTTTTTCTTTGAACTGATTTTTTTAAAATCAGAATTTTGTAAATCAATTAAGGCTAACTGCATACTCTCATCCACTAGATTTACATCAACAGAAAATGGAGAAGAAAATGCATCCATTTTTGTCTGACACTTTTCAAAATCTGAAAACCAATTATCAAATGCATTAAGGGAGATTTGAATTTGATCCTCACACTGCATTTTCATGTGTGTAAATTTTTCATGCATTTTTAGCAGTAGGAAAAGTGTACAAAATTTTTAGTTTTCAGTTGATTTTTAAATGCCTTTACATTATTTATTAATTGGAAAATAAATTGATTTTTTCCTGGTAATTTTCTGTTTAAGTCATTCAAATGGCCTGTTATGTCTGAGAAAAGCCAAATTATATTGGAAACTGGCTTCTTTCAACCGTCCAGTATTTCAACCATGGTCACTTAGAAATGTAACAATTCCATCAAATAGTTCCATAAAACACTTAAGGGCAACTCTTCGGTTGAGCCACGTAACTTCTGTGTAATAAAGAATATCCAAAAGCAGATCATCAAAGCAGATCAAAGGAATTTTCCTTTAAAAATTCTTTGAATTCTCTCTGTTTGAGGACATTACTACGAATAAAGTTAATTAATTCATATACACACTGCTTTAAGTTTGCATATCCCAATTCTTTACCACATAAATTCTCTTGATGAATAATGCAATGAAACTGCAGCTACTTCTACACTACACTGGGCAAGGCGTTCTTTTAACAGCGTAACTATTTCAATTTTCGTACCAGTCATTGATTTTGCTCCTTCTGTCGTAATGCTAGCATAATTGTTCATGTTTAAGCAAGCTGCATTGCACAAATGTATCAAGCTGGAAAGAAGTTCACTTCCAGTTGTTTGTCCCTTCATGGGAAACACTCCAAGACATGACATTCTTCAACATAACATCTTCCGTAACATAAAAATTTTTAACGTTTCCACGAACTAACACAAGTAATTGGGCCACGGATGTTCGATCTGTAGAATCATCGACAGCTAAAGATAAATATACAAAGTTTGAAGCTGTAGATTTTACTTGATTTTCAATGTCTTCATTCAACTGTTGAATTCTTTGAATAGTCATTCGATTTAAGTTTACATTTTCAAAATTCCTTTTCAGGACAATTCAAATTTCCTTTTCAAATTCCGCTTCAGGACAAAGTTTTTCCTTATGCAATCAACAAGCATTTTTTAATAAAATCCCCATCTGTGAACGGTCGACCTTTTTTAGCGATAATTTCAGCGACACCTAAGCTCACTCCTACATATGAATCAATTCAGATGCCTGTTTTTGAAAAAAAAAAAAAAAAAAAAAAAATTGCATGACTGTTGAAAGAATTTTTGAGTTATTCGATTTTTTGCGACCATTCATATCCTTTCATAGATGCAAAATGTTTACGCTTCGTCTGATAATGCCGCTTTACGTGATACTCTTTTACCACTGCAATCTTGCAAGTGCATATCAAGCATGTGACAATATCATTGTACTAGATAAAACATTATTTATCTGTCCACGAATCTTGGAAATTTCTGATTTTGAAAATCCCCTTTTCTTTTCTGTCTCATTTTGCTAAAATATTTCTATATGCTTTTATAAAATAGATGATACTGAATTAAAAATGCGAAATCAAAAGAGAATATCTGACCCGTTCTGTGGCTACGATTATGAAATAACCGATCTGCTAGCAAAACCACGCTGTGTTGTTTATTAGAATGATCGGGATCACGTCCACGAGCTTCTCCTGTACGAAAACTCGTACTGGCAGGTAACCATAAAGGGAACAAACTGAAAAACCGTGTAATAAAAAGTAAATAAATTTAATGAACAACTGTAAATTATCTATTCTGATGTAAAATCGTTTTCGTATCCCATTTTTACCCCTGTTTATTTGAAAAACCCTCATTTCAATTTAAATCAGTCTTATTTTATTAACAACATTCGCGGGCCAACTTTAAAGGTTACGCGGGCCAATTTTGCCCCCTGGGCCATAGGTTGTGCATCCCTGGATTATATGAAAGGCGATACTCATTTTAAAAGAATGCATCGAATTGTGCCAACAATGTCTTGCACATATTTCTATCGTTAGTATTTTAAGTGATTGCTTACTGAAAAACAATAAAAAAAAACTGTATTATTTCTATGTTTAATATATAATTATTAAGCATATGAAATGTCATAAAAGAAATGAAAAGGGAATCTAGAAACTGATCGATGCTGTAATTTTTAAACTATCTCTATACATTACTCGGATTGAATAAAAGCTTCTTTTAACTGATTATTTGAATACAATTCAAAGAATATTTTTTAATTGAATGGCATAATAATTTTGCCGCTAATTTTTTTTCTAAAAGTCTATTTTAGGAGCATTTAAAAATTCATTTATAGTGATAAAGTTGATGTAAAGTGTATATAAATTTCATAATAATATAAATTTGAGAATACCAGTTGTAACTGTTGCCAGTTAAAACTCTCAATTTTCCAAGAGCGCATCTGAATAGATTTTTTGACTTTTTGTTTAAATATACATTACTTTTTTAATGCTTCCTTGTGTAAATACGTTTATTCAGTTTTTATTTTTACTTTTACTATTTTTCGTTATAATTTAAATTGAGAATTCTGAAAATCTATTCGTGTACCATATCAAAATTTCGTTCTAATATTATTAAACATAAAAAATACATCTTTAAAAAATATTAATTTATTATGACATCTGAAAAAAATGCCTATTAATTTAAAAATGTTATATTGAACTTTCAAAAGAACTGTTTTAAGAAATTTTCATTTCAAATAAAAAAAAGATTAAAAGATAAAAATTCGTGCTTCTAATTCATCACTGAAATTTTTTTTTTCGCTGTCATTACTTATTTGTAAACTTATTGTAAGATATAAGAACTAAAATGTAATTATTAAAGTCATACTGAAAAGATGAAGACAGATTTGATTAAAATTAACTTTTACATGGCAAATAAGGAAATTCTCTTCTATGATTCACAAAAAGAGTAATTCAGGTATCTACTTTTCTTTTTAAATCACGATAATAATTCCAACGGTAATTTAGTAACGTAAAATATTTGACAATTTGTCTAAAAGAAACATAAACAATGTGCATAAAATTTTGAATCAATAATTTGGGAAATTAAAATTCTGCTTCATGACAACGAATACATGTTTAAAATAATTAAATTTGCTGATTATATAAAATTAACGAATTTGCTTTCTAAGGCGTAATTAATGCCCTTTAAATTCGAAAGGACGGCATTTCTTTTTTTTCCTTGATTATTTGCTCAATCACTGATACCTTATTCATTTAGGCATCAGGAATGAATCTGTGTTCGACACGAACACATTTGGCCAGGATTGCAGTGGCGAGGTGATGAAGGGGGAAGGTTGGCATAGATGATCCGAGCGTTTCGTCTCCGAAACATTTGTATATTTGTGTCATTTTCAGAATACTTTGCCTCGAACTCGATTTACACTGATAGGCGTGTATTCTTTTTGTCTTGCATACTGGAAGATTAAAAAAAAATTAGTGTAGTTAGAAAATGTGCTTAGATTATTGAAATGAAAATTTCGTACTAGTTCAAAATGTCTTCTACATTGTGATCAAAAAGTTTTAAAATGTAATTTTTTCTTTTGCTTTAATAAAAGTTTTGTCTTTTAAGTAACAGCTATTTCTTAGTATGCTTTCTTTTAGGGTAAGTTTTTTTTAAGACACTCTTTGAGTTTTTTAACATACATACTAACTCTGACGTTAAAACTCAACACAAATTGTGTAAAAATGAAAACGATATCTATTTTTAGCACATAAATCCATAATTATTACACCAAGTCTAATGCAAAGGATGTGAAGAAATAACTGACATGGCCCTTCACAACATTACAATGACAAACCAAAAAGGATATAAATCTAATGAACTACAGATTATTCAGAATTCTAAAAAAGGGGCAACTATTATTTTCTGTGAATGATGTTGTCATCAGGAATTCTCAAATCCTCGTCTTATCTTATCAACGCCGAAATGGCAGAATGAAATAATCCCGTACCTTAAATGTGAACGAACGTTTTTTATTGAAGGAAACTTTTTCGATTTTACATTTAAATATTTTCTCTTACCTTCCCCCATTCCTTATAATTTAACTGAAGAAAAGCTAATTGCTTATTATCCGTACAAGAACCGGCATGAGATTGTCCCCCCCCCTACTTTTTTCTTGTCCTTCCTTCATATTGATCGATATTTATTGTCTAAAGGCTAGTTTTTGCTCTTTTTCATGTACAGTTCATACAGTTTCGACGAAACTCCTTTTAGCTAAATTAATCATAATATCAGAAGTGGATTTTAACCATCTCCTGCACTATTGTTGTCTCTGTGGCACTAAGCTCTCCCTCTTGTCTGGGCTCGCCAACATCGCTGTTGGACTTTTAATTATTGGAAAAACGTTGCTTGGTTTGATGAATCACGTTTCCACTTATATCGGGAGAATTGCAGTGTACGGGTGTGGAGAAAACTCCATGCATTTAGGGATGTCTCCTGCCTACAAAGAACTATTCAAGCTGGTGGAACCTCTGTGATAGCATGGGGCATGCGCAATTGGTGTGAAATGGGGCCATTGATACGTCTAGACTCAACCATGACAGGTCAGAGAAACGTTAACATCCTGAAGAAAACACATGTTGAATTTTTTAATTTCGTTTTATTCCAGCTGCGTGACACAAGAAGGCATAAAAAGGAGTGAAAAGAGATTAAATATTTATCTCTGGTCTTATATACTATGATATTCTCATAAATCACGCACGTGTAGATTTCTGAGTGAAATTCTTATATCCATTAACATTATGTTGATCTTTGGAGAAAGGAAAGGGATGATTCTTTTTAAAGAATCTAGTTATATAAGTTATTCATTATCCATCCGCTGAGCACGTGGACTCAATTACGCATTATCTTTATAATACTTTATTTCATTTAATTAATAGAGAAAGGGAAATGGACCAGGAATTAATAAGACAGTTTAGAATGAAATTATTATGAGCTAAATCAAGACAAAACTTTGGGAATTAATTAGGATTAAAATTAGAATTTAAAACATCATTACAACCCTCCCCACATACACTGCAAGCAGTGGTAGTGCATCGTGGCCCTTTGACACACAATCATACCTCATAGTGGTGTCCGAATAAGAGTTTCATATTTAAAAGCATTTTAACAGTGACACCTATGTTTCCCTTATCTTTATATAATACAGAAATCAATGCAAATTTCCATTCAAGATCTTGCATCAGAAATCTAAATGAGACCAAGAATTATAATTATGAAAGTATCATATAAGCTTAAATAATTATCAATAATGAATGCAAAATATTAAAATTAATTATAGTATGCACAGAATCATTTTTCTGTAGAAACTTATTGAATTTAAGTTGTTGAAGGTAGGGAATTTAATACTACTATATTACTCTCAAATGCCAGGAAATCTGACTCAATATGATTATAAAATAGAAATTAGAATATAAAATTGTTAAATAAAGCATCAATATTACTATGATTTCATCCAATAGAAGCTTCAATATAATTAAGATTTTCAATAAAGTATTCGAACCCAAAATAATTAACACAAGATTTTGTCAAACTTCAAATAAAATCTAGGACGTAAAATTAATATTTGCATTATTCAAATATGTCAGAAACACTCTTGGTAACGTAAATAAATGAAAAATCACGAAGAAAAACACGTATTGTCTTTTTAATTTCGTTTTAATCCAGCTCTAGAAGTACTTAGCGCTGTACAAGAGCATTACAATGCGTAAAAAGAAGTAGTAAAGGAACAAAACATTTATCTCTAGTCTTATGTACTATGACATTCTCATACATCACACACGTGCAGATTTCTGACAGGAATTCTTATACATTTGACCTTAACAAGAGAAACAGGGTTATTTTAAAAGAATCTAGTTTACATAAGTGATTTATTACTCACTTGGCACGTGGCATCAATTGCACATTACCTTTTTAATGCTTGATTTGATTTATTAATGGATCAGGAAATAACATTTTAGAAGGAAGTCAATATGAATTTAAATTAAAACAAAACTTTGGGAATTAATTACATTTAAAATTAGAGTTTAAAATATCATTACAATTTTCCTCCCACTGCAAGACGCCCTTTGACACACTAATATACTCTACATTGTTGTTCAAGTAACAAATTTAATATTTAAAAGTTTATTGAAAATAATTCCTAAATTTAATATTAATAGATATATGAGTTTTTCCTACCATA